>CM041777.1:173506047-174186646 GCA_023374045.1 Limonium bicolor
TCGCACTAACACCCCCCAGCCGGAAACAATCGGGAACATAATAACCTATCTTATATTGACTTACGCTCGTCTTCTTCCTTGCACATATTGAAGATGAACCAATACATTATTCTCTTCATCGCACACCAGATTGAAGAACTACTCCAATCAAATCTGAACAAACAATCCTCCCATAAACACTGATGATGCCTTCCTGATGCCCAAAAGGTTCAGTTTCTATAAAAACATTTACCTAAATCAATCAGATTTCCTTCTCGATTTCCTCATTGATACGCTCATAGTAAGTCATTCTGCGGATCGAGTGTAAAGCCTCTTCCATGTTCCAACTGCCAAACGTAGTACCAAAACATCTAGCCAATGTTTCAGCTTTTCCAGTACCTCTGACTGCATCTACTTGAGTGTTTGAGAATCAGAAGTTTCATCAACATCAATAGCTTCTCTGATCTCCAAAATCTCTGCAAGCTTCGGTCTCACTTCAGATGAGTGAATTCTTATTGATGTCTTTCCCTTTCGCTACATTGCACATTTTTGCTAAACCTAATTTGCGATTGTATGGTGGAATGTGTATGTATAGGTATTGTTGCCCATACTATCTGTTTTCCACCCATCTTGCAAATCTCTTCGCATCTCCCACCTTTTCTTTGCTGATGATGCTCTCTTATATGTTTAATATTGAAGTAACATAAAAACGTACCAAAAAATAAACAGAAAGATCAAAGTGGGACAGAGGTTGTAGATTTTATATTCTTCTCTAATAATATAATACATACATATAAAAACAATTAAAATTCAAACACCAATGGCAAAACGAACGGGTCAAATAATTGTTTTTTAAGAGAAAGGTAAAATTACATCCTTACTGCTGAAATCACTTCAAAAATTCATCTATGTAGTTTTCTTCTTTTTACATCTGACAACTTTTGTAATTTTTGTTCAACTTAGTGTAGACACCAAAAATTCTCACCCCATAAAGCAAATTTCGAAATAATAAGAGGGGTCGTCGCCTTTCTTTTTCAAAACATATTAGCGTGCGTGCCATAACGAAACCGTCATTTTATAAACTTTTTCAAAGCATTTCATAAAAACACGATTTTCCAAAAAATGAATTTTCAAACAATAATCCGGTTTTAAACCCATTCATTTTGTTTTATTTACTTATCTTATTATTTACATTCCATAATTTCATGCCATTAGATTAGTCTTCTCTTTTTTTGTATACTTTCTTTTAAACTCGTAGCATTTTTAGAGGAGTTATCTAGTCGAATTTAGAGCTCTTATATTATTTCTCCCATGAACATACTGAAATCTGACCTGGCGTAACTGGTTAAGATACCCATCTTACAACCCACAGATCCCGGGTTTGATTCCTGGCGTAGGCTGGAGGCGTTTTCTTTATTATTTCAGCATGCGACACGACTTTGATCTTGTTTCTCCGCTACAATCTACCGAAATCGGTCGCAGCTCAATTGGTAGGACATGCAGGAAAGGATAGTGAGGTCTTGAGTTCGAAACTCGGTAGGGGGCGCGTTTTGTGACTACCATTATTTTCGCCAGCTAATATCCAAATAGGGCCCTGTCCAATTCGGTCCACATATGATCAGCCCATTTCTTTTTTTTTGAATCTCACAAAAGCCCATAACACAAAACAACACTGTATGGGCGTGTTTGTTTTTTTTACAAGAGCCCATAAAAAACAGTACAGGATGGGCACGATTATTCCATGGTTCCTCCCCAAAATCGATGGCGCTGTTTTAAAGTCTTGGACCTCTCATTTCTGTCGAACCACGCCCGAAACCCACGACGACCCTCTCCATCGTGAACCATCTCCAATTGCATCTTCATCCTCCCGCCGGAATCACCACTACAAAAATCGCCTTCCTCCCTCGATTCATCACTTCCAGATGGAGACGACTGAAATCCGTCATCGCCACTAACACCACGCCCCACATCCAAAAGTCGCAGCTATCGACAAATCCATGGCAGCCCGAAGCTCCGATCATCGTCCCCAACCCCCATCTTGAACCCGCATCATCCCTACCCTTCACTCTCTACCCGAAACTACCATTTATACCATTTCGGCCACCAAGAAACTAACTTCGATCTCGTCCCCGTTCCGATTTAGCAGAGTAAGTGATATCGGTTTTTCCCTGCACACGGTTTTGGTTTCGCTTCCCCTCCGCTAATGCTCCTCTTACGCTTAATCTCATTTTGTTGAGTCGTTTCCTAATCATTCTGCTCTTTCAACTGTCTATTTTCATTAAACCCAGGGCCGGAACCTCGAACATCTATTTCGAGAATTTTTGGTCTGCTTTCGGGCGCATGCATGGCGTTTTCCCTAGCGTCGGTTTGCAAATACGCACCCATGTAGTCTTCCTTTGTATTTTTTTTATTATGAGCTACAATCAGTTGGCCTGGTATGGACCTTGAAGTCCACGAACATGGCGTATCGGACTTTGAGTCCGAGTTCTATTTATTCGGGACATTCTCGCGTGATTTCTGATATGTTCATGCCACTCGAGGCATCCAGTCGTGACTTCTTCTCCCTCTATTGCTTGCACTAACTTCTGGTGATCTGTTTATTACTTCTACTCTGGTTTCGTGTAAGAGCAGAATACCCCCTGTGCATTTTGGATTCTTGGTTTGCAGATTTGGTTTAATAAGGTCGTTGCTCGTTTGACTCCTCGTGAGACTCTATCAGACATGGGTTAAATCGGTTCAATCCTCCTCCTGCCTTGTTTCAATAGTTACCGGACTCTGTTACATATTCTTTGTTTTAGAATCAATCTGTCATGTATAACTGATTGTCTCTAGTGTTTGCTTTGGGGCTTATTGCATTATTTACAGGAGATTCTGGTGCTCCATCTCGGTACTAAGCTCTAACTTGTTAGTTTCATGGTATGATTAACCCTTTTTGTTGTTGTCCATGATGTGTGCTTGCGGAAAATGTTGTTTGTCCATTTATCAGTAACGAATGGAAGAGGAAAATATTGTTTCACTCCACACTGGTAAATAAGCGGCAGTGTATAAAAAAGGGGACTAGTCTAATTAGCATATTCTAATCTGTTCAAAAAGGGTGTTAGATAGAACTCGAGCAATTGAATTCGGAAGTGGGCTTTTAAGTTTCTGAACTTTAGTCTCCTGCAATAGGTTATTCATGAAATTCCGATTCCTTTCTTCGGTTCTGTTTTGTATTCTGATATCGGATATGAACAACATAGGAATAGTTGGTTGACTTCTGCACATCTGGGTTATGAAATTCAAACAAATGAAAGTGACAGAGTGGCAATTAATTTGGGTGAGGTAGTTTGGGGTTGTTTCTCGTTTGGGTGAATAATTTTAAACTTTGTTCCTATTCCGGCTGAGTTTATTGCTTTCGTAAGGCTTTAAGTATGAGATATCCAACTTGATATGTAACTAACGATTAAGTTTTGAAACTCTAGACTCCAAGTTTTATTGATTTCTGGAAAATAAAATAATGGCTCATGTAGATAGCAGTGAAACAGAACCAATCCTTTTGACGTTCGGCTAGCTCTTTTAATTGCTTTCAACCTGTATTCATCACGTTGTCCATCCTCTGATTACTCTTTGGTTACTGTGTATGTATGATTGATGTGTTACAGTTTTGCTATGATTTTTGTTAATTCATTGCTCTTCATATGCATTTACTGTTTAAGCCCTAGAAAGCCCCCTCCAGGACACCCATTTATTATCATAAGTCTTGGAGGGTACCCCACAACTAGCTCATTTCTATTTGATTGGTGGGGAGCAATACCCTCCAAACTTTGAAGTTCTCTTTTAAGCCTTTGAAGGTACCCCACAACTAGCTCATTTCTATTTGCTTGGTGGGGAACAATATCTTCCAAACTTTAAAAGCCTATCCCAAACCATCCCTAATTTCATTTAAAAAACTTAAACCCCCCCAAAAAAATGAAATGGGAATAAATTCAAATCCAAAAGTTTGGTCCAATTCTAAGGCCCAAGATCAAATCAAGCCTCAGGCCCAAAAATCAAAAATCAAAAATCAAGTTAGACCCAAAATCAAGTCAGGCCCAACACCCAAAATTAATGAGGCCCAAAAATTAATTCAGCCCAAAATCCCAATTCAAGGCCCAAAATCTGAGTTCGGCCCAAAATAAAAATCGGCCCATTAATTTAAAGTTGGCCCAATTTTCAAAATCCTAACATGGCCCACTAAGCCCAAGTCGGCCCACAAGCCCAACCAAGGCCTAAATCGGCCCCCAAGCCCATATCATATCCGTGCCCAAACCCGACCCATTGCAATTTAAAATCCAAATCAAGCCAAAATTCAATCAAGTCAAAATCCAAATCAAGCCCACGACCCAAACGTTGACCTTGACCCAAACGTTGACCTTGACCCAAACGTTGACCTTGATCCAAACGTTGACCTTGACCCAACTTTGACTTGGCCCGTTTTCCAAGCCCGATTCAATTCAAACTCAATCCCATTCAAACCCAAATGTAGATTCCCTCCAAAACTCCAAAAATCAAAAAAACATTCCTCATTATTCAGCTTTAATTCAAAAATCCTGAAAATCTCTTTTCTCAAATTTTCAAGCAATCATTTTATTCAAACTTCATCAAGTCTTCAAAAGAAACCATTTTGTGGATTTTTAAAGGAAAAACTCTTCTCACATCACAGAAAACTCTTCTCAAAACGCAGAAAGTTCTTCTCACATATACAGAAAGTTTTCTTCTAAAAATATTTCTCAAAATCAGTGTTTCTTCATCGAGAATTCCGAACAACTTCAAAGGTTTTCCGACTCAGCTTTAAAACTAAAAAAAAAAAAACCGTTTTCGGGGAACAGTGAATGTCTAACACCTTTAAAATGCTTTCTTCCTAGTTAGATGTCACTTGTCTCCCTTCCAAAAATAAAAATCCGAGGCGGGGCACTGGGGTCATAACCTCCCTTGTCGCAGTCTGGATCTCTTTAGGCGGGGCGTTAGGGTGACAAACCTCCCCTAATTGCAGCCTAGATTTTTACAAGGCGGGGTGCTAGGGAAGTAACGACCTTCCTAGTTGCAGCCGGGATTTTAGAATCGTCTAACTCCTTTCCGCTCGATTTCAGTATTTTCGATTTTTAATGTTTTAAACCCGGGAGTTAGAGACGTTATTAGGGTTTGACCGAGAACATCTCATTCGTGGTGTTTTTCTCTAAATCCTATTTTCGACATAAATTCATTGCCCCATCTTTCGAGCCTCGACACTTATTATTAGTTAAGTGTCGTGTTCGAGGGGGTACATAGGGTAATCCCTCGGGATTATCCGCCCTTTTTATAACAAAAAAATGATTTTTTTCTGTTTTTTAAAACTCTAAGAGAGACAATGTTAAATTCACCAATCCAACCCTTCCCATAGAACCTCATATACCATAGACATTTCTCAATCCTCTTCAGAACCAACTCCAAGTCACATAGGACCTCCAACTCCTGAACGCTCCCGAACAACCTTAGTCATCTTAAACCTGAAATATCTTCAAATCCGAACACCTGTAAATCAAATATCCTCTTTCATAATCCATCAACGCTTTCGGCTTCCTAAATCACCTCAAAAGTTTGACCATTCTAAAACCCAAACTTTATAAACACGAAATACCTTTCAGCTCCACAAAAATGACCAAAATACCCCTAAGCTCTACAAAATGACCAAAATACCCCTCAGCTATACAAAATGACCAAAATACCCCTCAGCTCTATAATAACCAAAATGCCATTTTGGTCCTCAAGACTTCCAGCATCCTTTTAACCTCGTGAAAGTCAAAACAACCTCAAACCTCTCAACATTCACACCAATTTCACCGACCAATATTTCAAGACCAACCTATTTCTCCAAACTCTTGGAAATCATCTAATCCTCAACCCACACTCAATCCTATCCTTTGGCTTTAAATTGAATCTCTCTAATAAGGTTTTGAAAGAAGGCAATCCCGATAATTGGAGACCGAGGTTTCCTCGGGCACCAATCCGAAGTCGTGGTCGTTGCCACTTCTAAGGGGTGTAACCCAGTACGAACCCACAATAGAATCTCTGACGCGACCAGATAAGCCCTACCCATAGGGAACAATCTCAGAGTCAACCAACGGTTTCTTAGAACCCACCCGTTTCTTCCTTTCCTAGTTCTTAGGTCAAACTAGGTGGCGACTCTAGTCAATTCCGCCTTATAGAGGCATAAGTCCGCGTGGAGCCCATTAAGAGCGGGTGTAGTGCACACTTGCACTCCCCTTTATGCTTTCTGGGAAAGACGGACGATTTAGTAGGTATTTGAGGGATGCCAGATTAACGGGTTTTCACCCTCCACAGAATGGCATTTTTCTAGGATCTAGGCTTTTCAGTTAGACCATATTTTAATAGACCCCCTTTATACCGAAAAATCAACCTCCACAGAATGGCGACTCTGCTGGGGATGACTGAACTCCATTCAAAATTGTCAGGACTTCCCCATTTCTTTCAAAACCTTCAAGAGATTCATTCCAAGCCTTTAGGATTATTCTACTTCACACTTTGAGTGTGTATCTGATGAGGACAGATAGGATTTATTAGATCCTCAACAAACATTGACAACAATTGGGTTAAATAATTAGCTCACACTTAGAAAGAGACAATTAGGTGTGAATGAAGCTAACTTCCCTTTAGGTTAATAAACAACCAATTTGGAATCACTATCATCAAGATAAAACTCTTAGTGAATAGGTTGGTGCTAACTTCATCTGCTTTATTTACTGCTTTCATATTTATGTTGCTATTGTGGGGTGCATGGGTGGGTAGCTTAGGACATGCATTCCTCTGTGTCACCCGATTTACCCACGATGTCACGGGATCCCGACCGGTCCACGGTTGATTCCCCATGAGCTAGGGTCACTCTCTCAGTGAACAAACCCACGAGGCGGTACGGTCTCCGACCAACATCTTGAGCTCATGATCCAAAAATATCCTCCATTATCCGAGTCGAAGCCAGCATATAGTGAACTCTGAGCCTTCAGTGTCCAGCTACGTGGTCCGGTGTCTAAGACGGGTTTATGGAAGTCACCCCTTTGTATGCCGCCTATCTGACCACCCTTCTGCCTTACCCTGAAGATTGCATGAGCTCAGATCTCCATTGTTCCTCTACACCACGGGTGTCTCTAAAGCCCAATGTCACGCTACACGTCCATAGAGGATCCCGTATTTACCGGATTCCCATACATGGCACAACGTAGTTAGTGAATTATTTGGACTTTAGACACACCTGACCGTGCAGATGACGAGAGACCCGTTCCCATACAGTACTTCCCCGAGTTTCCCGAAAAGTGGGGTGTTGTCGGATCATCACTGGCCGTGGCGTATGTTTCTTTACCATCTCGGGTATCCTGACCTTTCGAACTTAAGCACTCCGGACTTTCTTTACGACGTGCCTCGCAAGGGGCATAGCAGAGAAAAACCCCGAGAGATGACAGTGAAGGGACGACGGTTCCCCCGGTGAGATGGTCATAATTGACCTGGAAAGTGATTATCCCAACATTAACACTTACAGCTCCACATCCATTATAGCCGCGATTTACTTTATGCTATACATGTGTGCAAACCACTTTTTCAGACCAATCCGTTTTAAAATGTTCGGAATTCTCGTTTGTATGTCCCTAAAAGCTGTTTTACGAGCTCGTTTAATTTAAAGTTCCACAAAATATTTACTCATAAACGGGGTTTTCAAAATTTGTCAATTCTCCTTTAAAAGGTTTATTTCACTAAAATGCTATTTCCGAAACAATTTTCAAAAAATTGATTTCAAAAAACCTACTTTCTACAAACGAATTTCAAACAACATTTTTCACCAACACTATTTCAAAATAGGTTTCGAAAACAGTTTTCAAGTTGAATTTCACAAACGTATTTCAAAATAAATGATTTAGTCCCCATGTTGTGACCCGCTATTTTTGAAGTTCAACCCACCTTCAAGAGTAGCGGTCATTACTGTGGAGAGTACTAGTCATTTCGTGTTTTCACAAAAGTGGTGGATTTTCTCAACGATTTTGTACTCGATCATTCACCTTTCCTCTCTCAAAAAACGCCCCTCATTTTCCCTTCATCGGAGCAAGTGGAGTGCATGAAAACCAAAAACGATTCGAGCCGAAAACCAGAGGTGTACCAACTCGAGTCAAGCGACACGAAGATCAGCAACACCGGTTCAAGTTCAAACTGTTGAAAATCAGAAGAACACCAACTCGTTTTGTTTGATCACCATTTTGCTTCGCTGCAAAAGCCCGAAGACGAGCGAGCAGCCGGCCAAGAGCCCGAGTATGAGTGAGCAGCCGGTCAAGAGCCCGAAGACGAGCGAGCAACCGGTCAAGAGTCTGAAGACAAACGAGCGAGCGTGAGCAGTCAGTCAGAAGCCCAAAGATGGACTAGAAGAGTTCAGAAGGAGTTTAACACAAATTTCCCCTTTTAATGTCCTTTTAGGATTGATGATGTATAGGATTTCCCCCTATGTTTCTTTTCTCTCTCGTCCATTTCTGAATAGATTACATGAAATACCCCTAAATTAATTTAGGGGATTTCTTTTATTAAACCTTTAATAATACTATTAAGTATTAAACTATTATATGGAATTATGAATATTAAATTATTATATGGGATTGTGAAATTTATTTAGGGGTTTTCTCCTATTTAACCCTAATTATTATATATTGTTGTATAGTATTATGAATTTAATAATAAGATTCATAAGTCAATAAATCTTGGGAAAATTTCTAAACACTCCAAATATATTATAAAGATTTTAGGAAGTGTTGGAACATTGTTTTGAAACATAAAAGTTAATATAAAATTCTAGAAACCTTAAAGCTTATTAAGCCTTGCTAGAGTTGACATTTTGAGAATGGTCAAACCAGGTCATGAAACCTATACCAATAAATAGGTTATGGAAAACCATGAAGATCGATAAAAAGAACGTCAAAAACGGATCATCCTAGCCAAAGTTATGCTAGATTGAAGTTTTGAGTCAAAAATTTGAAAGATGCCACGTGTCACTCTGTCACGGGTCGCCCACACTTAGCCGATTTCTTCCCTGAATTTCGGTAACCGATTTCATGACTTTGCCCTAACTTTAGACGGCTATAACTTTTACATCTCTCAATATTTTTCCATGCCGTCCTCACCATTCTCTTCTCCTACAATTCCTCTTTCCAACCATTACTCATACAAACCCTAGATCTTTCTGAGTCAACCGGAGAATCGAGCCAAAGTAGCCACCTTGCGAAACTGTTTCCAGAATTCCAGATTTCTCTTCGATTTCAGGTAACTTGCGTCAATCATAACTTCTTCGTTAATCAACCAAAATTCAATTTCTTTAGCTCGTTGTAAAGATCTCTAATCCCTCTACAATTTTCGTGTTTATGCCCAAGTCTGATTCGTAACCAGTTGGGAGATATAGAGGTCTAAAGTTTCGGTTTCAACAGCACATAAAATAACACCGAAACAGAGAGGTAAACTCGTGTTTTGTAACTTCAATATCTTTCTGTATGGTGCGAGTTAGGATTAGTTCTAGTTATCAATGTGTAGAGCTAAGTTTCATCTTTCTATTGAGCCAATTAACAAAGCCTAAATCGATCTGTACAATAACTTATAGATCTTCGAAGTTGGCTTCACGAACTGATCGGAAGTTCGAGTTTTTCCAGAATCCGTTCTCGAATTCTCCTCCGATATTGCAATTCCGGTGAGTGTTTCCTCAAATTCTTCCGTTGTTGCTAATCTATACTTCATTGTCGACCAAACCCACGTGACAATTTGTTCAATTATGCATTATTTTGAGAAGAATTGTGGAAATCGAAATTCAAAAACTCGACCTAACTCGAACCCAGAATCGTATTTCGTGTATACTGCATTATAATTGGGGAAATTGGCATCAATGGAACCGAAATTTGATTTCGAGACTATAGAAACAAGAATCACTCGATTTCGTTCTGTAGATTGGGAGAAAATCGTGAATTAGTACTCGAAGTCCATAGTTGAATCGCTGAAGAACTCGTCGTTCAGGGTCCGTCGGATCTTAGTTAAGAGATTTGGACGGCTGAGATTAAAACGTTTCAGATTAAGTTTTTATAAATTTCAGTAAATAACCCTAACTTGTTGAATTAATTTGAATACCTTCCCGAAGGTATTTTGACTTGATGGTTTTGGAGTTTTTAAACATAAGTTATGATTTTTACAAGTTACGGGTTTTCTGGAATTATTTGGCTAAATCAAAAAGATATTTTTTATGAAATAAAAATTTTATAATATGTCTAAAATGTTATAGTTACTGTATATTAAATTTGGGAATTTTTGGGCAATGGTAAACGGTTTTAAAAATTGTGTTTATGAGTTTTTCATAAGAATAACCTATAATATAAAGTTTTTAATGTAATCAAAAATTAAAGTATGGTTTGTTAATTAACTTTTAAGCTGGGGAAAATAAAGGGAACTAAATAAACATTTTATAACAGTAAGTTTATAAATGTTTTGGTATTGGCTTTTAAGAGAAGTGAAATTATTTACATAAATGTATATATGTTTACTTAAGTAGGAACTTATATAAATTAAGGGATTTAATTATCTTACGTTTTATTTACTATATTATATGGGAGTTAATATTTTTATTTAAACTAAGGAATAAATATATATTTATTTTTACGCATTTATAAAAAGGGAGTTAAGTAGTAACTTAGAGTAAAACAAGGAATTAATTTAATTAACACTTATCATAATTAAATATTTTAAGAGCTAGCATCCTAAGATATAGTAAAAGAAATGCTTTACGAAATATACTTGGAATACAGTTTAAGGTTGTTGTTAATAAGATAGTTTAAATATGATAAATTACATAGGGAATGTCTTAGTTAATTTCTAATACGGGTATACTTATTCATATGAAATAAATAAGGGAAACACTTTATTCAATAAACCATAGGTCGGTTGTAGTTATGCCTAAATGTTATTAAACATAATTAATACAATAAAACTACATAAAGAATGTCTTGAATAAATCCTAGTATACATATACGATAAATAAATAAATAAAGACATAAAATACCTTATAGCAAATAGAATATGAAGGAATTATAAGTTAAACTAAACCTATACATAATACTATTAAAAGAATATTATATGAGGTAGTATTGAATTGTGGTTATGAAATTAAGCTTAAAGAGTTATCTTGGATTTCTAGGATTTATATAAACCATATTAAAATACATGTGTAATATTATTTGTCAAAGACCAGAATGTAAATCTATAATTTGGTTAGGTAATTAATAAGTTGGGACTTAGGAATATTTGTAATTAGATTTTTACACAATAGTACTTACTATATAATTAATAAATAAATGTAATACGTTTACATCTAGATGTTCTTAGTATAAATCATAGTAAAATAAGTAAAATACTACATCTATGGTTTAATTATCAAACTATGGTATGTAAAGGCTAAAAAGTGCCTTAGAAACATCAGTGAACAATTTAAACCATAGTAAAATGCATAAAGCACTAAGACACAGTTTGAGCAAAACATGCTCTAAGCTATGAGTGAACTTGGTTAGGACCCAAGAGCCTACCAAGACTTAATAATATTTAATTATGATTTATAAGGCTAATCAAGTCTTCAGGAAACCTTGGTAGACAATAAAAACCAAACAAACACAAGAAAATACCTTAAAGCCAATAAGAGCAAAATGTGCTCTAAGCTTGGGATAAATTTGTAAAAGACCTAATGGTCATACCTATACCTTATAAATATGTTAATGAACATATTAAATCAATTACCAAAGAAAAACCAAGCTTGAAAACAAGTTAAAACACAAAAAGTGCTTTAAGGAGTCTTAAAGCACGTTTTTGAAAAATTGTCTTGTAAATGAGTTTTGAATGGCTAAATGTCCATTATTACTCTTTAATTAACATGTGTACTATATAGTATCACATTTGGAAGTCTATATCAACGGGAAATCAAAAATTTCACTTCTATGTGCCTTGTTTTTGTGAATAGTGATTTTTATAAGCTAGTTGTAACATATGTTGTTATAAGTAATTAAATTGACCAACAAAGACTATAATACCCTTAATGATATAAAGGGGGCCGGTTTTTGTAGTAATGAGTCACCAAACATGTTAACTTGTTAAGTAAATAAAGGTGACTCATAGGTTACTATTTGCTTTAAGTTATAAATATCTTCAAAAGCAAAACCAATCTCATTTCTCCTTTCCTCCTTCATTTCACACGGCTGCTAAGCTCTCTTCTACCTCCCTTCTTGCTGTTCTCTCACGGTAATACAGCACCACCACCATGGAAGTCCATCTTTAATCTCTTGTAAAATCTAGCTCACTTATCCAAATCAAAAACAAACACCACCAATCTCTTCCTCTCATCAAGCCCTTCATTTCTATCTTCTCAAAACTTCAAGAGCCCCATTTCGGTGCCATGGAGTTCCACCATTGAAGGAGCTTGAGCTTGTCTTTCCACATATTATTGATCTCCTTTGCTTCTAGGTAAGGAATCCCAAAAGAAAATCAAGTTTCCTCCATGTTTTGTGTGTGGCCGAAAATACTCATTGATGGAGCTCCTTGTGTGACTTTGTTCTAGCTTCATTTCAATCTCTTATGGACTAGGTGGAGTCCTCTCTTCATAGATATTCAAACTCCCTTCAAAGATCAAGGTAAAACAACTACATTAATGTTTTTGAAATAATGTAAACCTAGGGTTTACAATGAGATGAAGCATAAAGCTTATATACTCATTTCAATATTGGTATATTGTTTAGTAGTTGACAAGGAAAGAAATGCCTTACCGGTTTTAAGAGGAAACAAGAAAGAAGTTTGAGTGGAAAAGAGGTAAATATGCTATCTCAATGTGGTTTAATGCCTTAGGAGAAATGAGCTTATAATGCTTGCTAAAACTACCTAAAGAGCAAATGGTGAATGACTTGGTAAAGTGTTCTCAAGGAGACTAGTAAAAGAACATATGTCTTGGTGTATGTAATTGCAGATCAAAGGCTTATATATTGTGGAAATTCAGTGTTTAAGGTTTATGCAATTTAAGGGCCTAAGAGCCATGCTGTTTAAGGGCCTAAGTGCCAAGCAATTTAAATTGTGCACTATATTGTGATGTAGTGTAAATTTGGTGAAGTTTTGTGAGTGATAGTGTTCTGGATGGATTTAGGTGTTCTTGAGTGTTTAATGGTGAAAACTATGAGCTTTGGAATGATGATGTGCTAAGAGAACCTATGGCAAAATTTGTAAAATGTATAAGGAGTTTTAAGTGCTTGAATGAACTTGGGTGAACTAGGAATTGTTAGGAATGGATACATGCTTCACTAAGGAAGAAAACATGCATTAAGGTGTTCTAAGGTGCTATAAGGATTTAGGCATTGTCTTGGAAGTTCTAGAAATCCAATGAGTGTTTTTAGGATGTATTAAAGTCTTGGAGAAGTTTGTTTAAGGTTTAGATAATGTTGATGAATAAGGAGAGAATGATGTTTAGGTAAGGTTTTGAGAAAGGAATTCAAGAAGTTGTGAAAAGAGGATTTGGTTAGTAAGAGGAGATGCTTGGGAGATGATGTTATGAAGGTGAGGAAGCATTTTAGTGTAGTAGCCATTTATAGGTGAAACATCACTTAGGAAACCAAATGGAAAATGTTACAAGTGTTAAGAGATTTGGTAAGAAAATTGGGTAACAAGTTGGTTAATGTTATAAGGTGAATCAAAGTGATTTTTGGTATTAGAATATGCCTAAGTTAATGTGTGAAGTTTGGGTAATCAATGGATGAAGAGAACAAGTTGAACAAGGGTAGAAAAATGCAAATATAGCATTCTGTAGCTTGGGTCCGGGACTTGGTTAATGGTTGAAGTCCCGGACCATATACCAAAAACAGGCCGAGAGTTGCCCCATGTAGTGGTCCGGGACTTGGGGTCAGTACAAGGTCCCGGACCACCCTATTAAATATGGCCGAGAGTACTCCAATGTGTTGGTCCGGGACTTAAGGTAAGGACCAAGTCCCGGACCACTCTAAAAATGTTGTTTAAGGTTGGAAAATGATGTCTAATGATGGAGATTGATGGATAATGATGTTATAAGGTTGTGTAGGACATGTTAGGTGAGTTATAAACGCAATTTGGTGGGTGAAAAGTTGAAGTAAAATGAAAGAGTGAAACATGTTAAAAATGTAAGGGTGTTTAACTAGTTAAACGGGGTTAACCATGGTCATTCGACGTTACACAAACATATTACCCCAATGTTAATGAAGGTAACTTTAATGTACCAGCTGTTCGAGAATTGTTCGAGGAACGTAAGTGGACATGGTAGAGTGGACTCCGGTGACAGGTATGGTTTTCTTGCAACCTGTGTCCTACCGGATTACACCGGCTTGTATGCCAATGTGTTTTTCTGAGTGTTTGCCACCTTGTAAGATTAAAACATGTAATGAGTTTATAGTAATTCATTTATGTGGCGAATTTGGCCTCCGATACCATTTAACCTCAAATATGTGTTAAACCTTAGCTAACCAAATCTAGGAACACATGAGTGATCGGTATTCGGAGTTAACGACCCAAACCTTGGGAACGTTCTAACCACGGCTATGTGTGAGTTAGATGGATATTGTTGTTGTATGCAAGTGTGTGAACCTCCCTTGTGTGCTTAACTCGGTTATGATACCGTATGGTGTGTGGATGTGGTAGGCTCCATAATGGATCTCTAACTACTTATTTATAAGTATATATGTACTAATGGGGGGTGAGGAGTCCGGTTGGTCCGGCCACGCGTGTGATGGACGGGAGTCGATGTCATATCCGGTTCGGCTCTCTTGGTGTATGTATAGGTTGTATTCCAATTTGGTTTCTACCTTCCCTTAGCTTATCCAAAGCTAATTACTGACTCACGTCGGGCCACAGGGGCATACGAATGTTATTTCGGTGTGCTTGGGATTACTATATCCGACACACCTTGGGTTAAGTTAACCATTCGATATAACTGGACGGTAACGAGGTTGGTAACGAGCTTAGCATGAGATTGACAATAATCTCTAGGCTCACTATAATACTAACTATGGTGGAAGGTTCCTTGTGTGAACCGATCTTATGGTGTTTGTGTTGTTATTGTGCTAAGCAATTTCCCCTGCTATGCTATGATATGTATACGTTAGTGTTTAAAATGAATGTGATTGTCATGTGTACGCCGAAACAAGAAAGGTTTTGTTATGTCTTGTTATGTGAGGAATGAGATATGTTGTAGGATATAGAGTGTGTGGATCATGGAAATGAATCCCAGTTTGTGACAAGAGGCGCTTAAGGATAACCCGATTAATGGGTACGTGTCGTTCATTAAGGAAGTAGCTCCGTTTTAGAGGAGAGCCACTCTAGGGTTAAAGGAATCATTGGATGATTTGTTAAGTGTGGATGTGTTGGATATGTGTTGAGCCCTATTGTTGGGTGTATGCAAAGTGTTGTTGTTTTATGGTTTGTATGCATGATTTAAATATAATCAACTGCATGCTAAGACGACAATTAGTTGTGCGTGGCCCGGTAGCATGTGGGCTGCGGGATTACCATACCAGCAAAGGTGCTGAGCCCCTTGGGGGCCACCCTTTCTCTCCTTTCTATTTCAGGTACAAGGAGCTGGAAGCCGTTCGAGAGTAGGACGGGGTAGATGTTTATACATGGGTAGCCATTTAAATGGCGTAAGCATTGTAAGCGTAGTAAGACCGAAATTGTTATCGGCATTAGTTTGTAAATACTCGGTACAGTGGGAATGTATGTATATAATAAATGTTGGAAATGGAATAAGGATTGTATTGTGTAGTTGCTCGGGAATCTAGTCCATCAGACCGATACAATGTACATGTATTAGCCGTGTTAGCCACGTGGGTGGTTAACGGCGTGTAACACCATTGAATTAAGTAATGTGATGAGTTGAGATTTCCGCTGCAGTTTGATGACAAGTGTACGGTGGTGGTTGGGGTGTTACAAAATAATAGTAAAATAAGTAAAATACTTTTACATCTAAATGTGAGGTGGATTAGTAAGTCTAGATTTAATCATTTCCTAACATTTATGGTAGTGAGATATAACTTAATGTTTTAAGATAGAATCATTAAAAGGATTGTGATATATTCTATATTAGACGATGATTCGAAAATTTATCCAAATAATTATCCTTAAGTTTCTTAGAGTTAGATAAGCCATATAAAATACATCTATTACCAATATTCAGGATGTGGGTTTACGATTAAATGAGGTATTTAGTAGTGAGAATTTATAGGAAGGTTTATAATGGAATTTGATACTTAAAAACCTTTGAACTTTTTATTCGATAAAACTAAGTCACATAAGATATTATATTGATATACTTTACGGTAGTGGGGAATAATGTTAGGTTATTTGAATATAAAATATGAGAATTTTCATAATAGATTATCTTGTTAAATAACTAACAATTTCACTTACGAACCAGAATTTAATTCTTTGATAAATTCTACCTTATGCTAAGATATAATGTCCATCCTAAATACAATAAAGGAAATTAATTTATTAAGTTATTCTTTTGAAACCTTAGGTTTTGTAAACAATATAAAATGTATTTAAGACTTGAGTTTAACGAAGTTTAATATATAAGGATTATACATGGTCTATAGAGAGAATGTGTGTAAAAGTAAAAGAGTTAGGGAATTAAATGTAAGTAAGGATACATAAAAGGTTATCTTAAAACACCTTATTATAAAGATATGGTTAAGTAAATAATATACCTTGTGGATACTAAATGTGAGAGTTCGATAAGTTTGAGTTAACTATAATATGGTTATTTCAAGATGAAAAGTAATTTAACAACTTATGACAAGATTAATAGATGGTTGTAATTAAAGGCCATTCTGAACTAAAGATAAGATAATTGAGTTTAGTAGCTCAAATAAGTATACTAAAATGCATCTACAACACTACGATTTCAGTATACGGGATGTAGATCTTAATTAAGTTAAGGGGGAAGACTTAGTTATAATGGATTGTCTAGTAGATGTTGATAAAGATACATAGTCAATAAATTGTGAAATAATAGTATAGTATTCTAAGATAAACCCATCATTGGTCATAACACGATGTATGTCCTAAAGTAGAATAAAAGTATTGAGCTTAAGAATTGTTATTGAAATTCTAAGATTGATTGAATAACGTATAATGCACTTATGTTATAAAGGTCTTTAATGTGAGAATTATGGTTAAGTATGGGTAAAGTGGATAAGGGTGGAACAATTAACAAGTGTTAATAAAATACATTCCTTGGTCTTACAACCTTGAGTTATACAACATTCTAAGACAAGTCAAAGGTTATTCATAGCATTTAAGTGAGGGCTTAAAAGACAATTGAGACTTTGGAATGAGAGTAAGGACTTTATTTAAGCTTAACATAGGCTACAAGTGATTGATGAGAGACTACCTTTAATATTCTCCAGAGTACTGTTGATTGTTTGCGCAAGTTTACTAGAACTGCTACAGCGTTACCCAGGTACGATTTCTCGTACTCAGATACTTTTGCTAATAGGCTTTGTGGAATGTTTTGGAAAACGCTAACTGAGCTTGAATGGATTTCAAAAGGAAACTGTGTGTAGACTAACTCATCTTGTGTGACTAACTGAGCCTTGGATGTGAAACTTACTTGGGTATTGGTTCCTTCTATTTGGTTGTTCCATTGACATTGACTGCTTAGGGTTTACGCTTCTGCACTCTGTAGGACTGAGTGTTTTGGTATTGCTCGGGTAGTTAGTGATCTAGTGGGAATTTGGAAAAGGTTAACTTTGGTAAATTCTTCTTTGACTCTGGATATCGTTTCATCCATGAGCTGGTTCTTGAGGTTTCGACGTGCGCGCGTCTTTAATGGTAACAGCAGGGGCTGTATATCCCTCGCCCATAGGGGCATTTATATTTGAAGCAGGGGGCTGTATATCCCTCGTCCATCCGGACATTTTTATATTTGACAGCAGGGGGCTGTATATCCCTCATCCATCAGGACATTTTTAATCTGACAGTAGGGGGTTGTATATCCCTCGTCCATACGGACATTTATATCTGGCGGTGGGGCCATCTCTCCCAGTTGAATTATTCCACTTGAGTTGTTGATTCTTGGATCTATCTTATTATTCCTAGTCCTTTGTGACTATCTGAGTCTTTCTACTCCTAACGGAATTGGGTTTAACTAAGGCAATGGATGTTCACTAACATGAGGTGGTTTTGTTTCACTAACTTTACTTTTCTGTTATTTATCTTTATCCTTAATTTGTTATCTTTGGCTGGGTGATTTTAAAGTGCCTTGTTTCCCTGCTTTACTTTCAAGAGTTTGATTTCAAGTTACTGTTTATTTGAAGAGTCATGTTTTAAAGATTGTTTTGGAGAATTGTACCAGTTCCATTCCAGGGAACTGACTCACCCCTCCCGGGGTGGGCTGCTTGGTTTCATCTTGCAGGTATAAATTGTTTATACAGGTGGCCATGAAGAGCATGAGTGACTGGGATGGAATTAGGAATTGTGGAGAGTTATTTTATTTTCCTAGTAGTTATGTTATGTTGTTTTTCTCGAGTTCAGACCGTAGCTTTTGTAATTTTATAAGTTGTAATTGGTGAGGTTTGGTGCCGGGTGTTTGGAACCCGATGGTCTGTTACGCCAGTAGAGATTTTATATTCCGCCGTATTTATTGCAATAGGGGCGTTACAGAAAGTGGTATCAGAGCGTAGTTTACGCTCTGAACCCGAGAAAACAAGCCGAGTGAAATACTTAGATTATAGGTGCACTTAAAACTGGGGAACTGGGGTAGAATTGGGAGGTGAGGACTCCAGTAAGGCACGACTCCTAACCCTTTTGGAATTGTGAACGATTCCTTTACACACTTTTCTTCTGTGAATGTCTGTTGAGTGTGATGTGTTGTTATAACCGTTCCAACAGTAAACTATAAAAATATACTATATATATATATATATATATATATATATATATATATATATATATATATATATATATATATATATATATATATATAAGTTTTGAGCATCCTATATTAAGTACGATAAGATTTTGGTTGAGATAAACCAAATATTAAGCTATTTTTCAAAAGCATACCCATGGAGAATACAGTGCTAAAAATGCAATCCTTTAAAAGCTAGTACACAAATTCATAGAATTTTAAAGAATACTTTTTGGTTGAAAATAGAATACAAGTAGAGCTTAGAATAACTAAGTCGGTATTGATATTATGTAAAAGTACTGCAACTCCTCTAAAGTTTGAAAATAAATCTCAAGAACTACTAGGTACAAATTGTAACCTAAAGATAATGTGTAGGATAAATCTTAAGTTTAGAAAATTATTAAGTTAGCAAGAACTAGTAGCATACATCCAAAACCTGTAAACCACACTAAAACTCTATGTTAACTTTAGAAAGAAAACACCTAAACCTAACACTCTACGGGAAGTGCCTGGTGCGACAAACTCCTAGGCTGAAAGTAGTGGGGGTGCACACCCACTTCTGGAAGTTTAGGGGCTAGACAAGCCTTGTCATCTAACCGTAAATAATCTTCTACGTAAGTGATGGATTGTGTTGAACTTGAGGAGGATTGGTGGTAAGACGTTACCATCATGAAATCTTGAGCTAGGCATATTTCATTACTAGCCACAATGAACAATGTAAAATTTATATCTTAAGATCCAGTATTAAATTCATATACGTAAAGGGTTTATTGAGTTAAATCTTTGGTGGAAAATACTTATATATAGAGGAAGAGGATTGAAATCTGGGTACTCCAAGGTAGAACATCTACCCTTGTTGAATATGAAAATCATTAAAGGAAGTTACTTAAAGATTAAGTGAAGAGAAGAGTAACGCTGAACTAAATATCATTGATCCTTAAATACTTGGAGTATTGAGTGTCTAGTGAAAAATTGAGAGTTGCTTAAAGATTTGGAAATCCTCATGTTTATTTAGAAGTTTAACCTTATACATAGATAACATCTTAGAAGTCACACTAAGGGTGATATTTACAAAAGCCACCATTGTCTAAGGGAGTACTAAGATTTAATAATCAGGAGAATACTTACATAGAACAAACCTTGAGAAAAATAATTACCAAGAGTGAGTGAGTCTTCATTAGACTAGCTCATTTGACTTAAAATTTTATATAGAGTCCCTACCTTAAGAAAAAAAAATATAATATATAAATTTTAAGGTAAAGGAATCAGATTTTGGAAGAACTTCCGGAAATTCTGCCTTGGGTGAAGTTATATAAAAGGTAAATTTTATAAAGTAAACACTGAATGAATCGTCAAAAATACGATAGTTAGTGATAAAAACAATTGAAACTTGAAAAGTCACAGAAAATATTTATCTTATAGAGTTTCAACATATGGTTGACTAATAAACCTTTGAAGATAGTTTTGGAAGATTATTGAGGATTATTAAATGATCGGGAATATTATGTTAAACTACTCAAGTACGTTACACCTGGTATATAGCTTGGTAATATAATTGATACGATAAATGATCATATATGGACATATAATTCGTATCAGTCATTAAATGAATAGATAATAATCATAAGATAAAATTTTATAACCACCAAGGAAATACAAATACATAACAATCAAGAGATACAGATATATGTAACGATCAGAGATAAAATCAACGGTGCAGTAAAATTCACAACAAAGCTGGTTAATAAGGTGTTGAATTCTTTGAATGTGCCGTTAGTAGCGGTACGAGGGCGTACCTTAGCTTTTAAGGGGGATATGCTGGCATACTCCTCCTTCGTTATCTCATCCGGATTATGCCTCGTTGCATTGTTAGTAAAGGGAGAACAGTATTAGCAGAATGAGAGGTGTTTGTATGTGCTTGGTTTTTACAATATGACACAGTATGTGACTGTTGATTTTCATCATGCTATGTCTTGGTATATCTTGGTTCGTTTGAGTTTGAGTAATCTCGAGTGGAATGTTGTTATGGGAATGGATGGGAATAAAGGATTGGATTGGTATGGAATTTCATTGGAATTATCATTGTCTTAGCACACCCGAAGCGGTGTGAGTGCCTACTAGTTGATTTTCTTAAACTTCGAGGCGAAGTTTCTTTAAGGGGGATATACTGAAATACCCCTAAATTAATTTAAATTAATTTAGGGGATTTCTTTTATTAAACCTTTAATAATACTATTAAGTATTAAACTATTATATGGAATTATGAATATTAAATTATATGGGATTGTGAAATTTATTTAGGGGTTTTCTCCATTTAACCCTAATTATTATATTGTTGTATAGTATTATGAATTTAATAATAGGATTTATAAGTCAAAAAATCTTGGGAAAATTTCTAAACACTCCAAATATATTATAAAGATTTTAGGAAGTGTTGGAACATTGTTTTGAAACATAAAAGTCAATATAAAATTCTAGAAACCTTAAAGCTTATTAAGCCTTGCTAGAGTTGACTTTTTGAGAATGGTCAAACCAGGTCATGAAACCTATACCAATAAATAGGTTATGGAAAACCATGAAGATCGATAAAAAGAACGTCAAAAACGGATCATCCTAGCCAAAGTTATGCTAGATTGAAGTTTTGAGTCAAAAATTTGAAAGATGCCACGTGTCACTCTGTCAGGGTCGCCCACACTTAGCGATTTCTTCCCTGAATTTCGGTAACCGATTTCATGACTTAGCCCTAACTTAGACGGCTATAACTTTTACATCTCTCAATATTTTTCCATGTCGTCTTCACCATTCTCTTCTCCTACAATTCCTCTTTCCAACCATTACTCATACAAACCCTAGATCTTTCTGAGTCAACCGGAGAATCGAGCCAAAGTAGCCACCTTGCGAAACTGTTTCCAGAATTCCAGATTTCTCTTCGATTTCAGGTAACTTGCGTCAATCATAACTTCTTCGTTAATCAACCAAAATTCGATTTCTTTAGCTCGTTGTAAAGATCTCTAATCCCTCTACAATTTTCGTGTTTATGCCCAAGTCTGATTCGTAACCAGTTGGGAGATATAGAGGTCTAAAGTTTCGGTTTCAACAGCACATAAAATAACACCGAAACAGAGAGGTAAACTCGTGTTTTGTAACTTCAATATCTTCTGTATGGTGCGAGTTAGGATTAGTTCTAGTTATCAATGTGTAGAGCTAAGTTTCATCTTTCTATTGAGCCAATTAACAAAGCCTAAATCGATCTGTACAATAACTTATAGATCTTCGAAGTTGGCTTCACGAACTGATCGGAAGTTCGAGTTTTTCCAGAATCCGTTCTCGAATTCTCCTCCGATATTGCAATTCCGGTGAGTGTTTCCTCAAATTCTTCCGTTGTTGCTAATCTATACTTCATTGTCGACCAAACCCACGTGACAATGTGTTCAATTATGCATTATTTTGAGAAGAATTGTGGAAATCGAATTCGTAAACCTCAAACTCGACCTAACTCGAACCCAGAATCGTATTTCGTGTATACTGCTTATTAATTGGGGAAATTGGCATCAATGGAACCGAAATTGATTTCGAGACTATAGAAACAAGAATCACTCGATTTCGTTCTGTAGATTGGGAGAAAATCGTGAATTAGTACTCGAAGTCCATAGTTGAATCGCTGAAGAACTCGTCGTTCAGGGTCCGTCGGATCTTAGTTAAGAGATTTGGACGGCTGAGATTAAAACGTTTCAGATTAAGTTTTTTAAATTTCAGTAAATAACCCTAACTTGTTGAATTAATTTGAATACCTTCCCGAAGGTATTTTGACTTGATGATTTTGGAGTTTTTAAACATAAGTTATGATTTTTACAAGTTACGGGTTTTCTGGAATTATTTGGCTAAATTAAAAAGATATTTTTTATGAAAAAAATTTTTATAATATGTCTAAAATGTTATAGTTACTGTTTATTAAATTTGGGAATTTTTGGGCAATGGTAAACGGTTTTAAAATTGTGTTTATGAGTTTTTCATAAGAATAACCTATATATAAAGTTTTTAATGTAATCAAAAATTAAAGTATGGTTTGTTAATTAACTTTAAGCTGGGGAAAATAAAGGGAACTAAATAAACACAGTAAGTTTATAAATGTTTTGGTATTGGCTTTTAGAGAAGTGAAATTATTTACATAAATGTATATATGTTTACTTAAGTAGGAACTTATATAATTAAGGGATTTAATTATCTTACGTTTTATTTACTATATTATATGGGAGTTAATATTTTTATTTAAACTAAGGAATAAATATATTTTTTTTACGCATTTATAAAAAGGGAGTTAAGTAGTAACTTAGAGTAAAACAAGGAATTAATTTAATTAACACTTATCATAATTAAATATTTTAAGAGCTAGCATCCTAAGATATAGTAAAAGAAATGCTTTACGAAATATACTTGGAATACAGTTTAAGGTTGTTTTTAATAAGATAGTTTAAATATGATAAATTACATAGGGAATGTCTTAGTTAATTTCTAATACGGGTATACTTATTCATATGAATAAATAAGGGAAACACTTTATTAATAAACAATAGGTCGGTTGTAGTTATGCCTAAATGTTATTAAACATAATTAATACAATAAAACTACATAAAGAATGTCTTGAAAAAATCCTAGTATACATATACGATAAATAAATAAATAAAGACAAAATACCTTATAGCAAATAGAATATGAAGGAATTAATAAGTTAAACTAAACCTATACATAATACTATTAAAAGAATATTATATGAGGTAGTATTGAATTGTGGTTATGAAATTAAGCTTAAAGAGTTATCTTGGATTTCTAGGATTTATATAAACCATATTAAAATACATGTGTAATATTATTTGTCAAAGACCAGAATGTAAATCTATAATTTGGTTAGGTAATTAATAAGTTGGGACTTAGGAATATTTGTAATTAGATTTTTACACAATAGTACTTACTATAAATTAATAAATAAATGTAATACGTTTACATCTAGATGTTCTTAGTATTAAATCATAGTAAAATACTTTTACATCTAAATGTGAGGTGGATTAGTAAGTCTAGATTTAATCATTTCCTAACATTTATGGTAGTGAGATATAACTTAATGTTTTAAGATAGAATCATTAAAAGGATTGTGATATATTCTATATTAGACGATGATTCAAAATTTATCCAAATATTATCCTTAAGTTTCTTAGAGTTAGATAAGCCATATAAAATACATCTATTACCAATATTCAGGATGTGGGTTTACGATTAAATGAGGTATTTAGTAGTGAGAATTTATAGGAAGGTTTATAAATGGGAATTTGATACTTAAAAACCTTTGAACTTTTTATTCGATAAAACTAAGTCACATAAGATATTATATTGATATACTTTACGGTAGTGGGGAATAATGTTAGGTTATTTGAATATAAAATATGAGAATTTTCATAATAGATTATCTTGTTAAATAACTAACAATTTCACTTACGAACCAGAATTTAATTCTTTGATAAATTCTACCTTATGCTAAGATATAATGTCCATCCTAAACACAATAAAGGAAATTAATTTATTAAGTTATTCTTTTGAAACATTAGGTTTTGTAAACAATATAAAATGTATTTAAGACTTGAGTTTAACGAAGTTTAATATAAAAGGATTATACATGGTCTATAGAGAGAATGTGTGTAAAAGTAAAAGTTAGGGAATTAAATGTAAGTAAGGATACATAAAAGGTTATCTTAAAACACCTTATTATAAAGATATGGTTAAGTAAATAATATACCTTGTGGATACTAAATGTGAGAGTTCGATAAGTTTGAGTTAACTATAATATGGTTATTTCAAGATGAAAAGTAATTTAACAACTTATGACAAGATTAATATATGGTTGTAATTAAAGGCCATTCTGAACTAAAGATAAGATAATGAGTTTAGTAGCTCAAATAAGTTATACTAAAATGCATCTACAACACTACGATTTCAGTATACGGGATGTAGATCTTAATTAAGTTAAGGGGGAAGACTTAGTTATAATGGATTGTCTAGTAGATGTTGATAAAGATACATAGTCAATAAATTGTGAAATAATAGTATAGTATTCTAAGATAAACCCATCATTGGTCATAACACGATGTATGTCCTAAAGTAAGAATAAAAGTATTGAGCTTAAGAATTGTTATTGAAATTCTAAGATTGATTGAATAACGTATAATGCACTTATGTTATAAAGGTCTTTAATGTGAGAATTATGGTTAAGTATGGGTAAAGTGGATAAGGGTGGAACAATTAACAAGTGTTAATAAAATACATTCCTTGGTCTTACAACCTTGAGTTATACAACATTCTAAGACAAGTCAAAGGTTATTCATAGCATTTAAGTGAGGGCTTAAAAGACAATTGAGACTTTGGAATGAGAGTAAGGAGTTTATTTAAGCTTAACATAGGCTACAAGTGATTGATGATAGACTACCTTTAATATTCTCCAGAGTACTGTTGATTGTTTGCGCAAGTTGACTAGAACTGCTACAGCGTTACCCAGGTACGATTTCTCGTACTCAGATACTTTTGCTAATGGGCTTTGTGGAATGTTTTGGAAAATGCTAACTGAGCTTGAATGGATTTCAAAAGGAAACTGTGTGTATGACTAACTCATCTTGTGTGACTAACTGAGCCTTGGATGTGAAACTTACTTGGGTATTGGTTCCTTCTATTTGGTTGTTCCATTGACATTGACTGCTTAGGGTTTACGCTTCTGCACTCTGTAGGACTGAGTGTTTTGGTATTGCTCTGGGTAGTTAGTGATCTAGTGGGAATTTGGAAAAGGTTAACTTTGGTAAATTCTTCTTTGACTCTGGATATCGTTTCATCCATGAGCTGGTTCTTGAGGTTTCGACGTGCGCGCGTCTTTAATGGTAACAGCAGGGGGCTGTATATCCCTCGCCCATAGGGGCATTTATATTTGACAGCAGGGGGCTGTATATCCCTCGTCCATCCGGACATTTTTATATTTGACAGCAGGGGGCTGTATATCCCTCGTCCATCAGGACATTTTTAATCTGACAGTAGGGGGCTGTATATCCCTCGTCCATACGGACATTTATATCTGGCGGTGGGGGCCATCTCTCCCAGTTGAATTATTCCACTCTTGAGTTGTTGATTCTTGGATCTATCTTATTATTCCTAGTCCTTTGTGACTATCTGAGTCTTTCTACTCCTAACGGGAATTGGGTTTAACTAAGGCAATGGATGTTCACTAACACATGAGGTGGTTTTGTTTCACTAACTTTACTTTTCTGTTATTTATCTTTATCCTTAATTTGTTATCTTAGGCTGGGTGATTTTAAAGTGCCTTGTTTCCCTGCTTTACTTTCAAGAGTTTGATTTCAAGTTACTGTTTATTTTGAAGAGTCATGTTTTAAAGATTGTTTTGGAGAATTGTACCAGTTCCATTCCAGGGAACTGACTCACCCCTCCCGGGGTGGGCTGCTTGGTTTCATCTTGCAGGTATAAATTGTTTATACAGGTGGCCACGAAGAGCATGAGTGACTGGGATGGGAATTAGGAATTGTGGAGAGTTATTTTATTTTCCTAGTAGTTATGTTATGTTGTTTTTCTCGAGTTCAGACCGTAGCTTTTGTAATTTTATAAGTTGTAATTGGTGAGGTTTGGTGCCGGGTGTTTGGAACCCGATGGTCTGTTAACGCCAGTAGAGATTTTATATTCCGCCGTATTTATTGCAAATAGGGGCGTTACCTTACATGTATAGGTTTATACACTCCTTTGAATTTGTTTAGATCAATGTGTATAGGGTTCTCCACTCCCTATTTTCTTTGCGAATGACTGAGCGTCAAAATTCATATTGAGAAAATTCGCCACTTTGAAAACACGGTTTTTGAAAATTGTTTTCCAAAAACTCGGTTTCTTTTGGCATGCACGTCTTGTTTAAAGAAAGGAACAAACGTGACGACCCTTCACGTTTTATCTATCAATCTCAAAACTTTACTTTATGGGGTGAAATTTGCGGTGTCAAACGTGACGCCCATCTATCAAACATTTTCAAGATAAACGTTTCGCACCAACAATCATTCACATTCAGCACACAACAAATTTTTGCTTAACAAAACATACTGATATTACCTCTTCTTCTTCATTCTAATCCTCGTGCATGCTGGTGTTCGTGACAGTTGGCAACTGGAAAGAAAGAAGACCAGTCTACCTATAGCAACGGTAGAAAAGATGGAGCGAGCCCCTCGACATGATCAAACAGTTGAAGGTCGATTTGTTCATGAAAGATTGATCCATGACCCTGCTGAGGATTTGGAGAAAAACCTGAAGATAGAAGAATTTGTCCAAAGAAGAATAACTAGGGTCTATGCGGGGTCGGATAGCATTTACAAGGACTCTCCAACTTACTCTGCATACGATGCCTATGAGTTTCAAGCAATGGATCATCACACTCTCTCTATCCAAGCCCGAACCACACCAAGCATGCCTTTTTCACCTATGAACAGTTCAACTCTGAGAACCCCAACCGCCACCAGAGGGAATTGGCAACCGCAAATGGTCTGTGATAAGGGAAAGACCCAACACCCATCTTCCCCCATGGTGCGTTCCGGTTTAAACCTCTCCTTGCCCACACAAAAATATGTCCTTCCTTGTCAAATACCTCATCACTCGTCAAATTCAAGCCAACACCTTCAACCAGGAACAATACTGCCCTCTCAATCTCTTGACACCGGCTACCCTGAGACTGCCATTCCAATCCAGAACCTTGATCTCAAAGCGAGTCCAATGAAAGAATTAGTGAAAGAACTGAAGGCGGAACTAGAACTAGCCCAACGTTTTAAGTCTGCGGGTTGGGAGCCAACTAACCCGTATCCTGATGCTCGTCTACAAAAGGGCATGAGTCTGCCTGAGATGGAGAAGTATGAGGGAATTGGAGACCCGAGACATCATGTCGACAAATATGATAAACTCATGAATCTCCATGACCTTTCTGACGAGCTGAAAGCCGCATGCTTTAGATTCTATCTGCAAGGACCTGCTTACTCTTGGATTATGAGCATAGATCTAAACGGAAAGTCAAGCCAAGACTTGTATTTAGATTTCCTCTCTCAATACGGCGACAACTTTCATCATGAAGTTACACGTAGAGATTTGGAGATCACATGCCAAAATTCTGACGAGCCTGTGAGGGAGTTCATAAAACGATGGAGGGTGAAGGCCGGACAAGTGAATAACCGACCTAATGAGGAAGAGCAAGTGCAAATGATAATTTCTGGTCTGATAGATGTGTACCGACATCAGTTGAAATATCTAGGGATATGTGACTTCAGACGATTGATGGCGGTTGTGGCTACTTTGGAAGATGCTGAAACCAAAGATCCAAAGCCAACAATCATGCAAAGAGAATACCACCAACCCGGACAGGACTCTCAAAGACAGAATTTGGGTCCAAGAATGTCACTTGGTGAAGCCTGGAGAATTTTAAACGGGGGCGGTTACCTAGCACGTTACAACACCAGTTCGAGGGTGAAGAAGCTTGGGCCACATCTACATGAATATTGTGACTATCATCGGATTCGTGGACACGCCACCGACGAGTGCACAACACTGAGAAACGCTGTCCAAGAGTTGATGGACAGAGGAGATGTCCCTTCTTTGAAGCTAAAACGTCTATCATAGGCCCCAAAGGTGCACTCTCCTGAGGCATCGCCGAGCTAAGCACAACCACGTGCTAATCCGTGGTGATAGTGGTTGAAAGTAGTTGAGTCATGTTTTTATTTACCACTGCAATGAAAACGTATGAAGGGTTGCATCCCATCCCTCTCCCCTTTATGTTAGATCTATCCAGGAATTGCAAAAAAAAAAAAACAAGACAATTCTATCATGTTGATTGATGCAATGTAAGAATCACCACTCCTTAAGAGGCCAGAGTTTGATTGACAGCTAAAACATGTGGGACCACATTTCTTCCGGGACCCACTCCATTGGTGTAAGACGAAGTTCATGGATCTGCAACTGAAGCCGACTCAACAGAGACTAGGTGTAGCCTTACCACGCATGCATTGCACCAAAAAAAAAAACAACACAAAAAAACAAACATTCAGTCAAAACTTGAAGTCAACCATCTTCATTCATCATTTTCAGCATTTAACGCATCCTATACATAGTAATTCCATATTATCAAAACGCATTGCATGGTAGATCGTTGCACTTGCATACTCCCGTATCGAAACGACGTCTTTGGCGAAAATCTTGATTGATTGTTTGAATAGAGCGCGTGAACCGCTAAACTCTCGACCCATCAATGAACACAAGGGTCTAATTAAAATCAGCACCACAGACCAAGTGAGTAGTGTGTGAAGAGCGGTATTTTCCCTTGAATTCTGAATGAGGATATTGGACAATCCATCAAGCGATGAGGGAAGGTAGATAGAGCCAATCGAGGTAAGACCATGAGCGACATGTGCATTCCTTCAACACATGGAGAGGCACAATAAACAGTGAGATCAGTGTCGATAACAAGATAAGAACTGTGATTCATGCAGAGATTCGAGAAGTAGTAAGAAAACAATCATTGACTAATGAGAATGACGAGGCATCTAGGAATAAAAATCTCCACAAAACCAAAAAGCTTTGACTGCCCTGTACATAATCCCTTAGTGAGCCCCGCTGAGCTTTTCACGATAAACCTTTTTCTGTGAACTCCACAACATGCCACCTGACATATACATACTTACCTTTGCAATAGAGGAGCTCGAAGGAGCCTGAGCCATGGTCCCTCCCCACCATCTTTCATAAACACAATAAATGAAATGTTTGAAGAAATCAGTGAGTCAATGCAACTCCAAAGCTGAAAGCCAAATACGAAGCATAGAATGCTTGAGAAAGTTGATGAGTCAAATGCAATTTCAAAAACACAAAAATGAGAAGAAAGTGAAAACCCTACACCAAAAGAGGCAAGAATGAGGAAGCCAAATCCAAAGGACCAAGGATGTCCCAAAGAAACCGACAAGGGGTTATCAAAACCTGTCTAATAATTCCACCCATGGCAAAGGCAAAACATGTCCTCTATTGTACAAAAGCTCCACAACTCCCAAATTAATCCTCCAGTCCCTTGTGACATACATCATGCCCCTCGGCCCCGTTATAACCCAATAAAGACCTCTGACTCGTTAGTCGATGAGCGTTAACTGAAAGTACCGGATCTGAAACATGAATTATAAGCTTCGTACTTGTTATTAACATGTCCCGTCATACCAAAGGGACCATGAGCGAATGAGTGCGACCTTATCTCACAAGGTCTTACGAGTGCGAGTGACTCTTCGATCCAAGCACCAAAACATAATCAGCCTATCCCATTGTAGGAGAGGAATTTGTAAGGATCGGAAAGTCCATAACCTCAAAAGAAATTCTAAGGAAAATACTGCTCTGAGCATCAAGAGTACCATCACGACATTAGCACACACGACCATAAACACGAGAGATTAACCCGCATCCCTCCATGAGAGGAAAGTGATTCACACACTCGAGTTCAACAATCACCCAGGATCAAACTGAAGATGTCTTATATTCGTAAACCTCATAGTAATAGAGATAGAATCGTACCCACTCTTCTTCAAAACTGCATATGCATTTTGTATCTCTTCTAGCAGTTAGCATTTGCATGCATCATAACCACTTCATTTTCAACATCCGACTGGTAAGGACCATGCCTAGTCTCGTGGAAGGTCGACTTCAGTTTCCGCTATCGAAGCTCAACTCAAAATCAAAAGAAATCAAAACCGAGGCCATCCGGAGCCATACGACGATCTTCTCGGAGCCATCCAGCGTCATCGGGCCTCATCAACACCATATCCAGAACCAAACTAGAGCCATACGGGAGCCATCGTCAGACATTAAGACCATCCTTGGAACTACACAGGGGTCATCCCAACAGTCCGAGAACAATACGTGAGCCACCTCAAATCCATATTGGAGCCATTTCGTCGCCAGGGCCTTGCCTAAATAGTTTCGAGCTACGTATGGTCTGATCTCAATATAAAATTGAGTACGTAGGCAGCCCGCCCAGGGTGTGACCACCTTAAAGAAAAAATTCCCCTTTTGCTCCTCACTATCACCAAATAGAGCCATCTCGTGGCCCTTCCCAAAGCCATGCCGAGCTATCCTGGAGCTATCATGAGAGAACCCTGAAGTCATGACCGAACCGAAGCCATCCATCCATGACCAAGAAGTTATCAACCACAACAAAAAATATCTACCGCATCAAAATACGTCAAACACAACAACGGTCCACCAATCACATCAGCCCACCATTCGACTCAGAATCTGAACCAGATCGAAACCCACCAACGATCCCGAAAATCCCCATTCGAATCAAACCCACCAACCATCCCAGAGTCGTTGCTCACAAGGGAGTCACATATCAAACCGGAGCCATCTGATCGCACCGGAGCCATCTCAGAGCCATACCGGAGCCATCTCGGGGCTACACCGGAGCCATCTCAGGGTCATGCCGGAGCCATCCAATCACATCGGAGCCGTCTGATCATACCAAAGTCATCCGGTCATGTCAAAGCCATCGGGTTCCAAAGCCACTCATTAAAAAACAAAAACAAAACATCCATTCAAAAGACCGATCACAAAATCACAGAACCTAAAAACAAACTCAAGAGCCATATCGGAGCCATCTCGTACTCTGGAGCCAAGAGTCCTATCAAATCTCGATACTACAGTGCACATCGGGCAAGACTGTCAAAGCAAAACCAAAACACAAGTCCCACACTGACAACGTCAAGGACCACATCAACAAGAAAAGAACACTCGACTATCACATCCCTTAGGAGGACAATAAAAAAGCATCCAATGCCGGACCAATCCACAATCAGAATCATCCTCAAATCGACCACTCAAAGCAGCGAGTTTCGTACAACTCCGTTAAAGTATTATAGGCACTCCTAAGTCCTCGTACCTTCAATCGCATTCTAGGCCCGTCATAAGTCCTAGGACTGGATATCAAGAGGTCCAGTTGAGGCACTCTAAGCCCTCGTGCACAAACAGGAAGTTTGATTCGATTAATGCATTTGCTAAGCAAGCCATACCTTATTTCACTTGCACATGGGAATCCTTTCAAGGGTACCACAAAATCACTCACGTCTTTCGATCAATCGTTCCACTCAGGTTTAAAATATAATTTTTCATTCCATTCAGGTGGCCTTTCACTCGTAAAACTCTTTTACTATTCGATTCACTTTGTTCATTTTACACCCGCTAGACAGCTATTGCGCTACTAGTGCGGTCAACTTTTCATTTTACACCCGCTAGACAGCTATTGCGCTACTAGTGTGGTCGAATTTTCATTTTACACCCGTTATATAGCTATTACGCTACTAGTGCGGTCGACTTTTCATTTTACACCCGCTAGACAGCTATTTCGCTTCTAGTACGGTCGACTTTTCATTTTACACCCGCTAGACAGCTATTGCGCTACTAGTGCGGTCGACTTTTCATTTTACACCCGCTAGACAGCTATTGCGCTACTAGTGCGGTCGACTTTTCGTTTTACGCCCGCTAGACAGCTATTGCGCTACTAGTGCGGTCGACTTTTCATTTTACACCCGCTAGACAGCTATTGCGCTACTAGTGTGGTACTTTCAATCGCATTCTAGGCTCATCCTAAGCCCTAGGACTGGATATCAAGAGGTCCAGTTGAGGCACTCCTAAGCCCTCGTGCACCTTAAACCAAATCGGGTTGTTAGTATCATAGGCTCGTCACAAGTCCTATAGCTAGATATCAAGAGGTCTAGTTGAGGCACTCCTAAGTCCTCGTACTCTCAATCGCATTCTAGGCCCATCATAAGCCCTAGGACGGGATATCAAGAGGTCCAGTTGAGGCACTCCTAAGTCCTCGTGCACCCTAAACCAACCGTATTGTTAGTATCCTAGGCACTTCATAAGTCCTAGGGTTAGATGTCAAGAGGTCTAACTGAGGCTCGTCATAAGTCCTCGTACTTTCAATCACATTCATACACTCACGGTCGCATCCCTATGCACCACTAAACCATTGTGAGAATTTTTGGCGCCCCATCAACCTTAATCCAATTATACAAGGGCTTGTAGAATTGAATCAAGGGGAGCCATCTGTAGACACCAAAAATTCTCACCCCATAAAGCAAATTTCGAAATAATAAGAGGGGTCATCGCCTTTATTTTTCAAAACATATTAGCGTGCGTGCCATAACGAAACCGTCATTTTATAAACTTTTTCAAAGCATTTCATAAAAACACGATTTTCCAAAAAATGAATTTTCAAACAATAATCCGGTTTTAAACCCATTCATTTTGTTTTATTTACTTATCTTATTATTTACATTCCATAATTTCATGCCATTAGATTAGTCTTCTCTTTTTTTGTATACTTTCTTTTAAACTCGTAGCATTTTTAGAGGAGTTATCCAGTCGAATTTAGAGCTCTTATATTATTTCTCCCATGAACATACTGAAATCTGACCTGGCGTAACTGGTTAAGATACCCATCTTACAACCCACAGATCTCGAGTTTGATTCCTGGCGTAGGCTGGAGGCGTTTTCTTTATTATTTCAGCATGCGACACGACTTTGATCTTGTTTCTCCGCTACAATCTACCGAAATCGGTCACAGCTCAATTGGTAGGACATGCAGGAAAGGAGAGTGAGGTCTTGAGTTCGAAACTCGGTAGGGGGCGCGTTTTGTGACTACCATTATTTTCGCTAGCTAATATCCAAATAGGGCCCTGTCCAATTCGGCCCACATATGATCAGCCCATTTCTTTTTTTTTTTGAATCTCACAAAAGCCCATAACACAAAACAACACTGTATGGGCGTGTTTGTTTTTTTTTTTACAAGAGCCCATAAAAAACAGTACAGAATGGGCACGATTATTCCATGGTTCCTCCCCAAAATCGATGGCGCTGTTTTAAAGTCTTGGACCTCTCATTTCTGTCGGACCACGCCCGAAACCCACGACGACCCTCTCCATCGTGAACCATCTCCAATTGCATCTTCATCCTCCCGCCGGAATCACCACTACAAAAATCGCCTTCCTCCCTCGATTCATCACTTCCAGATGGAGACGACTGAAATCCGTCATCGCCACTAACACCACGCCCCACATCCAAAAGTCGCAGCTATCGACAAATCCACGGCAGCCCGAAGCTCCGATCATCGTCCCCAACCCCCATCTTGAACCCGCATCATCCCTACCCTTCACTCTCTACCCGAAACTACCATTTATACCATTTCGGCCACCAAGAAACTAACTTCGATCTCGTCCCCGTTCTGATTTAGCAGAGTAAGTGATATGGTTTTTCCCTGCACACGGTTTTGGTTTCGCTTCCCCTCCGCTAATGCTCCTCTTACGCTTAATCTCATTTTGTTGAGTCGTTTCCTAATCATTCTGCTCTTTCAACTGTCTATTTTCATTAAACCCAGGGCCGGAACCTCGAACATCTATTTCGAGAATTTCCGGTCTGCTTTCGGGCGCATGCATGGTGTTTTCCCTAGCGTCGGTTTGTAAATACGCACCCATGTAGTCTTCCTTTGTATTTTTTTATTATGAGCTACAATCAGTTGGACTGGTATGGATCTTGAAGTCCACGAACATGGCGTATCGGACTTTGAGTCCGAGTTCTATTTATTCGGGACATTCTCGCGTGATTTCTGATATGTTCATGCCATTCGGGGCATCCAGTCGTGACTTCTTCTCCCTCTATTGCTTGCACTAACTTCTGGTGATCTGTTTATTACTTCTACTCTGGTTTCGTGTAAGAGCAGAATACCCCCTGTGCATTTTGGATTCTTGGTTTGCAGATTTGGTTTAATAAGGTCGTTGCTCGTTTGACTCCTCGTGAGACTCTATCAGACATGGGTTAAATCGGTTCAATCCTCCTCCTGCCTTGTTTCAATAGTTACCGGACTCTGTTACATATTCTTTGTTTTAGAATCAATCTGTCATGTATAACTGACTGTCTCTAGTGTTTGCTTTGGGGCTTATTGCATTATTTACAGGAGATTCTGGTGCTCTGTTGGGCAAAATAGTAGTAAAACTATCTTGCTAACTATGGGCAGAGAACCCAATCTTTGTAGTACAACAAGGTCGTATCCACAGAGACTTCGCAACTATTTAATTAATTATCGAGTTTAGTAAATGTACAAAAAGATAAATAAAAGTGCATAAAATGTAAATTGGGGGTTTAGCCGGAGGCAAGCTTGATTTTTAGGATTAGTACAGAAATAGTAAATACAGTAAAATAAAGTAAATGGATGGAAAAAGGTATCCTAGGATAGCGGGGGAATTTCCTAAATTACTTAAACAATTTTATAATCCTGTCTTAATTATTTATTGTCTATTAGAGTTAATAATTGTCAGTTACGAACTCTTATTAATAGCCTCAGTATTTTCCTGCTCAATCCGGAGTGTAAATACCAAGGTTAATTCCTCTGTGGTACTTTGACTATCTCAAAATCATATGTTGATAGTTACCAAATAAATGTAGTAGTTGTCACGCTAAAGCATTTAACAATATTTGCTGAAAGGAATTAAAAAAGTTTAATAAGTGAAACAGGTGATAAATATTTATTTAAGTACAAAGAATAATTATAATCCTAATTTGCTCTTATTTGTCTGTTTAAGAATTTATCTTGTGGCCTTCCTAAATCATAGATAAGGACAACTCTTAATTAATTCAATAGACTTTTTACAATCAGAAAAAGTCTAAAATCATTAATTAGCTTTAAGCAAGAATTCTTTTAATAATAGCGATGGATTTTATCTGCTAATCAAGGAGATAATATCTAACGTTTGTCTTTCTTTGTGGTCTATTCTCAGATTTAAAATCATTGAAATAAGAGAAACCATAAATGCATAAAAATGATCAGTTCTTAAGCATTTAATAATTTAGAGAGACAAAACAAATATTTATAAGCAAACTTGGTATTAATAATAAGTCTGAATTATTTGGGGTCAAACCCATCCTAGGATACCAGTAAAATCACTCAGACATTAACAGAAATAAAAGAAAGCAGAGATAGCCATTAATTTGGAGACTGCCGGCGGAGACTGGACTGCGATTCGCTTCTGCTCCAGCTCCCTTTTCTTCTGTTCTTCTTATCGTGCTTCTGCTGTGTGGTGGAATGAAGAATAAAACTAAAATGGAGAAGTGGAGGATAAAGAGGATGAAATGGATCGTAGGTGTGGAAACTGTCTGTAACGGTGGTGTACTGTGGTCTATTTTGGATTGTGAGGAAGGGAATGATTATTGAAGGCAGAAGAACATGGGTTTTATAGAAGAAAAGAAGAGGAAACAGACAGAGGGAACCAAGGAACACCGCGTGAGGAAATTTAGGAGAGGATTGGGGCGGCTGAACGCGTGAAAGGATTTGCATATTGATTGCTCATTTATTGCAGGGGACAGAACGCGTGCAAAGTAGATGGATATGGCGGAAGCAAGTTGCAGAGAGTCGGCGAAGAAGAAAACCGTCGCGTGAATTATCTGGACATTTACACGCGTCCGCGTAGATGTCCGCTTCTAATTATGCGGTCGTCTCACACGCGGTTCTCTCCCTTGTCTCTTGTCCGCCTTGCATCAGGCGGTTCTCCATGCGGTCTTCTCCTCTTGTCCGCATTGTTTTAGGCGGTTGCAGGGGCGGTTGCCTCTCTTCTTGTCCGCGTAGAATGAGGCGGTTGCAGGGGCGGTCCTCTCCTCTCACGTCCACGTAGAGTGAGGCGGTTGCAGGGGCGGACACTTCTATCTCTCGTCCGCCTTGTCGTCCGCCTGAAACCAAGCGGTCACACATGTGGTCGTGACTTATTTTCTTCAAACTTTGTCCGGCTCTAGATTCTTCGTTTGGACTCCGTTTTCTGAGCCGTTTGCGTCTATGCATTCGTCTCTTCGTCTACTTTACTCCCAGCTTGGTTTTCCTCATGTTAAACCAATAAATTTGTGAGATAAACAATAAAACATAAACTAGAGGAAAACTAACCGAAGTGGAGAAATGAGCAAGAAAAGTGTTAATATAATATATGAAATACACCTATAAAACATGCTCATTTGGACACTTATCACACCCCCACACTTACCTTTTTCTTGTCCTCAAGCAAAACCATGTACCCAAACAAGTAGGGAATGCTCAATATTAACAAAACTATTATGAAGGGTAGGATAAAGAAGTCAATAGTACATGATCTTAAACTTTTTAGAGGAGTGTGATCCATCACCTACTGGTGGCATAGGTGTACTCAGGGCAAAATAAAAATTAGAGTTTCGGGGTATGATCCGGAGTACTTCAATGCTTCTTGATTTAAGGTGACTTTGAGAACTTTTACCATGGCCAACTTCTCTCAAGAATGGGCATTGAGGAGAAAACAAAAGGAAAAATAGAATTATGCATTTGTTTCACTTTTGCATAAGAGATGAGAAGATAATATGTAGGCATCACGCCTTTGTATTTTAAGAACACTCAACTCTCTTTGTTGGTTACCAAAGGTGTCTCGCAAGTCCCTTATTATTTTATTTTTTCCTTTTTGACAGAGAAGCACCCCTTAGCAATCCCTAAGAAAGAAAACAGAAGGAACCCCTGAGTAATAAAAATCCATCCATTTCAGATCATTTGGTCACACCGCATAAAAAATGCTCCTCAAAAGTAATCAAAATTTTAATTTTTTTTGAATTTGTACCATTTATCCCACAATTCATAACAGTATTTATTCTTAAAGAGAACAACCCACATATAAAGGGTCCACGATATTGAATTGGACAAACGCAAGATAAGCAGAGAGATTAAGCATTTAAGCACAAAATGTCACCGAAAGGGCACACTCCCCCACACTTAATTTGAACAATGTCCTCATTGTTCACCAGAAAAATAAGGGAAGGTTTCAGAAGACCTTTTCGGTAAGTAGATAAAATAGAGAGAACACAAACGTCACAAATAAACATTTAAGCACATAAACGCTCCTCTGCAGTTTTTATTTAAATAAAAGCATAATTAAAGAAACTGGTACTCCCCTGAGATTATTTTTGCTTGCGTTATAAGAGTTCCCCCACACTTGAGCTTCAGCCTCAAGTAGCGTAGCTTGGTTGCGGTGTAGACATGAAATTGTACCTGCTTAATACACTAGAAGCAACCATACTACAAACGGGGTTAAGAGTTAGCAAAAACAAAATTTAAAGAGAACCTGATTATTAAAATAGCATAAAAGCAAAATAAAAGAAAAGTTCATCCGGGTTGCCTCCCGGAAAGCTGCCTTTGTTTAACGTCTTTGGCTAGACGCCCGCTTCGTTATCCTGGATCAAAAATATAAGTAGACAACAGCTCTGCCAGGAAAACAAAGTTGGCAGTAATTAAAAGCAAACCACCTGGATCAAAACAAAACGTTACTTCGGCAAATATAATAGGAAAATGAATACTCCACAAAACCTGGTGTTTGAGGAGGTACTGCCGGTAGCGTAGTTCTAACAGGAGACCAGGTGTGATTGGCTTTGCTTCCTCAAATTGGAAGATGTAAAAATCCTCCTCTTGTTGTTGAGGCTTATGGTAATCAACGTCAGAGGGAAGTGGCTCCTTGAAATTGATTATAGCACTCTCTTCTGATGGCTCGAAGGGAGGCGGTATCTCCTCCTTCTCAAGGTTGAGGATGTATCCACCCTCATCTTCTGGGTAGAGCACGGAGAAGGAGGGGAAAAAGTAGTTGACTTCAGAGGGAGGAAACTCCATGAAGTCCAAGGAGAAACTCTCTTCTGAGGGGTTGTCTCCATAATCAAGCTGATGGTTGTTTGGTGATGGATTCTCTAATTCGAATAGGGGAGGAGGTGGAGAGTAGCTTATGTCCTTAGCAGGCTGTTCCTCCTCATGAACCACTTCATTTGGTTGTTGAAGCGGTTGTTCCATGCGTTCGATCTAATCTAGCGTTCTTTGCTGGATCCTTTCAAACTTTGAGGTAAAATTTGCCATCATTTCCCTTAAAATGGCGTTGTCCCTCTCTATTGCAACCATAGGACAATGGGAACTTTCATGGTCTCCTCCACACTCTTGGCACACAAAGATGGGGATAGGCTTGAGAGATGACTTGTAATCCTCCAAGAGAGCTCTCAATTCAGCATTTGGGTCTGAACATTGGGGGCTTTCATGGTACTCTCCGCACCTTTGACAGACACTCCATTGATTGTAGTCCTCTGCGCCATAGGGGTAACCATACCAATCTCCTGCTTGATCGTAGTGACCATCCATCAGAATTAAGTACCTTAAAAAAAAGAAATAAAAATTTATACAAAAAAAGGCAAATAACAGAAATAAAAGAAAAACTAAACAGATAATAAACCAGATAGTTGGACCGAAGTCCCCGGCAACGGGGCCAAAAACTTGTTGGGCAAAATAGTAGTAAAACTATCTTGCTAACTATGGGCAGTGAACCAATTTGTAGTACAACAAGGTCGTATCCACAGAGACTTCGCAACTATTTAATTAATTATCCAGTTTAGTAAATGTACAAAAAGATAAATAAAAGTGCATAAAATGTAAATTGGGGGTTTAGCCGGAGGCAAGCTTGATTTTTAGGATTAGTACAGAAATAGTAAATACAGTAAAATAAAGTAAATGGATGGAAAAAGGTATCCTAGGATAGCGGGGGAATTTCCTAAATTACTTAAACAATTTTATAATCCTGTCTTAATTATTTATTGTCTATTAGAGTTAATAATTATCAGTTACGAACTCTTATTAATAGCCTCAGTATTTTCCTGCTCAATCCGGAGTGTAAATACCAAGGTTAATTCCTGGTACTTTGACTATCTCAAAATCATATGTTGATAGTTACCAAATAAATGCAGTAGTTTGTCACGCTAAAGCATTTAACAATATTTGCTGAAAGGAATTAAAACAAGTTTAATAAGTGAAACAGGTGATAAATATTTATTTAAGTACAGACAATAATTATAATCCTAATTTGCTCTTATTTGTCTGTTTAAGAATTTATCTTGTGGCCTTCCTAAATCATAGAAAAGGACAACTCTTAATTAATTCAATAGACTTTTTACAATCAGAAAAAGTCTAAAATCATTAATTAGCTTTAAGCAAGAATTCTTTTAATAACAGCGATGGATTTTATCTGCTAATCAAGGAGATAATATCTAACGTTTGTCTTTCTTTGTGGTCTATTCTCAGATTTACAAAATCATTGAAATAAGAGAAACCATAAATGCATAAAAATGATCAGTTCTTAAGCATTTAATAATTTAGAGAGACAAAACAAATATTTATAAGCAAACTTGGTATTAATAATAAGTCTGAATTATTTGGGGTCAAACCCCATCCTAGGATACCAGTAAAATCACTCAGACATTAACAGAAATAAAAAGAAAGCAGAGATAGCCATTAATTTGGAGACTGCCGGCGGAGACTGGACTGCGATTCGCTTCTGCTCTAGCTCCCTTTTCTTCTGTTCTTCTTATCGTGCTTCTGCTGTGTGGTGGAATGAAGAATAAAACTAAAATGGAGAAGTGGAGGATAAGAGGATGAAATGGATCGTAGGTGTGGAAACTGTCTGTAACGGTGGTGTACTGTGGTCTATTTTGGATTGTGAGGAAGGGAATGATTATTGAAGGCAGAAGAACGTGGGTTTTATAGAAGAAAAGAAGAGGAAACAGACAGAGGGAACCAAGGAACACCGCGTGAGGAAATTTAGGAGAGGATTGGGGCGGCTGAACGCGTGAAAGGATTTGCAGATTGATTGCTCATTTATTGCAGGGGACAGAACGCGTGCAGAGTAGATGGATATGGCGGAAGCAAGTTGCAGAGAGTCGGCGAAGAAGAAAACCGTCGCGTGAATTATCTGGACATTTACACGCGTCCACGTAGATGTCCGCTTCTAATTATACGGTCGTCTCACACGCGGTTCTCTCCCTTGTCTCTTGTCCGCCTTGCATCAGGCGGTTCTCCATGCGGTCTTCTCTCTTGTCCGCATTGTTTTAGGCGGTTGCAGGGGCGGTTGCCTCTCTTCTTGTCCGCGTAGAATGAGGCGGTTGCAGGGGCGGTCCTCTCCTCTCACGTCCACGTAGAGTGAGGCGGTTGCAGGGGCGGACACTTCTATCTCTCGTCCGCCTTGTCGTCTGCCTGAAACCAAGCGGTCACACATGTGGTCGTGACTTATTTTCTTCAAACTTTGACCGGCTCTAGATTCTTCTTGGACTCCGTTTTCTGAGCCGTTTGCGTCTATGCGTTCGTCTCTTCGTCTACTTTACTCCCAGCTTGGTTTTCCTCATGTTAAACCAATAAATTTGTGAGATAAACAATAAAACATAAACTAGAGGAAAACTAACCGAAGTGGAGAAATGAGTAAGAAAAGTGTTAATATAATATATGAAATACACCTATAAAACATGCTCATTTGGACACTTATCATGCTCCATCTCGGTACTAAGCTCTAACTTGTTAGTTTCATGGTATGATTAACCCTTTTTGTTGTTGTACATGATGTGTGCTTGCGGAAAATGTTGTTTGTCCATTTATCAGTAACGAATGGAAGAGGAAAATATTGTTTCACTCCACACTGGTAAATAAGCGGCAGTGTATAAAAAAGGGGACTAGTCTAATTAGCATATTCTAATCTGTTCAAAAAGGGTGTTAGGTAGAACTCGAGCAATTGAATTCGGAAGTGGGCTTTTAAGTTTCTGAACTTTAGTCTCCTGCAATAGGTTATTCATGAAATTCCGATTCCTTTCTTCGGTTCTGTTTTGTATTCTGATATCAGATATGAACAACATAGGAATAGTTGGTTGACTTCTGCACATCTGGGTTATGAAATTCAAACAAATGAAAGTGACAGAGTGGCAATTAATTTGGGTGAGGTAGTTTGGGGTTGTTTCTCGTTTGGGTGAATAATTTTAAACTTTGTTCCTATTCCGGCTGAGTTTATTGCTTTCGTAAGGCTTTAAGTATGAGATATCCAACTTGATATGTAACTAACGATTAAGTTTTGAAACTCTAGACTCCAAGTTTATTGATTTCTGGAAAATAAAATAATGGCTCATGTAGATAGCAGTGAAACAGAACCAATCCTTTTGACGTTCGGCTAGCTCTTTTAATTGCTTTCAACCTGTATTCATCACGTTGTCCATCCTCTGATTACTCTTTGGTTACTGTGTATGTATGATTGATGTGTTACAGTTTTGCTACGATTTTTGTTAATTCATTGCTCTTCATATGCATTTACTGTTTAAGCCCTAGAAAGCCCCCTCCAGGACACCCATTTATTATCATAAGTCTTGGAGGGTACCCCACAACTAGCTCATTTCTATTTGCTTGGTGGGGAGCAATACCCTCCAAACTTTGAAGTTCTCTTTTAAGCCTTTGAAGGTACCCCACAACTAGCTCATTTCTATTTGCTTGGTGGGGAACAATATCTTCCAAACTTTAAAAGCCTATCCCAAACCATCCCTAATTTCATTTAAAAAACTTAAACCCCAAAAAAAAATGAAATGGGAATAAATTCAAATCCAAAAGTTTGGTCCAATTCTAAGGCCCAAGATCAAATCAAGCCTCAGGCCCAAAAATCAAAAATCAAGTTAGACCCAAAATCAAGTCAGGCCCAACACCCAAAATTAATGAGGCCCAAAAATTAATTCAGCCCAAAATCCTAATTCAAGGCCCAAAATCTGAGTTCGGCCCAAAATAAAAATCGGCCCATTAATTCAAAGTTGGCCCAATTTTCAAAATCCTAACATGGCCCACTAAGCCCAAGTCGGCCCACAAGCCCAACCAAGGCCTAAATCGGCCCCCAAGCCCATATCATATCCGGGCCCAAACCCGACCCATTGCAATTTAAAATCCAAATCAAGCCAAAATTCAATCAAGTCAAAATCCAAATCAAGCCCACGACCCAAACGTTGACCTTGACCTAAACGTTGACCTTGACCCAAACGTTGACCTTGATCCAAACGTTGACCTTGACCCAACTTTGACTTGGCCCGTTTTCCAAGCCCGATTCAATTCAAACTCAATCCCATTCAAACCCAAATTGTAGATTCCCTCCAAAACTCCTAAAATCAAAAAAACATTCCTCATTATTCAGCTTTAATTCAAAAATCCTGAAAATCTCTTTTCTCAAATTTTCAAGCAATCATTTTATTCAAACTTCATCAAGTCTTCAAAAGAACCCATTTTGTGGATTTTTAAAGGAAAAACTCTTCTCACATCACAGAAAACTCTTCTCAAAACGCAGAAAGTTCTTCTCACATATACAGAAAGTTTTCTCCTAAAAATATTTCTCAAAATCAGTGTTTCTTCATCGAGAATTCCGAACAACTTCAAAGGTTTTCCGACTCAGCTTTAAAACTAAAAAAAAACTAATAAACCGTTTTCGGGGAACAGTGAATGTCTAACACCTTCAAAATGCTTTCTTCCTAGTTAGATGTCACTTGTCTCCCTTCCAAAAATAAAAATCCGAGGCGGGGCACTGGGGTCATAACCTCCCTTGTCGCAGTCTGGATCTCTTTAGGCGGGGCGTTAGGGTGACAAACCTCCCCTAATTGCAGCCTAGATTTTTACAAGGCGGGGTGCTAGGGAAGTAACGACCTTCCTAGTTGCAGCCGGGATTTTAGAATCGTCTAACTCCTTTCCGCTCGATTTCAGTATTTTCGATTTTTAATGTTTTAAACCCGGGAGTTAGAGACGTTATTAGGGTTTGACCGAGAACATCTCATTCATGGTGTTTTTCTCTAAATCCTATTTTCGACATAAATTCATTGCCCCATCTTTCGAGCCTCGGCACTTATTATTAGTTAAGTGTCGTGTTCGAGGGGGTACATAGGGTAATCCCTCGGGATTATCCGCCCTTTTTATAACAAAAAATGATTTTTTTTCGGTTTTTTAAAACTCTAAGAGAGACAATGTTAAATTCACCAATCCAACCCTTCCCATAGAACCTCATATACCATAGACATTTCTCAACCCTCTTCAGAACCAACTCCAAGTCACATAGGACCTCCAACTCCTGAACGCTCCAGAACAACCTTAGTCATCTTAAACCTGAAATATCTTCAAAATCCGAACACCTGTAAATCAAATATCCTCTTTCATAATCCATCAACGCTTTCGGCTTCCTAAATCACCTCAAAAGTTTGACCATTCTAAAACCCAAACTTTATAAACACGAAATACCTTTCAGCTCCACAAAAATGACCAAAATACCCCTAAGCTCTACATAATGACCAAAATACCCTCAGACTACAAAATGACAAAATACCCCTCAGCTCTATAATAACCAAAATGCCATTTTGGTCCTCAAGACTTCCAGCATCCTTTTAACCTCGTGAAAGTCAAAACAACCTCAAACCTCTCAACATTCACACCAATTTCGCCGACCAATATTTCAAGACCAGCCTATTTCTCCAAACTCTTGGAAATCATCTAATCCTCAACCCACACTCAATCATATCCTTTGGCTTTAAATTGAATCTCTCTAATAAGGTTTTGAAAGAAGGCAATCCCGACAATTGGAGACCGAGGTTTCCTCGGGCACCAATCCGAAGTTGTGGTCGTTGCCACTTCTAAGGGGTGTAACCCAGTACGAACCCACAATAGAATCTCTGACGCGACCAGATAAGCCCTACCCATAGGGAACAATCTCAGAGTTAACCAACGGTTTCTTAGAACCCACCCGTTTCTTCCTTTCCTAGTTCTTAGGTCAAACTAGGTGGCGACTCTAGTCAATTCCGCCTTATAGAGGCATAAGTCCGTGTGGAGCCCATTGAGAGCGGGTGTAGTGCACACTTGCACTCCCCTTTATGCTTTCTGGGAAAGACGGACGATTTAGTAGGTATTTGAGGGATGCCAGATTAACGGGTTTTCACCCTCCACAGAATGGCATTTTTCTAGGATCTAGGCTTTTCAGTTAGACCATATTTTAATAGACCCCCTTTATACCGAAAAGTCAACCTCCACACTTAGGAGATGCTTAAATGTTGTCCAAAATTGATGAAATTTTACATGAACGATACTAAACTGTTATATTTTGGTCCAGGGTGAAATCCAAAATTTTTTGTGCTTATGTGATCTGTGGGACTCTATGAAACATGTGATATGTGAACGTGTTTTTATTGGGTCTCACATATCACATGTGAGCTAAAAAAACATTGAATTTGACATTGGACTACAATATAACACTTTTAGCATCGTCATGTAAAATTTCATCAATTTTGGACAGTATTTAAACATCTTCTAAATTGAAAGAAAATTAGACAAGTTGTCGGATGCAAGACGAGGGAATCCATATGGATGGAGAAAATAATTTTTGAAACCTCATGAATAAAATATATAATTTCACCATGATATAATTAAAAAAAAGATGAGATCCAATAACTAATTGACTATAAAAAAAACTTGGTTTCAAAAGAAATCTAAGAAAACGGCTGACATAAAAGAGGGTAGTGATGTATTTTTGAACTCACTGTCTGTAATTGTATTATGCCGACTGCCGCGAACTAAATCGAATTCATCTCATTCTATCTTACAGTTGCAATCGGTGAGACTTCTTTTCTTATCTTTGCTAATTGGAGTGAAGGATTGGGTTTCTGATTGCATCATACCCCTCATACTCCGCGTTTCACATTCTCAGCAGAATGGTGGGTAGAGCCGATCATGGTCAATATAGCCCAACCGCCCAGCCCGGCCCGCCCTGTATATTAACCCAACGGGTATGGGTGGAAAAAATGACTGGGCGGGTTTGGACAAAAAAATCAGCCCGAATTTTTTTCGGGCCGGGTTATGACTAAAAAATTTGCCCAGTTGATGGCCCGGCCCGGCCCGTTATCATAGTTACATTACATTATCAGTTTATTATATATGTTATAACATGGACTTCTCATTTTATGTGCATAATGTTATAAAAAAATACAAAATAAAAAAAACGTGCATATTTTCCACGCTCCAGCCAGCCCATGTAAGCAAGCCAACTAAACAAAGTTACAAAGCATCAAAACCCAATCGAGCTGACCATCTCTCATTTTATCTACGTTGCCTAGAAGTTGGAACATTCCATACCTGAAAAAGCTTCCAACAAAATCCAAATTCTTGCCTCTGTAGGTCCTACTCTGTTCACCGGAAAACTCATTCATCACCCCCACCTTTTCTCATTCCTCTACATTCAATATATTAAGTTTCCATTACTCCTCCCAAGTTTTTTTCAAATTTCGCTTAGTCTTTTTCCTTTTTTATGTCTTTCTGTTAAGTTTTCATACTCCTCTCGATTTCTACTCCTCATTTTCGCCAAGTGAATCTGAAGCGGTGATGGTTGGAACTTTGAAGTATATTACTTGAACAAAGAACAAGTGTGAGTTTTTGAGAAACATTGGGTGCACATTAGGATTATACTATGTAAATGTCATCGATGGTTTATTGTAACTAGTTATGCTAGAGAAATAGATCATTCACTTTGCATTATATTGTAGCACTTTGGTAGTTCTAATCATGCTTGATTTTTAAGAAAACATTTCAGACAAAGAGAAAATTGAGTTAAAACTGGACCGGGCGGGCCGGGCATTGGCACAGGTAGAAAAAAACCGGGCCTGGCCCGGCCCGGCCCGAATTTTTCTAAAACGGGCTTGGACAAATTTTTTAGGCCCGACGGGCAGAAAAATCATGATCGGCCCGACCCTAACCCGGCCCGCCCGCCCGAATGATCAGCTCTAATGGTGGGTACTGGGTAACAGCTCGGCTATAATTGTTTATGACTTTTTTTCATTCAAAATTATGGTAAACTGCACTTTGTCATGAGCAATTTTTTCGTATCGATTTTAGCATTTATACTTTTAGAAGGTAGCCATGGCTTCTTAGAGTGAGCCGAACTATCTGTTGATGAGATTTATTCTACTTTTCTGGTTAGGGCATACCATTTCTTTTTCGTTCCTCCCTAAGAATTCCGAGTTAACATATTCCTTCTGACCTCATATTACTGAACTCGTACGCTCAGTCGTGTTTTCATTTCGCACAGTCGGAATTTTAAAAAACTTTACGAACTTGCCCCTGCTTTAATATCTTTCATAAATTACTATTTTTAACCACAATTTATAACATATTACGAGGTGACCCAAATTTCATTACGTACAGTCGAAATTCCAATACGCTCAGTCAGAAAATGACCAATTTAGGGGCTAATGTAGGCAAAATTTATTAAAAACGGTTCGAAAAAAGCAAAGAAGGATTCTGAAGTACTTATATAAGTAAAAAAATATATCATAAAAATTATCAGCAAAGTATACCATGACAAAGTAGACGAAAAGACGAACGCGTCGGCGTAAACAGATCGAAAAACGGAGCTATAACGAAGAAGATATGGCAATTTTAAGACCGGAACTCGGCGCCAGCGCCGATAAGGAAGGGCCGGCGTCGGCGCCGGTAAAGAAGACCGCGCGTTTAAAATTATCATATCTTCTTCGTTATAGCTCTGTTTTTCAATCCGTTTGCGCCGATGCGTTCGTCTTTTTGTCTACTTTGTCATAGTATACTTTGCTGATAATTTTTCCGAAATATGTATTATTTCTTCTTAAGCACAACATTGACTATCATCGACGTCTTGTTCGAAATTGCCTATCAACCACTAATTACATGTCCGTTGAAGAAGAATCTATTTGAAATTCATTGAACGTTTCTATCATTTCCACTAATTTCACTTCCATTGACGAAGAATCTATTTGAAATTATCAAAATTTCCTATCAATATCAATATTAACTATCATTATTGACATTAACTATAATTGACTTCTTATTCGATAGTAAAACGAAGCAGGGCTGAGGCGGACCGTAGGGAACACAATGCACGCTACAGGGCTAGTACGAGGAGACGACGTCCCCTGACTTGATTAGTGCAAACACAAACTTGATTAGTGCAAACACATTTGGATTTCATGTACTGGTAGTCAACATAATTGTTAATTGTTCTGGGATTTAAAATGATACGTGTGTCGAATAAGTTGTAGCATTATGAGAAATGACGTGCGAACAATGTTGTTTGAAAACGAAACTCCGAAATAGAATCGCTTTTGAAGTCCTGAAAATATGCTACAAAGATGTATATATTTTCACTTGTTATAAAAAAAAACCTTTTAGGAGCAATCTCCGACGACAAACCGATCTCGCTTTTGAAGTATTGAAAATATGTTTCAAAGATGTATACAATTTCATTTGTAAAAAAAACATCTTTTTGAGCAATCTCCGACGACAAACTGATCTCGTTGTTCTTAAAAGAATTCACTAAATAGAATCCACGAGAATCATGATACACTAAAGGGCTAACGCACCCACAATTAGGGTTTTCGTGTTAGTCATTTGAATTAATAATTGTTCTTGGATTTAAAATGATGCATGTGTCGAATAAGTTGTACCATTTACCCTCTAATTAGGGTTTTCATGTTAGTCATTTGAGGATTGTGGAATGCATTTCGGGCATCAGTTGTCAAAGTATGTAATTCCGAAGTAGAATTGCTTTTGAATTCCTGAAAATATGTTTCAAAGATGACAATTAAATGTCTTTAAAAAAGATATTTTTTGAGCAATCTCCGACGACAAACCGATCTCGTTGTTCTTAAAAGAATTCACTAAATAGAATCCACGAGAATCATGATACACTAGAGGGCTAACGCACCCACAATTAGCACTAAAACCTAGACTAATTCCTAATGCCACTGTTCATCCTCTCACTTCTCCTGTCAAATGTATCAAAATTCTTCTTTTCCTCTACCATGTACCCCCCAATTAGGGTTTTCGTGTTAGTCATTTGAATTGTTAATTGTTCTGGGATTTAAAATGATGCGTGTGTCGAATAAGTTGTACCATTTACCCTCCAATTAGGGTTTTCATGTTAGTCATTTGAGGATTGTGGAATGCATTTCGGGCATCAGTTGTCGAAATGAATTAATTAGTGGAATCGGTGGAAATGATAGACAATGTTAGTGTATATGGAAAATCCCTGTTGTTTAAAACTAAAAAATCAACATTTACTGCACACTTAGAAGTCCTGATCTTCTTTAGTCTTTCCTCATCGCTCTTGCAGTCTAGTAGAAGATCGTCAATATGAAGTAGTTCATGTTTGTCGTCATCATTTACTGCACACTTTGGAGTCTTGATCTTCTTTAGTCTTTCCTCATCGCTCTTGCAATCTAGTAGAAGATCGTCAATAGAACTATTGTTTTGATCAATCTCCGACGACAAACCGATCTCGCTTTTGAAGTATTGAAAAAATGTTTCAAAGATGACATTTTTTGAGCAATCTCTGACGACAAACTGATCTCGCTTTTGAAGTATTGAAAATATGTTTCAAAGATGTATACATTTTCATTTGTTATAAAAAAACATTTTTTGAGTAATTTCTAACGACAAACTGATACCGCTTTTGAAGTATTGAAAATATGTTTCAAAGATGTATACATTTTCATTTGTTATAAAAAACACATTTTTTGAGCAATCTCCGACGACAAACCGATCTCGCTTTTGAAGTATTGAAAATATGTTTCAAAGATGACATTTTTTGAGCAATCTCTGACGACAAACCAATCTCGCTTTTGAAGTATTGAAAATATGTTTCAAAGATGTATACATTTTCATTTGTTATAAAAAATAACATTTTTTGAGCAATTTCTGACGACAAACCGATCTCCCTTTTGAAGTATGGAAAATATGTTTCAAAGATGTTTCAAAGATGTATACATTTTCATTTGTTATAAAAAAACACATTTTTTGAGCAATCTCCGACGACAAACCGATCTCGCTTTTGAAGTATTGAAAATATGTTTCAAAGATGACATTCTTTGAGCAATCTCCGACGACAAACCGATCTCGCTTTTGAAGTATTGAAAATATGTTTCAACAACGATGACATTTTTTGAGCAATTTCTGACTGACGACAACCGATCTCGCTATTGAAGTATTGAAAATATGTTTCAAAGATGACATTCTTTGAGCAATCTCCAACGACAAACCGATCTCGCTTTTGAAGTATTGAAAATATGTTTCAAAGATGTATACATTTTCATTTGTTATAAAAAATATATTTTTTGAGCAATTTCTGACGACAAACCGATCTCGCTTTTGAAGTATTGAAAATATGTTTCAAAGATGTATACATTTTCATTTGTTATAAAAAACACATTTTTTGAACAATTTCTGACGACAAACCGATCTCGCTTTTGAAGTACTGAAAATATGTTTCAAAGATGACATTCTTTGAGCAATTTCCGACGACAAACCGATCTCGCTTTTGAAGTATTGAAAAATATGTTTCAACGATGACATTTTTTTGAGCAATTTTGATGATTGTCAAATAAATTCTTCTTTAATGGACATGAATTTAGTGGAATTGATAGGTAAGTTTGAACAAGACATCGATGATAGTTAATGTCGATAAATCTAACTATTTAGATTGGTGTCAAATTCATCTGTTAATTAGAATAGAACATGCTTGATTATTTTACTGTGGAATAAGAAGTTAATATTGATATTGATAGGAAATTTTGATAATTTCAAATAGATTCTTCGTCAATGGACGTGAAATTCACTACTAAAAAAAACGGATTTAGAGACGGACAATTCTGTCTCTATTCCGTCTCTAAACGGGTTTAGAGACGGAATAGAGACAAAATCGTTCCGTCTCAATACGGGTCGTCGCAAATTTAAATGGAGACGGAATCTTCACTTCCGTCTTAAACGGAGTCGGAATGGAGACGACTTGTTCCGTCTCTATTTAAGAATTAGAGACGGAATAGAGACGGAATAATTTTGACTCTAATAGAGTCAGAATTCTGCAACCCCGCCCAGAGTTTCGAGACGGATAATTCCGTCTCTATTCCGTCTCAATTGGAGAGGGAATAACATTCGTCTCAAATCCTATATCCAGAATCAACATTAGAGACGGAATTTCTTTCTTTATTCCGTCTCTAGTATGTTTTTATTTATTTCATTGATATTATAATTATTTGATATTGTAATATATCATTCTTATTCGACTAAATACCTATAATTATTATCATTATCAATACATATAAGTTTTTATATTTATATATACCAAAATGAAATAACGAGATTAAATGTCTAAATAGGATAATATATATATATACAAATTTGAACTTATAGAATTTGTCACAAGCTTCAGAAGTTCAACCCAAGCACAAAAGTTATAACATCACCACAATCATTGATAACATAGGATCGTGCTCAAAGATCCATTACATCAGTTGGTATCTTAGTACCCCAAAAACAACCAACATCAGTTCCTACCCCTTTCCTAGCCAAATAGTCTACTAAAGACGACACAAGACTAGCTACCAGAGCTTGCATCCTGTGTTTGATTGCAGTTACCTGAGCTTGCACCCCGTGAGCCACCACGCAATATCAGTGCTAATTGCTCCTGGACTATTCTCTGCACATTCTCTGTCATCTTCTCTTCGTAGTCCCGGCGGGTCTGATCAAATTTTTGAGTCATCTCTGCCTCTATATCAGACCTCATCTTCTCATACACGGCTTGATCAATGCCAGGTGTACAATCTGACCACACTCGTCCTTCGTGGAGTGAGTGTATTCAAAAAGCTCATAGGGTGTAGGTTCCACCCCACCATTCTTTTGAGTCTGTACAGTATAAATTAAACAGTCAACAAACCAATTTCACGCAAAATGTTATAATTAAACACATAGACATGTTGGAGTCAAGTTAAGACTCTTGTAAAAATTTTGGCAGCATCTCCCCTGTTTTTTAATCCACAACTCCCACGTTTTGAATCCACAATTCCCTGCTTTCAAGTTTCCTAATAAACAATTTCAATCCACAATTCCACTCAAAGGTGGACAACACATTGTTCCACAACAAATATCCACAGAATGATTAACACTTACAACACTATTGAACTAATATTCATCTCAAATGACAAGTCTACCAAACATTAAGGAACTTACCAAATCAGCTTTGTGATCAAAAATAGAACGTGAGCCACACGCATGGTTAGACATGCCAGCCCCAGGTGCATGATATGACCTGCGGTTCTTGGAGTTTGTCTCACTAATCATTTTGTACTTGGGAGTACGCCACATTTCCTTCCAACTTCGATAGATCTCAGGACTCACAGTTCTTCTTAGTTTATTGTTTTGCTTCATTTTGTTGAGTGTATCCGAGTACCTTTTTGAAGCAAGTGTACAAAAGTTATTGTACACAATCGTCTCATCTTCTGGATCCCAACGAAATAGCTTCTGCAACATATTATTAAGACACATTAAAATCAATATTTATTTGCTAGACATAACCAGAAATCGTAAGTGCATCCTTACATTGCTGCAGGGAAGAAATAACACCAAACACACATTGGTGAAATGAAGAACTATAAATATAATATTATAACCAATAGAAAAAAAGACCAGAAACAGACACGGAAAACATCCTTGTAATTGGCAGATATACCTTTTGTAATATATATAACCATCATGCTGCTGTTGAATGTAACAAGACGGCAGGCTCAGTGAATTCCATCTCGGTATCCCTTGAAATGACTAATCCAGACTTTATAATCCAATCGGTTAAGTGAGTTAATTCTTTATTTATGCTGGTATATAACATTTCTCTTTTTGTAGCACTCCTCTTAATTTTTGCTTACCAACTATATAAATATGTTATATATATATATATACACTTAACGCAACATGGCCTATATATATATACAAACATGTATTCAATTTAGTGCAATTACATGTGTATATGTATAATCAAATATTAATCGAGATCTGTTCAATTTGTCATTATCAGACAAGTAACTTATATATATATATATTTGTTCGACTGGAACCTTACAATGGCATGAAGAGGACAAAATGGTTGTTGGTTAAAGTATATATATATTAGTAATCTTCCTTATTTCTTAAGTATAAATACATATGTACATTTTAAAAAATAAAGTTCACCAATTCACCAAATCAGTACTAAATTACTAGCGTGTCGACTAGAATCTTGTAGTCAATTATTTAGTGTTTTATAAGTTAATTCCTTTCCCTAATCAATTTTTGTTAAAATGGAAATTAAGGTCTTTCTCCATTTACGGTAAACAAAATAATCAATATTATTCATGATTTAAATGATTGACATAGAAATTTATTAATCCATTATCAAGTTAGAAATTCCTTGCAATTAAGCTACAATCTATTCACCTTATCAAGATTGGATATAACATTAATTTATTACAATCTGAACAGTCAAGTAATACATTCAGCTGTATGATGTTTTGATGCACCGGTTTCAGAATTTTGATGTTTTCATTGAGCAAAAATCTTAGGTTCAACATGTGTTGTTTTCCATATTTAACAACCAATTCAAAAATATGTTTAGTTAAACCTTATTCGTCATAATCATACACAAGATTTGTTAAGTACTGGTAGGAAGAAGAGAAGAAGACAGCAGCTTGCATTAACAAGCAAGTTACAATTGTTCAGTGTAAACACATCTTTGAATATGAGAAGAGGGGATTTATATAGCTGAAATAGAAGAGAATACAGCTTGAAAGAGTGCTGTTATGGTGCAGCAGTTTCAGAATTTATGTGTTGTTACAGTGCAGAATTTTTTAGGTTTATTTTTCAGACCTTAACCATACTCATCTATGTCGAATTTCTCTTTAAACAGTGGCAAATCAGAGCTTAAATAAGTTGTACCATTGGCTAGAAAATGCTGTTGCTAAACTGATGAACTATTGTCATTAATAGCAACAAAACCGAAGCAAAATGAACCAAAAGATTGTAATTATAAGTTGCTGAAATTATTCATTATTAAGCAGTAAAATCAGATGCAATTAATGGGCTTGTAATTCACATTTATCTCAGTTTAATACCTGGTCATAATCGAAGCCTAAAAAGCTAAACAAAAACAGGTTAACTAACCACATCTACAACATCAGAAAAGTGTTTATTTGGGTGTGGGTAAGAAGCAAATGAGCAGCAGCTTGAAAGAAGTGGAACAACATCACTAAAGTTTATATTCCAGCCTGGAGTTTCTTTGGACAGTTAATAATGTTTATCATTTGTTTCACAATCTGTTTTTTTTTTAAATACTACAACAGAAGGACCACACTGCTGTGTATAAGGCTTATCATTTGTTTCACATGGGTTGACAGCTGAAACAACAAGGATCATGCTACTGCTTCTAATTTTCAGAGAAGCAAGGGTGAATTCAAGTATATTACCAATACCAGTGAACTGTTTTCAGCTGCTTAATCTGCTATGCCAGATGCTTATTGTTTGATTCACAAGCTGTGACAGGAATCACAACTCTATTATTATAATCACCAGAAAGGATATGGTAAGTTTGGGCATATTATTGGTTCTATCATGAACTAGTTTCAGTCCATCAATCTGAAGTACAGCAGAGAAGGTCATAAACTTCAATTGTGGTAATCGACAGGAGGAGAAGACGAGTTTATGTATGTTACCAGTTCAACAATGAAACATTTTAGGTGATTTCTCAATGCTGCTGTCTAGTGAGCAAGCTGCAGTTCCAGCGGTTTATTCAAGTATCAAGAAATGAATAGGGGAGATTTATCACTACAGCGGTTGATTCAAGAACAGGAATGAATAGCTGTTCTTAGCCCTGCCTTCAATCTGGTGTATTTGGTGTAGTACTCCAGTGATTAAGCAACGCAGAGGCGCAGTCACAAGAAGAAGATAAGCATGAGTATATATGTTTATTGTTTGCTGGTTTTGAATAAATAATCAGGGGGATTTGAGAGGTTAACTTGAACCCATATCCCGGATGAGTAAACATGTGGCAGAAATCAACACCATCATGCTTCTGAGAGCGAGGAAAAGTAATGATTTCACAAATTTACCAACCGTTTTGCCTAAATTTGATCAGCAGCTCAGAATCAAGAATTACCCAACCAGAATCAAACACTCGTACAAAATGCACACTGAAAATGAAGCACGATGGGGAACTAAAAGGGAAAAAAAAAATACAAACTAACCATCAGGCGCACAAAAGGAGGACAAGGTTTCTAGAAGGAAAGAGAGCAAGTTACAGGTTCTGAAATGAAATTTCACTAGCTAAGGTGCGACAGATTTTAATTACTTATATTGTAGTAATGATCAGGAGGAATAAGATAAGTTTGGGTATATTACCGCTTATGAAATGAACTGCTCCCATCCCTTTATTAATCTGGTAGCGTGAAGCAGCATTCCACCGTCAAGGACAGGTGTGTCTACAAGGGAAATGAAGTTGTTTTCAGCTGGAATGAATCCAGAGTGTGAGTAACAGCAGTTGTCAATTTATTTGTTCACAGATGTAGATGGAGATGTAGTTTTTATCACTTCCAAAGTGCAAGTGCAGAGCACTTACATTCTGGTAGCAGTGCCAGTGATTTATTGCTTCAGCGATGCAGATACGAGAGGGCAGTGAGCAAAGAAGCATGCCACTAATTGTTTCTCAAAGACATAGAGGAGACAGCACTACCATGTCCAGGCACTTAAAATAAGTGAACCAAACAGAACTAGCATTTAAAAAAAAGATAAAGAGGCCGCCTTGAACACAAACCGTCCCAAGCCTTGGATGACTTCAGGATATATAGAGTACTTTTCAATATCTGGGGCCTTTAAAATTATATTCACCAGCACAGGAACAATTTTCTCTGCGTATAGATACCTTCTCATTCTAGATGCTGCTGCCATTGTGCTTCCAGTATCTATGACAACCTTTTTTGAAACATTGAAAGGCAAGCCATCGGGGTTGTGATTACTTTCACCACAATCTGTAACAGTAGGAAGAAAGAACCTCTTGATGCTTGGGCTCTCTGAATAAAAATGTTACAAGCAAGGTTTAAAGACGGATTGGTTACCTGAAGGAGCAGCGGTCCTTTTGTCGAGTCCAGAAACATCATCCTCATCTGATGATAGAGATTGAGACCTTGGAAGATACATCAAAATCTCTTGTAGAAAATAGGACCACTTGGATGAAAGATGGTCTCCAGGACATAATAGTGGTAAAATTTCCAACATTGTACGCAACGTAGGTGGAATGATTCCCTGTAGAAGATGATCAAACAAAAAGTGGTAAGACAGACATATGTATAGGTACAACAGACGTTCATATGTATAAGAATTACAGCAAGTCACAGAGTTTTTTCTTTTATCAAAGAGCTTCAATAGTAGCAGTACAACCATAACTAAACTTAACACTCAACCAGAGAAGAAGATACAAAAAAACAACAGCAAAACAGAACATTGTTAGAGCCTTTATGTTAGAGCCTTTCAGTTGCATTGACACTTGTTTCATTACTCTCTCTGTTAGAACCTTTCTTTAAATGCATTGGACAGAACGTTGTGGTGGCAACCAGTTTTGATCAATCCATTTTTTCAGTTTTTCAGTTGCTTCTATATATGATCAATTCAAGGTTTCCAACATGTGTTGATCAATTAATAATGGCAACCAGTTTTGATGTATTTTTTTATGCAGGAGCAACTCTATGCAGAGATTGGAATTCAACTTATGCTTCTATGACAGCAACCAAATAAGGAAAACATACATGGGATTGGGAAAGACAATCTAAACAATTGCATTCTTGGTCGTAGTGTTTGGAAAAGATGAAGATTCTCTTTACATTGGTGCAGGGAACGGAAGTCAGTACAAGGATAAAGGCCCGGTTCAGAATATATGACCTAGCTCTGTAATACACAACTGGGAGGCAGAGTTTTCCAAATAGGCCAATTTTTGTGTTTCAGTCTTCCATGGCCCTAATCGTGATTTGATTCTTAATAAACTGGGTTCTAAGGGAGTTGAGATACTGATTACAAGTGTTGACACGTTCAGAATTCAAGGAATTAGCTTGTCAGATGTCAATTGGGAAATTTTGGTTGTTGATGAGGCCGATAGACTGAAAAATGAGAAATCGAAGCTGTACCAAGCATGCATGGAAATTAAAAAAAAACATATATGCCTTCGATAATATCACTAAAACAATATAGGGTTCATTCCACTGATGTGAACTGTTCTTTAAGGGAGTTCGAACTTTGCTGCCATCTAGGTTTGCAGAATACAAGAAGACGGTGTGATCTAGGGTTTAACGAAGAGAATCACTTACCAGATGACGTTGAAGAACTCCTCAACTCGGGGGCTGAAAACTCATCACTGCAGTTCGTCCTCTGCTCTCTATGTTGAAGCTCTCGTCGTCCAGCAAATGAAGTCGAGGGAAATGGTAGAACTGGTCGTCTTCCTCGCTGAGAGAAACAGGGGGAAGGTGTGGAGCTCACCGGTGATGAAGATGAATGACACCGGCGACTGGTGCAAACTGGTCGTCTTCTCTATTCGATTTCCCTTCCTTTGTCTCGCGAGTTTTCTAAAGTTTACAAAGTTTTTTAATTAACCCGCGCTAATTATTTGGGTCAGGGTCACAGTTTAGCGTCAGAATTATCCGTCTCCAAATTGAGTCGGATTTAGAATTCCGTCTCTATTTGAGAGAACATTTAGTTCCGTCTCCATTTGAGATGGAAATAATCCGTCTCTATTTTCTTTTAATATAGAGACAATATTTCCGTCTCTATTCCGTCTCTATATCTGGCGCCAGTTATGAAAACATCGCGCCAATTGATCCTCACACTAATCCATCTCTATTATGACTCTATTCCGTCTCAATTGTTTTAATCACTATTTCGTCTCTAATCCTTCTCTATTTCGTCTCTATATAGAGACGGAAATTTTTTCGTCTCAAATTCCGTCTCTAAATCGCTGTTTTTTAGTAGTGATTGGTGGAAATGATAGAAACGTTCAATGAATTTCAAATAGATTCTTCTTCAACGGACATGTAATTAGTGGTTCATAGGCAATTTCGAACAAGACGTCGATGATAGTTAATGTTGTGCTTAAGAAGAAATAATACATATATCATAAAAATTATCAGCAAAGTATACCATGACAAAGTAGACAAAAAGACGAACGCGTCAGCGCAAATGGATCGAAAAACGGAGCTATAACGAAGAAGATATGACAATTTTAAGACCGGAACTCGCTACTTTGTCATAGTATACTTTGCTGATAATTTTTATGATATATATTTTTACTTATATAAGTACTTCGGAATCTTTCTTGCTTTTTTCAAACCGCTTTTAATAAATTTTGCCTACATTAGCCCCTAAATTGGTCATTTTATGACTAAACGTATTGGAATTCCGACTGTGCGTAATGAAATGTGGGGTCACCTCGTAATATGTAACAAATTATGGGTAAATATAGTAATTTCTGAAAGATATTAAAGCAGGGGCAAAATGGTCATTTTCCGACTGTGCGAAGTGAAAACACGACTGAGCGTATTGACCCTTTTATATTAACTGAAACAACGGAAGTTAACCATTTATCTCTACATACCCAACATTATACGTCAGTCCCTTGAAGACTGTAACTTTCAATGCCATTAAAATTTTCAGGTTGGGATTCGCTCGTATTAAGTTTTGATTAATATGCAGGTTTCGTTAGGGTGCTAATGAACTGTTATGCATTTGCCATATGCTTCTCCCATAAAGAGCTATGCGTATCTCTGTATTTTATAAGGTTGACCATCAGTTTTTTGATCAATTGTTTCATGGATAAGTTTTACACCTTTCAAATGTTGCCAAACTTTTACTTTTGATTTTGTGGGTCACACAAAAAATCGAGTTCATTATACTTTGGTATCTGCTTCGCAGCTTTGTATTGGATGGTGTTGCTGGTTGGTTTGCCCACAAGTTCAATCAAGGTACGAGATTTGCTGCAGTAATGCTATCATGTCTTTCAAGAGGATGAGAGGAGTTGATACATTTGATGTTCTTGTTCCATTAGTCTTGGTTATCCTGATGTATAGATGAAAAGGGTGCTTTGGGATATACATCATGCGAGATACAATTAAGTACTACTTTGGTTGCAATCAAATCTTCCGTTTTTATTTTCACAGAATACTATATTATATGATTACTCAACAAATAGATGCAGAAATTTGAATATAAAATGTTGCATTCATGAAAGCCAAAGTAAAGGTAGTATTAACTAATTTTCCTTCGTTAGTTTATTGTTTAATATCTCTTTCAGTAGTGAAATGTAAAATGGAGTCTTGTTTTTAGGGTTCCGATGTCCTCATTTTGATCCTTAGACCATACTAATGATTCTTTTTTCCTCCTAAGGTTTGTAACTGAGCTAAGCCTTGTTTTTTTCTATTTCTAGGGTCAAGTTTTGGAGCTGTGTTGAACATGGTGACCGACAGGTTCTTTTGCTCTTTTTTTCTCCTCCTCCTCTTTATGTGTGTTGCTGTTTTGTCTGCTAATGTTACATTGTAATATTTTTTAATGGTCATGGATCTCTTACCCCTTCTGACAATTCTATCTTGCGTTTTTCAGGATTAGCTTTGCTTGCCTACTTGTGATACTTTCTTAAATTTATAGGTAACTCCATTGTAACACAAAATATGATGTTACTAGTCATTACATATCATTATGCTGTTTCTATGTATCTGATCCCTGCTGTAGGATCCATCTGTAGGCCTGGCTCGATTTTCTTGTCGTTGCTTTAGACATCAGCAGCCATTACAGGTATTTTTGTTTTTCTATTGCATCAAATTTGATAATCTCCCTTTATGCTTCCAGTTTATATTGTCATAGTCCATTAAAAGTCATGTTGCACTCTAATTAATAATGTGTTTTTCGTTAATTCCGTGTGTGTGTGTCTGTAGCACTTTCTTGTCTGGTAAGGCAAGTCACAAGGATGTTAAAGATAGTACCAGCTGGTTTTTCAGGCTGTATTATGGGAAATGGATGTTTATGGCTTATTGTTGTGTTGCATGTGTGAGTAGGTGCTATCAGTCGAGTAAATTCCATGGCAGAGAAGAAAGCTTCTGGTTGTATAATTTGATCACTAGCACGGTTTTGAACCTCAACTTTGCAAGTGCGTACATAATTCTTTTTCTCGTGGCAGAGAAAGAAAAGGAGAATTTGTTTGAATGTAAGTTTACATCACAGACAGCTCAACCTCTCATCTTGTGCTTCTGTGTTTTTCAGTTTGTTTATATATCTACGAAATCTTGCATTTACAGGTTCTTCTCACTTTTGGAAAATCAAATTTTCCTCGTGGCTTATTGATAGTCTTGTCCCTATAAGGATGGGGACTTAAACAAATGGTGAATATGATTCAGGTACAGAAATTTTGTTTCCCTTCTTGGCTTTGATTGTCTTTTTTCTTGTCGACGGGCTGCAGTGTGTTGTTTATGGTGGTTGCAACGAGCTGGTAGTGGTATATAGCTGAATTGATGTTTTAAGCAGCGGTCGAAAGCAGACCTATCTGAATTAATTAGCTTCGAAAGAATTGAACGTGTATGTTTCTTTACTTTTGGAGACAATCTCAATATTGTTTATCTTGTTCTTTAGCTGAAAACCACTTCAGATGCCTGTGTGCTTCATGACATAAACCGAGCTAAGTAATGTTTAGCAGTCTGGTGAGTGATACCTATGATGGGGATGGCATTTCTTGAGACCTCGGTGTGAGTATCATTTTTGTTTGCCTGTTTCAAGAAAGTTCATATTGAATGAAGAGCAGTGAAGTGTCTGCAGATGTGTCTTTAGAACTTGGATCATGAAGGTGCTTCACACCCTTTTGTACCCGTTGTACTTTTGTGGTTGAATCTGTCAGCTCTCTTTTTGAACAGTTATATGACTGATGATTGGTGTTATTTTGGGGTAAAAGAACTTGGGGAACGTGTGTGGTACTTAAGTATCCCCGAATTGGTTGGTTTGTAGCTTCTGTTTTTGTGATGTAGTTTGTATATTGGACATGATTCCTGTGTACTTAACCTCTGATATGAAAACATGTACATTTGTGCCAGCATTATTTATTGATAATGGCAAATATGTGAGGGTGATAATCAAACATTCTTTTTTCTTTACTTTTACGGAATTTGAAGCATATTTTGAAGTTTGTTGATGTTATTTGGTATACTTGATGTCATGGATTGGATCTCTAATATTGTAACTGCTTGATGTGAAAAGTTGCAAAATTGCTACTGGACTGCCTAGCCTCATAAAGGAGATTTGGAATTTGTTTTTTGGGCCACTGCTAGCTGAACTGTAATGATGTACTCTGATATTGCACACCGAATTCTTTCTTGTCGTCGGGTGAATTCAATTCTGACGCTCTGAGATGTTCTTGCCTTTAAAGAGGCGGTGTTCACTTGGATGAATGGGCAAAGAAGGGACCATGCCCATGTGTATGTAGAAGGGTATAATAGACAACTTTTTCCACTAATAAAAGAGTAGAATTTAAATTTAATCTTTATTGAGGTGATAATGTAGATTTTTAAGTAAATTGATAGATTTTCCAAATTGTAGGTGTAGATTTGTTTGACGAAGTGTAGATTTTCATTTTAGGAAAACAATTGATAAAAAATAGTGGATTTTATTTTTTATGCTCTTATATTTTTTTTCTATGAGTTTATCAACAGAATTTCTAGTTTGTTATTTTTTAAAAAAAAGTTTATTAAAACTTGGTATTTGTTTATTATTTTATTTTTCAATTCATTACTTCACTAAAATATATTGCTAGGGAATATTTATTATAATGATGATTTATTTTTTTTCTCTAAAAACTAGATTGTGTAATATTTCTTCTTTTATTTCTAAAATGTTATACATTTGAATCATACACATTCATGATGAAAATGTACCACCATGTTGAAAAAGTACACATTTGATAATATGTATATACATTTGAATCAAAATGTACATTCATGATGAAAATGTACACACTCATGTTGAAAAAGTACACATTTGATAATATAGTATACATTTGAATCAAAATGTACACATTCATGTCAAAAATGTACACACTCATGTTGAAAAATATAAAAATACATGTGTAATATATTTGATAGAAGTGCATGTACAAAAGTGTAGATTTTTAAGTAGAATGATAGATTGTTTAAACTGTAGGTGTAGATTTGTTTGAACAAAGTGTAGATTCATATGACACAACATAATTTAAAATGAAAGAGTGGATTTTTAGTTAGCAATAAATGAACTCAACCAAAACTTACTTCTTATATTTATTTCAAGAATTCATGTCAAATATTTTATACTTGTTTATTTTAATGGTAAAATCCAATGTTTTTATGCATTGAAGACGGTTAGAGGTTTTTAAGTAAAGTTAATATAGGTGAGATATTAATGTGCATAGCTCATGTCAAAGGATTTTTTATTATTTTTTTAAAAAAGTTGAAATACCCCTAAATTAATTTAAAACTAATTTAAATTAATTTAGGGGATTTCTTTTATTAAACCTTTAATAATACTATAGTATTAAATATAATATATGATAGAATTCACTTTTATTAATTTATCTTTTAAGTAAAAGTGTAGATATTTGAGTAAAATGAAAGATTTGTTACACTGTAGATTTATTTGATCAAAGTCTAGATTTTATATTTAGACAACACAATTTTTAAAATGAAATAGTACGTGGATTTGTAGTTAGTAATAAATAAACTCAAACTAACAACTTATCTTCTTGGATTTATTTTCAAGAATTTATGTTAATGTAGGTGAGATTTTAATGTTGCAAAGCTAATGTCTAAGGATTTTTTTAAAAAAGTAGTTTGCTTAAAATGTGGCATCTATATTAGAATAGATGGTTTATTATTTTCTCTTTGAATTGAATATTTAAGTAAAATGATAGGATTTTATAAATTCAAATGTAAACTTTTTTGATAGAAGTGTACATTTTATTAATTTATCATTTAATTAAAAGTGTAGATATTTAATTAAAGTGATAGATTTTTTAAAGTAGTAGAGAATTTTTTATAGAAGTGTACATTTTAAGAATTTTCTCATTTAATTAAAAGTGTAGATTTTAATTAAAGTGATAGATGTTTCAAAATGTGGTTGTAGATTTGTTTGATGATAGTGTAGATTTTAAATTTTAATAATACAATTTACAAAATGAAAAAAAGGTTTATTTTGTTTGATCGTAATCTAATAAATAAATTCATCACTTTTTGTTATATTTATTTTTAAGAAGAATTTTTAATTTGTGATGGTTAAGTAATTTTTTCTCTAAAAGTTTTGGATTTTTTTTCAAATCACCATTCCATTTTAATTTCGGTAAAAAAAAAATTAACTCAAATTGTGGGAATATTGATTTTTAGGGATATTTTATTTTTCTTTATTTACAAAATTGCAAATTAAATTTAACATCATTTATCATGATCCATTTCAATAAAAATAAAATTCACTAAAATAACATTTTACATTGTGGGATGGTGAGTGGATGGTGGGGAGTGTTAATTTCTTTACCTTTTAATTTACAAATTAGTTATGACATCCATACCCTTATAATAAATATTAGAATTCAGACCTTCCATTTGTTTTTTAAGAATTCAATGGTCATGATTTACTTGAGCATCATGCCCATAAATAATTTTGGGCACCTTCCCCTCGTTGGATGAATGGGCTTTGAAATAAATAAATAATTGAAATGCATCAGGACACATCCAACGCCTTTATAGAGAATAAACATTTGCTTGTTGTGTTGGCAAACCTATCCATTCAAGAGAAATTGCATTATTTGTCTATGTTTATGCCTCATAATAAATATATATGTTTGTCAGTATTATTAAAACAAAGAAGACACAAAATAAAAAAAACCTTGGAAAAAGAAAGGTTCACTTGATTATTCTGTATATATATGTATGACTAAGATTAGGCTACCAACAATTCAAGTTTAGTGCTCTAAAAGGCTGACTTATTTTATGTCGGCAAATACCTAACGGTTTAATTTACTAGCAACCAAACTTAAACCACAGGGACAGAGGAAATCATAAGGATAAGAGACCATTGGGCAAGACGAAACGCAAACTGCGTTTCTTTTACTAAACTTGGATTAGTTTCAGCTTCTAGCATATATGTATGGTGACGATTGACAGAAAAAAAAAAAAAAGACTGCGTGCAACACTTGGGTTTTTATTTTAAGAATCAAAAGGAAAAGTAATCACAGGACGTCAATTAATCATCAGATCTCGCAGTCATTCGCAACCCCACTCGAATCATATAGCAATAGCGGAAAGAATTTGAACCTTATTTAGCACCGAACCGACTAGCTAGTCTACTTAACAACCGAACAGAACGTAGTTGTCTCAATCGGAATCTTATTATTTTTAACGTAAATGTACTACACAACAGGACATACATGCTGAGTCATTAAGCCAGAGTTCTTTTAAGGAAGTAACCGGAGTTTTTATTTTGTTTTAATCAATAATCAGAATGGATAGCTTCGCTTAGCAGCCACATATTTCGAAATACTACTATAATACGTTTAGCGTACTAGTATGGTTTATAGATATTACATGAGAGTTTATGGCTAATCTGACAAAGAATCCCAATTTCCAGGGGAAAAATCCAAGAGGGAACTACTACTAATAATACCAGGAGGAAGGAAGAGTGGCAAGAAAGATGTCGATGTAAAGGGTCGCTTTTGCGTGATTTCTTGCACAACTTTCTTTCCCTTCAACTTCAAATCCAAGTCATAACTGATTTGATCATTCTCTTCTTCTTCTTCTTCTTTCTTAAACGTCTTCATCCTTCTTATTCCTCCTCCATCAGCCAACCCCACCGTACTCTCTCTACATATATTCTTGAATGCAACTAATTTCCCGATAGTTTCTTCAGTTTATTCTAAACATGGCTACTACTACCAACCTCCTCTTCCTATTTCTGACGGTGCTCCAGCTTGCCTTGTTGAACTCTTCTTCTGCCGCCGCTTTAACAACTACGATCAGCAGAGGGGATTTCCCATATGGGTTTGTGTTCGGCACCGCCTCTTCTGCTTTTCAGGTGAATATTATTCATTTCTTGTTTCTTTGTCGCTCAACACCTGCTTGTTGAATTGATTCATCACCGAGAGTTTCAATTGTGGTTGTTGTAGTTTGAAGGCGCTGTTAATGAAGGGAACAAGGGAGACAGTATATGGGATACTTTCACAAAACAGACAAGTGGGTAGTAAACCAAAACATTTCTTTCTTTCCTTCCATTAATTGTTCATGGTGGGATCTGTGATTTTTAGTAAACATTCTTTACGTTGATCTTGGTGGCTCTTGTTTTTGTTGCTGTTGGGAGCAGACAAGATTATGGATTTTAGCAATGCGGATACTGCTGTAGATCAGTACCATCGATTCAAGGTACAGATGCCTTCAAATCTTTTCCTTTCACTTCTAATACTAATTCAGTGCGATCAATCAATCAAATTCTTCTGTGTATTTTCCATTTCCCCAAAAATGACATCAACACGTCCTTGTTAGATGGTGATATCAGATTTATATTAAGAGAATAAATTAATGTATGAGAAAAGTTGTAAATAAGTAGGACTGTTGCTTGAAAACGATGTTGCAACTGTTATCAATTCTATTCCTAGCGCTCCCTTTTTCCTAAAGATAATACCCACATGTGTCGTTGTTGTAGTATGTATATTATTAGTTGGCACATACGAGAAGCAATCGACTTGATTCAATCAAGTTATCCACTTGAAAAAGAAAGGAATCCTAATGACTCACACGTCTCACTTTGGTCATTCAGTTCAAAGCAAACATCTAATATGACTGACTACTGATAAAGTAAATACCTGCAGGAGGATATTCAGTTGATGAAGGATCTTGGAGTGGATGCTTATAGATTCTCAATTTCATGGACCCGAATCTTCCCAAGTAATATCATATCTCCATCCGTCTGCACACATATCTAGATTCGGTATTACCTTATCTGTTTTCTGAAAAATGGGTCCTTTTTCCTTGATCAGATGGAACAGGGGAGCCTAACCCAGAAGGAATCGCTCATTACAACAGTCTAATTGATGCTTTACTTTACAATGGTAAAATGTGATAAAATAAGATTCTAGATATAAGAAAAGAATAGATCGATGTGAAGGATGTTAATCATCATTTTGTCACTGAGATTTGCTTAACCAGGAATCGAGCCGTATGTAACTTTATACCACTGGGATCTTCCACAGGCACTTGAGGACAGATATGAAGGGTGGCTGAGCTCTCAAATAATGTAAGTATTCTTTTGTTTTCTCTACTCTTAATGTCCTTCAAACGGTCAATGAATCTAGAACCTGAGAGCTACTTCCAAGTAGTACTCTTAGTTTAAGTGTTGATGGTATAGTGTGTTTGATTCAGTTTTATTTGATGATCTTCAGTGAAGATTTCCAGAAGTATGCATCCACATGCTTCCATGCCTTTGGAGACAGAGTCAAGTACTGGATAACTTTCAACGAACCCCACAATTTCGCAATCCAGGGATACGATTCTGGCCTGCAAGCACCGGGAAGATGCTCTATCCTAGGCCGTATCTTCTGCAAGAATGGGAAATCCTCTGTAGAACCATACATTGTAGCACACAATATGCTTCTTTCGCACGCTGTGACTTACCACACATATCAGAAACATTTCAAGGTACTTAATTTGCTTCTGAAACCACACACACACACACAAAAGAAGAGGCGATTCCTCTTTTAATTTTCTGTCTTCCATTCCATGCCAGGAGAAGCAAGGTGGACAAATTGGGATGGCCTTGGACGCCAAGTGGTATGAGCCCATCACAAGTGCTGAAGAGGACCAGTCAGCAGCTCAAAGAGCAATCGACTTCTCACTGGGATGGTAAACATTTTTACAACATTTTATTAGCCCTGATTATTTGAAGATGTTAAAACAAAGTAAGGTTTTGCGGGGTAAGCAAAGCAAGTATCCTTAGTTGAATGATACATGATCACAACTCACAGTGGTAGGTGAAACAAAAAATCAGGTTCCTCGATCCACTTTACTACGGCCAGTATCCTTCTTCAATGAAAACCCTTGTCGGAGACAGGTTGCCAGAGCTCTCCCCTGATATGTCGAAGATGCTGATCGGGTCGTTAGACTATGTGGGTATCAATCATTATACAACGTTGTATGCTCGGAATGATAGGATGGGGATCAGGAAATTCATACTCCAGGATGCTAGTTCTGATTCTGCTGTAATCACAACTCGTAAGGAATCTGAAACTTGCTATCTTATTATGCACTCAGAAATGTTTAGTTGGGTAACAATAAACTGAACATGTTGTTGTTTTTCTATGTATGGCTTTGTTCATAGCTTACAGATCAGGGGTACCCATTGGTGAAAGAGTTGAGTATCTCTGACTTTCTGTAAAGAGTTTGCCAAAGCTTTCTATTCAAGATGAGGGACTAATTGAATACAATAACACTGAAAATCCCTCCATCTGTATGCAGGCAGCTTCTCGGTGGCTCCATATTGTTCCATGGGGAATCAGAAGCTTGGCCAGATACGTGAAAGATAACTACGGGAATCCACCAATGTTCATCACGGAGAATGGTAGAAGCAATACAACACCAACATTTTATAAACAAACAAACTAGCTACATTTCTCTCTTAACTATGAAATCTTTTAGAAATACATATATCAACATTATCAGTTGATGGTGTAACAGGCATGGACGACCTAAACAGGCCTCACAGCGCTGTGGATGAAGTTTTGCAAGATGAGAAACGGATATCATATCACAGAGACTACCTCTCTAACTTATCCGCTTCTATAAGGTAATCATTGTTTCTTCCTTTGGCATGCTATTGCGGAAGACACTGATATTCTTTTTCACTCAATTACCTAACCGGAATTTGATGAAAATTTGAGTGAACGCAGGGAGGATGGTTGTGATGTGAGGGGGTATTTCATATGGTCATTGCTGGATAACTGGGAGTGGAACAATGGCTACACGGTTCGATTTGGACTGTACTATGTGGACTTCAAAAATAACCTTACAAGGGTGCCCAAGAGTTCTGTAAATTGGTTTAGAACTTTTCTTGACTGGGACCACTATAATATGCAAATTTTACCCTCATAAAAGTCCTTGTTACTGACAATAAAGCTGAAAGGTGTTAAAAAAGTGTAAAAGACAACACATGTACATAAAATGAATCACTTGAGGAAAGTCATAGGTTGAAAGAAAGGAAAAAGAAAACCTGCTGAGAGAAGATCATTCAATTCCTCCTAGATCCCCTATCTACAAGAAGAGGATCACATCTTGTGTATATTTATTTGTTTGTTTATTTATTTATTTGGATTTCACCCAAAATAAGCATTCGTTCACTATGAACCTCATCATATAATTTTCATTCTGCATCTTAAGTTGCTCCTTTTTGTTCGAGGTCACCATGACGATTGTAAATAATCCTTTTAACTTCTTTTGAGATAAAAGAGTGTTGATGTTTTAAGAAATGATCCTTATATATCTATACACATATTTGTGGTCCATGTGTGTTGCTACTTAAGAAAAATTTAAGCACTTCGTAACTATAGTTGGTCATTCCAAAAACTATTCAGGTGTACTTTTTGCACTATAAATCAAAGGCAATGGAAACGGTTATAGAGTTCATCAAGTTGGTTACAGAAAGAATTCATGTAGTGCTTTAAGATAGTAAGGAGCAGCAAGGGGAAGGACCTAATTAAGGAAAGAAGATGTTAGTTTATCTGAAGATCATTGAATGCTCCACTAGACCACTCGTTGCTTCACCATTAGAGCCGTCATCATAGCTTAAAAATGGGTGGAATAATGGACCAATTAGACATGAACAATGCTTTTCATCATGAAGAGCTACAAACGGAGGTGTACTTGTAAATACCTTAGGGGCAAAACATCAAGGGAAAGACAAAGTATGTTAGGGAAAGACAAAGAAAGCAAATGGTGCTTTAAACTTGGTGAGGAGTTTCTAAAAACAGGTCCGTGAGCATCCCAGATGATTAATCTCTCTACGCAAAGAAATAAAACATTAGACTGAATTTCTTAGCAGTTTATGGTTGACATTTGGTTGTTGGAAACACCATTACAAAAATCAATCACTAAAAGTTTAAATTTTATAAGAAACTTTTGATCAAAGACTTAGGAGAACTTAGTTTCTTAGTAGAGATGAATTTCCATAGAGAAAAAGAAGAGTATTATTGACACAGTGAAAACATTCTACTTAAGTACTCTGTGTTACAGCCTAGATAGTGCTCATCTTTGTAGGTGGGAACCAAAATCTACAATGACTCGGGAGAATAGTAGAAATCCCCACTACCTACAACAAGGCTCGTTGGAAATGTAAACTACCTCTTCTAAGATAGACTAGAGTTGTCTTACACATTACAATACTCAAGTTAGTTTATATAAGAACCTACTATCGAGCATCTCAAGACTGAAATGGTGTGAGACATACCTTGTGTTACTTTAAAGGAACTTATGGTTTGACGTTGTTATTCAACAAAATAATGGCTTGCATATTGACTAGATATAATTATTCAAATTGAATCTAATGTTTAGTGGCAAGGAAGTCAATTTAAGGTCGTTCATCACTTCAAAATGACACCATTTAGTTGGAAATCAAACTTAGCTGAGTACACGTCTAACAATGACTAGTCAACTTAGTTGGTTCAACAGACATTTTACAATAAAATAATGCCAATATAATATACTGTTTAAATTTGTTTGTCATTTTTATAACATGAAATCCGTATTCATATAAGCGATATTCGTTTAAACCTTTTGTCAAAATTTATCTTGAGTTGTTCCTAACTTTTGTTAAGATTCAAATCCGAGAATAGTTGTTCATAGAAAGTTATATAATAAAATAATAGTAATACATTTTACAAATTTTATTTTAAATAAATTTAAAAATATCAAATATGTAATATATTATAAATTCTATTGTATATATACTAATAAATTAATTATTTAAATTAGAAATAATGTATATTAATATTTTTATCAATTATATAGTATATATAACATTTATTAAAAATAAATTACATACATTAATATTTATATATATATATATATATATATATTCATTTTATCTAAATTTAATAAAAGATGTTAGGGAGTGTGGTAAAATTATTTACTTTTATCTTTCACATACTCTATTAAAATTTAAAGACTATTTTATTTAATAATTATCAGTAATAATAAATTTATTTAATTAAAAATCTATTTTTATTATAAAACAAAAATAGAAAAAGTTTAAAACACCTAATTCCCATTGTACGATAGGCTTACCATAGGCTAAAGTTTCCCACTTTAATGTTTTTAACTTTTAAATTTTGATTACGGTATACAGATACTCAAGTTAATAGTACTTCAACAATAAGTCATTCGTCAAAATTTAAATTAATTTATTTTGAAACATCAAATTTTATATTACTTAAGAATGTAAAATATAACTTGAAAGTTGAATAAACACATTCTAGCTTAGAGTGTTGACCCAGGTGCTTCTTCACCAAAGGCGACTCCGGGGATCCCCGGTCGCCTAGATTAATGTCGGTTTTAGTTCCGAATTGTCGTGGGTAAGGTAGTGCGGCAGTTCGCTGGGTGTTAGGTGTGGTGGCTAGAGAAGCACCACTTTTTGTTATTTTGTTGGAAACTAAACTATCGTCTTTTGAGATGCGGTTGGTGGCATCTAGGTTTAGGGGTTTTAGCTGGTTAGCTGGGGATAGTGAAGGTAGGAAAGGGGGTGTTGCTTTGTTTTGGCAAGATTATGTTGATGTAACTTTATCTTCTTTTTCTGCACATCATGTGGATGTTTTTGTAACAAATGTGGGGGGTGTGAAGTGGAGGCTAACAGCAGTTTATGGCTGGTCCAAAGTTACCGATAAATGGAAAACGTGGAGATTATTACGTTATCAGCATGCTCATTGGCAAGGACCTTGGCTCCTTGGTGGTGATTTTAACGAAATACTTCATATCACGGAACACCGGGGCAGAGGCTTTCGAGCTCAGTCAGCAATGAATGCTTACCGTACATGCCTTTCTGATTGTTCATTAAATGATTTAGGATATCGTGGTACATGTTTCACTTACACCAACCGTGCAAGTGGTTCAATGAATGTCAAGTGTCGGATGGACCGATTTGTGGCAAATGATTCTTGGCTTACAATTTATCCACATGCACAAAATTACCATTTACGTTGGGGCCGCAGTGATCATAAGCCTATCAAGTTGATCTTACAACCTTCGACCAGGCGGGGGCCTAAACCTTTTCGTTTCGAGAACTGTTAGGCCAATGACGACCAATGTCGCAATATTGTTCAGGCTGCTTGGGGTACTGCGCATTCACCTTCTTGCTATGATGCTAAGGTCAAGCAATGTGGTCGCATGTTACATGCATGGGGAGCCAGGAATATTTGGGTAGAAAAGAAAGCTTTACGAAGAGCTCAAAATGAGCTTGATTTCATTGCCAATCAGCCTCCGAATCAACAAAATTTACAAAGGTGGAAATCCTGTTCTTCAGAGGTCGACATTTTCTGCTCCGGGAAGAGGTCATGCTACAACAACGATCGAGACAGAGTTGGTTACAGGCCGGTGACAGAAATAATCAGTTGTTTTTTTAATAAGTTTCACTCCCGGTCCCGTCGGAATGCAATTTTCGCCATATCCTCTCCTTCCTTACCTACAGCAAGCTCTTGGGCTGGCGTGGAAAATGTGGCTCGACAATATTTTCAATCTCTATTTACCTCCTCCAATCCACAACCAGACTTGCATCTCTTGGCCTGTGTTGAAGACAGGGTCCCACCTCATCTCTATGATTCAATGGGCTAGCCCTTCACCAGCCAGGAGGTTGTTGCTGCTTATAAGCAATTGCATCCTTCAAAAGCACCGGGTCCGGATGGTATTAACGGGGTTTTCCTCAATACTTTTTGGCCAATCGTTAGTGATGATTTTATCAGGGCTGCTATGAATTTCCTGAACACCTCTACCATGCCTACTGCTATCAATCATACCCATATTGCTTTGATCCCTAAAAAAACAGGTGCAACTTCCATTACGGATTTTCGGCCCATTTCCTTGTAACACTCTCTACCGAGTTGTTTCCAAGGTGATAGTAAATCGCGTGCAAATGGTTATGTCATGTGTTATTTCTGATAATCAGGGAGTTTTTGTGAAGGATCGTTTAATTATAGACCAGGTCATGATCACTCATGAGATCTTACACCTGATGCGGACCTCCAAGGCAAAGCAGCGGGGTTACTTTGCTTATAAGGTAGATATGTCTAAAACTTTTGACAAGGTTGAATGGTCTTTTGTGTTGGCAAATCTGCGCAGTATGGGGTTTCATCCTTTTTGGATCAACGCGGTTCAAAAATGCCTGACCACGTCCACTTTGGCGGTCCTTATTAATGGTTATCCGGGAGAAACTTTTTTGCCGCAACGGGGTCTTCGTCAGGGGGACCCACTGTCACCTTTATCTGTTGTATGGAGGTTCTGACATCCGCAGTGAATCTCGCTTCCCAGGTTAATCTCTTTAAAGGCTTCACTATTCCAGGCCTTTCACAACCAATAAGTAGTCTCCTCTTTGTGGATTATTGTATCAATGTTGATAAGTCAGCGGTGATGTTCTCTCATCTTTTGCCACACAATCTGTGTAAGGAGGTAGCGTTGACTCTGGGCGACGTGTTGTCCAGGATTTGGGTATGTACCTCGGCTTTCCTATAAAAATAGGACGTAATTGTACGGCTATTTTTGCGTACATAAAGGATCGGGTAGCGAAACGAATTCAGGGCTGGTCAACTCATGTTTCTCAGGCTGGGCGGCTGAACCTTATTAAGGCAATCTTGCAGGCTATCCCAACATATGTTATGTCCATCATTGCTTCCACAATCGCTTTTAAAAAAAGATAAAGAGTGTGCTTTCTCGTTTCTGGTGGAGTGGAAAGTCCACAAAGTCCGGGATTCATTGGACAAAGTGGGAAACAATGTGCCTCCCTATCGCTGCTGGTGGCTTAGGCTTTCGGGATCTTCATAGTTTTAATCGGGCCCTCCTGGGTAAGCAACTATGGAGAATTCTTACAAACCAGGATTCTCTTTTATCCAGGTTTTACATGGCACGGTATATGCGTCACACTCCGTTTCAGAATGTTCAGCTCATGTCCAACTCCAGTCCAATATGGAAAGCTCTTTTGGGAGTGCGTCACCTAATACATATTGGTGGGCGTAAACAACTTGGTAATGGACATACCACAATTGTTGAGGATCGTTGGCTGTTTCTAAAGAGGGAGGACAACCTTATCTCTAGCATCTTCCATTGCATTTGTAGCGGGCTCCGGTTTCGCACTTTATGTTGTCTCTTTCGGCTTGGAATGAGATGCGTATTTACCAAGTTTTTCATCAAGAGGATGTCCCGCATATCCTTCACCTCCCTCTTTCGGGGGACGCAATGGCACAAGATTCATGGGTATGGGGCTTCACTTCAACGGGACTCTACTCAGTCAAAACAGTATATCATTGTGATGTTGCTCATTCTCGTTCAGCTCGGCCGAGTGTGTCCATGATGTCTGCTTCTGTTCAGGTTCCATAATGAAACGAATTTGCAAAATGGATGCACCACCATGTGTCCGCATCTTTGGCTGGAGACTTTTACATGGGGCAATCCCTTCCATTGATGTTTTAGCATCTCGGCTTCGTCAGCCCCATATTTGTCCATGCCCTGTTTATGCTCACCGTGATACGCTATATCATCGGTTCTATGCGTGCACCCTCGTCAGGCAACATTGGGACCGTTTGAGTGTCCAAGCTCCGCCATCCCTTCATTCAAATGATGCTTTTATCGACTGGTTAGCTCATACATGCTCTATCATTACCCTTCGTGATCTAGTTGTTCTTATTACCCTCCTCTGGCGTCTTTGGTATGCTCATTGCCAGTTTACTCATCGTCGAGTTCACTCTCTTGAGGTTGGTTGGTTTCAAGCAGACAGTTTCCTCCGCAGCAGCTTGTCTTCCTGTATTGCCACATCGGCATCTTCACTTTCAGCGCATCGAGCGCAACATGCATCCTGGGTTGATATTTTACATGGATGCAGGGCTAGACAAGTTTGGGCATTTTGGCCTTGCGGCAGTTGCTTCATCTCATGAATCCATCATTGGAGCAGCAATCTCGGCGGTAGCGGTTTGGGCGAGCCAGCACATGCGGAAGCGCAAGCAGTTCTTTTAGGAATTCAACTTGCTAAGTATCTTGTTTTCCAGCAGTACGCCTGCTCTCTGATTGTAAAAGCATCATTGACTATCTTTCAGATTTTCGAGTTACGGGGTTAGATGACATCACAATGAACTGTCTTCAGGATGCCTTAGCATGTTTAGATCCCATAGTGGATATTGGCTGGTTTCATATTCCACGAGACGCCAATAGTATGACTCACAACCTAGCATTTCATGCTAGAAATGCACAGCTCCCTCAGAGCTGTTGGAAGTCCTCTGACTTCCCTTCTTTGTAACTACTATATGTTCTTAATATCAATCAATACCTTGTTTCAAAAAAATTATATTCTCTCGTATATGATGATTGGAGACATTTGGACTCTATTCAAACTAAAAAGAAATCGAAAAATTTATCTAATATTGGAGATAATTGTCCCTATGTGGATTTCTTTAAAAAATGATAATCAAGTTGAAAGTTCTCTATATAAGCTAGTTTACCCTCCTTTTTACGGAAACAAACAAAATATCCGATCGCTTTTGTTGTATACCTTGCTAATTCACCGCCCTCTCCAAAGTTCCTCTTCTCGTAATTTAGGTCTCATTACTCCAATCCCATATCAAATTCGATAACATGGGAGGCGGAGCAGCGATGACAGTGGCGACGAAACTGGCTAAGATCGGTGGTGTCCGTGGGTTCGTCGCCGAGACACCGGTGGCGTCATCAGCCACCAGGCCCACCACTCAGCAAGCCTTAGCATCCTCCTCCTCCTCGGCTTTGGAGGAAGCTCATCTTGGCGTAGCGATCGGGAAAGTAGAGCAGCCTTTCCACGCCGTCCCTGCTTGGGACCTGGACGATTGGGAGTTTGAGGGGGAGGAGCTTGTTGCGGATAAGTATTCGTCGTCGTCAACGCCAAGGGTCGTGTTAGGATCGGTCCCGACTATTGAAGAGGCCAAGGAGGCCACTGAGGAACTCAAAGAAGCTCTTGACAAGTGCGGTTTCGTGAATTTTTTTTTTTTTAAATCTTTATACGTTTCTAATTCTCGTCCTACGATAATTGATGCGCGCGGATATTAAAAACACGGATAATGTGCTCGACTGATTGAACCCAGCGTTTCGGTAATGAAAAAATATTTGTGATTTAGGTTTGCAATTGAAGAGTTTTTGTTGGGATCGTTATGGCTTGGGATAGGTTTTAATGTTAAGCTAACTGCTGGATAAGTAGAGTTTTCTTTTTCCTGTTTCATTAAATAAGAACAAGGAAAGAATTGATATTTTTAGAAAAAAAAGAAGAAGAAACAGATTGAGTGGGGACAACGGCGGTGGTTATTCCAAAACTGTCTTCTGAAATTTTGTCCTTGTGTCAAACTACATCTTCGGCCCTTTCCGCCGTTTTGACCACCATCCTACCCATTCTCTTAATACCTTTATACATAATGAAACGGGTCTTTGGTCTCTCCATAGCTAGATTATGTTCTAGTATATCTCCTTTTGGGTCCTCTTCTTTTTTTTTTAATAATGGTGGTGGTGGTGGCTTCTTTAAAGTTCTTGGGGATTACCTTTTGTAATTTACTAATCCACAAACCGAGTCTTAAGTTTTTTCATACAATTGGCTATTTCCTGTCTGTCACCATGCTGTTGACATCCAGTCGTTCTTTTGTGTAGATTCCTTATGCCACATTATAATGTTTTATATTTTCTCTTCAGAGTTACTACTTTGTAAGAGATACTTATGGTTATCTGGTTTTGTTGCGGTCAATGAGAATTCTAAATTCTCTAAGAATAATATGTATCTGTTGCTCATCTGTCGTGCTGCAGCCCATAGGTGTATTTCTTCTTTGTGAATCAAAACAGGTAGATAAATATCATACAATTTCTCATGATCTCATTCTTATAGTAGAGAACCCAGAACACTGCCATGCTCTGAACGGAAATCATACTTTTGAATTCATCCTAACCATAGTGCACCTTTTATAGCATGTAAATCGTACTTTTGAATATACTAATTTATAGAAGAAACGGACAAGACAGATTTGACTTCGTGAAAGCTCTTGGCTCCTTATTAGAAGAGAACTTTAATCTTAAGTCTACGTTTTGAAGCTCATCTGCAAATTGATATTATTGTTGCTGTGGCAAGTTTTTGTTTGGTAGTAGTAGTAATAGCAGGTGAAGCTGGTATCATTTTTTTTTTTTTGAGGAATATTGATAACCTTTTTAGACTAGGAGGATATCATGTATTTGAGTGGGAGGTTCTATTGGTTGAATCCTTTTCTATATATGTTACCTTAACTATATGTTTGATTCTGTCTGGGTCATCTAATGACTTGAAGTTATATATTGCTTCTGTTAGTTAGTGATAAACTTATGTGTTGGTGGTCCTACTTGTTGAAGGATTTATTTGTCGTCCACTGCTAAAACTGCTGACGGGAGTGATGACGGGTCATCTGCTGCAGCTGGTCAGGAGAAGGATGTGAACACAAAAATCTGTATTTCACCTGCTGAATCTACAGTTGTTCCAACAGTTCCAAATCAAGCGCTCGAGGCTTTTAAGATGCTGAGAGAAAAGCCTGCTATTCAGGTTTTTCTTGTTATTTGTTTGTTTCTTGTTATTTGTTTGTTTGTCTTGATAACAAGATAACCATCGACTCTGGAATGTTAATCTACTGTAGCTCAACGTGCTATTCTATCTTTACTTTCGGCTCACGTGTTGGTGCTATTGTTTTGACTTTTGACCCTTTTTTGTAGGGTATTGTTGCTTCAATTGCGTCAGACCCTAATATCTGGAATGCCGTGATGCAGAATAAGGCCTTTCTAGAGTACTGCCAGTCTGGAGAAAGCAGTAAGTACTTTACTTATTGCCACCAGCCATGTATCTTATATAGGGAGTAATTATATAGTGTATGTTGTACGTGTATGATTAAATAATCTGTTTGTTTCAGGTGTCGGATTTGAGAAGTCCCCAAATGTGAACAGTGATGAATCATCCTCCTCTACTGTTGAAAGTGTAACAATTACAACGGCACCAAAACCTAAGGCAGAGAAATTTCTGGAGGATTTGATCGAGAACGTGAAGCTGGAAGTTGCAGGTATTGCAAAAAACGTTAAGGTGGAAGCTCCACGCATTGCAAATAATGTGAAGACGGAAGTTGTAGGGATTGCGAACAACGTTGCTGACTTTTTCCAAGGCTTGTTTGGGGCTGCTAAGAAGAAAGCAGCACCCGCTGCTGCAGCAGAAGAAAGTCCCAATGGGGTGTTTGCAATCGGTGGATCCATCATGGGTTTGGTCATGATGGTCATCATGATTATCACAATGAGGAGGGCTTAGGCTATCCTTTCACCACCGGTATTTGTCTGTTTTTGTTTCCGTAAGCACCAACATTGGCATTTGCTATAAACTCGAGGCTTGCATTATATATATAGTATCTTATAGTTTAGGTTGGGAATTGAATTTTTTTTTCCTGTTTGGATATTAATACAGCCTAGTAATTGTATATGTTACCCCTCTCAGCAATATGTTTCAACGAACTTATGTCGTGTTGAATGAAAAGTACGTGTGAATGGTTTTTTGCAAGATGATAATATATAGAGAGTATTTTCGTTTGTGGTTTTAAATGTGTGGGCTGTCTTCTTAGTATTATTTAATATTCCTTCTTTCTCAATCATGAACCAACTTTGCCAGTCAGTCAAAACTAATACTCCTCCCTCCGTCCTGAATTGACGTCGTCCTGTTTACTATTTGGACATGTCGTTTGACTTCAATTTTTAATATATAAGAATTAATTTTAAAAATTTAAGTTTTGTATATGATTCCTTACATGATAAACTATATGTTACAAAATTTAGTTTTATAAAATTATTTTATCTTATATGCTTAATGTTAAAGTGGAAAAATGTGCCATAAAAGCAAACAGGACAGTCAATTCAGGACGGAGGGAGTATGGGAGACAAGTGACAAGTTGGCTTGAGACAGAAGCCATGGCCGCTAATCAAGGGCGTGACATGTAACAAATGGGGCATATTGATTTGCTATCCGCCAAAGCACATAATTCGGCCACCGGCTCCCACCATTACTACTACAGTTTATTGACGTGGAAACAAAAGGAATAAAGTGGCACGAGTAATAATGATTCACAAGCTCATTCATATCCTATCATAGCATGCATGTAGAAAATAAAATGAAGCAGAGTGGGGGCCAGATTGGCAACAACTCAGGTGGTGTGGTGGGAAAAAAGAAGTCCTTGCTTGCTTCCTTCCCGCTCTATTATTTCGATATTTGGGCCTCGCCTCTAAGTGGGCTCCATCTCCCTTCTTTTCGCAATTCGCTCACGGACTATTATTGTTCAGTGGGCCAAGGTACTTTTGAATTGAAACGGCCATCGAATTCTCTTTTCCATTCGATAGATGCAACTCTAGCCTAGTCTACAGATAAAAGTGGGTGAGTGAGTGATGAACGCCAGCTAAGCTAAACTCCATAACATTCTTCCTTTTCTCCAGGTAGGTTTATTCTTTCTTTCGACACTTAAATAATTATAAGTTTATTTCGAATTAAAAATCACACTTCCAATACCAAAGAAGAAAAATTAAAAGAATGGTAGAATCTGAATGAAAAATTAAGAAGCTATGGCGAGGGTGGCTGGGTGGAGTCCCACCCAAGTGCTCAACTCTCTCATTTTTCTTCCATGTTGTGGAATTATCTAGTGGCCGAGGTGTTTATAATGTAAATAAACTTACCTTAATTATTACCTCAATTCGGTGATGAAAAACCTATCACGCGTAGGATACATAAAGGGGACATTTGTTATGGGATTAGATTCGGTTTGATTACTTTTTTGCAATTTCGATTAAAATTTTATAATTGTATGATTTAGGAACCCCAATTTCTAACTAATTTCAATTAGAGGTGGCTGAACCGCGTAAGTTTGTCGATTGGTTCCCAGTTATGTTCACGAACAAACAAATAATTTACTGGCAACTTTCTTTTCTCCAAAATTCCTTCTAGAATTTCATTACGTTTTCCTGTTTCAAGGGAGCACCAATAAGGGCAATATAATTATAATAAACGCATAGAAGAAAAATTAATAGCCTCCAGAGAAACATTCTCTAGAACCCTATTAGCTGCTTAAAATTCTTGAAACTATTGAAATGGAAGAACATTAGAACACTGACCCCATATTGGCAATAGAATTTTTCCAATCTAGTCCCGACATTGAAGGAATGAACGCGAAGGATGGAATCGATGCATTAATAGGGAAATAGGTAATTACGTTGCTTCTTCATAGAGATAAATGCTTCGAAAGTTTAAAAGAATACAGGATTAATTAGTGATGCTATTAGACGGTAGTAGTACTACTACTTTAGATTAATTAGGATGAATGAAACGATCATACATTTTTATTCACTTGATTAGCATTTACCGAGGAGGAAAGGTAATTAATTAATATCTAAACGCCGGTTCAAATTAATCCGATTACCTAGAAGGAAACAAACAGCTGAGAAGCCCAACGAAGGTCTTTTAAATTATGGATGCTACTACAGTAAAGTACGTACAATTGAAGAGCAAGTTGAATCTTGAGTTTAAGTGTCAGAGTAATAACAAGGTAGGAAAAAAAACACAATGATTGAATTGCACTCTTTAATTAACATACTATATGTATGCATTGACAAAACTTTTGGTTTCAGAATTTAGATGATTCTGTACAAACCCTCATCACTCACCCATTCATCCAAAACTAAAGAGAATCAAAAACAAAATCTAGAGACTGACTATATGAACCCAGACCACACCAGATCATGCTTTATCATAATCAAAAACCCAAACCCAACTAGCTATAGCTAGCTAGAGAAAGAGTACAAAGAGGTGATGAGGTAAGCAAAAACTTGTTCATAATTGATTCTCATCTCTGAATTGCAAGCCCTTTACTCTTCCTTCCAATACTGTTCATGTAATTGTAACTTCCTGCAAAATTAAACTCAACACGTACGCATCAGTGAATATTTTCTTTAAAAAAAAGAAACTACAATTAATTAGTTCAACGTAATGTACGTACGTACCTTGACTTGACCTACAACTAGGCGGATCTTCAAACAAGGAAATAGAGTGTTGTTGATGCGCAACACCAATATCAAACAAGATAAGACCAGAAGTTGGATCATCAACAATAATATCTTTAACAGGTAACCAAATGAAGAGCTCTTCTTGAGTTAAACCGACAACACCAATCAATCCACCATAGCTGAGATTAGCACGTACAACACTCTCGAAAATGACTCGGTTCTCGAATTTAGTGAGACATGGACCGTCAAGATAGACTTCGAGGTGTCCTTGTTCATCTAAGGTGTATGATTTCACTTCTTTTGGGACGAGACCAGCTGGAAGACCCTTGGAACGGAGAAGATCATGGACTGATGAAGGAAGTGAAAGGGATAGAGGAAGAAGGAGGAGGAAGAAGATGAGAAAGATGGAAGTGGTGGTGAAGAAAGAAGACGGAGAAGAAGAAGTCATTTTTTTTTCGAGTGAGGTGGAGTGGGAATTAAAGTAGAAAAGAGAAAGGAAATGGTATATATATGTACGGGCAGGGCGGGGAGGTGGGAGGGAGGATTAGTAGAGAAAGTTAAATGGGCAGGCTCGTTTGGAGTTATATAATGTGGTAAGGTAACGCCCGGAGCGGAGGCGGAGATAGAATGAAGGAAACGTGATTAGTTGGTGGTGTTTGGAAATTGGAACATTGGTGGGGTAAGGGAACAGACTGGCCCTTGTTTCGGGATTATAAAACGCATATCAGCATTAATTAAAATTATTTTTGAATGGGAAAGAATAAAACGTACCAATATTAATTATGATTTATTTAAGGCAAAGGAAGAATGGAATGATTTTGATTTAAGGAATTCGGGCTGGGAAAAGGGCTGGCCAGATGCGTTTGCGCATGATTTAAGGGATACTTTATGCTTTCCTTTTCCTTGTAGTATAGTAGTACAAACATTTACTTAATTAGAATGTATATGCAAATCCTTAATAATATCCTTATAGGAGGAGGATGATATGTTTTAAGTTGAGTCTCCCTAGCTCCTCTGTTCAGAAAAAGAAAGATAGAAATGGTATTGGAAATTGGGTAAAGATATCGTACAGGCGGCTTTTTTGTATACTTTTTGACTGTGATCGGATACTAAAAGCCGTACGTACCCATTAGTTGTGAAGTAGCAGTACGTATCCCTGAATTGAAACAAAACGAGGATACTGAACTGTTGACACAGCAGGACCACACCACTTCTCTTAAATTTTGTATCTGGTGAAGTGTGGTGACTAACTATGTCTGCTGTTGGGTTGTATCAATAACACATGTAACGTACGTACTTGTGAAACTCAAACTTGATTACTACGTCTTTTGATGAATAAAGAAGAGACATTATAACGTTAGCACAGTTAACTTTATGGTACGTACCGGTGTTAATGCCCCGTCACGCTCTTCACACTTTGCAACGACAGAGATCACGAGATGTTCTTCACATCACCCGCATACATTATAGGACATCCACCCATAATGTTAAAAGAGAAAAAAGAAAATGATGAGGTGGAGGAGAGAGGATGTGAGAGGGGTTCTTAACTAAGACAATCTCTTTTTAGAGAACCTAGGTAAATAAGAGAGATTGTGAAAGGAAATAATAAAATAATATTTATTAATGGGTGGAATCCACTTTTACTATTGTGGATACCTTACCTTACTTATGAAGGAAAAGGATGTTCAACAAGGAATAGAAATGCTAGGCTAGGCGTAGTTTATTTAACCTGTTAACTAAAATTGCGTAACGTTTATTATTTGGGCCAAAACCAAAACAAGCCCATTATAATCGATACATTTAGACCTGCCCATCTTTTTCTGGCCCATGACTTTCCACTTCTTGTGTCTTCCCCGAGCAAGAAAATTACAAACCCACACCTCCTACTAATTTTGATTGCCAATTTCGCCGAAAATTTCTGTCCAATTTCGCCGAAATCCAACCTTCAATTCACTCTCCGCCTGGATCAGCATTGCTACGTTCGTTGCAGACCTCGACTCGTCTCTTTGCTTTCTTTTTATGTTTCGAGATTGCAATCCGAAGGGACAAATCCCTTACATTACATGCTATAATGTAGAATTGTTTTAGATTCTTTTCCATTGCCAATGATTTACCAAATTCATATGTCCTATTTTTCTATTCTTGTTTAAATATAATCTGGATAGGATACATGTGCTAGCTACGTCTCCTTTACTCTCCCCGTCTTTTTCTTCTTCTCCTGTTTTATTTCTGTGGATTTCTAGCCTGAGAGCAGAACCTTCTGTTCTGTGCCTTGCTATCTATATTGTCAACTAAGAGAGTAGAGTAACATTTTTGAAACTGAAAAAGCATATACAATTATCATCAGTCCACTTTGATTAAAGATAATGAGATATCCGGGCCAGATATCTTGTATGCATTATGTTGACCTGCCCATTTATCATCTCCTTATGGTATACAGCCCACCATATTTTGTAAGATATAAAAGATACTGAAAGCCCGAATATTTAGGCTCTTATATATCAATCAAAACCTTTTGCAGATGGGCCTTTGATCCAATGAGCTAGACTATAAACTTCACAGATGCAGAGCCTTATCTATACTATTTACCAGCGATATGCTAGCATACAAGCTAAACTTGAATATCAGTATCAGATATGGTACTTGCATATATCAGGTACTACTTCACTTTACCCGTTGTACTGTGTACTGATATCATGCTACCTTAATTCCTCCCTGGATCCATCACACATGCGTGATGTTCTGGGCCATGAGGTGATATTGATCTAATTGGCCTCCATGACTGTGACTCCATCAACTTGGGAATCTCCTTTTTCACACAAAATATGCGGACTGCTGAGTCTTTGTAGCATGGGATCATAGACATGCGCTGTACACACTTCCTTTTTACAGAAAAAAAAAAAAAGTGGTAAGATTTGAAAGAACATTAACAAAGCAAGTGCAACACACTTCTCTTTCGGGTTTCTGAATTCAGTGGTTTCTGTGGTTCATGGTAAAATGACATCGTGGTGATAGAGGGACAAGCAAATGATTTGATGAAGCAACTCAATATGTAATGTTTCATTTGTCAGCATGTCTAATGTTAGTTATTTTCTCGTTCAGATAACTCTTACTGGTAAATATACCTCTTTCAAGTGCAGCATTACCACCTGTTCTTCTGGTATGTGAAATTACCAGTTAATTCATCCGGACGTATCAATCTTTTCTGTGAAAGGACTTCCCCAATTGTCTACCTCTTGTGGTTTGAAGTGGAGCACTATAGTCTATATACATGATAACCTCAGAATGCACATTATAATGGTTCCCATTATCTAGTACTAGATGTTCTTCTAAAACAAATCTCAACATCAAGGAAAACCCTGGCTTAAAATCATTGATCTCACTTAGTTCCAAGTATTGTAGCTTTTTTTTTTTGCATTACGTGCATCTGTCTAATTAGCTTGTGTGTTGTTGCATTAATTCATCACTAGAAAATTACTGACAAGACAGTTTGGTAGAGTTTTCATGAGAGATCTGACATGTGTGTATAATAAGAGATGAGCAGCAGTAAGGCTTGATCTCAGTGAACTCATGGCAGTCAGTGGTAACTACTTGACTAAGAGGTATATGATATGATGAAGCAACTTTACAGGTTAATTTTTCAAACCCCTTTGGATGATTGGGACTGGTACGTATTTGTCCTGTTGCAAGTGCAGCACTGAATCATCCGTATGCATCTTTTCTATGAAGGGACTTCCCATTAATTATGGACCTCTTGCCTGGAAGTGGAGCACTATAATTGATGACCATAGTTTGTTTTATCGTGTTTCTTCTCACCATATTTGGTCATGGTGGTGGTGCCCATTTACTCGTGGAATTAATGTTCTGCAAAACGAAATTTCATCATCAAGAAAAAACTTAGCTAATGATTGATCTCACTTATTTTCAAGTATTGCAGCTTTTTTTACACTACAGTTCAGAAGTTCTTGGGTTATCTGACAGAACCTTTTGTGCGTGCATCAATCTATCCTTGTTGAGTTGCCATTATTTCATCACAAGAAGCTGAATGACAAGGCAGTTTGATAGAGTTTTCATGAAAAATCTGTCAGGTCTGTATAATAAGGCATGAGCAACAGTAAGTTCTCCTGTTGGCCTCAGAAGATAAGGTTTGGATTTGGAAGTTAGGGCCGGCCGGGTCCCCCTTTCGAAAGGTTTTATCTGATTGATTTAACTTTCCACCAGACATGTTTGCATGAATTTTGGCTTTTTAAATTTCTGCATGTTGACTTTTGATTGGATGAAATACAGATATCCGTAGGGTCCAGGCTTCAGATCATGTGTTCAACATTCATTTGTCTGCGGTTGAGATATATGATTCTTGTTTCTTCTTTAGGATATGGAATATGTGAATATTACTTTGATCTATCTTCTTTCTTGTGTCCCCTATATCTGCTTTAATTGACTTGTCAGTCATGTTTTCATAGCCTACTCTTAGAGTCTTCATTCGTTTTGCTTTTAATTTTATCCTTGCATCATGATATGCTTTTTAAGCACTCAATGACTCCATTGTTTTCTAGGTGTCTAACCCTAGCTTCACCAGTTTGACCAGTTACAATGACTCTGTACTTCTCTATGTGCGTATGATGAATTGAGTTTAGCAGATTGCATACCCTGAAAGAGAGTGGTCAATACGTTACATACTCAGTACTTAATACTAGCTTTTACCAGTGGATCTATTCTATGGTAATGGTAGTTAGAGAAGATGGCCACACTTGTCATGAGGTTTTCTTCTTCTTCATCTTGTGAACTTTAGCGGTTCGTTTTCTTTTCAGAGATGAGCTAAACTATTGTTTTATCTTAATGCTTTGTTTGGCTGATTTTTTACGTATTGCATTACGTTACTAGAAGACGGTATAAAGCTCACCTCCTAAAAATGACATTATTTGCGAGTAGGAAGGAATACTTCCATTTATTTATTTTGGGAAATTTGATGAAATGTCATTATATTTTTGCTAATTTATGAAATGTCATTAAAAAGGACTATGTTTTTACACAAGTTCATGAAATGTCATTATATCATTGTTTTTACACAAGTTCATGAAATGTCATTATATCATTGACGAAGAAAAAAGACAAAAATACTCCTATTAATTAACAAAAATCCTCCATTAATTAACAAAGTACTTAAAAATACGCCTATTTTTATAGTTATCTGCATTTTTATAATATTTCGAATTTTTTGAGAATTTTAGTGAATTTTTTAACACTTAGGGACATATTGTGAACTTTAAAAGTACTTTGTTAACTAGTAAGGGTATTTTTATTTTTTTTACTTTTAGTTAATGATATAGTAATATTTCATTAACTTTTACAAAAATATAATAACATTTTGGGACTTTTTTTTTTAGTGACATTTCATGAATTGGCAAAAACATAGTGGTATTTCATGAAATTTTCCTTTTGTCAGGTGATCACGAGTTTCTTCCGCGGTTGCAGGTAGAAGTTAACAGAGTGGGTGATCCCACTGCCCATTACTAAACCCGTTAAAAAAAGGATGCGATCAGTATCTAGTAGAATTTCTAAAACCAAAAGCATTTATGGTATATTTTATATTTTTTAGAATATCTTAATAATATAATTAATTATTGTTAATTATAGAAAACTTTTAGATGACTATATATCCATATATTGTATAATAATTTTGCAATCTTATAATATTATTGTTATACATATCTGTAAAATATAGTATATATCAATTCAAAATATATGACTTAATCAATTGAATAATTTTTCAAAAAAATTATAATAAAGAAAACACTAAACTAATATTTGTATTTTTTCTCTAAATTAAAAATGTGACATATAATGTTTTAAAATATATTGAACATAAAATATTAACCATCGGGTTATATGTTATTGCATACATCAAAGGTTAATGAATACGTATAATTGAAACCAACAATTCAGTTTATCGTTTTCAAACATTTATAACCTTTTAGTTTATCAATCAATCTAGCTCTGTAAATTGAAATACGCTAATAAAATATTTTTATGCATAATGATTTGATATGAACGGTAAAAAAAGATATATAACAATTAGTGTCTTCTTTTCTATATTAGTGATGGAAAAAATTATAGAAGGTTGTGTATGCGTTTCTAATCATTAGTGGAAACGTTTATAAGTTATCATGAATTGTAAAAATCAAACTTAATGAATACGTAAAATTAAATCCAGCAACTTAGTTTATCGTTTCCAAGTGTTTATAGTCTTCAGGTTTTTCAATCAATCAAACTCTATAAACTAATAAATGATATATATGAAAATATTCTTATACACTATGATTTGATAAAAACGGTCCAAGGAACAAATATATAACAGTTAGTATCATCTTTTCTATAATAGTGATGGAAACAATTATAATAGGTTGTGTACATGTTTCTAATCATAAGTGGAAACGTTTATAAGTTATCATGGATATATTGAAATCAAGGTCAACAATATTTAAAATAAAATCCAATAACTTAGTTTATCGTTTCTACAGGTTTATAGCCTTCACGTTTATTGATCAATAAGTCAAGCTCGATAAATGGATAAATGCTAAGAAAATATTCTTATACACAATTATTCGATGAGAACGGCCAAGGGAAAATATATAAATTAGTGTCATCTTTTGATAATAGTGATGTAAACGATTATATAAGGTTGTGTAAGTGTTTCTAAGCATCAGTGGAAACATTTATAAATTATAGTGGATACAAAAAAAATTAAGGGTAAATGAATACATAAAATTAAATCTAAGAACTTAGTTTATCATTTTCATGAAATTGTGGCTTGAGGCCCCTCCTGTAGTTGTTTCCGTTACATGCGGCGCGCTTACTACAAAGCGAAAAACAAAACTAAAAGCAAAACTAAAAGCAAAAGGTGAATCTCCAAAGGAAGTTTAAACCTGCAAAATGTTAATATAATTGGAGTGAGCAAACTACAGCTCAGTAAGCAGCAGACTTCATCAGTTGGTTATGCTAAAAACAATTATACAGAACATATACTTATATATATACTTAAGCTTAGCAAAACAGATCAGAAGCCAGGTAAAAAGCAGACATAAGGTGAAATTTTATCAAAGCATAAGTCAGACAAACCAGAAATAGAAGCAGAAGTAGAAGCTTTACAAAATAGATATGAGAAGAGGCAGAGACAGAGCAAAACGAACAAAATTAGAAATCACATTCTTAAACAGATCGGAATACAGAGAGAGTGGTTCAGAAAACAGAGGTGGGGCCCTAGACATTAGCTGACATATTAGAAGGGCAACGCCATGGCCCTATGGATCCGTAGATCCCACATCAGAAGCCGTAGAGACAGCTCTGAACCCGTCGGTTACGAAACATCCAGGGGACCCTGAGGAACAGAAACAGAAGGGAACCCGGGAACAATAAAGATGAATTCTTGCGCAGCATACTACAGGATAGTCAGACCCAACTATTCAAGGCTCAAAAACTAAACATTTAAATCCCTGAAATACCCCAAACCTAAGTATGCTAAGTAAACATCAATTTATGATGTAATAAAGCTAAAACATGCCTTAGAAACATTGGTAGACAATTTAAACCAAGGAAAACACAAGAAAACGTCATAAGGGCAATTTAAGCAAAAATGTGCTCTAAGCTTGGAGTGACTTTGATTAGCACCCAAATATCATTATAAGACCTTATTAACATGATAATGGACATGTTAAATCAATTACCAAAGAAAACCAAGCTCAAAAACAAGCTTAAACACAAAATGTGCTTTAAGACTCCTTAAAGCACCTTTTTGAGAAATTGTCTTAGAAATGAGTTTTGAGTGGATAAATGCCCATGGTTATACCTCAATCAACATGTGTACTAATTAGTATCACGTTAGGAAGCCTAAATCAATGAGAAACCAAAAATTTCATAAATTTGTGCACTAATTTGTGAATAGTGCCAAATAGTGTCTAGTTTAGGCTTTAGTCAACAAAAGTCAATAAGTTGGTCAACCAAGACCATAAATATCCTATCTACTAATGGGGGGACTGTTTTAAGTGTGGTGAGTCACCATAGGGAGCCAGCAACTAAAGGAAAGAAGAGGAAATGAGAGAATAGTACTATTTGCTTTAAAAGACAAAATATCTTCTTATACCTTCTCTCTCTCCTCTCTTCTTCATTTCTCTTCTTCCCCACCGTATTATCCTCCTTCCTCCTGCTCCAAAACCATGGGTGCTGACTCCATTCATTCTCCATCTTCATTTGTCCACCAATTGTTCATTTTAGCTCTAAATCAAAAACTAAGCATAGATTTCTCTTAGTTGGAGCAAGGCCTTCCCTTCTATCTTTTCAAATCCTTCAAAGCTCCATTTCAGTGCCATGAGGAAACTCCATTGATGGAGGAAAATCAAGTTTGAAGAGCCCATTAGCTTCTCTACTCATTCAAGGTAAGGAAAATGTAAGAAAAACTAAGTTTCCACCACTTTCCCTTCATAACCGAAAATCATCTTCTCATGGGACCTTGTTTTATCCCTTGTTCTAGCTTGATTTTATTCTCCAAAGACTTGAGGAGGTCTTGCCTTGCTTCATTACCAAAGTCATTCCAAAATTCAACGGTAAATATTCATTTTAATACCTTAAAACACATTTTTAACCTAAGATTGAATTCTATGAGTTTAGGCATGTTGCTTAATACTCATTAGATTATTTGAATGTGAATTAGAACATTGGCAAGGGAGATTTAACTGGTGGCCGAGATTTATTCTAGAAAAGCCCTAAGGAGGAAGTTAAGATATCTAGAGAAAACAAGGTAAATTGCTTATCTAATGGTGGTTTAAGGTTTTAAGGATGAGATTTAGATAAGTACAATGTAGCTTAAAGCTTACGTATGTGATGGGTTATATAACCTAGGAAAAAGAATTTGAACAAGCTTGTGAACTTGTGACTAAGGAGCCAATGGAAATGAGCTAGTAAGATAAGTATAAGGTGAATTATGAGAACGTTTATATTGCTATGGGAGCATTGTTGTGTGTATTTGCAGGTTGAAAGCTTTTATATGTGGGAAATTCAGTGTTTAAGTTTAAGTCATTTAAGGGCCTAAGAGCCATGTCATTTAAGAGCCTTAGTGCTATGCAAATTAAGATTATTGCACTATATTAAGTTTGTCATGAATGGGTTGATTTGAGTGAGAAATCATTGGAAAGGATTTGATGTGTGTGAGATGATTGAATGATATGGGCATGATAAATACTAGAGAAGCTATGGCAAATATTTAGAAAACAAGTGTATTAGTGGTTGTTGTGAATTTGTGACCAAGGATTTACTAGGAAATATTAAAGGAAATTTGAGTGGAAATGATTAACAAAGGTGTTCTTGAGGATGAATGACCTAGAGTGACCTAGGAGGAATTAGTTAGGTTGTGTATTAAACACCCAAGATCATGATATAGGATGTTAAGACTTGAGCAAAATCTGTAGGAAATGATATACAATGCCTTATGATGATTAGGTATGCTCTAGTTTGTGTAACCTTTATGGTATTTAGTGGATTTGAGTGATGGAGATGAAAGTGGTTTAAGAAGGATTTAGCATGGTCAAGATGAATTTAGAGGATGGCTAGAAAAGCTTAGGTAGGTGCAAGCTTTGAAAGGATGAGTAGAAGTGTAAGGGAAGGGAAGTTGTGTGAGGAGGTATAATAGGCTAAGTTAGTATACCTAGGTCGGTAAACAATGAGACATGGAGTTAGAATTGAAGAGATGAGGTTAACACACTCTAAGAAGAGTTGTGAAAATAATTGGTAAGTAGTACCACTTGAGATGAGGTTAGAAATGTGTAATAAGGAAAACAAATGCAAGAATGCCAAGGTTTTGAGTGTAAACAAATTACAATATTGGGTGGATGTGTAATGGAGTTGTAAGCAATGAAGAGAGGGTATAAGGTGTTTAAATGGAGTTAGAACATGTTGGGATGCATGTGGAGAGGTTAGAAGAAGATTGGAGAAAATTACAAGTTGGAAGTGTAAGAACCAAGTGTTAAGTGTTAAGAATTTAGTAAGAATTTGAGTAAATGTTTAAGGAGATTGTTGGATGTTTAAGAGGTTTTTGAGGTGCTAAAATGATGTTAAACATGTGGGGAAACATGAGGAATGATTAGGAAAGATTGGGGTGAATTTGGAGTTCAAAATGAGAAGAAAAACACTTTGAAAAATGGGTTCTGCTGTGGACCGCCCCTATGGGGAGGTCTAGGCGAATTCTGCAGGAAAACTAGCCTCTGGTTGGGACCGCCCCTGGGACCACCCCAGAGGGGCGGTCCAGTGAAGAGAAAAAGAAAAAAATTGTTTTAAAGCTTCTAATGATGGGCGATTGGATGGTAATGGTTTTAGATGATGTTTAGGCCTTGTTTGGTGACATGTAAAGGCCTTAAAAAGTGTAAACAAGTATGAGGTGTAATGTGAAGTGATTAACTTATATGATTAAGTTTAAATTACAATGACTTAGTGGTCCACCATTAGAAGAGTGATGATGATTGGAAAGATAACCATATAAGGACTTAAGAGATTAAGTTACGTGAAATGGTTTTAAGTGCTTAAGGCTAAGTTTATAAGAACTTAGTGTTTGTTAGATGAAGATTGTTAATGGCTAAGTAAGTTAAGTAACATGGAATAATTACAACCTAAATTGGATGAACGTTTTAGGACTGAGTATGTGGACTCCGAAGGAGAGTAAGCAACCGAACAACCACGGTGTACGGTATGGTTTCCTTGTGACCTGCTTGCTAACGAGGTGTCCCTCGGCTTGTGTGCTATTTGTTTATGTGTGCCGACTAAACAAGATAAAGCATGCAATCGGTTTATTGTATTGTTGTGTATTATTTGAAATTAACACAACTTACCTTTGAGAACTTAATAACAATGTTTAGTAAACAATTGTATGAGAACAACGAACACTTCCTAATATTAGTTTGTTAATAACCGAAAGAGGTTTAACTAACAAATATTGTCTTTGAGACTTTACTAACTGGAACTTTGGGGGAGTGAGGAATCCGGAATGGTTCGGTCATGCATGTGTTAAGGGGAGGTCAGTCAGTTTTTTATTAGCGCCGCGTCTTCCAAATGGGCTTGTCTTCGGACTCGTCGCTAGGGTCGACAAACAGACCCGGCCACCTTGAATTACAGTTCGAGGTGGGAGGCCAGATTAAGATGGTGTGGTGGGATCTACCTAAATCCCAACTAATTTGAGAATTATTGTTTTTGAACCAGCGCAGTTCTCGGCCGCTGGCTAGGGTTACTTTTGACCCGACAAAAATAAACAATGGACAAGTATAACCGAATCTGATTAAAGAACGGTTGACTTGTTTGAGTTGAGATCTGAGATGAGAATTGAATGTTACTCAATTTAAGGAGTTAAAACACTAACTCAATTACCTAACGAACACTTATTAAGTCGTTCAATCGTTTGAGTTGTGATTGTTCTCATGTATGTAGTTTGATGTTTATTGCACTTCTTATTTATGTTGTGCATCTAATCAACCTCCATCGACAATTAATCATCGTAGCCACGTTAGCTTGGGGGCCATGAGAGGATCGTACCAGCAAAGGTGCTGACCCCCTCGGGGGCTACTGCTTATATTTTGCAGGTGAATGTTAGAAGGCGACCGTCTTGAGAGTAAGATAGGGTAGACGTACTATGGGTAAGTGTGACCTACGAGTTGTGCATGTACTCTCGTATGGTATTATGAGTTAGTGAGTTGTATAGGATGTGAAGAGATTGTAAGATTTGTTGTGTATTTGGTTAAGGCTTGTAAGTACTAATGTTCCGTATATTCAGGTCCATCATACCGTAGCTAGATCTTGGAGATTGCAGTATGCCAAGTTGGTCACGTGGGTGACTAACGGAGGTAACACCAAATATTGTAAGAAATCTGCTGCAAAGTTAATAAAAGAAGAATGGAGGTTTATGAGATAAGTATGTCTTTATGAGCTGGGGTGTTACAATCCCCAAACAGAAGCTTTGCAAAAAAGAGCAGAGACTTACAAACGAAGCAGAATTCTTTACCAAATAGAAGTCGTATACTGACTTGCAAACACGAAAGTCAAACGGAACACAAAAGCTCTTTCAGAGTAAAACGGAGGTTAGAAACAAAATACTCTAAGACATGTCAAAACACACCAAAATGAGAGGAACACAACGCCGCAAACGGCGATCAAAACGAAACTTAAATGAAAAATTTACGCGAAAACAAAGGGTTGTCACATGGTGAGCCAGAAAACACACACGTCCGGACGGATATGTGTCCGGACATACAAGTCTGGACGCATGCCAAACAGCCAAATTAGTCATGTCCAAACATACGTCCGGGTCCCAAGTCTCATGTCCACTTTGAAGTTTCAGAGACATTCGGACATTTGTCCGAACTTACAAGTCTGTACAAAGTTCAAAAAACAGTATACGCGTGCCTAAACTTGTGTCCGAGTTTAAATGTTTGGATATAAGTCGAACAGTAACCCCAGAACCTGTCCTTGCATTCCGTTCGGACATGGCATAACTATCGCCCAGAGCACATGTCTGTGGCACCCATCCGAACTTACAAGTCTGGACGGATGTCCGGACACGGCAAAACTCTAGATAGCAATGGCGAAACAGAAGTAAACACCAAAGCCAAAAACACCATTAATATAGCATAAACTTACATACCAAAATACGAGAAACAAAAACACTTTCCACGGGGTGTTAGCACACAAAAAATGCAAATCAAAGACACACCAAAATCACCACAAATCAGAGATCAACACCAACATACACGGATACAATAATTGGGAACCCCCGTGGGTGAACACACACAACCGAATCCATACCACATCTCACATCCGATCCGAAGCAAAGCAAAAATCTAAGGAATCTATGAAACACCCTCCTTGAACCTCCACTAAAACGACAAACTCTCGAACAAATCGACAGAAGACCAACACCGAAAAGAGAAGCGAAACACCGGATCAAAGAACAACAACCAAACACTGAATCACCAACTAGAAATCTCAAGGGCTTGAACAACGAAGCAACAAAACAACCTAATTACAAAGGATAGATTGGAGAAGATGAAGGGAGAAGAAAAGGGAGGTTATTGTCGTGAAGCAGAGCGGGAGTATTGAGAGAATGGGAGAACTGTCGTGAGGGGACGGCAGGAAAGTGGAAGGAGAAAATAAACATGAATATGGGTAATGGATTATGACTTATGAGGAAAATAAACTCCCTCATAATAAATAATTAACATAAAGCAAAAAGAAGGTCAATGACTCTCCTCTCTTCCAAATCAATAAATAAAGTTACAATGGCATAAACCCGCTAAAACAAGATTAGAATAATGTTAAACTCCCTTTACGAATCGGAAACAAAAGAAAAAATTCTGGAGCATAACAAAAATATATTCTTATACACAAAGATTTGATGAGAGAACGGCCAAAATGAAAAGATATATGACAATTAGTGTCATCTTTTCAATAATAGTGATGAAAACTATTATAAAAAATTGTGTACAGGTTTCTAGTCATCAGTGAGAATGTATATATGTTGTCGTGGATACGTAAAGCCCAAACATATCCTATAATCCCAAATCGTTGAAGGTTTATTTTTGGGTTTAATGTAAAGCGTTTAGGGTCTTCCAAGAAATTATAACATTATAATTATAAAAATGAATAACAAAAGATGTTATAAACCCTAGAGATGCCATAGGATTGCTAAATTATCGAAGGTTTATTTTAGGGTTTGACGTCAAAGGTTTAGGGTTAAATCTACCGAGAAATTATGACTTTATAAGAGTGTACAATGAATCACAAAAGATGCCTTAAACCCCAAAAAATACTAGAAAAATAATTTATGCGGATTTTTTTGAGTTTAGAATATATTCACACATATTTAATTAGTGTTTTCATATCAATTTAATTTAAGGGAAATTTCATGAAATGCCACTATATTTTTGGCTAATTCATAAAATGTCACTAGAAAAAAGAAAGACACGAAATACCGCTATATTTTTGCAAAAGTCCATAAAATGCCACTATAGCCATTGACCAAAAGGAAAAAAAGAAGACAAAAATACCCTGTTAGTTAACAAAGTACTATTAAAGTTCACAATATGCCCTAAGTGTTAAAAAATTCACCAAAAAATTCAAGATATTATAAAAATATAATAGATTATATATATATATAAAATTATAATGTTATACGCAATATAGAATATAATTTTAAAAAAATCCTAAATATCTTAAAATATAAAATAATTTATTTTAAATAAATTATTTAAATTGATAGAAAAATAATTTGAAAAATGTATGGTAAGATTGATATAAATTATATGTTCAAAACTAAATAATTATTTTGATGGTATTGAATAATTTTAAAAAACCTAAGAAATATTTATTTTTTCCATTTTTTTAAAAATTAGAGTATTTTGATTTTTTGTGATTTTTGGTGAACTTTAACACTTAGGGCATATTGTGAACTTTAAAAGTACTTTGTTAACTCGTAGGGCATTTTTGTCATTTTTTCTTCTGGTCAATGGCTATAGTGGCATTTCATGGACTTTTGCAGAAATATAGTGGCATTTCGTGACTTTATTTTTTTGAATGGCATTTCATGAATTACCAAAAAAATATAGTGGCATTTCATGAAATTTCCCTATACTTTATTTAGTATGAGTGCGGTATTTATATTTAAATTGATGTTTACTGAGTTATTTTTGCATATATGTGTAAACAAAAAATAAAATTAGAGTGGGAAAAATATTATCTAATAGTTTTATATATATATATATGTGCATAGAGACATATAAAAAGTAGGAAAATTTCATGAAATACCACTATATTTTTGGTTAATTCATGAAATGCCACTAAAAAAAATAAGGTCACAGAATGCCACTATATTTTTATAAAAGTCCATGAAATGCCACTATAGTCATTGACCAGAAGGAAAAATGATAAAAATACCCCTACTAGCTAACAAAGTACTTTTAAAGTTCACAATATGCCATGAGTGTTAAAAAAATTCACAACAAATTCAAAATTCTATAATAATATAATATTATAATATTATAAAATTGTAAAAATTAAACAAAATATAAAATATCTTTAAAAATTGAAAAATAGTAAATATTTTTTAAATGTTTTTAAATTATTCAGTACCATAAAACGAAATATAGAGTTTTGAAAACATAATATATAGCAATCTTTCTACTAATTCGTATCAATTAAGTATTTGTACCATTCATTTTTAAATTATCTTTTTTTCCTACAAATTTGAATTATTTATTCAAAGTAAATTAAATTATATTTTTAAACTAATATTGAGAAAAATATTTTAAAAATTTATATTCTTTTTTGTAGTAACTTTATGACATAATATATTTGTTATCTACAAATTATTATCAATATAGAATATAATTTTTTTTAAAAAAATTCCAGTATATCTTAAAATGTTATATTTTTATTTTAAAAAATAATTTAAATTGATAGAAAAAATAACATAAAAATATATGATACTTAATTGGTATAAATTAGTAGAGTATAAATTATGTGTTCAAAACTCTATACTATTTGTATGGTACTGAATAATTTTAAAAAATCTAAGAAATATTTATTTTTAAGAATATTTTATGATTATTAATTTTTTTCAATTTTTCAATTTTTAAATTTGTAAACATATTTTTTATATTTATAGTATTCTGATTTTTTGTTAATTTTGATGAATTTTTTAACACTTAGGGGCATATTGTGTACTTTAAAAGTATTTCTTTAACTAGTAAGGGTATTTTTGTCATTTTTCCTTCTGGTCTACGACTATAGTGACATTTCATAGATTTTTGTAAAAATATAGTTGCATTTCATGAAATTTCCCTAAAAAGTATAAAATAATTGATTATTTATCTTATAATAACTGAAACAAGCATATTATTTAAATATTGTAAAAAAAGTGAATTTGGAGGCCTATTAACAAGTCATCTTCACTGAAAGACAAAAATAGTACTACCTCCATCCTTAATTGACTTTCAGTTTTTTGGCACGTTTTTCCACTTCAATATTAAACATATAAGATAAAAAAATTTATAAAACAAATTTCTACAACATATAGTTTTTCCCATTATGATTCTATTATAATATTTAGATTTATAAAATTATGTTATCTTACATGTTAAATATTGAAGTCAAATGACATATCCAAATAATAAAGGGGAAGGTCAATTGGAGTTGAAAAAACAAAAGTTTAAGTACACATCCCTCCTCCGGTTGACTCTTATGGAACCACTGGGTTTTAGAGGAAGATGCTGACATAATATTAAGTAGAAGAAGAAATAAAACAAGTCACGTAGTAACTTTTATAGATGGCTGATGTTTTCAATACAGTTAATCCGTCCGAGACGGAAATAAGGCGTCGGTCACCAAAACCGCCCCAACAAAATAGCGAATAGGTCATGTGGTCACTTGCTTCTCTTTACATAAATCTTGCCCGTGTTTACATCACCCTTTTAATTTGGTAAATAGGCCAATGCCTCCAATAATGGAAAAAGTCTCATTTTTAGAGATACAATACAATGGAGCCGGTACTTGTCAAGTACGCGTTTTGCCTGTACATCAGAGCATAATGGTTTCAGCAGTTACATCATCTGTTATCGTTCACGCCTGGGGTGATATGGCCATCAAATCTGATGTGACACAGTAATGACATTCTGGCCATCACCCATCCTGTATGCAAAAATTTATCGGTGATTGATTTGTATCCGGAACCAACTCGAAAGGAAGGATAAAGGCATATGTGGTATAAATGTGACATTTTTGAGTTTAATATTTTTGATAAAAAATATCAAACCGTCATCATTGAACACCAATTTTCAAAACAAACACAAATATACTAGCACAAAACAATCACAAAACAACCAGAACACAACCAAAATTTATGCTGCAAGTATAATGAATACTATAAACAGAGACGGAGTCAGAAAACTGTAATTAAGGGGATAAAAAATTTTAATAATATTAATTTATTTATTAAAATTTAATTTTAATAAATTAATTTAAATTTTCAATATTAATAATTATATTTTAAAAATGATATTATATATTAAAATTGACATAAAATTAAATTAAAATTGAAATATATAGATTAATATTATAAATTAGTTTATTTCCTTTTTTATTTTTAGCTTTTTTTAAAGATTGGTATACTAAAATATAAATTAATGAAAATAATATAGAACAATAGTTTTAAACTAGTAGTGTTTTTCTAAATTGTTTATTCAGATACGGATAAATAGTCTCTTAAAACTATTACTATCTATCAATTTTAATAAATATTTACAAGGAAAAGAACGAACTAATAAAAATTACGATGTAAACATTCAATTATATCAAATTATTAGAGTACAAAATATTTGTAGTATATTTCAGAAATATCAATTATAAGTATTCAACTTGTTAAGTAATGATTAATTACAAAACTGTTTATACAAACTATTATGGTTTGTCAGTATATCAAAGTTATTATAGGTTTTATACCGTGCTTAATAATTAAATAATAATTTTATATGCCAATATACGTTATTTTTCATTTCTTGACATATCCAGTATTAAATTTAAATTTATGTTTTTGAATTTCATTAAATAATACTTAATTAAATAGAATATATTGTTTTAACAACAATATATGTTTAAAATAAATATTTTATCAACAATTAAACAATATATAATAAAAAAATAATAAGTGATAGTTGTATATATATTCGCTTACAGTCAATTATTTTATTATTAGAAAAAATTACTTTTTCATCTCAATGAACTATTTATTCATTAAAAATTAAAATAATCTTAAGTATTAATACATTTGAAATGTTATATTGAACTACTAATATATAATCCGTAAAATTTTATTTTTTATATATAAAAACTAATATATTTGCTCTAAATATAATGGTTTATTTCTTTATTTTTTCAAATATATGTAAAAAATTTATTTATAAATTAATATGTATACATATTATAAATTAATTGTCACTAAAATATTAATAAAGAATAATAATTATTAAAGGCTATAATTGAATATCTATATATATTTTAACTTTATTTACAAAAAAATGTTTTAAAATATAATATAAAATTTTTAATTGTAACAACGAAAACGGTAAACGCACTGCACAAAATTAACTTATTCAAAACAGCGAAATCACCGCCTGCCGAACACTAGTTTCAAAACAACCACAAAATAACCAGCACAAAACAACCAACAAAACTACCACAAAACAGCCGGTCAAAACAACCAAACCAAACTACAAACTACTACAAACTACCCAAAAAAAAGTGCCGAACGCAGCAAAAAAACATGAATAACCCTTCCATAAAACTGGATTCCTAATTTTTTCTCTTTCATCATCTTTTAGTTAAGAACTATACTTGATTGGAATATAATTTGTTAGTGGGATGACATCTTTACTTTTTTATTTGATGTGTGAGTGTGGGTTTTTTCCTTTTATTTTATATCCAAATAGAATGATGCTATTGATTTCCTATAAAAAGAAGAAGATGAATAAAGTTCATTACTTGAGAGTACATGGACTGTTAAAGTTGTTTATCTATTACAATACAATATATTAGTGATGTGGAATCTTGGAAACTGTTAAGTAAGTTGTCGTGCATGCTGTAAGTGCATGCTCCCTGAACTCATGAATCTACTTACATTTCTCTGTATGTGTTTATGGCTTTATGCATCTCATGTACTTTTCACTAAATTACCTAATTACCTTGTCCATCTCATCCGGTGGACGCAGAAGCTTAATTATTGGACCTGTGCACACATCAGGTGCCATCTATCCAAACCCATTTCAGGGTCTCAATCAAAAGGTAATTATATAGCTCCATGCTCTGTTGTTGTTCAAGAAGCTCTCCCTCATCTCATGTAAGGGAAAGAGCATAGGAAGACCAAAGAAATGATTTTTTTTTTATCAGTGGACTATATAAGTAGCTATGTAACCATTACTTAGTTATATCAGCAAGGGTTTTCACTCCGCTAGAGCATATAACAAGAATAAACTAAAATAAAATAATATTGGAACACAGCAATGTTCACCCAAACTCTAGAAACAAACGGTTCCTACCGGCTTGAGAAACCAACACACTCCTATTTTCTTGTTGTCTTTTGTCCCTTTTGTGACATATAGATCATTATTATTCCAGGACACCACTGCCCTTACTGTTTTCTGCTTGAATAATATATCGCAACCCATATGTCTTTCTTCCTTTCCTTGACTTGCTTTAGGAGTCTTAGATATTGTAAAAAATTTATGTGCTCACCTCTTAGGAGTTGGTTTACTACCACCCCTTCTTATGATACAATTAATGTTCGAGAGGGACTTACTTGGGTATGGATAAGTTATACGAAACCGTTGTCCATATTTATTTGCAAGAATATGTAAGGTAGTCTTTGGGTAAGTTTGAGAATAGATGTGTAGGATTTGGTAGGTTGTTTTTTTTCTTCATAATGGTCTGTGTACACTTGGTCTTATGCCTCTTATTATATATATAAAAGAAAAAAACAGCTCTCCCTCATTTTGGTTGGACATATACGAGAGACGGATAAAAGGTTTGTTTTTCCCCAAGTAATGACAACCTGTACGAGACCGGACCTATTCGTCCTATACAAAAAAAGTAATCAGCTTTAGTTAGTTTGTTTTTCCACACATGAACTATCATATAAATTTATTATATTTTTCGTACTTCGTTCTATCTACTTTTTCATAATTTCAATTATCAATTTTAACTCACCAAAAAGAAACGCAGCCTAAGATTGGATATGGTCTAGTGAAAGGAATTCTTACACTTTTGGAATGTCAATTCAGACCAATCTGATCAAGAAAGTGAAGAGCTAGCACAATCAGGCGTGAATGGTATGGGGGTGATGCATTCAATCCACTGACCATTACTATAGGCCTAGTTAGTTAGTGGAATGATGTTTTCTTGCAGTTGGAGTGGAAACATGTCAGCTTTTGAGGGAGGCATCCCACGTCCATCCAACCCTTCACTCACATCTTCCATCTTTTGAGGGAGGTATTAATTTTTTCATGCTTTCATGAGCGGTGGATCATGGATAGAAGAAGTTAATTTGGCTTCTTCTTCTTCCCTGAAATGTGGGAAATGATTGAGGTTTGAGCGGGTTAGTAGTACGTATTAGCACTTTTCTTTTCATCTCTAACTAGTTGAATGTAGTATGTCATTGCTTAAAATGGAGTTGGAACAGATTGGGTGCTGAACACTGGGTGAAGCAACTGTTAAAGAACAAAATCACATTTACTCTTTGTTTCCATAACAAAATCACCGGGTTTACATTTCAGACCTCCTGCTCTTCTGACTATGTCTTTCAAACCTCACATTTTCTCGTTCGACAGCTTCCCAATTCCCTTTTGTTTTCCTTATCTTTTCAACATGAGCAACTGGCAAAACGACAAATAATCGAATTGTGGAGATGTGAGGTGAATAGGGAAGCAAAAATAATGAACGTGGCCGGTCCTTTTTCACGATTTTACAAGCTGCAAAACCTACAGTGAGTGACAAACATAGTGCGTTGACTATTTTTGGGTCACTAGTTGGAAACATGGAATTTGGACGGTTTTGCTTGCTTACCATTTCTCAACATAAACATTATTTCAAATAGGCAACTAAGTCTTTATAATTTTTGGGATACTGTGCTAAAACTTAAAATAAATCATTTTATAAAATTAAATTATGTATATATAGAAAAATTATTAAATTAAATTACATATCCATAGTAATCATGTTTATATATTTAAATATATCTGAAATATAAAGTTTAAGTATGTTCCGTTTAAAATAAATTTAGACCTTTATATTATTTTCTCATAATAAATATTATAAGAAAGGAAGTAAAAATTGGGACCTTGTTCCGTTGAGCTGATTGCACGCCCTCATAGCCGAGCATGACAACTATTAAATCGGCGTTTGTAAGATTTCACAGCCGCTCATGTATTCCATGGAATCCATTTTTCGAACCTCAAATGTTTTAGTGGTAACACTTATGGAATATAGTACAGAAATAAAAGCCATGATTAATAAGTTCCTTTAATTAAAGTATCACAAACACATGATAGGTTGACAATGTCATCAATCTTTGTTCCTAGAAAGAAATGTGTCAAGAGTAACAAAATATAAAAGCTCTTATTCCATTAGGTTTACATGAAGAAAAAATTTCTAACTTTTAATCGCTTTTGGAATATCTTACTGTGCTTTTTTAGATAATTTAGGCTTGTAGCCATTTTATTAAAATGAATAAAAGCATCCTGGAGAACCTGAAATACCCCGTAATTAAAAATAAGGATTAATTAGACTAATTATGGTTTTAGAGGCTTAATTACATCTAAATAAACATGAAGGAACAAATCCTGAAGAAAACGGATCCTTAAAACGGATTAAAACCACAAACGAACCTTAAAGTGTGTTTTTCGAGGAAACCGGGAAAACGTGACTTTAAGCGGGTCAAATAGGCTCGTAATAATTTTGGTCAACCGAATCGTCATTAATAAACATTAATGAATGTTTAGAATCAATAAAATTAATTAAATGAGAAAATTCCGGAAAACGGGTTCCGGTTAGTAAAAACTGTAAAAACCGAGAAGTTGACGGGTGAGAGTGTAAATAAGCTAAACTAATGTGTCCACTTTTGAAAATAAAAATCAAAATATGTATGTGAGTGTGGGTGTTGGCCGGCTCACTCACTCCCCCTTCTCTTTATTTGCCTTTAGTAACAAAAGGGCAAATAAATAAAGTAAAAGCAACTCTCTCTCCTCCCCACTCTACTCTCTCTCACATTTTACTCCCTCCTCCTCCTTCCTTCTAATTTTCTCCTCCCTCTCAGCCGATAATGGAGGCTTGAAGAACACCCACCCTGAAATACCCCTAACCTTAAAAACTTAATTAAATGATCTATTAATGATCTAAGATGGTTAATAAACATCTAAATACTACTGGGGAACAATCTAAAAGATCTCAACAAGGCAAAACATGCTTTAAGATCGGTAAGGCCAAAAATGTGCTTTAAGATACCATAAAGATTGTATGACCTCAAATAGGATCCAAAGTGGATTCCTAAGTATTGTAATGAAGTAAGGAACACAACAAAACTATTCTCAAAGAAAACTAAGCTCAGGAACACTCTGTGACACAAAATGTGCTCTAAAACACCTTAACGCACGTTTTTGTGTATGAGCTCTAAGATAATGACTTTTTGTCATTTTAAAGACTGGAGTATATCATTTAAATTATTAATTTGACATGATAGACTATATTTTAAAGTCTAAATCCAAGTTTGAAAATAAAAATCAAAAAATGACATTTATTTGTGAATAGTACCCAAATAGTGCATTTTTCAAGCACGTTGACCAAGTTTGGTCAATGGTCAATAAATTGACCATGCTTATCTACTGGCTGTCGGCAGGCAAGGAGGAGGGAGGACAGCACACAGCAATAATGTTAATTACTTACCTAATGTGATGAGTCACCATGTTACTATTCCTTTTTTTACATTTTAACCATTTAAACACCTTTCCTCTCATTCTCTTGCCTCTTGCCCCATTCCAGCCGAGCCCTTACCTCTTCCAAACTCTCTCAAGCTGTGTTCTTGAGTTAGGAAGACAATTCAATCTCTTAAGCTCCTAAGGTAATGGTTTAAGGCTTATTTTAGCTCTTTTTCTTCATCTCTTCTTTACCTACACTTGGAGCTCGTGATTTATCAATTCCTATGGCTCATTCCCAGTGTATTAAGGTTAGAACAAGCACCAATTTCGGCTGAAGCAAGTCTAGGGACAAAGGTTGTTCAAATCTACATTAAAAGGTGAAAACATACCTTAAGCTTCTCTAGTCTTCATGCGGCTTTCTTCTTCTGATTTTTGTGAGTTTATACACTCATAATCTTCATATTTACATATTCAATCAGTTGGTTAACCATTTGGAGCAAGGGTGGCCAAAATCTAAAGGAAATGCCCTTCTTTAAGGCATTTTCCAAGGTAAAACCTATTACCACAGAAGCTTGTTGTTGTCTAGCTATTTCCTATGTTGATATGGTGAATTTAACACCATTTGGTGTGCCTTATTCAGGCTGAATTCCTTTGGAAGTTCCCTTGCATTTTTAAGGTGATTTTTGCCTTAAATCTTACATTAATTGTTCCTTATGGTTAAGCTCAAGCTTGGAGTATAACCATATCTTATTTTGGTGTATTAAACATGTCTAAATGATGTGGTGAATTTTCCTTCAAGCTGCCGAATTCATACAAGGAGAAATCAAGGTATAAACACCTTAAAACTTATGATTTTATGAATTCTTAGCATATATAATATATGTGCCGAGAGTGAAGTTAAATATATGGGTTATATTAACCTAAAAATGGAAAAACTGACTAAGATAAATTAAGCTAGTCATTTAAGTGATTTAATTAACATAATGGTCAAATTATGACATTATGTGGAAAAATAAATAAACTATGGTGAGGCCGTGAGTTTATTGTAAAAATTGAGCAATTTATGTGTAATTTTATGTTATAAAGCAAAGTTGTAATAAGGCCATGTCATTAGGCCATTTTAATTTAAGTTTACAAGCTTATTTAGTTTAATATATGCTTATAATTAAGTTTGGGGTCAAATGGTAATTACTAGTGAAATATAAAGTCGTGGGCTTATTTTAGGAGAGTTTAAGGTTTTTAAATGAATTTAATAAAAATTATAACATTTTATAAAGTTTTGGGTCAAAATTGTAAAAATAGAAAACTATGGGGTAGTTAGTAATTACCGAAAGTTTGGTTCCCATTTGGCATTAGAAGTCAAAGTTGACTATATAGGAGACTTTGACCAAGTTTGGAGAATTTAAGAAATTAAAATACTACCTTATATTAAGATAGTTATTTAATTGTTAAGATTTATAAGAAATGGGGTTATATAGTGATTTCCGAAAACTTGGGGTACTAAATAAAATTTATAACATACCTTGGGTTATTAGGAATTTTTAGAAGTTTATTTGGTTAAATTTGGGGTTTATATGAATTATATAAGTATAATATATGATATTTCATAACATTTGTTACAAATGGGTAACATCTGGTTAAAACTGAGATTTATAGAAAGTATAAGGTTAGAAATGATATTTATAACCTTTTGGTATAGTTTGAGAATTTTTGGAATATATATAAGGTTTTATAAAGATATATGTATAATATATAGTTTTAATGACATTAGGATACTATGTATTATAAATTGGGTTAGATTTGATTTATAGAAGTTTAGTGGTTTATAGTGAAAGCCGAAAATATAAGGGCTATTTGGTAATATATAACAATTTGTAACTATAGGTTATAATTGTTTTAATGACATAAATGTCATAATATATGTTATATAACTATAATATAACATTATATTAATCATGTGGTGGATTTTGTAAATATTTAGCAAAATAAGTGCTGTTCGTAATTTTGGGCATTTTAAAAAAAATTTATAATATGGTTTCAAATGTTATAAAAGGGTATAACATTTATAATATAAGAGGTATTCATTACAAAGAATGAATATATATTATAAGATTTACCATATAATAAATAGTCCCATGATACATATATATATATATATAAATATATATTTTGGAGTGGAAAGTATATATAGTTTAATAACTATATTTGTGAAAGTTAAAATGATATATGATAAAGAGAAAAGATTTACAAATATTAGATATGGAAATTCTAAATGTTAGGAGTATACATGAAATAATAAGGATTTATAAATAATCTAGAACATCTTTACATAAGAATTATACTCCAATAAACTTGGAAAAACAAACCTTAGGAAAATAAATACTAAGGTGAAATGTATAATATATGATAAGAATTATACATGCAATATAGAAACAAACTATATAATATACAAGGGTATATTAACACTACATGCGAAAACGAAGTTCAAACATCAAGTATATTAATATATGAGACAAGACTACGCATGTAATATAACGTTTTTCCAATTCCGAGTTAAGCCGAAAACCCGACAAACGTTGACAGTTTATAACGGGGGATTATCCGGGAGGTATTAGTGACGGTACGGGGTACCGTAGAGTTATATTGCTATACGAGATTCTAATCAGTAGCATTATGTATTATTTAGACTGTTAGAGACGACACGAGAAGCATTGATCATAGCTGATTCATACTCCACCGTTATACAGTCAGGGTGTACTGTATGTTGTTACGTGTCTCTGATTGTCTCTGAGGGCTTCCTCAGTTCAGACTTCTGTGTGATCTGTGATAAGATTGTTTGTCTGAATTGTGAATAAATATGCGTGAACTGTATATTTATTGCTGCTTATTAAATACTGTTGTTGCGTTAACAGTAGCGGTTCGTATATATGAACTTATAATCTTATATATATAAAACGAACTAGCGGCTATGGTGCTATCTTATATGAAATATAAGGATCGTCAGAAAAACGTTGTAGCACTAGGATAATAAGATATATACATTATCCGAGACTTTTATACGGAGCACTGGCCTTTCTAAACGCCACTCTCGTATCTGACACTGGATCCCGAGTTTACAGACTCCGGATTGGACTATTGACCTTAGTCTGCTGTGTTAGAAAATTTGGTAATGCGATGCGATGGTATAATTAATTAAACATAACAAAGCCAAGAGGATGTGGCTCTTGGTGCGCGCTGTGATCACAAAAACGATACTAGGATGTCTGCGTACGGGTCCGCAAGTATCAAGAAAATTTCCCGTGAGCTAGGATGGCTCGTTGGTCGGAGACTCTACCGCTGGAGTGGCTACTGTCGTGGGTGACCCGCCATAGTATATGGGTAATTTAGAGACTCGTCGTTATTAACGAGACGTTGTCACCAGGTATAACTGAACATTTATTACAGTTGGGACTTGTACAGTGACGAGCAATATTGGTTTCTATACCAAGGACGGGAGTTAATACTTGTTTATTATCCTCGTTGTTTCACCTTGTTGTTCATTGGTTATACTGTGTGGTTTATATTATGTATGTTGATGGTTGTGTTATTGTATGTTATTACTGTTAACTGTTTTACAGTTTAAATATTAAAACGGTATTGCATGTAACGAATCCCATGCTCTCGACCAATTAATTGAGGGGTTTGAGGAGGCATGACGGGGCATGTGATAACATACTCAGCAGGGGCTGATTCCATACCACAAACCACTTTTATTTTAGGTGATTAGCTGGTGGTTCGACGCGAGGCGTGACAGTTGAGAGTTATTGTTGGTTAATACTTGTTACGGTATGAGACTACTTTTGGTTTTGGACTCGGGTTGTGTAAACCGAGGTGTATTATGGTTAGACGCTCACGAGTACGGTCTGTAATAACGGTTGTTGATGGATTTGTTTTTAGAATGTTTAAGCACTACTATCTATCTCTTTGTGGTCACTGCGGGAATACGTTTCGTAAGTTGATTATCATGTAACTCGTTATCACCCTATGGGCGAGTGATAACAGTGACACCATTAGAGCGACAATCTATTATTTACCGCTGCGATTTTAATTGCTAGGTACGACATCTATTTTATAATTAGGAGCCGGATTTAGTAGGGGTGTTACACACCCAGCACTCTCCTTCTCTCCTCTTGTTCAAAGCTTCAACCTTGTCCAAATGCAATAAAAATTACACCATTGGACTCCTACAACTTAGGAGAGTATTCCTCTCTTTACAAAAATCAGAAAACACCACTTTCATCTCCATGGGTGTACCTAATTTTGGAGCTTGAAGACCACCATTGGAAGCACCTCCATCTCCTTGTTGTTTTAAGGTAAAATAGTCTTGAAACTTCATCTTTTTTCAGCCCTCATTGCAAAACGAAAATTACAAATGGAGTCCTTGTTTTCTTCTTGCTCCAGCCGATTTTTAATTCCCTTAAATGGTGCTGGAGCTCATTGTTTTGCTGCCTCCATCTAGAGGTTCTAAGGTAATACCTCATACAAACCTTCAACATGTGTTAAACCCTAGATTTAATAAGAGCAAGTTCTAAGTGGGAGTTGTTGTATAATTGGTGGGCTGTAGCATTTCTGAATTGATAAGAAGGAAAGAAAGAAAGGAAAGAGAAAGGAAAGGAAGGAAAGAAAGGAAACTAAAATCACAAGGTAAATGCTCTTGCCTTGAGAGCTAGTTTGTATGGTGTATTGTAACAGATTTTGCGTACTAAAAAGGAGTAATGTATGTAGTTTTGAGTAGCAGTTGTGTTATGGTATAATGAGGAAGAGAATTAAACTGTTTTGAACTTTTAAAAGATGATTAAAAGCTTGGGAAAACCTTGGGGAATGAATATGTATGTGCAGGAAAAATATAATGTATTGTAGTGTGAGGAGTGTTGTGGTAAAGTTGGAAATGTATGTATTAATGCCCTTGAATAAACAGGTTTTGTGAGTGGTAATTTGTGAACAAACAATGTAGTGAGAAAGTGAAAATTTTAGGGGAAACTCTGTCCAAATTTGTCTAGAAATTAGAAGACTTAGATGTGTAAGAAGAATGAATAACCTAGGTAGTAACTAGGTGTATTTTGGTGTTTGTTGTGGGTAGTTTAGCACTTTGCAACAGATTTGGAGAAGAGCTAGATAATGGGAAGAACTAGAGTGGAAAATAATTCATTTGTGGAGGCTAGTAATGGCATTAGTTGAGGAAGTATTGAATGGCAAAAGTTAGGGTCAAAATCTGTAGCAAATAAGGAACTAGAGAAAGCCTGGTGCAAGTGTTGAAGAAGAAGTGAGAAAATAAGGTGAGTTAAAATAGAAATGAGTAATGAGGTTAGTAGGTGGTTTAGAGAAGTTTAGAGCATCAAAAGGAGTGTTAAACATGTTGGGAATGCTTTGGGAAATATTAGGAAAGTAATGGGTGAAGAATGAAGCAGAAAAACAAGTAAAATGGAAGTACTGGGCTGGACCGACCTTGGGACCGAACTTAGCAAGGTCGGTCGAGCCTAAATTTACAAAGACGGAAGTCTACTGACTTCGACCGACCTTGGGATTGAACTTAGCAAGGTCGGTCAAGTTGTAAATTGTGAAGCTAGAAGTCTACTAACTTCGACCGACCTTGGGACCGAACTTGGCAAGGTCGGTCAAGTCATAAATTTCGAACCCAGCTAGTAACATACTGACTTGGACCGACCTTGGGACCTACCTTGCAAGGTTGGTCGGGTCTGAATTTTCCAGTATCGTAACACACTAACTTCGACCGACCTTGGGGCCGACCCTGGGTAAGGTCGGTCGAGTCACAAAAAAAATATATAGTAATCCTATGTATGTATATATATATATATATTTGTATATGTATATATAGTAGTATGCCATTGGTAGAGTAAGAATGGTAAGAAAACATGTGCATGAGTAAGAAAGCAAGTGTAAGAAGTAATAAGAAAAGAATGATTTTAATAATCAAGTATGGAATGTAAAGAACTAGCAAGTATACATTAGAAGTATTAATGAAGGAATGAGTTAGGTCAATAATAGATCATTGACCGTACAATTCCGTGTATGTTATAGGCATCAAATAGTTGAACCCCGAAAGGAAAACCGGGAGTACGAGTATGACGGTGAACGGTATGATTTTCTCATGCCCCGTATGCTTCCTTGGCTACTCTGATTTGTGTGCTTATGTGATCACCTAAATAAGATAAATGCACGAATCGGATTTTTAATGCACTTACTTGTGCTTGTATTATATTGTTATTGTGGTAATGTCTTGAACTCTTAGTTTGTATAATTCATGAAATGAATGGATGAGGATGAAGTGTATGTGTAGCTTGTTGTGTAATGTATTAACCCTTGGTATGGAAGTAAGGACTTCTAACTAATTCCTAACTACCTAACTTCTAACTTGAGTAATTGGTAAAATGGAATGAGTAGAAGTCTGATATAGTTTCGGCCACACGTGAGGATAAGGAGACACAAGAGGTTGGATCCGAATCCTGGCCTTAATCTTTTCCATGGACCAAACCCCTTAAATGGATAGCATCCTGGATTAGTGAGCCACCCTAAAGCCCAGTGGTGGGATATAGTAGTCCCTATCTGGAGGTCATACCGACTTGACTTGAGTAAGTAAGTAAAGTATTTGTATGAGTAATGGTCTTGGCTAGTGTAAGTCATTGACCATGAGTAAAAGAGTAAAGTACATCCGATTAACCCGGGTGAGTAAAGAAGCTAACAAGCCTCGTGTATGTATTGGAGAAGTGTATCTCCGTATTCCGGTAAGTACGATTGGTTGACTTGTATTGTCTTCCTTGTGTGTATTGAATGAATGTATGTATGCTCTATGATGTATTGTAATATTTTGTATAAAATCATGTATGTATGTATGAATAAAACGAACAACATGTATTCGACTAAGTAGTCGGCGTAGCCCCGTTAGCACACGGGGTATGCGAATTTCATATGCAGCGTTTTGCTGAGCCCCTTAGGGCACTGTTTTTAATTCTACAGGTACACGTGAGATTTGAAGGTCGATTACGGGCCATGATGAATTCTTTTTGGAGTAGTTAGTAGATTGAAGTGGTGTACTAAGTTGTACACGGCCTGACACCTTTTTGAGTAGCCGGTGTACCATTTGGTACACCCTTTTGAGAGATTTGAATTGTGAAACTTAGTATGAATGAGGGAATGTATAAACTCATAATTTTTGAATAAACTTGTAGAGTTGGAATGTAATTCATACATCTTTGGATACTCGGTAATCAATATGTAAGTAAGTATTTGGGAATGTAATGTAAGCATTTATGTTACTCGGTATATATAGTCTTCAGACCGTTACAGTAAGTAAGAAGCCTTGTTAGTCTTGAAATGGCTAATGACATTGTATCACCCGCCAGGAGTATGTAAGTATCTGCTGCGTGTAGAGTAATTGTGGAGACAATTAGAGGATAGTGGAAGGATTAGCAGTTGGGGTGTTACAGAACCAGGGGGATGGGATTTATTTGGGTCTCATTAAAACCTCCTTAAGTAAAACCCAGTGGAAAAAAACTTTAGGAGGAAAAGAGTACCCATCTCATCCAATTACAACCTAAAATCCTTACTAGAAAGAAACACAAGAAGGAAGGAACAACAGTAAAACCTCCTAACCCTTCTCGTACAAGATATATTACAAGTAATCCCTTAAAGAGGTCACTTCTACAAATAAGCTACATGAGGGGGGATATCTCTCCACCATGTCTTAGTTCATCTTCAAACACCAAGTTTGATTTGGGCTATGATCCTAGCCACATCCAGGGCTTCCTCCCTAAATATCACATTATTCCTATACAGTCATATATAATATACTCCATAACATAGCGAAGATTTCCATATTCTGTTGCATTTTTTACCTAGCTGGTATGTAAACTAATCTTCATATATGTCTTTCACTGACTGTTTGAAGCTAAATGGAATATTCCACCAGCGTAATACACCTACCTAGACTTAGCAATCACTGGCCACGAGAATAATACATGCTCGACCTCTTCCATAGCCCTCTTGCATCACGGGCAAAAACTACACGATCGGAACCAAGCTCCTTTCAAAGAGTAAACCTCTTGTCGTTAGTTTTCTAACAAGAGTAAACCACAAAGTTATTGCTACCCTGGGCTCACATATTCCCTTCCATATGAGCCTAAGACCTGGCTCATCATCTGCACTTCCCGCACTTGAGGTATCGAGCATATATGTGACGTCCTTGATGATAGACCACCGACTGGATGACCTCCATATACTATCATCGGGTTGGAGAGGGGAGGTTGGTCGGCCAACATCTCCTCCGCATATGCAAATAAGTTACGTCTCCACTGTAAGTTCCACTCCGGGTGCCTTCACTCCATTCACCCATGTTTACAACCGAAGACTCCTGCTGCATGCTAAGTTGGTATAGACGAGAATACCTTTCTGTTATAACTCTAGCTGATGACCAATTGTCCAGCCAAAAGAGGGTCTCCTGTCCATTGCCAATCGTAATTTGCACACGCTCGCCGATAAGGCTTTGCAAGGTCTCATTCTTGTAAGTGGTCTTGATGATCGAGTACCACACTTCTCTTTGTTTATTCATTATGTCAAACATATCCCCCATGTGCAACCCACTTCTTGTCTGATAAATTGATTGTACCAATGTCTTCCATAGAGGATTATGATTACGAGCAAAATTGTACCTCCATTTAGTGAGTAAGGTTAAGTTCTAGCTGCGCAGGTTTGAGAACCCAAGACCTCCACCATCTTTTGACTGAGATAGCATAGCCCACGATACGGTAGATATGAATTTATTCCTATTTTCTCCCCAAAAAAAACTCCCTTTGCAATGATATTATCCTTCTTCTCACTTTCACCGGAATAACAAACAAGCTAGCGTAATATAATGGTATAACCTCAAGCACCGAGAGAATAAGCACTATACGCCCCGCTTGTGATAGACTTGTAGCTTTCCAAGTTTCAAGGTTGCTTTCAACTTTACGCAGGACCGGTTCCCATGTTGCTAGTTTCCTTATGTTTTCCCCTAAAGGACATCCTAGGTAAGTGGTAGGCGGTGATCCAATTCGGCAATCAAAAATACTTTCCACCAAATGATTTTCCTCCTCACTTCTATTGATGCAATATGCGATCGATTTCTCCATATTCAAACAGAGGCCACTTAGCTCGGCAAACACGATGAGATGAATCAACTCATTCTTATTTATCTCACTAAATAACAACACATCATCAGCAAACTGGAGGTGTGACACTCTCTCTTGTCGAACTCCCACCTTTAACCCCGAGAACTTGCCTTGTTCTTCCGACCCTTTTATTAACCAATGTAGTATCTCAACAACAGTGATAAACAGAGAGGGGGACAAGGGTCACCTTGACAAATACCATGGTTAGGAGAAAATGGTCTTGTGGGTGAGCCATTCACTAAAATTGATATCCTCGATGTTGATACACATTCCTTGATCCAATTCCTCCATACACGACTAAACCCCATGTGCTCTATCATCACATCCAGGAATTCCCATGAAACACAATCATATGTCTTCTTCAAGTCAATCTTCAGTAACACTCTTTTTTTCTTATTCTTCATCCATGTTATAACTTCATTTGCGACAAAAGGCCCTTCAAGAATATTTCTCCCTTTTATAAGCCCGATTACGTTTCTCCATCTTAGGCAAAAGAGGGCCCAATCTATTACTCAACAATTTTGCAATTACCTTGCATAAGCAGCCTACCATACATATAGGCCTGTATTCCTCTAGTCGGGCTACCTCCACTTTCTTCGGTATCAAGGCAATCCAAGTGGTATTAGCTCCTCGTTCCATTCTTGAGGTGATGAAGAATTTTTTAACATCCCTTGCAAACTCTATCCCTAACACATGCCACAACTTTTTAATGAACTTTATATTATAACTATCAAAACCCGGGGCTTTGGAGCTATTGCATTAGAGGACCACTTATCTGATTTCTTCCAAGGTCAGGATCATCTCTAATTGAGTTGCCTCATCATTTGAAAGTACCGAGTGGCTAACTGTTGGTGGCTTTGTAACACCCTACTCTATTCGGCTCCTAAACAACTTAATAAATAATGAAATCGCAGCGGTAAACTCAACAATTGTACTACTGGTGTTACCGTTCTTACTCGCCCATACGAGTAATAACGTGCTTACTGATACATTCTTAAATACGAAACATTTTCCCACAGTGACAACAAGAGATATACCTAAACTTCCCAAACCATTATAAAATTACATTCACAGTGAGCATTCTAAGTATCCAAATCCTATACACGGTTCTAGGTTCTTATCAAAATGCAACAGTGCATGTTTAAATAACTGTAATCAAACTACCCAGCGCGTCACTCTCTTTGTCGACACCGGAAGCTGCATACCTGCAAAAATGTTTGTTTGTGGTATGGAATCAGCCCCTGCTGAGTATGTTACTACATGACCGTCATGCCCCCTCAGACCCTCAGTTATTTGGTCGAGAGCATGCAATTCATTTTCATGCAGAAAGTTTTATATAATAACTGTAAAGCAACAATATATATATTGCAGTGAACTCAAATATTAAACAAACCTCCGGCTTCACACATCGCATCTTAATATACCACTAAAAGCGTTACAACGCTTATATGAGTACATAGACTCTAATCCAACAACACTTAATAATTCATAGTTGAGTACGTCGACTCACTCGACCAAACAATCCACCATAATCCACACACGAGCACTGCGACTCGACTCATCCAGTTCACAACATAGATATAAGTACAATGATCCAATTAATCCAATTCACAACACACACATATGAGTACAGCAACTCATTTAACCAACATTACCAACATACCAAACATACCACAAAGCATAACCAAAGAACAACAAGGCGAAAGAACGAGAACTACGAGTAAGTATGATTCCCGTCTTTGGCATGCAAGCCCAAATAATGTTCGCCTAATATACGAGCTAATATAGACGTCCGTAATTGTTCAGTCACGCCTGATGACAACGCCTCGTTAGAACGACGTGTCTCTAAGTTACCTATCGCCTATGGCGGGTCACACACGGCAGTAGCCACTCCAGTGGTAGAGTCTCCGACCCCGAACCATCTATAGTCCGTTAGCAGTTTATCCAGATACTTACGGTTACCACACGGTATCCTAGTATCGTTAATGGATCACAGTTCACAGTAAGAGCCACATCCTCTTGATAAGTTGATCTTTACCATCGCATTTGTTTTACTATTTTTCCTAACACAGCAGACTAAGGTCGTTAGTCTAATCCTGAGTATGTCAACTCGGGATCCAGTGTTAGATACGAGAGCGGCGTTTAGAAAAGGCCAATGCTCCGTATACAAGTCTCAGATAACATATATATCTTATTATCTAATGCTACAACGTTTACTTACGTTCCTTACATTACACATATAAGATAGCATCATTGCCGCTAGTTCGTTTTATAATATGTTCATATATACGAACTGTACTGTTCGTTCAACAGTAATAATAATAAGCAGCATTAATACACAATTCAAGCATATTAATTCACATAAGCAGACATTCAATCTTATCACAGATTTTCACACAATGTCTGAACTGAGGAAATCCTCAGAGACAATCAGGCCACATAAATAACATACCGTTCACCCGGATTGTATTACGGTGGAGTATGAATCAGCTAATTCTCTAGAGATCCTCGAGAAGCCTCTAACAATCTATTAATATGCATCACACTATGCATCAGCATCTCATATTAACAATACACTACGGCACCCCGTACCGTCATTAATCTACCCCGGTTTATTCCCCGCTGTTAACTAATAACGTTTGTCGGGTTTTCAGTTTAACTCGGGATTTAGAAAACGCTATATCACATGCGTGGTTACGTCGAGTATATTAATACACTTAACTTTAAACGTTTATTATCGCATGTAGTTTAATATACCTTGTATATGATATAGTTTATCATTATATTGCATGTATAATCTCAATCATGTATTATACATCTCACCTTAGTATTTAATTTTCTAAGGTTAGTTTTTCCAAGTGTAATGTTGTATAATTCATACGTACAAATACTTTGAATTATATAAATCCTTATTATTTCATGTGTACTCCTAACATTAGAATTCCATATCTAATGTTTATAATTATTTTTCTTTATCTCCTTTCTTTTAAATCATGGTAATATAGTTATTGAACTATATTATATTTTCCATAAAATAACATATATTTATTTATATATATGCATTATAGGACTATTTATTATATGGTAAGTCATTATAATATATATTCATTCTTTTTAATGAATACCTCTTATATCATAAATGTTATAACTCTTACAACATTAAAACCATATTATAAATTTCATTCAAAAATAGTATTATTTTCGAACAGCACCTATAATTCTCAAATATTTATAAAATCCACCACTTAATTTATATAATGTTATATTATAGTTATATAACATATATTTTGACATTTAAGTCCTTAAAACAATTATAACCTATAGTTATATTTTGTTATAAAATACCAAACAACACTTAACACTTTCGGTATTTAATTAATTCCCACTAACTTTCATAATTCACCAATTTACCCACTTTATAACATATAGTTTCCTAATATCACCAAAACTATATATTATACATATATCTTCATAAAACCTTATATATAATTCCAAAATTACCAAACTATACCAAAAGGTTATAAATATTATTATTAACCTTATATTTCCTCTGAATCTCGGTTTCACCACATTAATTACCCATTTGTAACAATGTTATGAAATATCTTATATTATACTTAGATAATTCATATAAACTCCAAATTTAACCAAATCAACTTCTAAAAATTCCTAATAACCTAAGGTTTGTACTAATCTCCATTTAGTACCCCTAGTTTTCGGAAATTACAATATCACCGCCCTAACAATAAAATAACCATCACCCCAAATATCATAAATCTTTTACAATTTAATAACTATCTTATTATAAGGTAGTATTTTAATTCCTTAAATTCTCCAAACTTAGTCAAAGTCTCCTATATAGTCAACTTGACTTCTAATACCCAAATTGGACCCAAACTTTTCGGTAATTACAATACATAACCTATAGTTTTCTATTTTTACAATTTTGTCACAAAACATCATAAAATGTTATAATTTTTATTAAATTCATTTAAAAACTCTAAGTTCCTCTAAATTAAGCCCACGGCCTAATAAAATGCTAGTAATTACCGTTTGACCCCAATTTAATTATATAAGCATAAACTTAACTAAATAAGCTTTAAACTTAAATTAAAATGGCCTAATGACATGGCCTTATTACAACTTTGCTTTATAGCATAAAATTACACATAAATTGCTCAACAATAATACATAAGCTCACGGCCTCACATACTTTTATTATTTTTCCACATAATGTCATAATTTGACCATTATGTTAATTAAATCACTTAAATGACTAGCTTAATTTATCTTAGTCATTTTTTTCCATTCTTAGGTTAATATAACCCATATATATGATTTCACTCACGACACATATATTATATATGCTAGGAATGACATAAAATCATAAGTTTAAGGTGTTTATACCTTGATAACTTCTTGTATGGACTCGAAACCTTGGAGTAAAATTCACCACAATATTTAGACATGTTTAATACACCAAAACAAGATATAGTTATACTCCAAGCTTGAGCTTAACCATAAAGAACAATTAATGTAAGATTTAAGGCAAAAATCACCTTAAAAATGCTTGGAAGGTTCCTTATGATTTCGGCATGGTTTAGACACACCACAAGGTGTTAAATTCACTATATAAACATAAGGAACACTTAGACAACAACAAGCTGCTGTGGTAATAGGTTTTACCTTGGAAAAATGCCTAAAAAGAGAGTATTTCCTTTGGATCTCGGCCACCCTTGCTCCAAATGGCTAACCAACAGATTCCACATGAAAAGGAGAAGAAGATGAGGCTATGACCAAAGTTTCACAGCCAAACTCAAAGGGAATCAAAAGTTATGAGCTTAAAGCACATTTTTACCTTAAAATGTAGATTTGAAGTTCCTTGGCCCTCAAACTGAGTTCATTCGAGATTAGCTCTTGTTCTAACCTTATAATACTGGGAATAAGCCATAGGAAAAGTTAAGCCACGAAATCCAAGTGTTGGTAGTGAAAGAATGAAGAAAAAGGGCTAAAAATGACCTTAAATCATTACCTTAGGAGCTTATTGGATTGAATTGCCTTACTAACTGAATAACACAGCTTGGGAGAGTTCAAGAACTCAGACTCCACATTTGGAATGGAGCAAGAGGCAAGAGAGAGTGAGAAATGGTGTTTAAAGGCTTAAAATCTTATAATAATAAATAGTAACATGGCTAGTCATCACTTTAGAAAAGCAAACTGAATAAGTGAGCTATGTGCTGTCCTCCCCTTCCTTATCCTGCCGACACCATGTGTATATGGCTGGTCAATTTGTTGACCAATGGTCAAACTTGGTCAATGTGCTTAGAAATTGCACTATTTGGGTACTATTCACAATAAACTGTCAGTTTTGGATTTTTGTTTTCAAACTTGGATTTAGACTTTTAAATATAGTCTATCATGTCCAATAAATATTTTAAATGATATACCCATGTCTTTAAAATGACAAAAAGTCACTATCTTAGAGCTCATACACAAAAACGTGCGTTAAGGTGATTTCAGGGCACTTTTTGTGTCACCGTGTGTTTCTGAGCTTAGTTTTCTTTGAGAATAGTTTTGTTGTGTTCCTTACTTCATTACAATACTTAGGAATCCACTTTGGATCCTGTTTGAGGTCATACAATCTTCATGGTGTCTTAAAGCACATTTTCGGCCTTACCGATCTTAAAGCATGTTTTGCCTTGTTGAGATCTTTTAGATTGTTCCCCAATAGTATTTAGATGTTTATTAACCATCTTAGATCATTATTAGATCATTCAATTAAGTTTTTAAGGTTAGGGGTATTTCAGGCTTATTCGAGCAAGGCTTTGGGCTTCATATAACCGTGCATAGAAATCGACAATATGCACTTTGATTTCTCCCGGATTATCAAGGACTCCTTTATTAGTCAATAAACACATGATGAGTTTATTGGGCCGATTTAGGGTTGCTCTCTGATGGAAATAACGAGTGTTAATGTCCACTTCTTTAAGCAAACTGTCCCGTGCTAGCTGCATCGAGTAGATTTCCTGATCCCTATTTGCCCTCTCTAGTTGTTTCAATGCTATGGTCCTCTCCTTTTCAGTACAACTGGTCACATCCCCTTCTTCTATCTTCTTCTCAACTTTCTTTAGGTCCCCCTTCCGGTTGTTGACCCTTTGACTCAACTGTCCAAAGACTTCTTTATTCCATCTCCTCAAGGCACCCTTCAGCCACTTCAGCTTCTTCATTGTTGTCCAATATTTCATGTTACCCCATTCCTTTTTTTATGAATTTTTCAAACTCAGGATGTTCCAGCCAAGGGTCCAACGACCTGAAAGGCTTCGGACCCCAGTTCATCTTACCTGTGTCTATCATAATCAACCGATGATATGAGATTGACCACTCTCTAGAACATAGAATTTCATCTGGGTAGTGCACAAGCCACTCATGTGTTGCAAAACTTCTATCAATTTTGCTTAAGGAGCATCCTCCTCTCTAAGTGAAGTTAGTGTCTCGAAGGTGGATCTCAAGCAGTTGCATCTCATTAACCTAGTCTTGAAATTCCCTCATGCCTTTTGTGTATCTATTCAAGTTTGAAGGCAATCTTTCTGCTGGTTGTGGGACTTCATTAAAATCCTCCATGATTAACAACTCTGGGCGCCACTTGCTTCTCACATGCAGGGTTTCATCATACATATCCTTCATCTCTTTACTATCACCTGATGCATATATTATGATTACTGCACTTTCTATTCCTTCCTCTCGACTTTTAGTATCAAGCATAATTCACTGGTTTCCCTTTTCAATATGTTGAACATCCACCTCTTATTCATCCTACATGATGACAATGCCTCATGACCTCCATTGGCTTGGGATTTCATCCCAGCCTAGACTAACTTTTTTCCTTTCCCAAAAGCTTGGTACTTTCTTTGCTGATGTTCCATTCTGGTGTGTCTCAACAAGGCTTAGGATATCCAACCTCGACTTTCTTACTTCCTCCCTTATCTTCTTATGTTTGGACTTAGTGCTCATTCCCCTAATCTTTTGGAGGCCTATAGTCACCATTCTGTTCAGCTTACTTGGGTGGATGGGACTGGAGTTGCTTCACAATTTTCCTTTGCCTGAGAAAGATTAGGAATTTGACACCCCAGTTGCGTTAGGAGGTCTATGCACTCGTCTGCCTTCGCATCAACATTAATTATCTTGCCTTTGTCATTCCTTGATGAGCTCCAAGTCTTTGCTTGAGCAGTCGGGCCGGGGGGGGGGGGGTATTATGAAAGAGTTCTACAAAAAGGTTAAACTCGTTCTTACCTCTGGGGGAAGTTTCTCCTGTCATGGATCCTTTTTTACTGCTCCAATTGGTCCGCCCTTTCCGCGACTCCCTCTCCACTATCTTTAATTTGTTTTTATTCAAAGCCTTTTCAAAATATTGTGAATTTTCTCCGTCCTCGAGGACGTGCGTGGTGTGCATGGGAATTAAGTCTGTGTCGGGATTACCATCCCCTCTCTCTCTCTCTCTCTAATCTCCTTCCCCACTACTGCTTTTCAATTTCCTTGGTAATGATTACTTCCTCCTCTTCCATCTCCTTCCGGGTTTGTCGTATTAAGTTTAAGGTATTTTGGGAGTCGGGCTCTCGATTGTTCATATACCCTTATTTTTCATCAAACCTCGCGATTTCAAACTCAGCATTTTTGGGGATCTATGTTGCTAGGCCATCCTCCGCCACCGTTTCCAGACATAAGAAGGAGTTTCTTTTACCCCTTCAGCACCTCCCGACTCTACCTCTTCTTCTTAGGAACGCAGACGCGTCTCATTCACTGTGCTAGACTCACTCTCTAGAGATTCCTCAAGGTAATTCCCTTGATTGTCCCCCTTTGTTGCAGACTGACTGGAATTTTTGAGTTGTTGCCTCTGTGATTTGGTTTTTGCCAAGTGGACAATACTTTCGGACAAATCTGCATTACAGGCTTTAGTTGACTAGTTGTAAACCTTTACTATGCTTATTGGAAAATTTTGACCATCAACCTTGACCGTAATCTTCAAATTGATCATTTGCAACGTGGATGTCTCTATTTGGAGGTGAATTTTTACATAATATGTTGCACCATCGTATTATTACAAGAGAATATATATATATATATATATTGTTGTTTGTCGTCTAAAATTGCTTCAAAGGGTTGTGTAAAAGTGGAGAGATAGACTGGTAGTATAAATAGGGCAACAAATAGTTTTTTCTTCAAATTCTATATCTCTCATAAGTAAACCTCGTAAATACACAAGACAAATCTCTCATTCACCCACTTTAAGTTAACTACTCTATATCTTATCATACGTGGATTGCGCTTACTAACTTAACAGTATATGGTTGACCTTAGACATTTTAATTGGTCATTCAAATGAGCAATCAAGTTAAAATATCGTTCCATTAATACGTTCCTTATCTTCATTCTTTTTTGTTTCAACTCACATATAAATGTGTCTCCCACCTTATCTGGTTAGATGCCTCCTTTTAAGGCACTTTCTTTCTTCCAAACGCCCCCATCACTCAAAATGCCTTGCATCATATCTTTAAAAAGAGAAGACTATATAGCACACAAGAATATGATGCAATAATTACTCCAACTGAAACCAAAATATGATACATCACATTCAAGATTAACTTCTCTCAAAAGTAGGCCACGAAATGTTGCTCCCCACTACCGATGCCTCTCTATTTAACTTTAATATTGTCATCTTTTGACGATATTCATGTCCAAGGTAACGTCTCACGTCAGCATACTAAATCAAGGTATTAAATTGTAGTATAAAACATAATCAGTCATTAATCAATCCAGATAATCTGATTTTAGAAGAAATCTGATCAAAATGCAAATGGAATTTAATCCTTCAACTTAAATCTCTCTAGTGAGAATTGTTTGTCGTGGCGTGCCGAAGACTAAATTAGTTTGGTATACAAGAATCGGTTCGGAAAGGAGAGGGCCCTACATCCATCTTGAATGGGAACATAAAATGACTGGCTTAAAAGGTGATTAAACTTTCTTTAACCACAAATGCACTTTGACTATATATACAAAGCCTTTTTTGATTGCTTCCAAGAAATCATTGTTGTTTGAAATATTTAGAAATACCTACACAGTCATAGTAATCTTTTGTTCACTAAAAAGTAATTCAACTTTGTACTTAATCCAGATAGTAAGGAATTACTGATCAGCATCACATGCAAACTGTATTACGTACTAATCATTCCAATACCATTACGTAATAATTGAAGCCTACCTTAAAAATATTTTCTCTACAAAGCCGGAATGTTTTTTTTTCCTAGATATATTAAAAGGATAATATAATTATAAAAATTGAAATTCATTTTCTAATAATCATTCATTCATCAATATCAATAATCTTTTTTTAAAAAAAAAGTCAATGACTAATCATCATTGTCTTGAAGTTCAGAATCATTAATTAGTTGATGATTATTTATAGATAATTCATTTTCCCTTCAATTTTGAGGAATTAATTGTCTTTTACCTGCTTCCACTAGTATTTTACTCTATTCCGTTTAAATATGCGAATACGATACATTCCAAGTACTTTCCTTGTTTGTTTCGGAAAAAAAGTATATTCCTTGTAGCACATCGAATAAGTTTTATGAAGATATGTGATGAAAGCAAAAAACAATGTTGAGTTTCACCTGGATCAGGGTGCATGTTGATTGCCGATTATTCGATCGTTTCCGATTGGGTGAAAGTGGTGGTTCATATCGATCACTACAGTCCATGCATATTTTCATCAAAGGAGTGACAAATCCTGATTAATTAAATCTGTATGTACATTCAACATGAAGAAAGACATTTATCAAAAATTACATGGCACATCAGAGCCCCTCTTAACGTGAGTTGGAACAGGACTCCAAAGCTCCAAATTTGTGAGGATTTATTTTTTAAAGTATGGTCAATTATTTATAATGATACCTTATTTAATAAAATAAATAAATAATAGTTGATCGAATTTAACAGTATTAAATATTTTAAAAGATAAATAAATGAATAAAAATTATTGGTGGAACTGTTTATATTCTAGTACAATCTATTTAAAAAAAGAAAAAAAGAATACTATCCATTTTTATGTGACCACCTCTTCATCTACTTTTTTTCTATTGTTTAAATCCTAACGTCTAGTTTTACTAAGATTTGGTTGTAACGAATGCTAGCAAAATGAGTAGTTTAAAATGATTATTCAATAATGAGTAAACTTCTTCTATTTATCTGTATCGTAATAATTTGATATTTTTTCTCATTATACCCTCCGTTAATTAATATTTGTCGTCTTAGAATGTGATTCTTGTTTAAAAATATCTGTCATTCTAGTTTTTTGACACACTTCTTTCCATTTTTACCCCTACTATTCAATATAAAAGTAATTATTATCTAGATGGAAAAGTAAAAAGTAGGGGCATATGCATCATTATCCTATTTTTCTTAATAAGTGTGTAAATTTTTAAAATGATACTACCCTCTGTCCCGTCATAAGTTCCGTTTGCTTTTTGGCACGTTTTCCACCTCAATATTAACATATAAGGTAAAATAATTTTTATAAAAACTAATTTTGTCATCATTAGTTTATCATGTAAGAAATCATATGCAAAACTTAAATTTTTTAAAATTAATTTATCTTATATTTAAAATTGAAGTCAAACGACATATCCATAGTAAATAGGACATCAAGGTGGACGGAGGGAGTAATTATTGTTGAATGGATAGAATATACTCCCTCCGTCCTGAATTGACCGTCCTGTTTACTATTTAGATATGTCGTTTGACTTCAATTTTTAACATATAAGATAAATTAATTTTGAAAATTTAAATTTTGCATATGAATCCTTACATGTTAAACTATATGTTACAAAAATTAGTTTTATAAAATTATTTTATCTTATATGCTTAATATTGAAGTGGAAAAATGTGCCATAAAGCAAACAGGACGGTCAATTCAGGACGGAGGGAGTAATTAGTGTAAATTATATTATGATAAATAAATTAATATTTTTATATTTTATATTTAAATTTAATTTATATAAGGACCATAAAAATATTGAAAAACTGACCACACAAATTACCGACAGTAAAAAATGACTATTATATATTCGTTTTTTAAAAAGTTGATGATCGATATCGATCTGATTAAAAAAAGTCAGACAAGATGTTTCAATAAACGCGGGCCAATGTTAGTGGCGAGTGAATTGGCTAGCTATCTTATTATATATTCGTTTTACCGACAGTAAATTATTAACCTTAGTTGGCTAGCTATCTTATCAAATTAAAAAAACAAAAAAAAAGGCAAAGTAAAGGAAATTAGAAAAAAGAGAATTGACCGTTGACCGATATCAAAAAAAGGCTTAGGCCTAGTTCGTTCAGCGCGATTCAAAATTAATCTATTTTACCTGTGTATGTGTCTGCTTGTAATTGGTTAAAAGTTTAACTATGTACAGAAAAAAGCAGTTTTATCAATGTTGTATTGGTTAACTGGGGTGAGCTTGTTGCAAACGCAGCAATAGCTGCGATTTATCGCGGTCGCAGAACACCCCCTTAGCTCGATTTTCGGCCTTGCTATTTAGGGGTGGCCAAAAAACTCCGTTATTACAGTACCATATTCAAATCTGTTATACTGTATCGTTTAACTGGTTAACTGTATTATCTTTAGCAATACAGTTAACTGACCGTTATAATTAGACATATGCGATTTAGATAATGTATGTAAATTTTATACCATGGTTAATCGTGGTTAACCAGTTATATATATAACTATAACTATATATATATATATATATAGTCTTCAATTTTGGTTTTCGATATTTTAATATTATTTACTATGTGATAGTCTTTTGTATATCCTTTAACTTATATTTTGATAACTTGAACAAAGATAATCTAGAATCTAGAAAAAGAACATATGATGTAATATATTATGTGCATTGAAGGGCAAGATTTAAGCATTATAGATAGTGTATATAGTAATTATGTTTTGTTAAATCTTTTGAGATGTATTTTGCTATCACTTAGTTGATAAAGTAGCTTGTAAATTATGTTGTTCGAATCTACGTGAATTAATTTTGTCTTATATTCTTGGATTATTTCATGTCATTGTGATTATAAATGTGCAGGTTATATATTATATAATGAATTTATTAGATGATTGAGCATTGTATAATGGGATTCAATATTTGTGTTATATGTTACGTATATAAACTAATGCTTGCACATGATATGAAATGCTTAGTGCCTTCTAGTTTTTTTTATTGTTTTTATTTACTCACTTTAATCTAGTTTGTTATCATTACACAAGGTTATTTACATAAAAAAAAATTACACCCGGTTTCGGTTAATCTGAATTACCGTACCGCTCTAAATGATTAACCTGAATGCGGTTAACCTATGTAAATGGAATGGTAACGGTATCACATTTTAAAAACCGTATTACCCGGTTAACCGATATACGGTTAACTGCATATACGGTTTACCTTACCGTGAACACCCCTGGTGTCAACTTCAGTTACGATTGACTAATAGACTTTTTGCGTTGATGGTGGAATTAGTCCTATTCTTTTGTGATATTATCAAAACAAGTTTATTTGATCAGCTCCGTTCAGTTTTGCAAAAGAATGGAGTGTATGGGCTTCACTTTTTTGAGCTTTTGCTTTGTTTTTTGTTCATTTTATATCACACAACAATCTCTCATTGCAACACTACTTTTTTTTCTCAAGAAGATTTGATCCTGTGATCATCAAGTGAGAGAGGGGGCTTAATAGGGCGGAATAGACCAGCGAACCCTAGATGAATACTTTAGAGAATTGTTTAAGGATGAAATTGTGCCAAAGGTTGTTTTGGTTTGTATTTTTGTTCATAGATTATGTTGAGGTTTTCTATGCCCTATTATGTCATTAAAATTATGTTGACTTTCAATTTCAGCCCAACAATAAAAATGTAAGAAAGAACTATTCTCATACTCTTTAGAGTGTTAGGATAATAATGAACTTTTTCATGTTATGTCATGGTTTTATAGTTAATTTGAGGGTGAAGGTCAATCATCCCACAATCGTTAAGCACATCTATAGTTATAACTACATAAACTCAAATTCAACAATTATTGCTTTATCCTTACCACTCCAACCCTAGTTAGGTAGCATCACTATATTTTTTTCATCTTTGCTTTTACCCTTACAAGCTACTTTTCTTCTTATAAGAGTTTTTTGAATCCCATATAGTTTATTTTGCTACCTTGGGCCTTTCTACGATTAGTTTTGCTTGAGGTCTTCTTTTGTTCCATGACACCATCCTTAATATGTTTCTTAGAGGCGGATGATCTTTCAGAGTCCTCTTCCTTTAGTTACGGATGATCTATCCGAGGTAACTGAGTGCGAGTCTCTCATCAGGTTAAACATAAATCCAGGAACAAACAAGACTTCCTTAAGCTAAAAATTATCACCCGATCTAACATCCCCAACTATAGTAACTTGTTGCGGTCTACCATCTGGTAAAACAACAACTCTAGAGTAAGGTAGATTTTCAAATTTTCAAAATACTCTTAACTCCTGGCATATGATCTGTTGCTCCTGTGTCTAAATTCCCCTTTCCCGAAAGGCTTTGTGTAGTTTCGTAAATTTACCCCAAGAAAACATAAACCATTGGAAAATAAATTTTGATTCTCACCTGAAAATTTGCAATATGATTCATCTGCTGGCTTAGACGACGAAGTAGCAGGCTGAACAATATTGACAATCTTATTCAGATTCTGAGTCAGTTCACTGAGAGGATTGACAATTCCAGCCGAAATGCTCTCCTCCTTGGCTAACCCTGCTAAACCATTTTTCCTCCTATTCTAAATTGTATCGCGCCCATGAAGATCATAACAATCTTCAACATTATGACCAGTTTTTTTATAGTGGGAACACTTTAAACACTGAAAACAATTCTAAAAAACATGTCCAGGCTTTTTACATAGAGTACATACCTTTTTATTTCTGTCACCCCTAAACCTAGTGTTTCTAGTCTTTCTAGAAGAACTTACTGCTATTATTAGTACTGGCACTATAGAGGGACAAAGACCGAATGTTAACCTCCTTCTTTCTCCTTTGATTCTCTTTTTGTACAACCAATGCAAAGGCAAGTTCAAGAGTTAAAGGATCTTTCATAGCCAAAATCTGTCCTCTGATGAGAACAAAATTTTTGTTAAGTCCCTTCTGAAAATGCACTAAACATCAAGGTCCTTCTTTTTCCGCTCTTCTTCCTTTATTGCACAAACACATTTAGACACAAGATATGCTAAATCAATCTCAGCCCACAAGCTTCAAAATTTAGTAAAATATGCTTTGACTAAATCTTTATTCTGTTTCAGATTCCCCAATTCTTTCTTCAATTATGCAACATAGCCAAATTGTTCTGCTCAAACCGTTGACAAAGCCAGTCCCATATTTCCTTCGGATCACTGCAAAACATCACACTTTGAGCAATGTTCGGTTCGAGTGCTGACGTGAACCATGACACCACAAGAGACCTAGCACACCTCCAGGATATATAACGAATACGATCAGCTTCGTCCGGTTTTTCAACAGATGTGTCAATGAAACCGTATTTATTTTTAGTCAGAATAGCATTCTCCATCGTCCACTTCCAAGTTTGAAATCCTACCCATTAAACTTTGGTGCAAGAACCTAACCTGGTTGTTCTAAAGGATGAACGTAAATCTCTTCTCCTGGATATACTGTAGAAGTCTTCGACCCAGACGAACCTGTCTTCGCATTCCCGTCTTCTACCATCGAATTCGGATCTTTATTGCTCTGATACCATAATAGAATTGATAATAATCTAGAACTTTTGTGAAAAATTTTTTGTTTTGATTTTGTATTAGGGTTCTTAGAACCGTACGCACAAGATAGAAATTTTACAAATATGTTTCTCAAACAATAAAACTAACACAACGCTCTCAATATACGCTCTATGCGTCTGTCCGGGCGAGAATAGAGGTGTCCGGATCCGGACACCTGAGGAGGACAATCATATCTTTCTCTACCATTACTAGGGGCGTCCGGGTCCAAACGCTGCCAAGGACAAGAATATGTTACCATCAGTGCGTGTCGGGCGAAATACAACACGTCCGGATCCGGACATGCGCCAGGATAATTTATTTTATATATAATTCTGGCTTAAAGCCTTTTTTATTAATAATTTTCCTAGTTAAACCAGGTGGATGTGTGTGCAATAGGCCTCATTAAAACCTCCTTAAACAAAACATAGTGGAAAAAAACCTAAAGGGGAAAAAGAGTACCCATCCAAATACAGCCATGCGCCATGACAGATATATGTTTTGAAACCGGTATATTCCAACATAACATGATCGGGCAGTACTCGATCGAAAGGAGAGGGAGGAACGAAGAAGCTTATGTTCAATTTTGAATAGTTAGTGGATAAGCACTAAGAATTCCGGACCCCATTTTCACATTTCGGAAAAGGAAAATTAACTGCCTACAAAATAACTGTTGGTGCTGCTTTAGCGGTGATGATTGCATTGCATGGAAGACATATATGTAGACAGACTCACACGAAACAGCCTATAGCTAGCGACCGATGGGTGCGAGTCTGTGTATGGATATGTATGAAGTTTTTAAACTGGTAACTGATCTGAGATATTGATGCTCAAATAATTTGCGTGAACCTGAAACAGTCGATCTAATATGATAAATATAAACCCTAATCAATTGATCATCATGGCGTTGAATTATAGTGACCTAGAACACAGTGCTTAAACACCAGCTCATAGCGTAACGTACGATTTATACAAGGGAATGGAAGGGACTACTTACTTTACTTGGTGAGTACTGGTGTATATAGTTAAAAGGTGATAAATATATTGTGTCGGCACAATCCATAGCAGGTAAATATACTCTCCTTAATTGAGACACGAGATAATAGCCAGGGACCACAAATAGTTTCCTACATCGAAATACTCTACTACAAGTCTACAACCACATGCAAACACAAGATCGATCGATATTAAAAGAATACTCCATAATATTGTCTTACGTGAAACAGTTGAAAAAAATACCTAAAGTTCATCTAACAATCAATACAGGAAGCTAGCTAAGCTTTTTTACTTGCTCCAATAGAATCTATGGAGGCTCGTCAATCAATATTATCGATGTTGACAAACCTCTTTTTCCACAAATTTTTTTGTACAGGTTTTTGATAATATAAATTTGAGGAAAAAGAGGTTTGTGATAACATAAACAGTCCACATGTTACATGTTACATGTTTGGTATCATCATCGTCCCACCTTCCTACCTCAAAAGAAGGGTATGATATTGATAACACATTATTCAAGTCAAGTTGTGTAGTTTAAACACGATTTTGGGCCAGTCATAGTTACTGAAGTAGAACCATAAGATAATGCGATGATAGAACTAGTGACACAAAGATAAATATGGTTCAGTCCAAACACAATCTACGTCCACGGGAGGAGATAAAATAAATTTCATTAAGAGGATGAGGGTCACAAATTCACATGAGGATTACCTAACCAATCCACCAACTCATGTTTCCCTAAGTGTTTTACCCGAGTCTCTTTGAGAATTCCCATAGAACTGCCCTTGACTATTGCATATGATCCTGATCACAAGTTGGAATGATCTTATGTTACGAGTTACTAAATGTATTTATAGCGATAGATCTTAACTCTTCATCTATCCTTACATTAATCGTGTAACAACCGTCGTATAATGGTTCACAAGTTACAACGATTACAACCTCATCAACACCATCAATTAATATCTTAGGAAAAACTAACAGTTGAGTATCTAGAAAGTCAAAAGTTTTGTCTCCATCTTCTCAGGGTTCAATTTCCTCGTAACTTTCCTCATAATTAATGTTAGCAAACCAAATGCTTCATACGCCATTAACTTGTCCCGTATAAATACTCTCACTAATACATCTCTGTGAAATTCTTGATAACTAAAACATTAATTCGAAGACAGAGCCAATTAATTTCACAATAGTAATTCAATGAATCTAGCATTAATCTAACAAACACAAACTGACATGCATGACCCAAACTAACACGGCTCTGCCTAACACAAGAACCTGATATATTGTAAATTGTATCTCAAAATCCTACTTCCTACTTGTCACATTTAAGTCATTTTTCGAGTTAAAATGTCAAGATTGACGTCATTATACATATGGTGCAATATTTTCAATATATATAGTCACTCACTGTTACTACAATTAAGTACATTTTATCATATCCAAAAAATTTAGAAGTCACACGACTCACTCGATCACATTGAGATCCACCAATAGGAGCAATATCTATATCTATCGTTGATTTTAAGAATCTATAATTTACTTGGCACATATAGTTACACTACTGAGGTTTATCCAAAATGATGAATCGAATTTCTCCCAGAACTATAATTAAACATCATCAAGTTATTGCATACATCATATTATTAATATATGCGTATCTATATATGTGAGTGAATCCAATCTAAACATGGATCGATGCAAATGCATGATTAAGGGAACACTGTAATCAAGACAAAATAATTTTGCTCTTTCGCTTCAACTAAGAGACAATTAAATTAATTAAGAAGAAGGAAAACAACAAACGTCTGCTTAGCAGAAGTCTACGGTCAAAGATATGCATTTAGTGACCTTGTCGCCTAAACACCCCACATGCTCACTTTGTTTTTGTAGATACAGTAGTACTACGCAAAACATTCCGCGCCCTAATAATTGTTATCAATAATAACATAACATTGACAGACCACAATAAATGCAATCGTGTACTCTGCCATCTTCCATTGCCCTCCCAGTAAGCAATGTATGTGTGTCTCCCTAATTAGTTAAGTTGACCGTCTTTATTTTTCCTTAATTGTACTAGTATTTAGGTTAAAGTCGTCTAGCTTATTAATTACACGCGCATGACTCAGTTGAACACTTACTGGACTAGGACAAAATCAAAATAAAGGGGGACCACTAGTACAAAAATGGTCTATTTCTACGCCCCTATTTCTGACCGCAGAAATATGGCGCTTTCTGAAAATGGTCAGATACCTATTTCGGCGGTTCTTACGTAAAAACCGCCGAAATAGGTCTTTTTCTATTTTTTTAAAAAATATTATAGACCTTTTTCGACGGTTTCTAAGTTAAAACCGCCGAAATAGGTCTGTTTTATTTTTATTTTTAAATATGGACCACCTATTTCGGCGGTTGTAACTTAAAAACCACTGAAATAGGGGCGCAATTTTTTTTTAAAAAAATATCGAAGACCTATTTCGGCGATTCTTAGGTAAGAACCGCCGAAATAGGTCCTTTATTAACACCCCCTCCCCCAATTCATCGCATTTCACCCCGACGCTTCAAACCCTCCCTCAATTGCGCTGCTGCTGGGGACCAAAGAAGCGACACAGAGCTCACCCGCCTTCCGCTTCCGCCGCCGCGTCGTCGCCGCCGCTTCGTCACCGTCGTCCGCGTGCCGGCAAAGTGGTAACAGCAACAGCAGCAGCAGCTAGTCGATTTGAGGGAGAAGAAGAAGGTAAGTTCGATTTTGACCTAAATTTATGGATTTATTGTGATTGTTGCCGATATTGTGGTTGAATGTGAATGTGGATGATTGAATTTGTGGAGTGTATGAAATTTGTGTATATATGTAGTATTGTAGAAGTGAAATTATATGTGCACACAAGTTGCTCGACAAAATGTTTGAGTGAATAATTGTGGTTTTTTTGCTCATTTTGTGTGGTTGTGCCTTTGTTTTTGATTTTTACTTTTCATTACTTTTCTTTTATTCTTGTTTTATTTCTACTTTGTGTAATTATACATCAAATTTGATTAGTGAGGATTACGCTTGCTTTCGTTTTAGACTTTTAGTATTTGTTCGGATTGTTTTGCTTTTCGTTTTTGATTTTGCGTTTTTCTTTTCGTTTTTAATTGCTTGAATATGAAGAATTTACATTGCTTTGAGTATTAGTGGTGTTATTGTATAATGAGGAAGAGATTGAGTTGTTTTAGTGTTAATAAAATGATGATTAAAGGGCTTGGAAGCCAAGAGGAAATAGATGAGTTTGTGCAGAAATTTAATGTGTGTTAGTGCTTAAGATTGTTGTGGATATTAGAAATGAGTTGGTGAGCTGAAATTGTGTGTGGTCAATGCTAAAATTATAGGGGAAACTTTGTCAAAATTGTCCTAGAAATTAGATGACTTAAGTGTTTGAGTTGAGGAAAAAGAACCTAGAGTAACTAGGTGTTGTAGAGGTAAGCTTGAATGGTTAACCACCTTGGTTTTGGTTTAGAAGAGAATTGGGTAATTGAGTAGAACCTTGGGTGAAGAGATAAGGAGTGTGTGCTAGATGACATTAGTTGAAGGAACATGGAGTGGTAGGAATGAGAACAAAATCTGTAACAAGGAGAACTTAGAAAACTAGAGCAAGTGTTGAAAATTATTTTGTTTATTTTGTCATCATTGAATTGGTTTAGTATTAGGTTACATAATTCTTTTTTTAGCTTTCAAATTTAATTCTGTAGGTTTAATAGTATGTAGTTCATTTATCTTTTCTCTTAGTTCAATTAGGATTAATTTATTTGATAAGTTTTAATTTTATTTTTTCAATTTTATTTGCGTTTTTATTTTATCTCGAGTCGATTAATTAATTTTATAGTTTTATTTTTGTTTTTTTACTCATTTTGTGTGGTTATGCCTTTGTAGGGGGAAATCACTAAATAGGCTCACCAGATTGAAGTCGTACGGGGCTGAATACACTTCATTTGTGAACCCGTAATATACTCAACTTACATCTTCATCTTTTTAGCTTATTATATATAATTTTGCAATCCTAATTACGAACAATTAACATACATAAACTAATGAGTTTCTATTCTATCTATAGAGAAGTGCTTAAGATTTCCCCATTCATTGCACGGTAGATTGAAAGTGGTGTGGAAGAACCGATAATATAATCTAACTTATCTTTTTCTCTTTTATACTTTGTATTTCCACAAATTATTGAAATTTGGTTTGATGAATAAATTTGGTATTAGTTTGATTTGTGATGGAAATTTGTGTTGTTGAATGATTGGTGAATACTTAATAATAAGCATGGGATAGGTAAAATTATGCAAAGGTCATGCTGTTTTTTTTAACAAAATCTTTGTAATTAATATTGTTTGATGTATGTGTATATGTATAACAATATCTAAATTTTGTCTTTATCAGGTCTCACCACATTTAAGTCCGTGAACCACCTCTCTTATTTTCCACCTTCTTCCATCACCGTTGCAGTTTCCTCTTCTGTGTACAAGTAAGCAACTAAACTTTGCTTTTTGTTTGATCATTGAGATTATGTATTTAGATAATATAGGTGCTAGTATATAATTTAGGTTGAAACCTTAGAGTTAGGGTAGCTAGCTTATTTAATATGCATCCAGTCACGCTTCATTAGAGTATAAATACATAGAAACAAATACAATCCATGATACAAAAACATTTTCATTTTGAGTATACGGTATTAATCGTACCGTTTTGTGTTTCAAATATAGTATGGAGCGTGACTGGATGTACGGTGATCGAGGGGATCACTATGACAACATGTTGAAAGAGTTTTGCAAAGCGGCAGTGCATCACAAGGACATGACAAAGGCGGAGAAAATACCTTGTCCTTGTGTTGACTGCGGTGTCATAAGGAAATTTTCAAACATTGGGGAAATTGAATTCCATCTGAAGACTCGCGGTTTCATGCCACACTATAGAGATGGATTTTTCATGGAGAAAGTGTTGAACATAATGCCAGGTTCTCGTACATTAATGATAGGAAGATGATGAGAACCGACCACACATTTGATTTTGTCGAGTTGGAACTCCCAAGTGCTTCTGGAGTCAATGACAGTGAGCCGACTTATCATGATGAGCAAATAAACGAGATGCTTGATAATGTTGAGGATAATTTTGTCGACCGGTCGGATGAGTATCAAAGGTTGTTGGACGCATCCAAGACGGCATTATATCCTATGTGCACTAAGTACACGAAATTGACGGCTATATTGAATTTGTTCAACCTGAAGGGAAGATATGGATTGAGTGACAAAGGTTTCTCGACATTCCTCGAGCTGATTCATGATATGCTACCGGATGAGAATGGTCTCCCTACCACCACCTATGAGGCAAAGAAATGGGTGTGTCCAATGGGAGTAGAGTACAAAAAAATTCACGTGTGTCCAAACAACTGTGTGTTGTACAGGGGTGAATACGAACATCTGGACAATTGCCCGAAATGTTCGTTGTCCCGGTATAAGCATAAAGATGGTGAGTACTCCTCCGCTCAGAAAAAAAGCCCTCCAGCTAAACTACTGTGGTATTTGTCGATTATACCCAGATTCAAACGGTTGTTTGCGAATCCGAAAGATGCAAAGAACTTACGATGGCACGCAAAGGGTAGAAGAGTGTTGAGAAATTAAGACATCTAGCAGATGGACCTCAGTGGAGAAACATCAATAGACGGTTCAAAGAACATTTTGGGGGTGAAGATAGGAATTTGAGGCTTGGGCTATGTACTGACGGGATGAACCCGTACGACACGTTAAGCAGTCAACACAGTACTTGGCCCGTTTTACTAGTGATGTACAATTTGCCTTCGTGGTTGTGTATGAAATGCAGGTACATAATGTTATCACTTTTGATATCTGGCCCCAAGCAGCCATGTAATTATATTGATGTATACCTCGCCCCATTAATTGATGATTTGAAGTTGCTGTGGAATGAGGGAACCGTTGTGTATGATGTTTATGCAAGGGAAAATTTCACGCTCAAGGCGTTGTTGTTCTGTACGGTCAACGATTTCCCTACATACGGGAACTTGTCTGGATACACTGTGAAAGGAACATTTGCATGTCCGGTGTGTGAGGATGACACATGTTCGGACCGTTTACAAAATTGTGGTAAGAATGTTTACATGTGTCATCGACGTTTTCTACCTGAAGATCACCCTTATCGAAAGAAGAAGAAACTGTTCAATGGTGAGGTCGAGACTCGAGTGGCCCGTCTACCTTTGACCTCTGAGGAAGTGTATGCAAAGGTTAAGGACATTGTGAACGTCTTTGGAAACACATCGAAACCGGCAAAGAACATTTGGAAAAAATGCTCTATCTTCTGGGATTTACCGTATTGGCGTCATCTACCTGTCAGACACTGTTTGGATTTCATGCACATCCTAAAGAATGTTGGTGAGGCAGTGAGTGGGACTTTGCTCAACATACCCAGCAAAACGAAAGACGAATTGAAAGTGAGAAAAGACATGCAAGCCATGGGTATAAGAAAAGAGTTACACCCACAGGAGAATGAGAGACGAATATACCTACCTCCTGCATGCTACACACTTTCAAAGAATGAGAAGATCAGCTTCTGCAAATGTCTACACTCGGTAAAAGTACCGTCTGGATATTCTTCAAACTGGAAGAACATTGTATCGATGAAGGATTTGAAACTATTAGGCATGAAATCTCACGATTATCATGTATTGATGTTACATCTTCTGCCAGTAGCAATCCATGGGATATTGCCAAATGATGTCAGAAATGCGTTAACCAAATTGTGTTTCTTTTTCAATGCTGTCTGCTGCAAGGTAATTGATGTAAACTCTCTCGATGATCTACAACGTGAAATTGTGGTCACATTATGTCAATTAGAGATGTATTTCCCACCATCGTTCTTCGACATAATGGTGCACTTGATAGTCCACATTGTTCGAGAGATCCAATATTGTGGTCCGGTCTACTTACGCTACATGTACCCTTTTGAACGATACATGGGTATTCTAAAGGGTAGAATGAGGAATAGATATCGACCAGAAGGGAGCATAATTGAAGCAACGGTGACTGAGGAAGTCACAAAATTTGTGACTGATTATCTGAATGAAGCAGAATCAATCGGTATCCCAAAACCAAGACACTACGGTAGATATAAAGGCAAAGGTATCATTGGAAGAAAGATTGTGCAAGTACCATGTCAACTGATTCATCAAGCACATCTGTTTGTGTTACAACACCTTGAGGCTGTTGAACCCTTCTTTGATACTCATATGAATGAGTTGAGACAACAAAATCCTACCAGAAACCATCTTTGGCTTGCGAAAGAACAAAACCGAATGTTTGTCCAATGGTTCAAAGATTATCTCTTTGAAAAAGCGTCATCAAATTCAGAAGTTGTCAGTGAAGAAATTAGATTTTTAGCAATAGGACCTGAACCTAATATTGTATCATTTGAGGGGTATGACATTAGTGAGTATACTTATTACACTGCACGCCAAGATGCTAATTCAATAAACCAGAACAGTGGAGTAAAAATAGAAGTGGCATTCAATGAGTACCACATCGGTAACCAGTCTCAACCAGTGAGGAGCTCCAGTTGGTATTATGGTGTTATCGAGGACATTTAGGAGCTAGACTACCATATTGATTCGTTTTTAGTGTTCCGCTGCAAATAGGTGGACAACCGACGTGGAATCCAAAACGATGGAGGTCTTACCTTGGTTGATCTCACACGTGCCAGTTTTAAGGATGATCAGTTTGTTATGGGAAAAGATTGTGACCAAGTGTGGTATGTTCAGGATCCAAAAGACTCCAGATGGTCTGTTGTTCTTCCAGGTAGAAGACCGGTTCTGATTGAAAATGAAAATGAGGATGATGATGATGAGAATGAGACGATAGAAGGAACAACATTGTTTCCTACTGGGTTGCGGGATTTAAATGATGATACTCAAAACGACTTGATTTATGCACGATCAGACCATGACGAGGGTGTTTGGGTTGATAACACCAAATCATAGAAGTATTTATGTCAGGTAGCTAGTGCTAGTAGTTGTGCATTTGTTTTACATTTGATTATTTGTTGGTTTATGGTAATGTTATGTTTAATATTTTCATTGACTTGTTCAACATTTGTCTTTGCATTATAAATTCATCCAATTAATTTGACTAACTTATCTTTACTGTAGAGGCTGATCATCCTATGGACCAGCCCATTGAAGAAGCTGATCCTCATCAGAAGAGACCAGCAAAACAGGCCACACGAGGAGGAAAGAAGGGGAAGACAACTCACCCACCGGAGGATGAGGCTTGTCCATCACAGCAGGTGACAGAGCCAGCAGCTTCCTCCTCCTCCGGAAAGAAGGTGAAGAAGAGAGGTGCCACCCGTGCACTGAAGGCAAATAAAGCCCCCCCCCCCCCCACACGAAGCCTTTGCAGTTCAATGAGTTAAACCAGCCATACAGTAATTGGAAGAGTGATTATACTACATATGCTGGCCACCTGGTCAAAACTTACTGCGACATAAATCACAATTGGAAGCAAGTGCCACAATCATTGAAGGACACTATGTTTGGGCTTCTTCAGGTGTGTTATTTTTTTATAATATGTTATATGATTTTAGAGTTTCTCATTACTTGTGTTACTAAATGACTAATAATTGTTTATGTAGGGTTGTTTCTGCATTGATCCTTCTCTTAAGGACGATATCCTGAAAAAAATGAGGCGATAGTTCCGCGACCATAGGAAATGGCTCTCTGACAAGTACATTCATGGTGCTGCGTATCAAGACCCTGAATCGGATGATGCATAAGGAGGCGATGAATTGCCACCTTGGGAGGCGTACGAGGGCATCACTAAGGTGCAGTGGACGCGGTTTGCGGAGTATCATCACACACCGGAGTACCAGGTAGAGCTAATATTCAACGTTGTCTTTTATACATTTTGGAAGTTTTATTTGCTTATTTGTATCTTACACGTTATATATGTATTTGTAGGCTATTCGTGCAAAACAACAGACAAATGTGAAGAAAAATCTATACCCACATCACTTAGGTGGTAAAAGTATTGCCGAACGCGTACCAGAGTGGGAGCAAAAGGGCTTGCTTCCAAAGGATGTGGCTCCTAGCGACAAGAAGATGAAGGTGTGGGAGTTGAGTCGAGTGCCAAAAAACTCGACGCCGGAAAATCCTCAGTACAATGATGCCACGAGAGAGATTATAAATCAAATGGTGAGTATCTAATTTCGGTACATAAGTTTAATTATTTGTTTGTGTACCTGTATATTAATGAATTTTGTTATTTTTGTGTTTTATAGGAAGAGTTAAACTCTCAAGTTACTGAGGGTTCTTGGACTCCGAACAGACAATATGATCCCCTTTCTCGTGCTCTTAGAAAGGTGGATCATCCTGGTCGCGCTATTGGTTTTGGTGGACAAGTTGGTATCCGCCAAGCTTTTGGCAATCCGGGGTCTAGGAAAGGCTCACAAGGAAAGATGATCAGCTATGAGGAACATTTGAAGATTACTGCTGATATTGAGCAGAGGCTTAAGCAGAATCTTCATCAGTTGGTCGCAGAGGAGATGTCCAAAATACGCTCACAGATGTGCACCAGTCAGGAGGTGACCAGCTCAGCCCCTGCACCATCAGCTAATGGGGAGGAGGGGACACCAGTACGGCAGAGTAGTGTGCAGTCGATAGATCCATATCCATATGCATCTATTAAGGTTAGACACATTAACTTAGAAAATAAATTATTTATTATCATCTATTTACTTCGATTGTGTTCGTTTAACCCTTCTCTACTTAATGTTCAGGAACCCGTTGAATGCGCGCTGTTCATGCCGATGGGAGGTAAAGATATTAAGGTGGTGTGGGGTAAATTGTTACCCTCATCTCCTACAAACATCGTGCATGGTGAACCACTACGACAGGGGTATGTCTGGGGTGCTTATGGATGATTATGTGACTGAATATGCTGATGTTGCTATACCGGTACCTCTGCAACAGAGAAAGACACTTCGCTCTATTCAAACAGCTACAATCCAATGGCCAGGGTACATAAGTCAAAATCTCGGGCCAGGTAAACACAATTAACGCTTACTCTAAAATTATAATTATTCGATATTTCAATTAGTATATGGTTTAGAGTGAGTCACTTAAACTTAATTAATCAACAACTTTGGAAAATGTCAAGTCGAAAAAAACTTCTAAAGGGAAAGAAAAAAGTGTTGCCACACCAGCTCTCACGAGGGCATCCTCCAATTTCATGACGAGACCTCCTTTAGTAGAAAAGAACATATTGGATGGGTTGTCACAGAACATGAGACTTCTGCACTCGGCCTTGTTGATGATGTCACCTCAGAGTGATAAGATCCATGTGGAGGATACCCAGGGTATTTTTCATCACCACAAACCCGAAGGGCAAACTCATACGTTCGATATATATATATGTCCGACTTCGTTGATGTATTCAAGAGAGACTGGTTAAATGTGTCGATTCTGAAGTCAGCTAGCATGTGAGCGATCTCATACCTTTTCCTATATTAATGAAATACTTGAATTAGTTTTTGTACTTTAACGCCGTTTAGTGATGTTGTTGTCTTTATGGTGCATGCATGTGCATTCTAAGGCGATACGAGATCATCAGACTGATAGCTTCGGATTCCTATGCCCTGCTACTTGCTATGAAGTGACTATGTCAATGGATCCTGAAGGTCTTTTGCGGTACTTGACGAACACAATATTTGAATGTGCAAACAATTCATACATTATGCTGCTATATTATCAAGGGTAAGTCATACTTCCATATCTAATTATGTTTTATTTATAAGTTAGGTTATCCGTGTTATGATTTCAATTTTATTCATTACGTGAGCAGTCGTCATTGGTCGTTGTTGGTTTTGGCCATGAAGTACCCGAGAGTCTTTCAGTTTGATTCACTTGGTACGAGTGCCAAGAAGCCAGCGATAGCAGTGGCTCTAATGAAGTGAGCTATTTAAATTATACAACAATTGTCATAACTTAATAAATTCTTTCGTTAAATTTGATTAATTTGTGTATTACATTCAAACTATTTATTTTGTATAGTGGCTTCAAAGCTGCACTACTTTCATTGCAAAAGCAACCGAAGCGCATCCCTTGGACTGTAGTGAAGGTAGTTTTACTTATTTTGTGTAAATAGTTAACATGTTAATAGCAGACCTGCAAGTATGACTGATAACGTCCATGTGTGAATGTATAGTGTCCAGTACAGCCTGGTGGATCAGAATGTGGTTACTATGTTATGAGGTTTATGCATGACTTAGTAGCATCATCTAAGTTTTTGCCAGAACACTCATTGGACAAGGTATAAAACTATCTTTGAAAGTCTTGGTTTATATGTATTTTTATTCTTTGTCATTCTTGGTGTAGTGTCTCATTAGTACTATTCATTTTTCTTTGTTCAAGGCTTTCGAAGAACTCGTGGGCTATTGATAATGTCCAAATGAGCATGTTTTATAGGTGTATTTCATATATTATATTAGCACTTTTCTTGCTCATTTCTCCACTTTGGTTAGTTTTTCCTCTAGTTAAGTTTTATTGATTATCTCACAAATTTATTGGTTAAATATGAGGAAAACCAAGCTAGGATAAAAGTACACGAAGAGACGAACGCGTAGGTGAAAACGGGGATCAAATCGGAGCTCAAACGAAGATTTTAGAGGCAAAACAATTTTCGTCCGGACGTACTGATTCGGACGCGCGCTCCGCGTAGCATCGACCTCGTCCGAACCAACTGGTCCGGACACTGCTATTTTGACAGCTAGAAAGGAGCCGTGTGAAGAAATAAAAGCCTTATCTCTTCACACGCAAATACCACCACCTTACCACCCCATTTACCCTATATTTCTCTATAAATACCCTCCAAACCTCCATTAAATCATATCTCATTCCACCCCAAACTTATGCCATTTTCCTTCCATAAAAATACCATAAAACTCTCCACAAAATCACTCATTTCATCCACATAAATTCCATACTACATCTCATCCCATAAATCATTCCACTTCATACCGTATCCTGTCCAACCTCTGTCAAAAATATTAGCAGATAAGATAGCGGAGCGGAAATAAACATCTTTTCAGATGTATTCCTCTACTTCTTATTCTGTCTTAAATATGTCGGGCTAAGAGGATATACTCCGGGCGAGGGTTTAATTGTGGTTTGTTTAGTTGTGTAATATATATTTCTACCGGTTAAAATAAATTCAGTTTGTTACGATTAAAGTTTTATCACGCTCCCTTTTTAATAATTTCATCGATTTATTAAAAAGCCTTACTAATCTGTTTTTCATTTCATCGGTGACGAACAGACAGGTTAATTAAGCCGTAAAACTGTAAGAACTTATTTTCATCGTTTAAGTTAATACAAGTTGCAAGAATAAAATTCCTCACACTCCTCTGCCGTTTACACGCTTTTTGCTTGAGTTTTCATCGGACCTTGCATTACAGGTAAACGAGTTCTTATGAGTTTTCATCGGACCTTAAGAAAATAACAGGAATCTTGCCAAATTATTTTATTAAACCGGTAGAGATAGCACAATTAATAAAATCATATTAACCTGAACCCGGAGTCCCGTTTAATTCAACTTCAGTTCACTAAATTAATCTGTTATTCATTTTTCAGAAACAAGTCAATTAATCCCCCCTCTTGTGACACGCTTAGGTACTACTTATTTCACTATAAGTCCCACGGTTCGATATCCGGTCGCTTACACTTTACTATACTACTACGACCGGGATTTGTTTGCAGCCCGACTATTATTTTGAGTTTTAATTTCTTTTCTTTTGTTTTAATTACACCAGTTCCAACCACTCACAATACATAGTCTGCAAAATGGCGCCGTTGCCGGGGACTTGATTTAATCTAGTCCCTAAGCCCCGGTTAATTCACCTGTTATATTATAATAATCTGTCAATATTAACTTATAATAATCTAATTTCGGACATCGGACTTCTGATCTGACTTGGACATCTAACTACTAACTTATAATTTCTGTCATTTTGTTCCATTGTCATTTCATTCCATTGTCATTTCAATTTTCTGTCATTTCTTTCCATTGTCCCTAACTACTAACTTTAAATTTTTGTCTACTAATTCCTAACATTTTTATTTATTCTAACGTATAACCAGTTCTTTTCTCTGTTTTGAGTGGTGAATGCCTTTTACCAGGTCAAACAGCCTCCCAGAAAATATTAATAATCACACGGTTGGTTATAATCCAGAGATCGAGAGAACCTTTCTGCGTACCCTAAGGCAGAGACGAACTCAACAGAACATTACCGCCACAGTGATAGATTCTGACCCGGAAGCTAACATGGCATCTACACCAGCAACGGTTCGAAATATCAACAGGCCGTCTAACCAAGGACAACAGCCTGCTATCATCCTTCCTCACCTTAGCCCATCTGAATACGATGAGTGGCAGAAACTGAAGCCATATCATCAAATCAGATGTGTGAAAGAGTTGGGCATGTTCGATGGCACCAGTCCAGACGAAGCCCTGTTACATGTTACAAAATTCTTGCAACATGCCAATAGTCTTACTGCGACCGACGCAGTACTCCAGTATGCAAGATTGTCATTATTCCCTCACCCTGACGGGAAACGCGAGCAAGTGGTATCATAGCCTAACACCAAGTACCATCGGTACATGGGACGACATGGCCACCAAGTTCTACGACAAATTCCTACCCCCGAGCCGAACATTGGAGATGATTGCTGAAATATATAATTTCAAGCAACCAGGGTCGGAGAATATTTGTGAAACTTGGGACCGTTTCAAAGGTCTATTACTTACTTGTCCTCACCATGGTCTGACGAAAGCAAGTATCACAATTGTTCTACAAAGGCTTGATCGGTCCGTGCAGAACAATGGTATTATCCTCCTTAGGGGCCGATATTCTGAAAAAGCCAGGAGCACAATTTCTGAATAGCATGGAGTCTCTTTGTGAAGAAATCAGAGACTGGGCCTCCGGTGGATCAAGGAGCGGTACTCCAGGTTTATACCATGTTGGGGAAAGTGATAACAAGTTTGACCAGCTGATGAAAAGCCATGAGCAACTCATGGAGAGCAATGCTCAGCAGGCAACAAAAGTCAGTACTCTGCAAAAAGTGGTTGAGCAGATGGCTATGAATTCCTACCCCCAGCAAGCTAAGTCGATGGTTTCCCGATCACCTACTACCCCTCCAGGCTATGCTCCTCTTTCCCAATCAACTCCAACTAATTCTTGTACGCAATGTTGCGGGCCTCATGACTATGAACAATGCCCCCAACTACAAGAATTAAAAGCAGCGGAGGAGGCAAACTACATCACCAACAATCAAGGATACAGACAACCTTGGCAACGTAACATGCAATCTAACCTTCGCTACTCAAACATAGAAAATATCCAAAACCCACATACCCTTCAACCGTCTCAAAATTACAGACCTCAGTCCAATTTCCAAGGAGGCCAAAGGCAATATCAACAACAGCCTTATGGCAATGAAGCTTCATCGAGTCGACCGACTCAACCTCCTTCGAATCCTGAGTCTGATATGTCTCAAATGCAAGAGATGTTTAAGGCGATGATGGGTAAATCCCGAGATACGCAAGAAGAGGTCGCAGCTCTGCGCAAAGACCAAAAAGCCTTGCAATCTCAGATTCAACAGTTACTCACTCAACAAAGGCCACCTGGTCAATTCCCTTCACAGACTAACCCCAATCCAAAAGAGCAAGCAAATTCAATCCTCATAGACGATGGCACATTCCAATCAACAAACTTGTGTGTCGTCTCCTTAAGGAGTGGAAGGGAACTCGAACCATAAAAGAAAAAGAAAAAGAAAATCATGAAGATGCCTATATCAATGTTGAAGAAACCATCAAACCAGCTTCACCTCCCTCAGAAATCCAAGTTCCTACTCCTGTTACTCCACCTCCATCTTGAGCTACCATCGACATCCCAACTTCCACTCATAAAAACAGTGAACTCCCATTTCCAAACAGAATGAAAAAGAAACACCTAGATGAGCAGTTCTCAAAATTCTTGAGTATTTTCAAGAAACTGACCCTCGACATACCTATACTTGATGCTTTGCAAGAGATGCCTAACTACGCCAAATTTCTAAAGGATCTCTTAACAAAGAAGAAAAAGAAACCTGGAAAAGAGACAGTGCACCTCACAGAGGAATGCTCTGCTGCCCTTCTTCGAGCACTCCCTCCCAAACAAATAGATCCGGGAAATCCCGTAATCCCGTGTTTTATAGGAGGAATGGACTGTGGAAGCGGTTTATGCGACCTGGGAGCCAGCATTAATATCATGCCTTACGCCACCTTCTTGAAAGTAAAAGGAGGAGAAATGCAACCGGTTCCCTTCAAACTCCAACTAGCAGACAGATCAGAGATCAAGCCCATGGGAATAGTCCGAGATCTGGTAGTTGGAGTATCTCGCTTTATCTTTCCAGCTGACTTCGTCATTCTAGAAATGGATGACGATGTTGAGGTTCCTTTAATTCTAGGTCGACCGTTTCTGAGTACTGCCAAAGCCATCATTGACGTCCATGATGGGAAAATCACTCTGCGGTACGAGGACGAAACAATCGAATTTGACATGAAGAAAATGATGAAGAAAAGCTCTAACTTTTCTCCTCATGCTAAGACAGTGGGATTAACAGATGATGAGGAGGAAGATGGCGATCTTTCTACAGATGAGGATATGTATTCCCTATCCTCCATCCCGAAAGCTGATGCTGAACCACTAGAGCAAGTATTACTTACTTCTCTAGAAGAAGAGATAGAGGATCCGGAAGTCGACGCCATGCTGGCGTATATGGAAAAAGGAAAAACTGGTTATCTAGCTTACCGGCCACCAATCGAAGAACTCGACAGAAAACCTCAAAAATCAATTCCATCAATAGAACAACCACCAGAGCTCGAGCTTAAAGAGCTACCTTCTAAACTCAAGTATGCCTTCTTAGCTGAAGATGACCATTTACCTGTCATTATTTCCTCTTCTCTGAATTCCGGGGAGGAAACAAGGCTACTCGAGGTATTGAAGAAACACAGAACGGTGATCGGGTGGACTATTGCTGATATCAAAGGAATTGATCCCTCCTATTGCACGCACCACATCTATATGGAGGAAAACTACAAGCCGATCAGGCAACCCCAACGTCGGCTAAACCCTAACCTAAAAGAGGTGGTTCGAAAGGAAGTTCTGAAACTCCTTGACGCGAACATCATTTATCCAATTTCTGACAGTCCATGGGTGAGTCCTGTTCAAGTTGTCCCGAAGAAGGGGGGCATCGAAGTTGTTATTAATGATAAGGGAGAGGCTATCCCTCAAAGAAAGATCACAGGTTGGCGCATGTGTATCGACTATCGGCGCTTAAACTTGGCAACCAGGAAGGATCATTTCCCTCTCCCCTTTATCGATCAGATGTTGGAGCGACTAGCAGGGCAAGAGTACTACTGCTTTTTAGATGGGTTCTCAGGGTATTTCCAAATTCCAATCGCACCAGAGGACCAGGATAAGACAACCTTCACTTGTCCATACGGTACCTTTGCATACAGACGAATGCCCTTCGGTCTATGTAATGCCCCTGCTACCTTCCAGAGATGCATGCAAGCAATATTCGCTGATTTCATCGAACAGAGCATAGAAGTCTTTATGGATGACTTCTCAGTCTATGGCTCTAGTTTTGATAAATGCTTGGCACAACTTGACTTGATCCTTGGACGGTGTGAGGATACAAATCTCGTTTTGAACTGGGAGAAATGTCATTTTATGGTCAAGGACGGGATTGTCCTTGGACATAAAATATCAGCTGAAGGAATAGAGGTGGATAAGGCCAAGGTAGAGGTTATCGAGAAATTACCAGCACCAACTACTGTTAAACACATCCGCGCATTTCTCGGGCATGCAGGATTTTATCGGCGGTTTATAAAAGACTTCTCAAAAATCAGCAAACCATTGACCGACCTGCTTCAAAAAGATGCCCCGTTTCATATTGATGAAAGGTGTTCAGCTGCTTTCCAAACTATAACACAAAAATTGGTGTCAGCACCTGTTGTCATACCACCTGATTGGTCTCTTCCGTTTGAGATCATGTGTGATGCAAGTGACTACGCCGTGGGGGCAGCTCTATGCCAGAAAAAAGAGAAAATTTTGAGAGTGATCGCTTATGCCAGCAGAACACTAAACGACGCCCAGAAAAACTATACGACCACCGAAAAAGAACTTCTGGCTATAGTTTTCTCCCTTGATAAGTTCAGGTCATACTTATGGGGAAGCAAAGTCATCGTGCATACAGACCACTCTGCTCTCAAATACTTATTTACAAAACAAGAAGCCAAGCCTCGCTTATTGCACTGGATTCTTCTACTTCAAGAGTTTTGACATCGAAGTCAAAGATAAGAGCGGGAAATTGAATGTCGTCGCTGACCATCTCTCTAGGTTGGTGACTCCTACGGATAGTGTGCCTATCAACGAATTCTTCCCCGATGAGACTGTCTTCTCAATCACCAAGGTACAGGAGCCATGGTATGCGGACCTGGCCAATTATTTAGTCTCTGGAACAGTACCCTATGATCTATCCTACTCCCAGAAGAAGAAATTTCTTCTGACTCAAAGCATTATTTCTGGGAGGATCCGTTTTTGTTCCGAGTTAGTGCTGATGGGTTGATTCGACGATGTCTCCCGGAAGATGAGGTTTCAAGCGTCATACATTTTTGTCACTCACGGGAAGCTGGAGGTCATCATGGACCCACAAGGACCGCTGCTAAAATCCTGGCCTCAGGATTTTATTGGCCGACCCTTCATAAAGATGTATATCAATTCTGCAAACAATGTGATAATTGTCAGAAAATGGGTAATACATCCAGGAGACATGAAATGCCACAACAGGGGATACTAGAAGTGGAGCTCTTTGATTGTTGGGGCATCGATTTCATGGGACCGTTCCCTTCCTCGCAGGGCCACCAATATGTTTTAGTGGCAGTTGATTACGTGTCGAAATGGGTAGAAGCCATACCTTGTCATCATGCTGATGCGAAGACAGTAACCAGATTCCTTAAGAAGCACATCTTCACACGTTTTGGCGTGCCTAGAATTATCATCAGTGACGGAGGATCTCACTTCTGCAACCGTTCATTCGAAGCGCTTATGGGTAAGTACGGGGTATGTCATAAGGTAGCTCTACCTTATCACCCCCAGACAAACGGCCAAGCAGAATTTTCGAACCGTGAGTTAAAATGGATTCTCCAGAAAACGGTTAACTCATCACGAAAGGATTGGGCACTTAAGTTAGACGATGCGCTTTGGGCTTACCGCACTGCATTCAAGACTCCCATCGGGATGTCTCCTTTTAAGCTTGTTTATGGGAAATCATGTCACCTACCTGTAGAGCTGGAGCATAAGGCATATTGGGCACTCAAGGCCCTAAACTTCGATTTAGAACCCGCAGGAGAAAAGCGAAAGTTTCAACTCTCTGAACTCGAGGAGTTAAGAGATCAGGCATACCGAAGTGCGACAATATACAAGGAACGCACCAAGAAACATCATGACCAAATGATCCACCAACGCGACTTTAAGGTTGGCGACGGGGTGCTGCTTTATAATTCCAGATTGAGCATATTTCCTGGAAAACTCAAGTCTCACTGGACTGGCCCATTCCAAGTTGTTGGAACCACTCCTTTTGGTGTTTACGAACTCCAGAATCAAAAAGGAGAATGCTTCAAAGTCAATGGATCCCGTCTAAAAAGGTATGCCGGAATTCTTGAAAATAATAATACTTTGTTCACCATTTCTTTCTTACAGGAATACGAGGAAGCCTCCACCCCAAAGGAACAGCAGACAACACCTCTACCTCATAAGTTTACAAAAGTGTACAAACTTCTTAACACCAGCAGTTCAGATACCTCGCCCTCAAACTCTTCTCCAACCTAAAGCTTGGTCAAATACGTCTAGTTAGAGACGTTAAACCAGGGCAGCTTAGTGGGAGGCAACCCACTATCTATCTCCTTTAATTTAATGTTGTTTTCTTTTTTGTACTATATTTCCCTTTATATTTTTATAATAAAATGCAGGTTTTACTTGAGTTCTTCTGGCTGTGTAGAATATTCTTTACAGGTTCATTTCATGATATTCCACAGCTGCACTCAAGTGTGGGGGAGCTCTACACACTCTACGAAATTTGGGGAGTACACTCTTTCCTTTATTAATTGCATGCCCTGTTAATTTATTTAAATCTACGCAATGAGGGCATTGCTTAAGCTTAAGTGTGGGGGAAGAGCCTTTTCAGGGCATTTTGTGCTTAAAATGTTTAAATCTCTCTGCTTATCTTGCATATGTTCAAAAAATTAAAATTATGGACCCTGCTAATATAGGTTGTTCTCTTTATAAATAAATAATATTATGAATTGTGGGATAAATGGTACAAATTTAAAAATTTTCATTTGATCACTTTTGAGGAGCATTTTTATGCGGTGTGACCAAATAATCTGCAAATGGTTGGATTTTTATTGCTCAGGGGTTCTTTCTGTCTTCTCTCTTAGGGATTGCTAAGGGGTGCTTCTCTGTTAAGAAAAATACAAAAAAAAAACAAGGGACTTGCGAGACACCATTGGTAACCAACAAAAGAGAGTTGAGTGTTCTTAAAATACAAAGGCGTGATGCCTACATTTTCTCATCCCTTATGCAAAAGTGAAACAAATGTATGAATCTATTTTTCCTTTTGTTTTCTCCTCAATGTCCATTCTTGAGAGAAGTTGGCCATGGTAAAAGTTCTCAGAGTCACCTAAACAAAAGAAACATTGAAGTACCTTAGATCATACCCCGAAACTCTATATTTTATTTTTACCCTGAGCACACCTATGCCACCAGCAGTTGATAGATCACACTCCTCAATAAGTTAAAGATCATGAACTGTTCACCTCTTTATCCTACCCTTCATAATAATATTTGTTAGTATTGAGCATTCCCTACTTACTTAGGTACATGGTTTTGCTTGAGGACAAGCAAAAAGATAAGTGTGGGGGTGTGATAAGTGTCCAAATGAGCATGTTTTATAGGTGTATTTCATATATTATATTAGCACTTTTCTTGCTCATTTCTCCACTTTGGTTAGTTTTTCCTCTAGTTAAGTTTTATTGATTATCTCACAAATTTATTGGTTAAATATGAGGAAAACCAAGCTAGGAGAAAAGTACACGAAGAGACGAACGCGTAGGCGAAAACGGGGATCAAATCGGAGCTCAAACGAAGATTTTAGAGGCAAAACAATTTTCGTCCGGACGTACTGATTCGGACGCGCGCTCCGCGCAGCATCGACCTCGTCCGAACCAACTGGTCCAGACACTGGTCCGGACACTGCTATTTTGACAGCTAGAAAGGAGCCGTGTGAAGAGATAAAAGCCTTATCTCTTCACACGCAAATACCACCGCCTTACCACCCCATTTACCCTATATTTCTCTATAAATACACCTCCAAACCTCCATTAAATCATATCTCATTCCACCCCAAACTTATGCCATTTTCCTTCCATAAAAATACCATAAAACTCTCCACAAAATCACTCATTTCATCCACATAAATTCCATACTACATCTCATCCCATAAATCATTCCACTTCATACCGTTATCCTGTCCAACCTCTGTCAAAAATATTAGCAGATAAGATAGCGGAGCGGAAATAAACATCTTTTCAGATGTATTCCTCTACTTCTTATTCTGTCTTAAATATGTCGGGCTAAGAGGATATACTCCGGGCGAGGGTTTAATTGTGGTTTGTTTAGTTGTGTAATATATATTTCTACCGGTTAAAATAAATTCAGTTTGTTACGATTAAAGTTTTATCACGCTCCCTTTTTAATAAATTTCATCGATTTATTAAAAAGCCTTACTAAATCTGTTTTTCATTTCATCGGTGATGAACAGACAGGTTAATTAAGCCGTAAAACTGTAAGAACTTATTTTCATCGTTTAAGTTAATACAAGTTGCAAGAATAAAATTCCTCACACTCCTCTGCCGTTTACACGCTTTTTGCTTGAGTTTTCATCGGACCTTGCATTACAGGTAAACGAGTTCTTATGAGTTTTCATCGGACCTTAAGAAAATAACAGGAATCTTGCCAAATTATTTTATTAAACCGGTAGAGATAGCACAATTAATAAAATCATATTAACCTGAACCCGGAGTCCCGTTTAATTCAACTTCAGTTCACTAAATTAATCTGTTATTCATTTTTCAGAAACAAGTCAATTAATCCCCCCTCTTGTGACACGCTTAGGTACTACTTATTTCACTATAAGTCCCACGGTTCGATATCCGGTCGCTTACACTTTACTATACTACTACGACCGGGATTTGTTTGCAGCCCGACTATTATTTTGAGTTTTAATTTCTTTTCTTTTGTTTTAATTACACCAGTTCCAACCACTCACAATATATAGTCTGCAGCTATGAAAATTATGATGAGAGGCACATATCTGAAATCCTCAAGGATTGGGCAGAATTTATCTCCATCGACGTACTTAGTTGATTCCTCTTAATTTAGTTTGCGTTGAACGTTAGTTATGTCATTATGTATTTCATTAGATTGAAACGTAGTGAATTGTATATTGTAATGGAGTGTGGTGTGGTGAAGTGCACAACTAATCCTTATTTCTGTTATGAATTTTCTTGCTTTCTTGCATTTATTGATGCGTGCCGATGTTTGTGGCCGCTTTATGGGTTTATAGTATGCTACTGAGGCGCCCCACTGTGGTGGCAGCATTATACAACGCATTTACAGGTTTGTTTAATTTTGTGGTGTATTTGGGTGCATTAATAAGCTGGAAAGGAAAGAAAATACGACCTATTTCGGCGGTTCCTACTAAAGAACCGCCGAAATAGGTCATTGGGTCAACCATATCCAGTCAAATCCCTTATTCCGGCGGGTATCTATTTCGGCGGTTCTATATAAGAAACCACCGAAATAGGTGGCCAGGTCAAATGTATACGGTCATATGGTATAGGTCTATTTCGGTGGTTCTGTATAAGCAACTGTTACCCTATTTCGGCAGTGCTCATTTCTGCGGTTGTAAACCGCAGAAATAGGCCCTTTACAACCGCAGAAAAAGGCTGTTTTCCTATTAGTGGACCACGATAAGAAAGAGGAAATTAATCGTCCATAGGAAAACAAATTCATATAGCTAAGAAGGAAAGGGAAGTGGAAGCTTGACTGTGTTTGCTCCCTTTCTAGCTAGCGATTCCTAGGCGATTTCCTCATGTCCTGTAAGAAGTTCCTGTGTTTAACCGGTAGATGAAGCAGGGAGTATCACAGCATGGGAAGGAATGTTGCAGGGGAGTGTGTACGGTGCAGGAGTGGTGTGATAGTAGTCTACTCTAGTAGGGGTAGTTTTTTAATAAGTGAGAGGAGGATCCTGCCTATGTGGACCAATGAGAATGGGACAATCGAGGATATCCCAATCAAATCACAGTTTAAGTTGAGCTCCAACTACCGTTTTAATAAAAGTGATGATGAGTTAGGATTTAATACTCCTCATCTACGTAAGAAGTACTATTGGAAGAAAACTGGTTTTCTTAGTGGTCTTACAAGGTACGGACTCAATTCTTTGGGAAAACATTCTGAGTGTTTTTTCTTCTTTCCTCTTCTAGATAGTCTCGGGCCAATCTTATCCTTGATCATCGTGAGATTAGTCATGGAGGAAGTCATGGCAAACTGGAAAAAACTCAAGATTCATCCAGCTGAGTTAGAAAAGGTGGAAGGAGATTTGTTGAGTCCTGGAGCTCCTAACAATGATTTGAAGAACGCTCTGATGGGAAGAGTTTGGCATCCTAACAAGTTACAAGCCAAGATTGTACAAAAACTGGTAATACAAATATGGAAACCAAGAGCTTTCCTTAAAGTCTTAGAGGTGGGACACAACAGATTCTCTTTTCAGTTTAATTCAGGTGCTGATATGAGAAACATTCTCATGAATGGCCCATGGCATATTCACAACAGATTACTGGTTCCAATGCCTATAGATCCTTCTCTGCATATCGATGAGCATGAACCTGTAAAATTTACAATCTGGGCTGGGATTCATAATCTTCCTATGAGTTATTTCAACAAAAACACTACAGTAGCCCTGGGCAATATGATCGGGTCTTTTATCAGAGCTAGTGATAAAATAAACCCTCTATCCTCCAAAGTTCTCAAAGTGTGCGTGGAAGTAGAAGTTGATGATCCACTATGCAGGATGCTAGTGGTAAATGATGGAAAGAAAGATAGATGTTGTAGGATATCTTACGAGAATCTTCATATTTATTGTTTCTGGTGTGGAAGATCGAACCATGCTAAAGCAGAATGTCCTTGGGGAAAGAAGAAAGTGATGAAAATAATAGATATGGGGCATGGATGAGATCTGAATTCGATTCATCTCCCACAGCTCTAGCTGAATTCATTTTGTCAGAAGAAAGAGAGGAGGGACAAAGGAAAAAGAACAGGATGATTAAGTTTATAATGTCAAGCAAAGATAAAGAAGAGGAGTCTAGCAAAAGTAAAGATGAGAATCAGGAGGAAGGAGAGGCTGGTAATGCTATTAACATGGAAGAAAATATCGAAAGCAGTCAACAAAACTTGGATAGTGATCCTATACCGGAGTTTGTAGAAGATTCTCAAAGGAAGAGTCCTATTATGGAAGAAGATAAGAATAGTGAAACTGATAAGAAGGAATCAGGAAGCCAAGACAACCCTGTCTATCCTCCTGGTTTTGAACAGATCATTGAAGCTCGAGAAGCTATCCAGAAAAGGAAGTTTTATCATTCTTTTGATTGGGTTGGAGCAGTCAAAAACTTCAAAAATCAGAGTAAGAAAAGGATTAAAATGAGCGAAGAACTAGTTTTTGATCAGAGTCTGTCAATTACCCAGCTGCTGATAGGAGAAGATATATTGGAACACCAGCTTACAGATACTTCAGACATACCAGAGAATACAGAGATTCAGGGAAGTAATAAGAGTCAGAAGAAACAACTTCACAGAGAAGGAAAAACTCCAATGTTTCAAGTTGGAACTGATAGTAAACACAAGAAAACAAGAGGAAGTAGAAAGAAAGTCAGAATGAACCCTAAAACTCAGTCTCTAGTCAAATTATCCTCTGCTGATAAGGAGATGAATGACTCTGAGGGTAAAGGGGAATTTCAGGAGCAGGCAATCCTTGCACCAATGCAAGGCTGCCAAGTCAAATGAGTTGCATAAGTTGGAATTACCGGGGTTTGGGTCGCCCCGAGGCAATGGCTTGGGTTAAAGGTCTACTGAAGAAATTTAATCCAGAGCTGGTTTTTATCATGGAGACCCACAGATCTGTCTCCCAGATGGATCTGTTTGCTAATAAATTTAAGGGCTACAACGGTATGGCAATGGGGAGTAAAGGAAGAAGTGGTGGGTTGTTTTTGATGTGGAAAACAGATACTGATGTGAGGATTTGCAACTTCTCTGATCATCATATTTCTGCTGAGATCAAGTTTCCAGGAGGGGAGTATTTTATCTTTACTGGGTTTTATGGTTGGGCTAGATGGAGCCAAAAGTATCTGTCTTGGAAGCTTATAAAAAAATCAAAAATCTTACTGCTAAACCTTGGGTTATAGTGGGAGATTTCAATCAAATCATGTTCAACTATGAAAAAAAGGGTGGAAAGTTCAGACAAGAGAATCTGTTAATTCCTTTCAGAGAAGTGGTTAATGAGTGTGGACTCATTGATGTAGGATTTTTTGGAGGTGACCACACGTTTACTAACTGTCAAGTGGATGGAAATAACTCTAAAAGCATATTAGACAGAGTTTTCTGCTTTTTTGATAGTTTGAGCCTTTTTCCTTCTATTTCAGTGGAGCACTTACCAAAAGGTTCTTCTGATTAGGTTCATGGGGATTTATAAAAATCAGCCAATGATTTTTAGATTTGAGAATCTGTGGATACATGAGAAAAAATGCTTAGAGATTGTAAAAGAAGTTTAGGGCAGTCAGTCTGTTAATATCCAGGAGAAACTGAAAATGTGTGCCCTGAAACTTTCTAACTGGAAAGGTTGGTCGCTAGAGAAAATTAGATGGAAGGTGAAAAAGAAAACAGAAGATCTCTGTAAGATTGATAAAGCTCAGGTTACTGTGGGCACGGTCAATAACAGGAAAAGAATCATGCTCGAATTGGATTTATTGCACTACAAGGAAGAAATGTGGTGGCAGCAACACTCTAGAATAGGGTGGCTCAAGGGTGGTGATAAAATACAAGATTTTTCCACTCTAAAGCTTCTGCTAGAAACAGAAGTAATAAAATCTTTGGGCTGTTGGACAAAAATGACAACATGGTTTACTCCTGGGATGGAATTGAAGATATTTCAAGAAAGCACTTCTCTGATATGTTCCAAGCTAGGAATACAGACACGGATCCTATTTTTTCTCAGGCAGTTCTGGGTAGATTGAAAGAGGACTTCAGGGTTGAGCTTCAGGTTCCTTATAGTGGGAATGAAGTTTTCAAAGCTGTCAAGCAGCTAGGGGCTGATAAATCACCTGGTCCAGATGGTTTTAATGGCCACTTCTTCAAAGCTTTCTGGCATGTGATAGGAAACCAGGTTACTTCTACGGTGTTGGACATTCTCCAAGGTAACCCTATGCCCCTTACTCTTAATCAATACTTCATAACTCTTATACTAAAGTTAAAAGGTTGATAAGCCGCAGACTTATCGTATTTTATGCACTAGATTCAAGGGTATATTTATCTAAATAAGGTTAAATAGATGTATTTATGTTATATTTATGTATTAAAGTATATTATTAGTTCAGTCTTATGTGTTTATATGTTTTGTGTACAAGGAACAAGTTTCTAGCCAAAAGTCCATTGATGCCGAACATAAGGCCGAGTAAATCCTAGCCGGCACAAGTAAAAAGTCACCTCAGTTCACCAGAAGTTAGAAGTACATGAAGAGGTGTCTTTTGATGAAAAGGTGTCCTTTTGATGAAGAGGTGTCTTTTGATGAAGTGGTGTCTTTTGATGAAGAGGTGTCTTTTGATGAAGAGGTGTCTTTTGATGAAAAGGTGTCTTTTGGCGAAAAGGTGTCTCATGGTGAAAAGGTGTCTCATGGTGAAGAGGTGTCTTTTAGTTGGAAAGATGTCTTTTGGATGGGAATACACTATGGAAAGACATCATTTAGTGATGTGTCTTTCCATACCAATACAACTAGTGTAAAAGGTATCTTTTTACTAAAGACATGTCTTGGAGTTGTGTCTTTATGGAAAGACTTCATTTAAGATATGTCCTTCCATAGAATCACTTCCAACACCTATAAATACCCTACCTATGTGATCATTTGAAACACACTTCAACACCCCTATACACTCCATTCACATTTCCATTTCCGCACTCCTCCAAGGTGTTGGTGTCCAAGGAAGTTCTATGCAACTTTCCACGCGAAGAGAAGAAATCCATGGCGGGTTAAGGCTACATCCAATTTTCTTATCTCCTGTGTATTCTCTCTCTTGATCTGTGTGGATGGTGGAGTAAGAATTCCTTGTTAGTTCTTTGGTTAGGGAATGAAACTCTCCTTGTAAAATAATGTGTTCTTCTTAATATAATTTCAAGTTTATTAAGAGATGGTTCTTAATGTAAGAGAATTAGTTGATCACTCATTCTCTTTATGCAAATTTTACTTGAGGAAGAAAAGCCCAAGAGTAGAATAGGTTAGACACTCTTAATGATCTTCCTACTTTCTCTTATGAATTAAGGGTTAGTAGTAAGAGTGAGAATTAATCCATCTTCCCCATTTCCTTGTTCATTTTGTGGCATGATATATGCTCGATTTGTTAATAGGGATGAGTTTCTTGTTATCGGACTTGGAGCAAGAGAGTGGCATTTACATTTTGAAGGTGCCGGGTGTAATGCCGGATCTCCTGTGTTCGGCGCATTCAATGTCTGTGAATGTGTCGTGCATAGGGTGGCCGGCAGGATGTCCGGCGCATTCAGTTGTTGGTTAATTCGAAGGCTTGTGTTTATGTTTCGAGTTCATATTGATACCTAGATGGTTTTACACCCTGGATTAGGACTAGTTTTCTATAAGTCCCTTGGGTTCGATACTCTCGGTCGTAATATATTTACACTATACTCCGACCGGGTTTTATTTGCTACCCGAAGTAGAGTTGTAGGTTTATTTAGGTTTAGTTTATTATTTTATTCTTTTTATGTATATAGTTTTTCCTACAATTTTCCAGTTAGCAAAGGTGCAGTGAGCATTAGTGATTTTAGGCCTATTGCTCTCTGCAACTTTTTATATAAGATTGTGTCCAAAGTATTGGCTAATAGAGTCACAGATATCCTTCCCCATATAATCTCTCCTTCCCAATCAGGTTTTGTTAAGGGTAGAAATATCACAGATAACATCATAGTAGCAGGTGAAATCCTGCATCATATGGATAAAGTTAAAGCAAAAAAAAGAGGATTCTTTGCTTTAAAGACTGATTTGAGTAAGGCTTACGATAGGCTTGAGTGGAAGTTTATCAAAGATATTCTGGTTAGTATGGGTTTTCCTAGCTACTGGATGAATCCAGTTGATAAGTGGTGAAATGATGTATTTATAAGGTCTTTATTTATCTTTATTTCGTGCAAATATTGACTTATTTCACCACTTGATAGAGCATTTCGTTAATATAGTTGAACTCATGCAGTTTTAATTTGAATTTAGGTAAAAGCTCACTTGAGCAATGGTTTTTAGAAGACTCTCAAGACTTTGTAGCTGAGCTTTAATGCCCCGAGGAGTGTATCAAAGACGAGGGGTCAAACGAGACAATTTCGGTGCAGAAAAAGCCCTTCTGGTGTGGACCGCCCAGTCGATTTCGGAACACGGGAATCGCCTCTGGTGTGGGGCGGTCCCGACAGAAATTTGCCCAGAACAATCGTTTTAAAACGGGAAAAAAGAGGGGATTTGGGGTATTCTTTGCATTTGACACTTCCACACACACAAGAAAGGAGAAAGAACGTGAAGAAGGAAAAAGAAGAGGAGCAAGAAGAGGAAGAAGAGAAGAAGGAAGAACTCACCTTCTCCAAAGCTTCCAAGCTCCAACAATGGCTTCTTATTACTCTTTTCTAGTTTTTCTTTCCTATATGCTTGAGTACTACTCTATTGTGCTTTGGGATGGGTCTTTGAACCCAAACCCTAGATTGTGCTTGTGAATCTTGATTATGCCTTAATATAGTTGTTTCTCTTTTAATTATCATTAAATATTCTCAAATTGATCTCTTGAGTGCATTTGTGGTGAACCCCATCTACAATTTGGTTTTGAGTTAGGGTTTGTGACCAAATTGAGAGAGAACTCTTGATTTATGCTCCTAGGATTAGTGAGTATAATTTGGGGCTTTGTTCTAGAACTTGCTTAATGCTACTTAGTGAGTTTAGTCCTAATTGATTTTGAAGGCTAAAATTAACTAAGTAAGAATTAGCTCATCTTTGGTTTAGAGGGTTATTATCATTGTTCTAAGAGACAACTTTGGCATAAGAAGAGTTGCTAGCATATCTAGGTAGTTTGGGTGATTGCCAAATTCCCAAAGTACTTTTCCATCCAATCCATTAAACTTTCATTTTTAGTTTATTTGTTGTTCTTGCAATTACTCAACCAACACAATCAAGCTTGCCGCCGGCTAAACCCCAATTTACTGTTTTCTTTGCAATTACTAAGTACCGAGACTAGGAAGTTAGGACCAATTTCCTTGTGGATACAACACTTGTTGTACTACACTGATTAGGTGCACTTGCCTATTCCTGAATTACCTATCTCTCCCACTCTTGCTAAACATCTCCCTCCACTTCCTTTCCCGAATAGGCTCATAGAAAAGAATCTAGATGAGCAATTTGGGAAGTTTTTAAGTATTTTCAAGAAATTGACAGTTAACATTTCTTTTGTTGATGCTTTAAAACAGATGCCCATCTATGCAAAGTTCATGAAATACATTCTCACAAACAAGAGATCTTTGCTAGAATCTAAAACGGTGCATCTCACTGATGAAATTTAAGCGGTCCTACTAAGGCACCCTCCCCCAAAGCTTGGAGACCGTGGTTTGCCTATCATCCCTTGTTCTATTGGTGATTTTAATTGCGGTAGTGGTCTATGTGATTTAGGAGCTAGTATAAATCTCAAGTCACTTTCAACTTTTAATAAACTTGGGATTGGTGAGTGCACACCTACTACTGTGCAATTATAACTTGCTGACAGGTCTCTAGTGCTCCCGAAAGGAAAAGTTGAGGAATTGGTAGTGACTGTGGGAACCTTTGTTTTCCCCGCTGATTTCATAGTGATTGATATGGAAGAAGATGTCAAGGTCCCTTTGATTTTGGGCCGTCCATTTTTAAGAACTGCCAGGACCTTGATAGATGTGGAAAAGGGAAGATTATTTTACGTCTTCATGATGAAAAGCTTGAGTTTGACATGTCTAAGATAGTGAAAAGACTCGCGCATGCGGAAGCTATTTTTGCAATAGATGTTGTTGACTCCATTTTGCAAAATAATCCACCCCCTCACTCTAATTATGATGCTTTGAGTTTTGCTTTGCTTGAGTCTGATGATGAACAGGAGATGGATCCGGAGGTGAATGAAATGGTAGCTGCTTTGGATAGAGCTCCAAGATACTTCAGAACACATTACCCACCACCGGAACCACTGGAGAGAAACGAGCAAAGAATACCTCCTTCGGTCGAGAAGCCCCCACCGTGGAGATGAAACTTCTACCTTCTCATTTAAAATATGTTTATCTGACTGAACCTTGTGATCTACCTGTCATTATCTCCTCCTCCCTCACAGGTGAACAAGAGGACAATTTGTTGAAGGTGCTTCGAAACCACAAGGGGGCAATTGGTTGGTCAATCTCCGATATAAAGGGTATCAATCCCCATTTTGTACTCATCGAATCTTCATGGAGGACAACTACAAGCCACTCGTTCAACCTCAAAGGCGGCTCAACCCAATGAAAGAGGTAGTTAAAAAAGAGGTCCTAAAGCACTCGACTCCGGGATCATCTACCCCATTCCGATAGTCAATGGGTGAGCCCGACCCAGGTGGTACCAAAGAAAGGAGGAATCACGGTGGTGTCAATGAAAAGGGTGAGTTGATTCCCCAAGACAACAACCGGTTGGAGAGTGTGCATCGACTACCGGAAGTTGAACACGGCTACAAGAAAAGATCACTTCCCCTTGCCCTTCATCGACCAAATGCTAGAGAGAGCCGGGCAAGACTTTTATTGCTTTCTTGATGGCTACTCGGGGTACTTCCAAATCCCCATAGCCCCATAAGATCAAGAGAAGACCACCTTCACATGCCCTTATGGAACGTTCGCATATAGAAGAATGCCCTTCAGGTTATGTAATGCTCCCGCAGCGTTCCAAAGGTGTATGATGGCCATCTTCTCCAACTTTATTGAAAAAAGCATAAGTTTTCATGGACGATTTCTCGGTCTTTGGGCTCAACTTCGACTCTTGCCTAGAGAACTTGGACGCCATTCTCTCCCGATGTGAGGAAACCAATCTAGTACTCAATTGAGAGAAATGCCATTTCATGGTGAGAGAAGGGATCATCCTCGGGCACCAGATCTCCTCCAATGGGATTGAAGTTGACCGGGCCAAGGTCGAAGTCATCAGAAGCTACCACCACCCACTTCGGTTAGAGACATTAGAAGCTTTCTTGGCCATGCCGGTTCTACAGAAGGTTCATCAAGGACTTTTCCAAAATCTCTAAACCTCTGTGTGACCTTTTAGCCAAAGTGGCAAAATTTGAATTCACTGAAGACTGTCTGAAATCCTTCAACACTCTCAAGGAGTGCCTTATCTCAGCCCCGATAGTTGTGTCACCAGATTGGAGCCTCCATTTGAAATAATGTGTGATGCGAGCGACTATGCAGTGGGGGCAGCCCTATGTCAGAAAAGGGAGAAGATTCTAAGAACTATCTACTATGCGAGCAAGACACTCAACGATGCTTAGAAAAACTATGCCACAACCGAGAATGAGCTTCTAGCGGTTGTCTTTGCATTAGATAAGTTCCGCTCTTACCTCTTGGGAAGTAAGGTGATTGTGCATACGGACCACTCCGCCTTGAAATATTTGTTTACCAAGGAGGACGCCAAGCCAAGGTTGTTGAGATGGATTTTGTTGCTGCAAGAGTTTGAGATCGAAATCCGAGACAAACCGGGTGTGCAAAATGTGGTGGCCGACCACCTCTCCCGCATGGAAGTGCCCGATGAAGGTGCCTATAAACGAGTTCTTTCCGGATGAGACTGTTTTCGTGATCAAGGAAGCTGATGATCCTTGGTATGCTGATCTTGCAAACTACTTAGCAAGGGGAGTGGTGCCCCATAACTTGACCTACCAGCAGAGGAAGAAATTCTTCGCTGACTCGAAGCACTACTTCTGGGATGATCCTCACCTCTTCAAGACTTGTGCTGATGGGGTGATAAGGAGATGTGTGCCCCTGAATGAAGTGAAAGACATTCTCACCCATTGCCACTCTCTTGAAGTGGGAGGGCATCATGGGCCGGCAAGGACCGCAGCAAAAGTTCTACAAGCCGGTTTCTTCTGGAAATCCTTACACAAAGATTGCCATGACTTTGTTGCCTCCTGTGACCGCTGTCAAATGGTAGGCAACATCTCCCGCAAACACGAAATGCCTCTTAATGTGATGCTAGAGGTTGAACCATTTGACTTATGGGGCATAGACTTCATGGGACCCTTCCCTTCCTCCTGCTCCAATCTCTTTATCCTTGTAGTTGTGGACTACGTGACCAAGTGGGTGGAAGCCGTTGCCTCTCCCACAAATGATGCTAAGTTGGTGACCAAGTTCCTAAGAAAGAATATCTTTACAAGGTTTGGAGTGCCTAGAGCAATCCTTAGTGACGGGGGTTCTCACTTCTGTAACAAGCAATTCGAAGCTTTGATGGAGAAGTATGGAGTGAGACATAAGGTCGCTCTACCTTACCACCCCCAAACTAATGGACAAGCCGAGGTCACCAATAGAGAGCTGAAATGGATCTTGCAGAAAACGGTAAATTCTTCAAGAAAGGATTGGTCTTTAAAGCTCGACGATGCACTATGGGCATACCGAACAGCCTACAAGACTCCCATTGGTATGTCCCCTTACCGTCTTGTCTACGGGAAAGCTTGTCACCTACCGGTTGAACTTGCACATAAATCGTATTGGGCTGTAAAAGCACTCAATTACGACCTCAAGAGTGCCGGAGAAAAGAGAAAATTTCAGCTGACGGAGTTAGAAGAGATCCGGGAAGAAGCCTATGAGAACAACCGGATCTACAAAGAGAAGACAAAGCGATGGCACGATAAAATGATCCTCAAGAGAGAATTCCATGAGGAGATCGGGTCTTACTCTACAACTCTCGGTTAAAGCTCTTCCCGGGTAAGCTCAAATCTCATTGGGCCGGGCCTTTCTCTATCACTAAGGTGACCCCGTATGGTGCTGTGGAGTTAAAAACACAAAAGGTGGAACCTTCATGGTTAATGGTTCGAGGCTCAAGCATTACATGGGAGGTGACATTAAACGGGTAGAAGCTCGTCCTATCTTCCTTCGGGAACCAGGTTTCATCTAAACCTTACTATGGTCTAGCCAAAGACCTTAAAAGAAGGGCGGCTTTTCGGGAGGCAACCCGGATTTCTTTCCTTGCCCGTTTAAGTGTTTTAACTTGTTAGTTTTCCTTATTGCTTTTGCTTGTGTTTTTGGTGCTTAAGTTTAGTTTTTACTGCTGTTTTGTGATTTTGGGACTTGGAGTGTGCAATTGGATGAACTGAGGTGAAAGAAAAATGAAAATTTGGGTCTCTGTTGCGGACCGCCAGGGGCGGTCCCATTGATTTTCCCCGAAGAAAAACACTCTCTGTTATGGACCGCCCCTAAGGACCGCCCTGAGGGGCGGTCCGACTGATTTTCACCGAAATTTTGGTCTCTGTTGTGGACCGCCCTTATGGACCGCCCCTGTGGGGCGGTCCAATCTAAAAAAAAGCTCTCAGATGGGGACCGCCCCTATGGACCGCCCCTGTGGCGCGGTCCCATCACAAATTTTGAAAAAAAAAACCGAACGCAATATTTTCTTTCTTCCTCTCCTTCTTTCCTTTCTTCCTCACCCGATCCCAGCCCCCATTCTTCCTCCCCCTGCCGAACTCCATCCTGCGCAGCCCGCATTCCCTCTCCCTATATCGAGCACCGCCTCCCTCCAGCCACCACTGCACCGCCCTGCTCCCTGACGCCGACATCGCTAACCACCGGTCGCGCCACCACCGTGCCCAGCCCCTGTGCGCCAGCCCCCCTTCACCACCTCCGAATCCCTAACCCCTAAATTGGTTTCCACCGCTTTTAGCCCAAAAAATTGTCAAATTTTCACTTATTTTCACTTATTTTCACTTTCCTAACATTAAGGTATGTGACTCTAACTCTATTTTGTCAACTATTGAAATTTTTGAGCAAGTTGCATTTTGGGCTAGGTTTAGGTCGAACCAAACGGGGCCTTAGGTGGGAAATTGAGATTTTTACAAATTTATGGATTTGGATTGTGTTGAATAATTATTTAGGGCATTTGTGTGTGCTTGGCGATTGAAAATGTGCAACTTGGTGGTTCGAGCATGAATTTAGGGGTTACATGGTCTAACTTCAATAATGCCTTATTGTGCATTGATTAGTTTCGTTTAAATCGTGCACTGCCTTGTTGGGACTTTTTGGATGATAGTGGGCATTTACTTGGTCCCATGTTTACGATAATGCACTTTTGAGGTTCAAATTTCAGATTCCAAACACTGTGCTTCATTGATCAATTGTTGAATTAGTCGGTGCGTTGTGAACTACTTGCCTATATTATGTCTCATTGGGCTGGTTGAATTTCTTAATGCCAACTGCTTGGGTACGGTTGTGGAGGTTCTTAGAACCGGGAAAACCTAGGAAAACGGGGGAGATCATGCCGAAATTTTTGTGAATTGTTGTGTCGTTTTTAATTCTTTCTTTTTCACATGCACTTCATGAATATGTCTACAAACTACCTTTGCATTTCTCTTCTCCTTTCTGATCTTTAACTCTCTTTTGTTGTTTTGTATTTTGTTTTTCTTTCTTTTCTTGTTTTTCTTTTACTGTCTTTGGTTTCAGACAATGCAACCACTCGACCGAGCCACCATCCGCCGCCGCATGGCCGCCAGGCTTCCCTTCGGCACCAGATTAATCAACGGCATCTTCATCACCGAAGAGGCCAAGAATTGGTACCATCATGGGCCCCGGCGGGAGTTCATCCAGGAGCGTGACGTGGAACCATCCATCGTCGAGGACCTAGACCTCCAGTCATTCTTTGATTTCTACGGATGGGGGCGGTTCTTGACGATGGGTGGGGGGTTTTACCCTGACCTCGTCCGCCAGTTTTATGCAAATGCGACTCGGGAGGGCGTTTCGAAGCTTATCTCATATGTCAGAGGTCGACGTATAGAGATCACACCGCAGCTCTTCATCGAGGCTTTGGGCATCCCTCCGGAGGACTACGAGAGCGACAACTACCTCCCAGACAGCTACCTCCAGAGCCACCGCCGCCAGTTCCTAGCCACCCTCCCGACCACGCGCAGAAAGAAGAATCAGTCGGGCACTGTTTCCCGGGTCACACTGACCCCGAATATGGTCCAGGACACCGCTCAGCGCGTCATCCTTGCTCTCATCCGATATAACATTCTGCCCCGGGACAGTAAGGATATGAATGCCATGGACTGCTTCCTCCTAAACAGCCTCACCTCCCTGAATCCGGACCGGCCATTCTCTATCTCCGGGCTGATGTTCTACCACCTCTGCCACATGGTCGAGAAGCAGGATACCCAGCATCTTGGCTACCCTCATTTCCTCCACACTCAGTTCCTTGAGTACGGAGTCGACGTTGGAGAGGCGGTCCTTGAGCCTCCCATGGCTCCCATCGACCATGTTGCCCTCCGGCGGATGGGGTTTCGCCGTGCTCCAGGAGGTTGGGAGAAGATACGGCCCACCGGCAGTGCAGAGTCCTCCTCCAGCTCATCTACTCCCTCTACTGCCGCTGCCCCGCTCCTAGCTCTACCACCCCCACCACCTCCTACGGTTTCCCGGGAGGAGTTCGAGGCCCACCAGCGGCGCGTGGAGGAGTTGGCCGCCCAGTATGAGGAGCTTCGCCGCATGATCGAGCGAGGTGGACCACCGGCCCAGTAGTTTGCTCAGGGATTTGGCTGCTTGGAGGCACATGTTTTGAAACTTGTTATGTATTTCTGGAGATTGTTGTTGTTATTGTCTTTTATCTTTTCTTTCGCTATGCTTTACCGTACTCTCTCTCTGCTTTCCGCTTAAATTATAACATTGTGAACCAGTTTAATATAGGACTCACTTATGAGCCCCCTTTTGATTTCTAACAATGGGCTTTCAGCGTATTCCTCGGAATCATGTTGCACCTAGTTTATTATTGTCTCTGCTTTGTAGCTACATACACACTGCATGCAAACACCCTTCAACGCTGAATAGGACACATGCAAGAGGGACTCTTGCAAAAATTTTCCTAGGTCTCGCACTTCAACGACCCCGGACACTCTCCAGTGTGGCGGAATCCTTTGCCCAATACACGTCTTATCAGGGGAGTACTAGTTCGCTAAATTATTACACAATGCTTTACAACTTTATGTACTATATGTTTCGTGCTTCGAAAAGGTCTTCTGTTTATTTCCCTTTGGGTTTAGCTTTGACAAACGAGGACATTGTCCTACTCAAGTGTGGGGGAAACGACCTTTTCTTTTTGATGCACATATCCATCTCCTTATACATGTCTATTGCTGCCATGAAGAAGTTCCATTTGTATTAAGCAAGTCTTTCCATGAATGCTTAGAACTTTCCATCAAATTTTACAACAGTTCTCTCTTGAGGAGCAATTAATTGCGGTGCTTCCATAAATCCCGTTCTTGGTGAATTTTTATTGCTTAGGGGTCCTTTCTAATCTTCTCATCTAGGGATTGCTAAGGGGTGTTTCCTCGTGGAAATTTTTAAAAAGGACTTGAGAGACACCATCGGTAACCAACAAATGAGAGTTGAGTGTTCTGTAAAGCAAGGCAAAATGCCAAAATTATTTCTTCTCATCTCTTGTTGCAAAAGAAAATCAAATGCAAATCTCTATTTTTCCTTTTGTTTTTCCTCAATGCCCATTCTTGAGAGAAGTTAGCCATGGTAAAAGTTCTCTAAGTCCAAAGATCTTTAAGCACTTGGAAACACTCTAGATCATACCCCGAAGCTCTATATTTTTATTTACCCTAAGCACACCCATGTCACCATGAGAAGGTTGGTTGCACTCCTCTTGAGATTTTTTCCACGATTTTGCTCACCAAAGTTCAAGAATTCATCTAAATACTTGCTTGCTATAAATGTTCCTTCTTGTTATGGGTTCCTAGCAAAATTTTGCTTGAGGACAAGCAAATAGATATGTATGGCGGAGTTGATAAGTGGTGAAATGATGTATTTATAAGGTCTTTATTTACCTTTATTTCGTGCAACTATTGACTTATTTCACCACTTGATAGAGCATTTCGTTAATATAGTTGAACTCATGCAGTTTTAATTTGAATTTAGGAAAAATCTCACTTGAGCAATGGTTTTTAGGAGACTCTCAAGACTTTGTAGTTGAGCTTTAATGCCCCGAGGTGTGTCAAAGATGAGGGGTCAAACGAGACAATTTCGGTGCAGAAAAAGCCCTTCTGGTGTGGACCGCCCTGTGGGGCGGTCCAGTCAATTTCGGAACATGGGAATCGCCTCTGGTGTGGACCGCCCAAGGGCGGTCCCGACGGAAATTTGCCCAGAACAATCGTTTTAAAACGGGAAAAAAGAGGGGATTTGGGGTATTCTTTGCATTTGACACTTCCACACACACAAGAGAGGAGAAAGAACGCGAAGAAGGAGAAAGAAGAGGAGAAAGAAGAGGAAGAAGAGAAGAAGAAGGAAGAACTCACCTTCTCCAAAGCTTCCAAGCTCCAACAATGGCTTCTTCTTACTCTTTTCTAGTTTTTCTTTCCCCTATGCTTGAGTACTACTCTATTGTGCTTTGGGATGGGTCTTTGAACCCAAACCCTAGATTGTGCTTGTGAATCTTGATTATGCCTTAATATAGTTGTTTCTCTCTTAATTATCATTCAATGTTCTCAAATTGATCTCTTGAGTGCATTTGTGGTGAACCCCATCTACAATTTGGTTTTGAGTTAGGGTTTGTGACCAAATTGAGAGAGAACTCTTGATTTATGCTCCTAGGATTAGTGAGTATAATTTGGGGCTTTGTTCTAGAACTTGCTTAATGCTACTTAGTGAGTTTAGTCCTAATTGATTTTGAAGGCTAAAATTAACTAAGTAAGAATTAGCTCATCTTTGGTTTAGAGGGTTATTATCATTGTTCTAAGAGACAACTTTGGCATAAGAAGAGTTGCTAGCATATCTAGGTAGTTTGGGTGATTGCCAAATTCCCAAAGTACTTTTCCATCCAATCCATTAAACTTTCATTTTTAGTTTATTTGTTGTTCTTGCAATTACTCAACCAACACAATCAAGCTTGCCGCCGGCTAAACCCCAATTTACTGTTTTCTTTGCAATTACTAAGTACCGAGACTAGGAAGTTAAGACCAATTTCCTTGTGGATACGACACTTGTTGTACTACACCGATTAGGTGCACTTGCCTATTCCTTGCATTTATTTATATACCTTGTTATATAGTTTTTGCACAACACCAGTCATGAACTGCATATCTTCAGTTGAATGCTCTATTTTGATCAATGGCTCTCCAGGTAACTTTTTAAGCCAACAAGAGGAATTCGACAGGGAGATCCTCTATCTCCGTACATTTTTATTCTAGTTCAAGAGGCACTGTCTAGTGCAATTCATAAGGCTGGGATGGAAGGTTTGTTCTCTAGGTTTAAGCTAGCAAATAATTGTCCTATTATCACCCACCTTGCTTTCGTTGATGATATTCTCTTTGGGGGGAAAGCTAGTGTGGATAATGCTACGGTGCTCATGGATATCTTACAGAGATATCTCTCTTCTTCAAGTCAAATTATAAATCTTGCTAAATCAGATATCATTTTCAACAAGAGGTTAGACAGCAACATTAAAAAGAACATCAGTGACATCTTTGGTGTTTCTGAATCTGAATCGTTTGGTAAATATCTTGGTCTACCTATATCTGTTTGGGAGAAACAAGAATCTTCACTTCAACTTTCTGTTAGAAACTATCAAGAAAAGAGTGATGACCTGGGCTAATCCAATGTCTCAAGCAGCCCGTTCTGTGATGATCTCTAGTGTTCTGCAATCCATTCCTACATACACCCTCTCCCTTTTTAGGCTCCCAAAAGATACTATATCAAAGATGAATGCTATTTTTTCTAATTTCTGGTGCGGAGGAGGGAAAGAGAAGAGAAACATGCACTGGATGAAATGGGAGTTAATCTGTAAAGACAAATCAGAAGGGGGGTTGGGTTTCAGATCAATCTCTAGTTTCAATCTTGCTTTGCTAAGCAAACAGATCTGGAACATTTTAGTCAATCCTGAGTCCCTTGTTGCTAAAATTCTTAAAGGGCTTTACTTCCCTCAGTGCTCAGTTCTCGAAGCAAAAAAAATCACTAAGGCCAGTCCTATCTGGAACTCCTTGCTTTCTTCTGTCTCATTAATCAAAAGAGGGGCTAGAAGAAGAATTGGTTCAAGAAGTAATTCTCTTATCTGGTTTTCTCCTTGTATTCCATGGCCTTACTCTTTCAGACCTATTACTCCTATCCCTTCTGATCAAAATATGGAGAAGGTTAGTACTCTTATCAACCAAGACAGTGGTCAATGGAATATAGAGGTGATTAATCAGATTTTTTTACCCTGTTGATGCTAATCTGATTGTGAGTTTGGAAATCAATTCCTATGAAGATGATTCTTGGGTGTGGCACCACTCCACTAATGGAATTTTTTCTGTTAGTTCTGCTTATAGGAGCTGCCAAGAGTGGCATTCTTCTTTGCTAGCTTCAGGCAATAACATATCAGTCAAAGCAATTCTGCTCAATAGTATCAAAGTTTCTTCCTGCAGTCCCCGGGTCAAGTTGTTCTTTTGGAAGTTCCAAAATGATATTGTTCCTTGTGTAGCTAATATCGTTAGAAGAGTAGGGGTGATCCTGAGTGCTTGTTTTGTGGCCTTACAGACACAGTTACTCATGCCATATTCGAATGTGCCATGGTAAGAGACTACTAGAGAGATCTAATCAATATCAGGGAGATGGGTAATGAGGGAGATCAAAGAGCCCAGATGTGGTTACTGGATACAGCAAAAAAATGGAATAGGTCGAAACTTTACAATGTTGCTAATAGAATGTGGGCAATTTATGATGCAAAGAACTATATTAGACACAATCCTGGTGCTTCTTGGATAGCATTAGTCGAAAGCAACCTTGCTTTCACTGAAAACTATCAAAGTTTATCTCTTAATAGCAGAATGAAGAATGATATTATTAACACTATTGGAAAAAATATCAAAAAATACGGCCTATAAAAGGCGGTTTTACCAAAAACCGTCTTAAATTGTATGTGGGCGCGCGCGAAGAGACCTTAAAAGACGGTTTTAACTGAACCGTCTTTTAAAGTGCTGTCTTAAAAGACGGTTTACCTGAAACCGTCATTTAAAGTGCTCCTTATTCGCGCGCGAAGAGACCTTAAAAGACGGTTTACAAGAAACCGTCATTTAAAGTGTTGCTCATTCACGCGCGAAGCACTCTTAAAAGACGGTTTACCCAAAACCGTCATTTAAAGTGTTGCTATTCACGTGCGAAGCACTCTTAAAGGACGGTTTACCAGAAACCGTCATTTAAAGTGATGCTCGTAAATTAGTCTTTTATAATTAGCATTGTAATTATTATTGAAACAAAATATTTATTATTTATATAATTTCATAATTAGCATTGTAACTTAGTCTTATTATATAATTTTTAATTAGCATTTGTCATCTTATAATATCTTTAGTATGTATATAATACCATGCTTATTTACTTATTACGATGTTTTACTACTTATTATATTTTGTATGGGGGTGAACATAAGTTAGAACTCTTAGAATGTCAATTACTAAAAGATTATATTATAAATGTTACATATATGTGTTTTGTTCATAAATTAAACACATTTACCACACTAGCGTAGTGGTTAGGAGAGCACATGTTGGATTTTACCAAGGGTCGCTGGTTTGAATCCAACAACCAGCACAGATTATAAATTAATCTAGGCTTGAGATGAAATTCAAATATATATTTTTACGTTCCGGAGCTTTTAAAAGATGGTTCAACAAAACCGTCGCTTAATGTCATCTTAAAAGACGGTTTTGGAACCGTCGTTTAAGACATGTGACAAAAAGCGATGGGGGTATAAAAGATGGTTCAAAACCGTCGTTTTTGAGCGGTTTCGACCGCGTTTTATGCCTCCGTCCGCACCAGTGTAATGACTGGATTCCTCCTGTGAATGATTGTATCAATCTTACTTGTTCTACTTACAGATGCAAAGGAAAAACAAGAATCTTGGTGGGTATATGGAGAAACTCAAAAGGAGAACCTATCATGATCTTTAACAAGCTGATGCAAAATAGAGGTCTACATCAGATTGATGAAATAGAAGCTCTCTGTTTTGGAATGAAGTGGGCATATGAGAAAGGTTTCAAGAAGGTGGGGTTTGAAGTTAGAAAGGAAGAAAATCAAAAAGCCCTTCAAAGAGTAATCGAAGGAAGTGAAGTGGACTTTTCCAAGGAAATGGTGGCAATCACCTCCTTATTTGAAAGTGTTTTTGTTCATCTTAATGAAAATCCTTGTAATTTGATTTTAGCTCTTTGTGCTAAACTGTTTAATAGTACTTCTAAGTTTAAAACTTGGGTAGAGGAAAACATTCCTACTAAGATTATTAGGGCTTGTAATATGGATGTACTTCTGGGGACAAAACGGGTTAATAAGGAATCAACGTTTTATTTTTGTCCGGACTAAGGAACAAACGTTTTTTTGTCCGGATTGAGGCATAAATATTTTAATTTTAGAGATAATAAGGAAACTCACAAACTGACCGTTAACTTTTCTGTCAAATTTATCTTTAATTATCAATATTCACTAATTACTAACTTAGAAAAAAATTAAAAAAATAAAAATGGAAGTAGAAAAGTTGCGGTGTTCAAATGTACTACATAACAAAAAGAACATTCGTAGAATGGGGAATTATGGGTGAATCCAAACGGCGAAACACTTTCAGTATGCTACTCTCCATTTCTTTTCTTCTTGTGGGTGAATCAAAACGGCGAAACGCTTTCAGTATGCTACTCTCCATTTCTTTTCTTCTGCATTTGTCCAGGTTGTGAAATCCAGAAATCTCTAGGATGCTCTTCTACCCATAGATATTGACAGATACCGTCCTTCTAGATGTGTTTTCAAATTGCTTTCTGATATGATTCTGGTTTTCAATTTGTTTCCTTGTCTCCTCTGTAGTTTCAAAAAATCGGTGAAATTGAGCAGACGAGGAACGAAGGTGTCAATCCAGTAATTACAACTTGCAGGTATTACTCTTCCTTGTATGTTTTTTCTTTACAGTAAAGGTATTTAATCTAGTAATTACATCTTCATGATTCAATTTACTAAAATAATAACTAATTTTCATAGTACAATTTACAAAAAAACTAGCTTTTCTTAAAAAGAATATTTATATGTTCTTGCCGTTTTCATGTTTCCATATATTTTGATATATGTCGTTTCCACATCCGGTGGTTATAGACACCGGACAAGTCACCACTGATGAGAACATTTTAATCTGTAAATTTGATCTTTATGTGCCAACAGAGAACACAAGTTACTAGCTTTATGGATGAAGATGAACAGTTAGTTACTTCATGGCTGAATGGATTGCAGGAAGAAGAAATAACTATTTCTAGGTCACAAAATGATGCAAATAGATATGATGCTATTTCTACACCGGCTAATAATTGGTATTTCTCTTGCTATTATATTCTTGCATCATATAATAGGCCATTGTTATTGTTGAAGTTAATGTAAGCTAATATGATTTTAAAAAAATGAGAATATCTTATTTTGTGATTGCTATGGTTGTTATGTTTTATTTGTAGTGGTCCACAAATCGATGGAAGGGAAAATAATATTTTATTCAAGGAGGGAGATAATGAAATTTCAAGTGATGACAGTTTTAGCACCGATGATGAAGAGCTTCAAAAAGTAAGACAAAATGTTAGAAGGGTTCGGATATTGGAAAGCAAAGCTAGTGGATATGAAGGACATGATGTCGTAGATTCAGAAGGCGAGTACTGGAATGAAGAATACCCACCTAGCCCACCTCAATACAACTCAGAAGAAGAACTTGTTGCTGACATAGAGGGAAGATCAGTCATTGTTGAACCAGTCTTTCCAGTTTTCAACAACAAGGCTAGAGCAGATCAAATTCAAGTAGAGATTGGTATGCAGTTTAAGGACAATCATGAATTTAAGAGCGCAATTGATGATTATGCTATCACGAATGGTTATGATCTCAGGTATACCAAAATGATTTCAGATATTGTAAGCTAGTGTGTGATGGAATGAGTGCAGAAAATAGACCATGTCAATGGTTTATTTCAGCTTCATGGATGCAAAGGAAAAATAACTTCCAAATCATTAGCTTAGGGCCTGAGCATATATGTAAACGTGCCATGCATAAGAATCAAAGGCTAAGTGCTAAGTGGCTTGCAAAGCACTATGAGGAAAGAGTCAAATTGACTCCAAGTTGGCGTGTGAGAGAGTTTAGAAAAACTATATGGGCTGAGCTGAGGTTAAATGTTTCACTCGATACTTGCAATAATGCATTAAGAGCATGCAAGTACAAGGTAGAGGGGGAATATAGAGATCATTTCAAACCGCTTTGGGATTATGCCGCGGAGATCAAGAGAGCGAATGATAATAACTCAGTTTATCTCGTATTGAAAGAAGAAAGTAATGTATTTCAAAGCATCTACATTTGCTTTCATGCCTTGAAGCAAGGATGGAAGCATGGTTGTAGACCAGTCATAGGTTTTGACGGCTGCTTTCTAAAGGTGACGCAAGGATGAAACACAATTTGTAAAACTCACTTTCTCATCTAATTTTTGTTGTAAATGTTATTTGATCACATATGATTTTTCTTGAATGTTATAGGGATTTTTAGAAGGGCAAATCCTTTCAGCCATGGGTATAGATGGTAACAACCAAATGTATCCAGTTGCATGGGTTGTGGTGCCGAGAGAAACAGAAGATACATGGACATGGTTTCTACAACATGTCATTACAGATTTGGAGTTAAGGGAAGGTCAAGGTCTGACTGTGCTAAGTGATAAGCAAAAGGTAACTAAGTTGTTTAGGATTTGCTTATTTGTATACACTTCCTTGAGTATATAATGTGAAACTAAAAATATTCATTAACTTACTTGTTCAGGGTTTAATAAATGCAATTTCAAACAAATTACCTGATGCTGAGCATAGATGTTGTGCTCGACATGTCTATACTAATTTTAGGAGGAAATTTGGGGGCTTGCAGTATAGATCTTATTTTTGGTCAATGGCCAATGCAACCACTCCTAACATGTATGCTGATAGGTTGGAAAAATTGAGAGAGTTTGACCCTAGAGCTGCGGATGATTTGGAGAGTAGAGATCCAACTCAATGGTTTAGTGTCAATAGTTGTTGTGATAGTGTTACGAACAACATCACTGAAGTGTGGAACGGGTCAATAATTGAGGTTAGAAGATTGCCAATTTTAGGTTTGTTGGAGCAACTTAGAGAAGCCTCAATTAAGAGAATGAATGCTAGAAGGAAACTCTTTGATGAAAAGGATATAAATGTTTGTCCTAGGATCTTGAAGTTGCTTGCTATGAAAGAAGAAGAGGCTGCAAAGTGGTCATGTTTATACACTGGAAGGGATGGGTATGAGGTGAAATGTAGTTCAAACTCGTTACATGATAAATATATTGTAAGCATAGAGTTTAGAACATGCAGTTGTAGATCTTGGCAATTGAGTGGGATTCCTTGTGTTCATGCAATTTGTGCAATTTGGGAAGTGAGGGACAAACCAGAAAACTATGTCAGTGATTGGTATAAGAAAGAGGAATACATGAGGGCATATAGTCAATGCATTGAGATGCTCAATGGACCAAATGAATGGCCCAGACAAGGGAAACCACAAGTTGAGTGTCCACCATTAAAAATTTGACAAGGGAGGCCAAAAAGAAAGAGAAGAAGAGAGTTGGGTGAACCTGTTAAGAATTCAAAGGTATCTAGAAAAGGACAACTACAAGTTTGTAGAAGATGTGGAATTTCTGGACACAACAGATTGAAGTGCTCTAATGTGGATTCATCACCAACAATGAATGAAAGGGTATGTTTTAATGTTGTTTTGTAATTTTATTTAATCTTTTGTCTTACAAATGACGTTGTGCAATTGATTATATTAGGAATCAAGTGGTAGAAATACCGGTGGAAGACACGGGGGTCGAGGAAGAGGACAAAGATCTATTGAAGCGGGGGGCACAAATATATTTTCCAGCTAGATTTCTATTCATTTGGATGCAAGCCAAGCTAGCTCTAATGTTACCGCTAGTCATGTTGATGGATTTGGTGATCTGAGGAGTTGCTGAATTGATCTTGCAAAGGTTGTAACCATTTTTTTTGGGTATTTAAGTACGTGATGATCAATATGAATGAGTAGTCTTGTTACAGAGAGTTTTTTGCAAGCAATGGGTAAAAAAAATAGTACTACTGCAGGTTCTATTTTCTTTAGAGAATGAACATATACAGCTGTATAAAATTGACACTCTAGGAATTTCAGAACCTTGTTCTCTCTTTTCCCATGGTGTATACAGGTTCTAGTATTTTCAAATATGGTATAAAGAAAAGGGCAATGATATGGAGCAACTAGAGGAAATCCTCTTCTGACCGTCCAGGGAAATGAACAATTTTGTATAAGCAAGCAAATCTTCATTTTTGTTTTTGTCGTGTTGAGGTCACCCAAAATTCAAATGTTTTTTTTTGTTTTGTACAAAAACAACAGTACCCACAGTTGCTGCTTAACTTTTATACTTTCTTATTTATTTATTTATTTTTATTTTTCTAAGTTAGTAATTAGTTAGTGGGTTTCCTTATTAAATATAACTTTGACAGAAAAGTTAACAGTTAGTTAGTGGGTTTTCTTATTATCTCTAAACTTAAAACATTTGTGCCTCAATCCGGATAAAAGAAACGTTTGTTCCTTAGTCCGGACAAAAATAAAACGTTGATTCCTTATTAACCCGTTTTTATGTAGGCTTCAAGCCTTACAAATATAAAAAAAAAATTCATATAGCTAAGAAAGAGGGAATTAATAACTCTTAGACGTGGAAACAGAACATCAGAGTGTTAGAATGCCATTTTTAAGTTATAATGCATGTTTATAGAAGCGGAACGTACGTAAGTTGTTTATTTAAAATTCGACACTACCAATAATAATTAATCTGCATTATTTTATGAAATGATTACTTGGCTTTACTTTTTCGTTGTTACTTTTATTCTGTAGGATATGATGTGTAGGCTAGTACTTTAGGTTTAGGGACACCCCAGACCTGTTTTTGGTAACATTATTGAGTAGCTAGACTAGATTTGTTGTTATTATTGGCGTATTGCATTTTCCCATACCTTATCCGTTTCCTTTTTAAAGCTTCAATATTAGTGTAGATTTCAATATATAAGTAGTAGTAGTATATATCTTTGAGCAGACACTATAATGCGAAGTAGTAGTCACTAAGGCCGGTTCTCAGCCCGACGGAACTAGCCCCTTGTATTTGGGGCTCATTTTTATTTTACTCTTTATATTTTATTATGAAAAAATTATAAAAATATTTAAATTTATTTTATATAAAATGTTATAAGGGTCTCATTTTATATATTTTAAATTAATAATTTTTTTGTCTTATATAATTTATTTTACATATTCTATTTTAGATTTTAGCACGGGACCCCGAAAATCATGAAAACGACCTGACTATAGCTGGTGTGATTATGAGAAAGGACAAATTAAAACCAAAAGCGGTGGAGTAGCTAGTGTATGCAAGCTAAGCTAGCGGAGCAGATATGGACGGGAGGCAATGGAAAGTGGTTACTTTGATGCAAATTGATAAGGTAAGTAAGGGGCAGGATCGCTGAGTTTTGGGCCAGTTAGATGGTCGAGCCAGCCACTGAGAGTCAGTCAGTCAAACACACTCTCCCATCCCAAGGATTAATGGGCAAGTCAAACGGTTCACTTTCTTAACGGTCAACGCACCCAAATACCGGCGATAAGGGAAAGAAGAAGGCGGGCAATGGAAGTGGAGGACAGGGGAGCGGCAAGGACGGGTAGGGAGACTACACGTGGCACGACGAGAGAGACAGGTTTCCCGCTCGTCGTCGGTGTAGCGTGACTCGCGACTCGTCGTGACTCGTGATTCCTGAGGGTGGGTGGATATGATGAGGTGGTAGACAGGTCATCTAATAAGTAGAGTAGAAATAGTATTACTACTCTAATTTAATAAGTAGACGTCACGATTATAATAATATACATAGACAATATTGATTTGTCATCCGTTATCAGCTTTTACCATAGAAAAAATGTTCGTAATTGTATACAACCGAGTTGGTGGAGGTTTATCTGCTCGTCAGTTTGAATCCTCCCATACCATTTCTCATTTTGGTCTGTTTCAAAGGGCTTACTTTACTTTATGTGATTCCCGATTTATGTGATTTATCCTGATTGGCGTGAGCCAGTGGATTTATCCAAAATGCACTTGAAGGAGAGTAACGGTAACCACACCACAGCGGGTTTCAGCTTATAAAAAAAATGTTCGGTAATTGGTTTAAGTTAGTCATTACACACACAAAAATCATACATAACAATCAATAGTCTAAGAAAAGCTTATTCTAATACGAATGATGCTACACAGCTCACGATATCGATCAATATCATTATCGTGGCGATCATGCCTGATCGATCAGGACAGTGAAATGCGTGAGAAACAATATCAGTGTGAAGAGACCCGTTAGTTGTGCATACATTGACTTGACGATCCACACAAGTATCACATTGGTTTCAATTAATATACACATTATAATCGTTACCCAAAAAAATGAAACATTTCCTTTATTAATAAGAAACCAGTATGATTCATGTTCCACAAATCAATTATTAATTTGTTCAAAAGAAAAAAAAAATACACTGCAACATCCCAACAGAAACGACCAGCAGTGTTCAACAAAAGTGCGTTTATGTGCTATCCAAGTGATGGGACTCTATATTATCCCACAAATTTTACTTCAGTACGAGCATATTTGTATATATGGTGCAGGGTACGTAGTTACATTTACAAGCATATTAGTGATCAGTGATTAATTGAGTAATGACAATGATGGCCGGTTATGGTATTTTGTAGAAGAGAGTTGCGTGGAGGAGTGCTAGTAACATTCGTACACGTGTGAATGTGGAAAGTTAGGATCCAGCTGGCCGAGTTGAGATACTTCAACAAGGCAAGGCAAGGCAACGCACTTTAATCAAAAACAAACTAGGTTTAACTTTACCCCCGACCGTCAATCCGACTATAAGAGCGGAAATTCAGTTCTCGGTTTGCCTCCCCCGGTGAAACATGTATATCATTTTATTACTACTTGTAAAATTAACGCTAATTAAGATGGTTGGTTACTCTCTAATGTTGAGATATTTAGTATAGTATCTATCCTGTTGTTTGGACGGATTCGATCTTATTTTGCCACAACCTTTCCCTCCTTTTAAATCAACATCAACCATATTACGAGTTAATAATATTTTACCTGCCTGCCCTGCCCCACCCCGTCAAAATTACTAGTACGTATTATACACAAGTAACAACAACCATGCCGGGATCTCAGCTTTTATTGAAAAAGTAGTAACGCCTTTTCTCAACAAAATAAAATAAAAAGAAAAATAAGTGGGTTCTTTTCGCTACACTACACTGCTCCTTTCCTATATAATGACCAACTGCTCTGAGCTCCTCTCTTCCACTTAACTCCCAAACCTCTCCCACTATCTCTCCTTTCTCCTGCCTGCTACGATTTTCTCATCTCTTCCTTCCTCACCACCCAAATTAAACACATAACAGCAAAACAGAACCATGCCAGAAGCTCCGAAGGAAAAATTATCTCCATCAGAAAATTACAACCATTACCTGACCCTTGCGGAGAAGAACAAGAGAGCACTCCAGTTCATAGAGGAAGTGACAACCAATGCAGACGAGGTACAGCAACGCGTCCTCTCAGAGATCCTTTCTCGTAACTCCGATGTAGAGTACCTCCGTAGACACGGACTCGGTGGTCGCACCGACCGTGAATCCTTCAAGAAAACCATACCTGTGATCAAGTACGAGGATATTCAGGCTGATATAACCCGTATCGCTAATGGTGACAAGTCCCACATCCTCTGCTCCGAACCCATCTCCGAGTTCTTGACTAGGTATGTATATATTGATGATTAATCGGACATTACATTACTATCGTCACACTGTTCAGTTTACCCTTTATTATTACTTAACAACAGAAGAAACGGATCGAAAAAACAAATGAACAGAGTAAGTAGTGGCAGAAACAGAGATATAAACATTCAATTTTGAGTTTTGATCACTCTCTCTAGTCTCTACATCTACTAACTGATCAATCCTATTCTCCAGCTCTGGTACATCAGGAGGTGAACGCAAGCTAATGCCAACAATCGAATCCGAACTTGACCGTCGCACTATGTTATACAGTCTCCTTATGCCGGTAATGTCTAGTCACGTCTCCGGTCTCGACAACGGAAAAGGCATGTACTTCTTATTCATAAAATCAGAATCCAAAACACCTTCCGGTTTACCAGCCCGACCCGTCTTAACATCCTACTACAAATCCCGTCACTTCCGTGACCGACCATTTGACCCTTACACAAACTACACTTCTCCTAATGAAACCATTCTCTGCCCCGATTCTTACCAGTCCATGTACACCCAGCTCCTATGTGGCCTTCTTCACCGCACCGACGTGCTCAGAGTCGGTGCTGTTCGCCTCTGGATTCATCCGTGCCATCAAGTTTCTTGAGAAACACTGGCCTGAACTAACCCATGATATCAGATTCGGTTCTCTCACTTCACAGATCACTGATCCTAATGTCCGTCGTGCTGTTTCAAACATCTTAACAAAACCTGACCCCGAGCTTGCTGATTTCATCGAACGGGAGTGTGGACAACCGACTTGGGAAGGGATTATTACCAGGTTATGGCCGAATACAAAGTATGTGGATGTCATTGTTACTGGTGCCATGTCACAGTATATCCCAATTCTCGATTACTATAGTAATGGTTTACCATTGGTTTGTACCATGTACGCATCGTCGGAGTGTTACTTTGGTGTTAATTTGAATCCCATGTGTAAACCGTGTGATGTATCGTATACACTCATCCCTAGTATGTGTTACTTCGAGTTCCTTCCTGTTCAGAGAAATGCTGTCTCCTCAGTTGATCAGAATAAGGCACTGACTGAGAAGGAACAGCGTGAGTTGATTGAGCTGGTAGATGTCAAACTAGGACAGGAGTATGAGCTCGTAATCACCACTTATGCCGGTATGTTACGTTAATTAAGACTAGTTACTTTTGTTTGTTTGGTTTTTACTCTGCTGTTAATATATCATGTGTGTGGTGTGCTGCTATACGTGCTTTGATTTGCAGGGTTATACAGGTACAGAGTAGGAGACGTGTTAAAGGTAACAGGGTTTAAGAACTCCGCACCACAATTCAGTTTCGTCTGTCGTAAGAATGTAATCCTGAGCATCGATTCTGATAAAACCGATGAAGTCGAGCTTCAATCTGCTGTCAAAAACGCAATCACTCATCTTCAACCTTTTGACGCCACACTTGTCGAGTACACTAGCTATGCGGATACATCAACTATTCCTGGTCACTACGTCATCTACTGGGAGCTCGCATACAAAACTACTACTACTACTACTACCATGGCGATGCCGGTACCGCCGTCGGTCTTTGAGGATTGTTGTTTAGCAGTGGAGGAATCGTTGAACAGTGTCTACAGACAGGGAAGAGTGTCTGATAAGTCGATCGGAGCATTGGAAATACGCGTTGTGGAGTCTGGTACATTTGATAAGTTGATGGATTACGCTATAAGTCTGGGTGCATCGATTAATCAGTACAAGACGCCAAGGTGTGTTAAATTTAAACCCATTGTGGAGTTGTTGGATTCCAGGGTTTTGAACAAGTATTTCAGTCCTAAATGTCCAAAGTGGGTGCCTGGTCGTAAGGAGTGGTACAGTGGAGCTGAGAATGGATGGGAATGGAGTCATCACAGTGGAAGAGATGGGATTTGGCGAGCGAGCAAGCAGTCAGTAATGTGTGAGAGACTTTTGACTGAATTTTTTTGGATTAATTTTGGGAATCATGTTGACAATAATTATATATGGTGGAAAAACCAAAAAAAAGTAAGTGGAGACAAGAGATCTGGGTAGGTACTGGGTGGTACGAACATAATTAAGACGGGGAAGAAGAATTTAGGTTGACCACTATGTTTAAGATTAATTGAGGTTCGTTTATTATTATGATTATTGTTATTAGTAGTAGTATTAAAGACGAAAATACCTGTTTAGTTTGTTAATCTTTTTTATTAATGAATAATGACAATCATCACATGATAGTACGTAATAGTATTTATTATTGGGAAGAGTAAAGGAAGGAGATCCGAGTACAAGTTGTACAACAGAATCATTCATAGAAGATGATACTACCACTACTACATATGCAAATACCAGGAGCTGAAATCCAGCCATAAAACCTGGCCAACTCAACTCGCATTTTGCGCATTGCCGTAACCCCTTTTCCGTCTCGTTGGTCGCAATAATATAAAAACAAACCAAACCGTTTCTCCGCACTAATCTGTTTTGGACAGAAACACACAGTCACATGCCACACAACTAGCTTTTTTTTTTCTTTTAAGACTAATTACATCATGCAAGGTTTATCATAATGCTCATATATATAGAGCATAAAAACCTTGGACATTAGCAAAGACATTAGGCTAATCATCTAGATCACGGGTACTAGGTCTGACATCAACACAAGCTAAAGGAATACATTTTCATAATCAACTTGGATAACAAAAGGAACATTTTGAGAATTCGCTAACAGCACAAACCACCACAATCTACCATAATACTTGATAAAACCATTTAAAGTAACGCGAATTAGAACCTGGGGTGGTGCCACCTATTTTATCTTTTTGTGGTTTATCATTTTGTAAAACTTTAAAATGTTGTATTTTATTATATATAAGTTCAAATAATACAAAATTTATACCATTGTTTATCATAATTTGAGATCCTCAAAATAAGACCAAACATTAATATGTTTTTGATAAATTTTAATTTTTTTAAATTTTTGTACGTACATATTTTTTAAAAATTCATTGTGAATCTTAAGTTTAGGAAAAGTGAATCAAAGGTTGTTAAAAAGTGAATCGAAAGTTGTTAAAAAGTAGAGAGTTGCGTAAAAGTGAATAAGAGGTTTTAAAAGAAGTGAATCTCATAAACAGAGATTGTTTAACTAAAATGATTCTGATTGTTTAACTAGTGTGAATTAGAGATTTTAGAAAAGTGAATAAAGGTTGTTAAAAAGTGAATCACAAGTTGTTACAAAGTGAATCAGAGTAATAAGAAAAGTGAATCTAGTAAGCGTAGATTGTTTAACTAAAGTGATTAAGAGGTTTAAGAAATGTGAATCAAAGGTTTTTATAAAGTGAATCATGTGTTTAAGAAAAGTGAATCAAAGGTTTAAGAAAAGTGATTCGCGTAAATAGAAATTGTTTAACTAAAGTGAATAAGAGGTAGAAAAGTGAATCAGAGGTTTAAGAAAAATGAATCAAAGGTTTTTTAAAGGTGAATCAAAGGTTTAAGAAAAGTAAATATTTTGTTTAATACTAGTAAAAGTTAATCCTACCCCAGACTTATGCAAGAAAAGTTTGAACCTTTCATTTATTGAAAGTGAACCCTAAACCCTACACTACAAACCATACAAATGTCTTCGATGTTTTTAACTTTCCTAGGGTGGTTTTCAGAGTGTTTGGGATAAGATTCATTTTCTTAATGAATAAGGTTCATTTTATTGTTAAAGAAAATTCATTTTGTTAATGAATAAGATTCACTTTAAAAATATGTAATATATACTCCTTATAAAAACATAAAATTTTAAGTTTATCAAAACATATCCATGATACATCTTGTTTTGAAGAGTACGAAAAATGATGAACAGTGATATAATTTTTTTATTTTTACACTTATATTTTGTGAGTTATAACATTTTGGAAAAAAAATTGTTTCTCTCTCCTCCCACCTTAACTCTACGTACTTCCCCTTTTTTTTTCTTTTTTCTCTTTCCTTAATTTTAGTTAGACCAATAATGTATTGACATGTGGCATTAAACCATATTAGAAGGTGGAGCAAGCTCCTTGTTCTCCATTCTATGGTGGCGTTTTTATTCATAGGGCCCATGTATTCTAGTCATTATTCCTTTATGCATGCATGACCTTTGCTTGCCACATGTTGTGTGAAGCCGCCAAGAACATTAGACGAGGTATTGTAGTTAGTGCCAGAAATGATTGTATTGGAGGGGAAATGTGGCTCCACCCACATTCGCCAAAGCATATATGTAACATCCTAGATTTTTACCTTAAACAAAAGTTTACAAAAATACGAGTCCAACGACGCAAATGGATTTAAAACGGAACGTCTGAAGTTTGGACACAAGTCAAACATAAAACAGACGGAGAATGATCAAATGTCCAAACTTGTGTCCGAACATCGGTGTTCGGACACAAGTGGATAGTTTAGAAAATCCGGAAATGGAAGCGTCTGAACTTGTGTCTGGACATGGGAAGTTCGGACACAAGTCGAGGATGAAATCAGAAGAGGTCCGAATTTGTGTATGAACATTGATGTTCGGACACAAATCGAGAGTTAAAACCAGTGGGCGTCTGAACGTTGGTCTGAACTAGTAAGTTCGGACATAAGCCGAGACTTACAAGTTAGATTTCGTCCTCGCATGTTGTCCAAACATGTAAGTCCGGACAGATGTTCGGGCACACCCAAAACAACGAAACCATTATAAACTCTCGGGACCTCTCCGCACATTGATGTCCGGACAAACGTTCGGACAAGTCCTGGAATGCAAATTTCAATATGAAACAGAGTTAGGAAAACACTAAAAACATTCACGAGATTAATGTCAATAGATAGAGAAATGCTTTAGTAACATAGATAGCAGTAAGTTCCATACGAACATAGCAGAAACAACATTTTGATTATCTTATGAAAATCTATAAATTATCGAGAATGTTATTCTGAACATCATAATCAAAACATAACTTCAAATAGCAGTGGAGTTAATTCTCTAGGGTATTACCGTCACACTTAACAACCGTTGAGTGCTCAGGCTTGAATCAACTAAAAACAATCTCAAAATATTTCCTGAACATCATAACTTAAAGAAAAGCGTTTCCAACCAACAGAGCTTAACTCGAGAATTCAGAACAATAATCGTCTTTCCTAGACTATGTGGTAGCGTGTTCCTAATTCCCCAAATCAGCCATCAATACCTGCGATCAGAAAACGATAGACAAAAACAAAAAGGGATCACACAAATCAGAAAAATTGAGTAAATCCTACCTCAATGTGCAAAATAAATTTTAAAGTTCATTTTATCCATTTTCCAATCAGACGAGAGAGAGATTGAACAATTGCATCATTTTTCCAGAAACATGAGTCATCAACCAAAATCAGCAGGGAGCTTTCATCAGGAAACAATCACAGAACCAACACGGAGGTCACCTACAGGACCCCCAAACAATAATACCAGGACAGTCACCTATGGGACCGTCAAATAAAATAACCAGGACAGTCACATATGGGACCGTCAAACACCATCTCACCCTAAGTCCTTAAGTGTGTGCACCCCCTATGAATCCGCAGTCCATAGGTAGATCATAGAGCTTAACTGCCGTCATTGTATGCAGCGCAAAATATAATAATAGTGAGGAGCACCTATGGGCTCCAAAGACATGCTAATTATTCCCGTGAAAGTCTCTGAAAATCCCCAATCAAATCACCATAAAAATATTCCAATTTCACCATTCTCAATACACGGGAAATAATCCCAATTCGCAAAACCATAATTTGAGAAGAAATTATCTTCCAACATAAACAACCTCAGAGTCACAAAACATTTTCCTCCAATTTATAAACCATGAAACCAGACAAATATGAGCATAGAGAATTATCTGATTTGTCAAACAACTTCAGGAGATCATCTAACAGAACTACTGGTAGCGCTCGTCGTCTTAATCGGGGTAGAATATATACAACCAGCAATTAGAATCTACTAACACCATCAAATAATTTAATACACTAACTAAGTAGTAGACTTTTCCCCTTGTAACTCCAATTGGTTCCATGGAAGAGGTTTGGCAATGGTAGAAGGAAGAGCGTAAATTTGAGAGTTCAAAAGAGAAGGAACGAGAATATTTCAGTTGTGAAGAAGGGCGTAGAAAGTCATGGTGAGGAAGAAGGGAGTGGGGAACTCACGATTTAAATATAATATTAATAATATTTTTAAGAGGTGAGATATTTAGTATATGAATTTTGTAATTTATTTTAAATGATAGAAAGTAATTAGATGAACATTTTAAATAATTTAAAAGTGTAAATAAGTCACTTAAAGAACATTCAGTTTGGAGAAATAAATAATTATTTAAATGAGTTGTTGAAGTAGCTCAGAAAGAAACAACTGACGTTGTGTAAAGATGAGGATGAGTGTAAAAATATCTAGAGAGGAATTAGTTTATTTACTTTGGAATGAAAGAGAATGAAATTAGAAAATAATTAATAATATCGGTGACGTCTATGGAATGAAAAGATCAATATCTAGATAGTAATATCGTTGAGGAAATAAAGGAAAGTATATTTAATAATCATTAGGATAGAATAGATAATCGTTTAACTTCCTTGGGCCTACTATTAATCCTAAGTCGGACTATCCACCCTTATCATATTTATCCTGATATAATATTCATCCTTCTCATGCCAACCATATATTATACTTATTCTAACTCAAGAATTTGTGGGTATTTCATCACATCCCCCTTAAAATAAAGCTTCACCCTCAAAGCTAAAAATCTGGGGACTTCAAGCCTAGAAATTCTTCAAGCCTTTAAACTTTCCTCCTCAAAACCCTAGAAATTTGGGGACTTCAGCTTTCCTTCCTTCTTCGTACGGTGCAACTCCTCCTAATCCATCACCTTCTTACCCTCCACCCAAGCAGGTTAGGATGTCAAAATTAATGCGGTGGAGAAGAACGACCGACCGAGAGAGAAGAAGTGAAAATGGCCAGAGGCTACGACCGAGAGAGAGGAACGATGCTAGCGGAGGCGAGAAGAAATTTTTGGCGGTCGCAAGGAAGAGAGAAAGTTATGCTTTGAGTGGTATAGTGCTGGTCTAGAGAGTTGGGATATTGACATAACAAAAAGATTTGAAGGGCATACAAGTCATTTTCACAAAATCCCACTAATTGTTCCATGTTTTTCTGGACTTGTGTTTTAACAGTTGTCTTTGCTAATAGGAAAATTGTAGGGATAAAAGGAATATACAAAAGAATAAAATAAATAAATAATAACTAAACCTACAACTCTACTACGGGTAGCAAAATAAAACCTGGTCGGAGTATAGTGTAAATATATTACGACCGAGAGTATCGAATCCAAGGGACTTATAGAAAATTAGTCCTAATCAGGGCAAAGCCTATTCTATAATAAAAGGGGGGAAAAGTAAATGTGACTCTAACTAATAACTAAATAAAATAAACTAACCAAATGTATGATTCGGGACTAGATCAACCAAATACCACTACGAACACTCAATTCATAACAAGTCTCTGAAATCACCCGAACAAATGAACGTGCCGGGTCCTGCCGGATAGTCTCTGCGCGGCATATTCAAAGACATTGAATGTGCCGGACAGAACCAACCCGACACTAGACCCGGCAAAACAGAAAATGCGAATTCCTGTCCTAGTCTCAAACATTGAAAACCAGGACTCGCTACCCATTACGAACCCAAGATTTCTTTAGTATTCGACGACGGAGTAACGAAAATGGATAAGTTATTCAACTCTTTCGATTTTGTCATCGGCACTCTGCATCTAAACAATGGTGAAAGACCACCAAGACTCTCAACCAAAGCACCCTTTTAGAAGATAGGAGAAACAAGTAGCGATCTCATTCCGCCTCTCATGAAGATCTGAGTCTTAGCAAAAACTTGGGAATATATATATTGAATGGTCAAAGTGTTTACAAGGAAAACTCATCCTAACCAACTAACAAGGATCTCTACTTCACCATCCACTCAAATAAAGAAGAAATACATGGGGAGAAGGAGATTGATCAAAAAGCCTAACCCGAAAAGGAAATCTTCTCTTCTTCTTCGTGGATGGATCCGTAGAAATGCCTTGGACACCAACAATGGAATGTGGGTGGAAATGAAGTGTGATGGAGTGTAATAATGATGTTGAAGTGTGTCCTCAAATGATCACATGGGTAGGGTATTTATAGGTGTTGGAAGTGATCTATGGAAAACATATCTTAAATGATGTCTTTCCATAAAGACACACCTCCAAGACATGTCTTTAGTAAAAAGATACCTTTACCATAGTTGTATTGGTATGGAAAGACACACATCCCATATGATGTCTTTCCATAGTATCTTCCCATCCAAAAGACATCTTTCCACTAAAAGACACCTCTTCACCATGAGACACCTTTTCACCATGAGACACCTTTTCACCAAAAGACACCTTTTTTGCCAAGAGACACCTTTTCACCAAAGGACACCTTTTTGCCAAGAGACACCTCTTCATCAAAGAATCCTTTTTCCAAGAGACACCTCTTCATCAAAAGACCCTCTTCATCATGAATACCTCTTCATCAAAAGGCACCTCTTCATCAAAAGGTACCTCTTCATGTACTGCTAACTTCTGTGAACCGAGGCGACTTTTTACTTGTGTCGGTTAGGATTTATTCCTTGCATGAAAACATAGAAACATAAGTGAACATCAATAAACTTTAATTATAATAGAACAAAATATTAACTGTTTGACTTTATTTATACTAATATACTCCTACATCTAGTGCATAAAATATGATAAGTCTCGGCTTATCAAGGCCCTACACTTCTTTTGCTAGTCCTCGAGCAAAACTTGATTAGAAAGGAGTACTTATGCACAAAACAGATAGACTTAGAATGCAATAAGATAAATATTTCAACTCTCTGACTCTATTTCACAAGTATCACTTAATCTACCTTATCCATCAAAACATACTAATGGGTATAAAAATAAAGAATTTTCAAACCGATCAAAAACCTTTGGGCTATTTTGCATAAGGATTTTGGTAAACTCTCCTTTTTCCGGTTTCCATCATTCAGCTCTATTTTTCAAGAGTTTTCTAAATGTGGCCAAGACACTCATCGATGGTTTTATTTTATTGTTCAGCCCTATTTGCAAGGGTTTCTGAATCAACCATGATTTTTTTGCATTGAAGAACGGGGAATTTAGGAGAAAAATAAAAGGAAAAACTCTCGTATCTTGCTTTTATTCTGAGGCATTTTTGTAACCTCACGGAATATAATGCTTTTCATTTGGAAGAAGACTGTTTTCTTTCTTTTTTTTTCCTTTTTTTTCTTCTTCTTTTTTTTGCACAAAAACCCTTTTTAAGATTTTCACCCAAATACTTTTCACATTTTGAAAAAGAAAAGGAGATAATACCCAGAAGTACATAAAAAAGAATTAGGAGAAAGATCATATACTCATGTTAATAAAGAGAATCAAAAAGTTAAAAATAGGAATCTACAAGTCATTAGAAAGCTTACCTCTTGAGAGAACAAGCATTTATTCATTCCTAATCTCATCTCAATCAAACATGCAAAAGTTTAGCAAAACATTGATAAACTTTAAACTTATTATATCAAATATACTAGTGATTTATTTTCTATATAAATATATATATTTAAAATAAAATATTTTTTAGGGGGGGCCTGCCCTACACTTGGCAGGAACACGTCCCCAGTGTTCAAAAGAAAAATAAAGAAATAAGGAAAGGAAGTGACTCCCCTGCGGTGAAAGAAGACCAGATGCGTGGGCTGCCCTACACTTAGCCTTGGCTACTTGGTAGAGTGATCAGAGATCTTGAAAAAGGTTATGAACGATCTCGCATACTCCCGTTGATAAATTTAGCATTGGAGTCGGGAGGTGACCAAGTGGTCATGGTTGAGCAAAAAGTTGCTGCAGCGACTTATGCTCCGTGCGAACGGTCAGATCTCTTGTAATTTCCACTTCCTCAGGTGTTGAAAAATATTGGAATTTGGTGTGTACTAGGTGTGTGGTCGTGCACTAACCACATTCACCTGCTGAGGAAGAGAGCTCTTGCCAATCGCCTGCTGTATTTGAGTATTTGTGTAGGAAGTGTGCTGACGTGCATTCACCTAATTTACTTTGGAGGAAGCACATAAAATATTAAATTCAACAAATTATATTACAAAAAATAATAATAATACAGGAATGCTACCAATCCAAAAAGAAAAAATAAAAAAAATAAATGATTTTTTTTAATATGCCGGACATAATGCCGGGCGACTCGTATCCGGCAATGGACTTCTTCCATTAATGCCGGATTGGTTTACCCGGCTTCCTGCCTGGCTTATTTGTAAATACCTACTGTGTGTGAGACTAGAACTATGAAAAATACGGTGACAATAAAAGAACTCGGAATCACGTATCACACTCGATACACAATGGGCACGTAGTATGTTCACCACACTACCTTTACACGAGATTTAAACTCTCAACACGTTAAGAGTACAATCCACTCTTAACACCTCACACTCAAAGTATACTACGCATTACTAATCACGTTTCAGTATGAAACTGACCTTACTCGTGTAATTCTCTACCACTCAAGACCTATGCGGCGTATTGCCTTCTTGTTTTTCTGATTCTTTCTCTTTTTCCCTTCTTCAACTCTACCCTAACCCTAGAGTTACCGTCTCATATATAGATGCCGAGACTATAGATTACAACTCATAAAACATAGATCGTATTTATCTTTTATCTTTAACAGATAGATAAAATCCCATTTAAGATATTCTATCCGCTTTGTTTGTTTCCTCGGTTTTGGACTGGCACGCGGATCTCGATATTGCTTCTTCACGCTCATCAGTTTGAAGCTGAGTTTGCCGATCAAAAATACATCAACAATTTCCCCCTTTTTGATGCGGCAAACTGTTGAAGTCTTGAACCCCTTGTATTGATTCCCCCTGAATCTTGTATTACCGTAACTCCGCATGAAAGTTCTATCAACTGTCGGCATTCCCCCTCAATCTCACATGCCCTTCTGCTAACCTGTACTCAGTGTAAAACTCACAACCTCTTGTGCATTAAGTGTGATATGATAGTAACTGGAGATATTTGAAAGACAATAAACCAGAAACTCTATACAGGCAGTTCGCATCATAAACCCGACTGAACAAGAGTATTTACAGAACAGATAGGGAAAACATATAGTCAAACCCAAAAATATCAGTCTAAATATGCACCAACTATTTGTGCATCAAGCCATATGTCTAAAAAACCAGATTACGAGAAATTTAAAGACTTCCAACCATACTTCCCCCTTTTGCCACATCAAAAAGAGATCCGTCATTCCAAAAAAAATGTAAGTATCAAATCGGGAAGGGGTAGGATTCAATCCATCTAAAAACTAGAATTTTTCAGACTGTTCATCTGAAGAGTTAGCCGCAGACATCAAAAGATTTATCTTGTCCTCCAGGAGCTGTAGCCTATCCATCAATCGCTTTTCCATCGCCTCCATTGAGTCTAGGACTGACTGCAACATAGAAGAGGTGGAAGGGTAGCATGATCAGTCTTCTCTTCTTGGTGACCAGCCTGTTTGAACTGCCAGCCTGTTTCAGTTAATTCCAAGCCCATCTTGGAAAGAGTCGCAACAGCCAGAAAGTTAGTCGGTTGTGCAGATATGAGGAAGGCATCTTCTTGAATAAGCTTGAAATGTCGAAGAACTTTTGTTATCCAGAAAGGATAAGGAATGGAAGGCTTGGAACTATTAACAATCGACCGCAAATGTGAGATAATAATTCTTGGCAAGGACAGACGAATCTTTTTATCTAAGCACCACATTAACCCTAGATCAACTGGAGTGACCTTGTCACGCATATCAGAACGGGGAAAGATGGTTTGATAAGCAAGCAGATGGAGTAGCCTCGGTAGCACACCCAGGTCCCGTTGTGGATAGTGTTTCAGTCTTGAACTCGCACGAGTTAACCCAAAATGCTGTACCACCTCAGAGTGCGGTGCTACATCCACTTTCTGAGCATTGAACTCAGCTAACCCATCAAGAGGAATTCAAGAATCATAGCAAGCCATGCTGGAGAAATTATCATCTGGACTCCAGCGACCTCAGTCTTAAACTCGTAAGGAGAGACAAATTCTAGGTTTAGAACAAACGGAAATAGAAGCTCCGGATAGTAAGAGGTCTCGGAATTAAACAACTTGTCCCAACCTTGAAATTTCACAATGTCCATTAATGAACTCAAGGAATTCTTTTCTAGCCATTCACAATCTACCAACTTGCCAGGAATAATGTCAGATTCATACATTGTACGAGTGAAAATAGGTTTCTGAGGAAAATTACGACCTGGGTTTTGCGACCTTTCTTGACGAGTGTCCTTGGCCTTCAATGTGGACGTACGACGTGACACAGACTTCAGTCTCTTCGACGATCGCTGTTGCATGACTGGCGAATCATCTTCCTTGCGCTTTGGATTCGCCGGAGGCATCTTCGACCCCCTGAACTACTTTCTTGGCAGGTGTGCGCAACCGACGACGTTTTGGCCGGTGGAATATCGTCCTCTGTTGGAATAGCAGAAGAATCTTCGTCGCTGACTATGGTGGTTTCTTTCGGAGTTGGAGATTTTACTTCAGGTGAGGGTTTTGAAAGAGAATCGGGGACGGTGGTCTGTTGGCTATTATCAGTGGGGTGCACAGTAGCAAGAGGGACAGCTTCTTCGTAGATTAGCTGTTCGAAAGAATCCATCACCGAATTCGAAGGATGTTGAAAGAAAGCTCAAGAACAAGGCTGAGAGGAGAGAGTGTGGGGCGACTGAGAAACTTGGGAGAAGACGTAACCAAGTGAGAAAGACAGTGAAATTTTGTAAATGTGATAAAGGGAAAACAGTGATGTTGTTGTGTTTATGTTTATTTGTTAACAAAAATCAAGATTAAGGAAAATAGAACTTCTCCGGTTGCAAAGCACAGTTGAGAGATCTAGACTGAGACTATCAGAATAAAACATTCAGGAAATTAGGAAGTTAAGCACAATTATCTACATAGACATCGACCAATATACTGTAGTAGATTATGGCTTCAGTCTCCTTTCATTGATAAGTCTCCTAAAGTGGACATACATCCAGCAGTACATGTGGATTGTTTTTTTATTTTAAACTTATGCACAATCACAACTTTCCTTTGAAACGACAAGAGGTGAGAAGTACAATCATATTCCATTATACCTTTCATCACCACAGACTCATACTCACAGCTTAGAAAGGTAATATTTGCTATATTAAAGAAACAACACCTTGACTGTTACTCTTCATCCATGTAACGACTTTGGGTCAACTTGTCCAGAGTAGTTACCCTTAGAAAGTTAGATGATGAGGCATCCTATAAGACTTAATTGTCGGATGAAAGAGGCCAAATACGTGTTGTTTGTGCTGTGAGCAGTGGAGTCTCTTGCCTTGTTCATTTCGTTATATTAGATAACCAATTTTAATATCATATCATTGATCTTTATGGCAAATCCAGGCATGATGCTTGTGAGACACACTCAGGAGATTTATGCGAAAGGAGATAAGAAGTACATTCATCGATCTTAGGTATATTTGATAGACATGCTGAAGTAAACAATAGTCTCATCTCACTAACCTCCGTAACATTTTATTCATGAAAAGACTTAGGATAGAATACTATCATCCATGTAGAACAACCGGAGACGTTTGAATTGAAATGACATAAAGAATAAAGATAAATTGAAAACTATCCAAGAGGACAAAACAACAAAAAAGAAAAAAAACTGAAGAGAAAAAAAACTGATCCGTCTCTCACTTGGTATCTACCATGCCAATCTCAAAACGAAGTCTCTCAAAGGTTTCTCTGGGTAATGGCTTGGTGAATATGTCGGCCAACTGTTTTTCTGTAGGACAATGAAGAAGAATAACATGTCCATGTTCAACATGATCGCGAATGAAATGATGACGGATGTCAATGTGTTTAGAACGTGAGTGATGAACTGGATTTTTGGTTAGCTCAATTGCGCTGGTATTATCGCAATAGATGGGAATTGGAATGAAGAATAGACCATAATCCTCAAGCTGCTGATGAAGCCATAAGATCTGGGCACAGCACGCCGCCGCAGCCACATACTCTGCTTCAGTCGTGGACAGAGCAACCGATGCTTGTTTCCTAGAAGACCAAGCTATGAGATTAGAGCCCAAGAATTGAGCCGTGCCCGTTGTACTCTTCCTATCAGTAAGAGAACCACCAAAATCTGCATCAGTATACCCAGAAAGTGTAGGTAACGAAGTAGCCGTGTATAGAAGTCCAAGAGACGATGTCCCTTGTAGATACCGGAAAATTCGTTTGACATGTTTTGGGATTACAGAAACACACACTTTGCATAATATCAGGACGACTCGCGGTAAGATAGAGAAGAGACCCTATCCCCCCTATAAATGGAAGGATCTGTAGACTCTGCAGTGGGTTCCAGTCCGAGTCTGAGAGTAGTTGACATCGGAGTAGACATTGGTTTACTCTCATTGAACTTATACTTAGTTAAAAGCTCCAAAGTATATTTAGTTTGGCTGACAAAAGTGCCATCAGCTGTTTGGCGAATCTGTAAACCAAGAAAATAGGTTAACTCGCCCATGTTACTCATTTGGAACTCTTTTGTCATCATGGTCTCAAATTCCGTTGTCAGTTGTGGACTGGTGGACCCGAAGACAATGTCATCCACATATATCTGAACCAGAAGCTTGTCCGTCCCACACTGTTTGATAAACAACGTGCGATCAACATGTCCACGTACAAACTGTTGGCTAACAAGAAATGTGGTCAATCTGTCATACCACGCCCTTGGTGCTTGTTTAAGACCATACAATTTTTTTCAACCGATAGACATGAGTAGGATAGATAGGATCTTCAAATCCCGGTGGCTGAGTAACATATACCTCTTCCTTAAGATGTCCATTTAGGAAGGCACATTTGACATCCATCTGGTAGAGTGTAAACCTATGTAAAGTGGCAAAGGCTATGAGCAGTCGAATAGCCTCAAGTCGTGCTACAGGAGCATAGGTTTCATCAAAATCCAAACCCTCCTGTTGGTTATATCCTTTGGCAACTAGTCGAGCTTTATTTCTGGATATTTGACCATTTGAGTCCAGCTTATTACGAAACACCCACTTTGTTCCTATGACATTCTGATTTTCAGGTTTCTCAACAAGTTCCCATACCTCATTTCGTACAAATTCATTCAACTCCTCATGCATAGCATTTATCCAACTTTCATGTTCTAACGCTTCCTTCACAGTTTTCGGCTCTACTGTTGATACAAAGCCAAAGTAAGCACAAAACGTTTGTGCATTCGACCTGGTTTGGACTCCTGAGTTCAGATCTGACAAAATATTGTTAATCTCTATACCCGGGGCATTACGGGGTGTCAGACGAAGCGTGACTCCGGCTTCCTGGTTTACTGCTGGTAGCAAGACGGTGTTTGGTGGTGTAGCTTCTGAGCTCGGAACTGATAATGGAAGAACGTCAGTTCGCACAGCTTCTACTTCTGATTCAGCTTCTGAATCATTATCCATGGGTACATCGTCAGCCTTATAACTGAAAAGATCTTTCATCTCCTGATGACTCACCCGTCCCCAAAGTTATTCTCGTCAAACTTGACATTTGCGGATTCTTCAACCACCAAGGTGCGCTTGTTAAAAACCCGACAAGCTTTGCTGCTCATTGCATAACCGAGAAATACGCCTTCATCACTTCTTTTATCAAACTTCCCTAGGTGATCCTTTCCATGATTAAGAATGTAACATGTACACCCAAACACCCTGAAATGTGATATAGATGGCTTGCGCCCTTTGTACAGTTCATAGGGAGTCTTGATTAGAATTGGGTGAATCAAAGCTCTATTGAGAATGTAACATGCTGTGTTTATCGCCTCCCCCCAGAAAACTTGGTGCAAGACCACTACTGTTCAACATAGTGCGAGCCATTTCTTGAAGAGTCCTATTTTTACGTTCCACCACTCCATTTTGCTGAGGAGTTCTAGTCGCGGAATAGGTATATGTATTCCGTTTTCAGTACAGAACTGAGACATCTTCCATTTGAATTCCGTCCCTGATCAGTTCTAATGGTCTTGACCTTATTCTCCGTTTGAGTCTGAATCTTAGCAAACAGACCCACAATCTCACCAAACGGTTGATCTCCTTACTATGAAGTAGAATCACCCATGTGAACCTTGAGAAATCATCAACGACTACCAGTATGTATCTCTTGCCAGACCTGCTCTGAATCCTCATCGGTCCCATTAAATCCATATGAATTAATTCTAAAGTCTTGGTACTACTTACCGCATGAGTCGGAGATGTGAAATCCTTATTTGTTTGTTCAGAGCACAATCAGCACAGATAACTCGTGACCTATCCTCCTTTGTGGTAACCCGTTGACTAACTCCTTTAGTCTTAATTTGTTGATCAACCTGTGATGAGCATGCCCTAACCTTCGATGCCACAATATTTCTTCATCATCTTTAACCTAAGACAAGTCAAATCTTTCCTGGTCATTCACATCTACCATGTAAAGATTCCTACTCTACAACCTTGTAACATTACCTCCTGTGTAACCTTGTTGCGTATTTGAAACCCATTCGAATCAAAAACAACCTCCGAGGGACCCTTGTCGCACACTTGTGACACGCTCAGATCATGACTGAGACCCTCTACCAAACTAACTTGATCAATGCAGTTCTCTTTGCCAATCGTCCCTATCCCTATAATTCTCCCTTTGCCATTGTTTCCGAATGTAACTTTTCCTCCTCGATGTTCAACTAAGGTATTGAACTTCTTTTTGTCTCCACTCATATGTCTTGAGCCCACTGTCCATCAGCCACCAGTTCTCACATAACGAGGTAGCCAAAGCCTAAACACATCCAATCACTTTTAGCTTTAGGTACCTAAACTAGCTTAGGTCCTGTTTTATGATGAAAGTGCGAATAATTGTTGTTTGTATTGGCTCTAGACTGACGCGAATTGTCAATGAAGGATTTTCTAAAGTATAAACTCCTACAAAAACCAATACTATGACCGTGTTTTATGACAATATTGACAGAAAAATGTCGACTTGGAATATTTAACATTTGAGACCTTCCTCTCTGGTGTATGAACATGTGTGACACTTTTCTTCTTCCCGGTTAGCATCTGAGTTAAATCTGCCTTTCCAGTGTACCAAGCGGGATTTCGTGGCATAGCTATTTCTTTTCTCTCCTAGCTCTAGACAGATTATCCTCTAACACCTCATTTTGCTTTCTTAAGTTCTCATGCCTTTCTTGTAATGTCTTGAATTCAGACGAACCCAAGCAGGTAAACATGCAATCTCTCTTTTATTGGTTTGACAAACTTAATAGTAGATTTTTCTTTAGTTCAGAGATTCAGTTTAGACTCTATGGGACTATCTATTCTTGACAATTAGACTCAAGCAGTTTTATTTAGACGGCAGTTGTTAATAGACTGAAATTTCTTTCTTTGATAAAGATTAAAAGCATCTTCTATGAGTTCAGGACTTACCTCCTCTGCTTCTAGGACCTCTTGCCATCCGTCTTTTGCCATCATGCAGAAGTTCCTATCTGACATCATATTGATCTTTCATCATCTTCAACCACAGCGGTCATGCACACCTGTGCTGTTTCTTCTGCCTCCGAGTCCTCATCATGACTCCTCCTATCCCCACGTTGCTGCTGCCTCAGTAAACTTCTTGATTTTGTCATGAAAATCGTCCTTTGATTTTAACATACAGTCCTCCCCACATGTCCGGTTGTTACAATGGAAGCAAATGATTGTCCTTCTTAGACTGAATCTATCAGTTCTGGAACCAGACCCTCTTCTTTCCGCCAAATATCTTCCTGATTCCGTTAGCTATCATGGTAATCTCTTCATCCTCATTTGCATCATCATCTTCTTTATCACTTGATATCCTTCGCCTTCAGTGCCAAATCCTTATTAATACTCAGACCAACTAGTCCACCTTTCATCTTGCCTTCATACACCGTTAGTTCAGATCCCAGTTCTTCAAAGGACAATTTCGACATAGATCCTTGTAGACTCCAAAACGGTAGTGAAGTTCAGCCATTCTTTGCACAAACTATCCAGAAACTCTGTTTATTTGAGCATTGTCCAGAGTTACTCCGACAGCCTTAAGCTCACATAAATCTTATCAAATTTTTTCTATTGTCTCCGAAATCATTTCGCCCTCATCCATCTTAAAATTATCAAGTTGCCTCTTGAGTTGCTTTCCCTTTGCTTTCTTGACTGAGTCTGTCCCTGCGTAAGCCGTCTTAAGGAATTCCCAGACCTCCTTTGCAGTGCTTAAACCCCAGACTTTCTGTTGGTCTGAGTCTGACAGGGAGGACATTATACTCTCCGAGCTTGTCGATTCTTGCTTATCAACTTGTTATCATTCTCACCCAGCTTGACTTTGGCTTATCCTTGGTGACTCCTTCTTCAACATATTTCGGTTTTAGGTCTCCTTCAGTCACCACATCCCAAAGCTGAAGATCGATGGAAATTAGTTGATCCTCCATCTGTTCACACCAACTAGTATAGTTGAACTTGGTCAACTTAGGCGGTTTGACACAGTAAGTATTCATCTCGATCTACCCTGAAAAGTTTTCTCTGAATTTTGGGTAACCTTGCTCTGATACCAATTGTAAATACCTACTGTGTGTGAGACTAGAACTATGAAAATACGGTGACAATAAAAGAACTCGGAATTACGTATCACACTCGATACACAATGGGCAGTAGTATGTTCACCACACTACCTTACACGAGATTTAAACTCTCAACATGTTAAGAGTACAATCCACTCTTAACACCTCACACTCAAGTATACTACGCATTACTAATCACGTTTCAGTATGAACTGACCTTACTCGTGTAATTCTCTACCACTCAAGACCTATGCGGCGTATTGCCTTCTGTTTTTTCTGATTCTTTCTCTTTTTCCCATGTACCACTACTCCCCTAACCCTAGAGTTACCGTCTCATATATAGACGCCGAGACTATAGATTACAACTCATAAAATAGATCGTATTTCTTTTATCTTTAACAGATAGATAAAATCCCATTTAAGATATTTTATCCGCTTTGTTTGTTTCCTCGGTTTTGGACTGGCACGCGGATCTCGATATTGCTTCTTCACGCTCATCAGTTTGAAGCTGAGTTTGCCGATCAAAATACATCAACATTTTTAAACTCGAAGAGAGAATAAAATAAATCAAAAAGAGAGAAGGATGTAAAACGAGATGTTTGTAAAAACATATTTTCATAAGTAAATTTGCAAAAAATTAAAAGAAGAAACAAAATTGTGAATGGCGGACGTGGTGCGGGTGTGCCGAGCCCGGCATTGGACTTCCTCCAATATTGCCGGGTTGATTTTACCCCGGCGTTACGCCCGGCTAATTCAAACTCGAAAAAGAGAAAATAAATTAATGGAAAAGAGAAGGTAAAAATAAAATAAGAGTGCAATAGGCAGGGATAATTACAACTACTCTAATAATTTGAAGAGAAAAATGTAAGACGAAAGTTGAGACTTAATGCCGGATTGTGCGCCGGGTTAATAATGTCCGGCTTAGGACTTTCTCCAATATGCCGGATGTGTTAAATCCGGCTTCGTGCACGGCATGCTCAATCTAAAGAAAACACAATTAAAAATAACAAAACACGACTCAGGGAATATGAATTATTGAATGTGTCGGGCATGCTATATCCGGCATAGAGCAACGACGCCAATTTGCTAGACGGAAATTGTAAGGATAAAAGGAATATACAAAAGAATAAATAAATAATAATAACTAACCTACAACTCTACTACGGGTAGCAAAATAAAACCCGGTCGGAGTATAGTATAATATATTACGACCGAGAGTATCGAACCCAAGGGACTTATAGAAAATTAGTCTAATCCGGGCAAAGCCTATTCTATAATAAAGGGGGGAAAAGTAAATGTGACTCTAACTAAATAACTAAATAAAATAAACTAACTAAATGTATGATTCGGGACTAGATCAACCCAAATAGCACTACACTCAATACATAACAAGTCTCTAAAATCACCCGAACAAATGAATGTGTCGGATGTCCTGCCGGATAGTCTCTGTGCGCGGCATATTCAAAGACATTGAATGTGCCGGACAGAACCAACCCGGCACTAGACCGGCAAGAACAGAAAATGCGAATTCCTGTCCTAGTCTCAAACATTGAAACCAGGACTCGCTACCCATTACGAACCCAAGGATCTCTCGTTAGTATTCGACGGAATAACGAAAATGGATAAGGTTATTCAACTCTTTCGGTTTTGTCATCGGCACTCTACATCCACCAAGACTCTCAACCAAAGCACCCTTTTAGAAGATAGGAGAAACAAGTAGCGATCTCATTCCGCCTCTCATGAAGATCTGAGTCTTAGCAAAAATTGGGAATATATATATTGAATGGTCAAAGTGTTTACAAGGAAAGAACTCATCCATAACCAAAACTAACAAGGATCTCTACTTCACCACCACTCAAATAAAGAAGAAATACATGGGGGAGAAGGAGATTGATCAAAAGCCTTAACCCAAAAGGAAATCTTCTCTTCTTCTTCGTGGATGGATCCGTAGAAATGCCTTGGACACCAACAATGGAATGTGGGCGGAAATGACGCATGGATGGAGTGTAATAATGATGTTGAAGTGTGTCCTCAAATGATCACATGGGTAGGGTATTTATAGGTTTGGAAGTGATTCTATGGAAAGACATATCTTAAATGATGTCTTTCCATAAAGACACACCTCAAAGACATGTCTTTAGTAAAAAGATACCTTTACCATAGTTGTATTGGTATGGAAAGACACATCACCATATGATGTCTTTCCATAGTATTTTCCCATCCAAAAGACATCTTTCCAACTAAAAGACACCTCTTCACCATGAGACACCTTTTCACCATGAGACACCTTTTCACCTGAGACACCTTTTCACCAAAGACACCTTTTTGCCAAGAGACACCTTTTCACCAAAGGACACCTTTTGCCAAGAGACACCTCTTCATCAAAAGAATCCTTTTGCCAAGAGACACTCTTCATCAAAAGACACCTCTTCATCATGAGATACCTCTTCATCAAAAAGACACCTCTTCATCATGAGATACCTCTTCATCAAAAAGGCCTATTCATCAAAAGGTACCTCTTCATGTACTGCTAACTTTGGTGAACCGAGGCGACTTTTACTTGTGTGTTTAGGATTGTATTCCTGCATGAAAACATAGAAAACATAAGTATGAACATCAATAATAAACTTTAATACATAATATAACATAAATATTAACTATTTGACTTTATTTAATAATATACTCCTACATCTAGTGCATAAAATATGATAAGTCTGCGGCTTATCAGTCTTACATTTGGTAAAAGACTACTATTATTTTGACAGTTGTCTTAACCAACCTTTTTTTTTTGCTTAAATCACCTATTTTGTACCAAAGGAACACTATATACTTAACAGTGTCTTTTAACAGTAGTAAAAAACTAATTGTAGGAGTGCATGTAGTTTATGACCATTGACAGTGGATTTGAAAAAATGATCCTCATGCACTCATGGAAGCGAGAGCAGTGAAGTTTCATGCACTAGTACAAATAGACTATTCCAGCGGTTGTTTTGGGCCTATTTCGGCGGTTCTGAACCACTGAAATGGGTGCACCGCGATAGGGTTGCAGCGGTTTTTAAAACAAACCTCCGAAAAGGTGCATTTTTAGGACAAAAAACATCCCTAATTTTGGTGTTCTGAACTGCCGAAATGGGGTACGTCGAGATAGAGTTACACAACCTATCTCGGCGGTTAAACAACCGCCAAAATACGCGCGTTTAGAACAAAAAAAAACACACTTATTCGGCGGTTCCTAGCTAAAACCGCCGCCGAAAAATAGGTGTAGTTTCAAAAAAAAATTGATACTATTGCCCGTCTTCAACCTCGCTCACGAGATTCAATAGTTCTAGTGATTCATTGAGACGTTAGACACAAGATGAATGAATAAAGGCACAAAGCGTGTATGCTCATTGTCGCCTTGCAAAAAATTACTGTGAGACAAGCCAATTGTAGGCGTAGGAGCATGTTTCTTTGTTTGCTAGTTAGGGGTTGTAAAATTACTGTGAGGCACAAGCATGTTCGTTGTTTCAACAGTTAGGGTTGCAAAAATTACGTGAGAAGAGCAGATCATATGAGAAGAGAGACACGCAGAGCATGTTCCTGTTCTCCAGTGCAAATCACCAACAACGAAGAGAATAAAGAGAGGGGAGATGTAGCGGTCCTGTGATTTAATCACTGCATAGGCGCGTTACGTACATAAAAGAGAATGAAGATATGTAGAGAATTGAAAAAGGTGGTGTGAGCATGTATATTCCTTGTGTGCCGAGAGAAAAATATAAGTTTGAGCTGTATTTACCGATTCTGGAATGAAACAACTGTATTCCAATCTTCAATCAGGTATGCGAAATGCACAGCAGTCGAGGAGCAACACACGAGAGAATGAAAGTGGAGGTACAGAGGGCTTGCGAAGTTATAGTGAGTGAAGAGAATGAGGAGAGAGGAAACAAAGGGTCATAAAAAGAAATGCGGGGGGAGGGGAATGCGAAAAATTAGACTAAAAAAACCAAAAAATGCAAAAAAATAGAATTGGGAAATCGACCTATTCGGTGGTCCTAGCTAAGAACCGCCAAAATAGGTGTCATGTTAGACACGGAATTTTCAACGACCTATTTCGGCGGGTTCTTAGCCAGGAATCACGAAATAGGTGTCATTGTTAGACACAGAATTTTCAGCGACCCTATTTCAGCGGTTCTTAGCTAGGAACCACCAAAATAGGTGTCTTTTTTTAGACACAAAAGTTTTTGGGGTCCAATTTCGATGGTTTTACTTACAACCGCTGAAATGGGGGTGCCAAAATAGGTACTTTTTGTACTAGTGATGGTAGAAGAGCATCGAGAAGGCTGGTAGTAACTGTTGTAAGATGATTGATAGTGAGCGACCAAATAAAAGCTCATTTTCTCAGCTCCCTTTCCTTGATACCGCTCACTCCATCTGATCTTCACGTGGTCAACTATTTTTGTTGGTTGATGCTGAGTGTCGGGGTGGAAATGAGGATGCTGAAAACAGTGCGATTCACCATGTACTTTGCATTAAAATGTGGGCGAGTGACCTCCTGAAGCGAGCACTTCTTGATCTCGGCTTCTTCTCCTGTGCTTGAGGATGCATGAAGTGGCACCATCCATCGTTGACCCCTTCCCATCATTTGGAGATAATTAAAGCCAACACTGATTTGAGTTGGATGTATTTGTTGCTTAGAGCTCACTCTTCATGGCAATGGATACCGTCGTCTCTATGTTAATTGAAACGAAGAATCCATTCTTGTTCAATTCAACCCTTCATACTATCCTATGTTACATGGTTACGATCACAAATACAACGAGAAAGAGAGAGAGAGCTTTTGCAGGAGTCAAGCTTAAGTTCGATTGCTAAATGTAGTGTGTCTTATTTCATGGGGGTACTCCCCTATTTATAGCGTTTTTACATCTGATCCCAGGCTTCCAGCCTGTCTTTTTACATATATAAATACAGTTTTACCCTTATCTACCGGTTTTAAGATGGTCAGACGTTCCTACCCTTTTGTTGCGGCTTTGTCCAGCCACAGGCGACCGGCCGCACTATATTCTATCTAGTCTGGTTCGTCTGGTCATAGATGACCGGACAAACGGTTGCTTTATACCTACTTTTAGCTCTGTTTCTGCCCGTCCAGAGATGACCGGACGCTTCCCATGCCCTTTTTGGGCTGGTACCATTTCTTCTCTTCTCATTAATTACTATTTGATCATCCAACGTAAAACTTACCTGGACCTTATTATCGAAATCAAGTACCTTATTTATCAATAAAAAGTACTGCAGACACACTACAAACCAGAAAGACATAAACTTTAACATAGTATTTTATATATACTAAAGCAGGATTAAAGTCACAACAAATTTAAATTATTTAGGAAATGTCTTATGGAAAAGATAGAATGTAAGTAATAAGAAGAAGTTTTGCCAGGACGGAAGGGAAAGCAGGAAAAACTAAGAGTGGGTTCAACGGAGTGGTTTGCAGCAGTTTAGCAAGAGGGGGTAGGCGGTGGCGGTGGCAGATGCGGTGGCGTTGGTGTTGATGGCGGTAGTAGTAGTGGGGTGGACGAAGAGGCGATGTGAGGTGAAGAGAGAAGCGAGAGAGTAGGGGGCTACATAAGGATGCCAATAGGTGACAAGTACCGGTTTCACTCGACCACCTGACTCGTAAAAATGGGTGAAAAACAGTGATGGGTGAAACGGGCCGGTGCGGGTGACGGGTCGAGTGAACATTTTCCACCCGGTCACCCGATCCATTTAACCGACCTATCACCCGCATGTATGTGTTATTGAACAAAGATGGGTGTATTTTTAGTATTTTGATGGTTAATACTATATCAACATTTATTGATGTAGTTTGTATTATTGAATAAATATGAGTGTATTTTATTGAAACAACTAAGCTTATATAGGTGTTTAAAGCTAAAAATGTTTGTTGGAAAGAAAAGAAACGTGTGAGGGGTGATGAATTTACGAGTGACGGGTCATGTTGGATGATGCGGGTGAAAAGCGGGTGATGGGTCGGGTGGAGCGGCACCCGACCCGAACTTGACCCATTGCCATCCCTAGGCTACATTGTGTTTTTTTACTACCATGAGACGACTAGCTTGATCATTTGGTTATTGCTTTTATGTTACAACCGAAAATCAAAATTATTTTAGTCTCTTTTAACTGTGAATAATAACTTTACATGTCTATACTCTGAGTTTACATTTAGGAAAAAAATATAGCTAGATGTACACTTATAAATATATATAATCAGATTTTACTATTTATGGTCCCAAGTAAATTGTTAAAGAAAATTTAAAAATAATAGAAATTTATTTACAAAATATAAAATAAATTTATATCATAGTTTATAAAGAATAAGAATGATAAAAATAATAAAAAAATATTTTCATGTAATGAAGTTACCTCTCAAAATTAAATTTTGGTGCGTAAATAAATTTGGATTGATCGGGTATATAATTATATAATACCGGTGTGCTATTTAGGGCGTACATCACATTTATTCCGATCATTTTATCTGAAAATTTTAACCAGATTTTGAAACCAACTTTTGTGGTCCCCTCTTTTAATATGTAACCGGTTTGTTTGCATGCATCGGTTATGGACACTGATAGATTTCAACTTTCAAGAGGCTCATTTTTTCCATATCTTGAGAGTATTTTGGTATGCTTTTATGGATAGATAACGGCCACCCAGAAAAAGATGGTTGTTTTTGTCCAAATTATATTTGCCAAATGGAGCATTTTAGGGGTGTGGATTCAAATCTGGACACGCCCCAGAACTATTCTCAACTATTTTATGATCATTAGATTAGGGGAAGGACTCAGATTTGAAAATCCCAAAAATATAGTACCAAATAGATAAATTCACAAATTTATCTGAGTCCTTTATTATTATTTTTTCTGATCCAATGGTTAGTGTAGCGTTCAGAACGGTTAAAGGAGCACTATTCACTAACCATGTCTTAACATCAATATGCTCCCTCCTCTCTTCTCACCCCCTCACCCACCCACGCTCCTCCGTCCACCCCGAGCAACCCAGCGCCATGTCTAACCACCACACCAACCACCGCACAACCTACATCAACCATCGCACATACCGCAACTGTAACCACCACCGAGACACCACAAAAAGAAACCTCATCACAGAGCACCATAGAAAGACCAACCAAATCCATACCACCTGCAACCGGAACACCCACGACCATACAAATCTCATCCCCACACAAACTAATCGGTGAATGAGAGAAAGGGAAGCATGAGAGGAAGAGGGAGTCAGGCCGACTTGCGATACAAATACAAAAGAGGAACATGGAGACCCGTAACCAGGACAAACAAAGGGGAGAGGAAGTTTGGGCATAAAGGAGACACAGGGGAAAATAAGAGGGGATATAGGCCGCAGGAGCAGGCTAGAGAGGTAAAGGGTGATTGGAAGAACAAGGGAAGCGGGTACACTACGGTGTTTCTGGATAATGTTCACAAACAGACTTTCAACTACCAACTAGGGAAAGTTGTTAGCCAATTCGCACCATGGGTTCGCCTGTTTATCAGCCGAAAGAACAGACAAGGAAATAAGCACGCATGTGCCTTCGTGGGGCTGAAAGACATTGAGGTGGCCAGAAGGGTGATCAGAGGAGTTAATGGGAGGAGTATCAATGGAGTAAGATTGAAAGCCAGGATGGAATTTCAAGGGGTCGGAGATCGTAAAAGGAGGTTGAATCAGGACAAACGACGGGAGGAATACACTAATAAGACAGGAATTCGTGAACCCAATGGTGAAACTAAGTCTGAAATGGCAGAATCACAGGGTAGGTCCAGCCAAAACAAGGCTAGCCATCAATGTAAATCCGGATGAAGAGATGAGGAAGTGCCTGACGAGATGCGTTATAGTCGAATTTCGGGTAGATAAAAGCGCCTGTGGGGCAATGTCCTATCTTTAAAAACGTGGCCGGAGATTGCAGGAGTTCTCGCGCTGTCTAGAAGGAAAGTCCTGATGGTATTCAATAGCATGAATGAAGTTAAACAGGTGCTAAACACACAGAAGGATAACATGGAAATAGTCCTACGTGAATGGAATGAAGATGACCAGGTTGAGACGAGAAAGACGTGGATCATAATCAGGGGCATTCCAATATATGCATGGATTAAGTCCAATGTCACAAGTATCGCAAGGCTGGTTGGAGAAGTAGTCAAAATGGAGGATAGGGAATCGAAAACTGTGGAGAACACTGAAATCAAAGTCCAGATAGAAACGTCCACATTACAGTTCATCAATTTGAAAGTCATGGTCCAAGTTAGTGGCAAGGAATTTCCGGTGGCAATAGTAGAAACAGAGCCACCTGATCAGGGCACGAATCACACCACGGTAGAGGAAAGTATCATGCAAGTTGCACAGGGTGGAAGAAAGAAGGTTAAAAGTCATGAAAATACTGATGGGAGCCAATCGGTGGTTATGGGACATATTGAAAAGCAGCACCAAGTTCGAGATAGGAAGAAGAATGTTATAGATTTTGTATTGTGTAGAAGTTTAGTTTGAAAAGTATACTGTAAAGAATTGAGAGTTCATGTATATTGCCGTATGAGAAAGCGTGTATCTTGTATATCTATACTCCTATCAGTACATCTATATATATAAGTACTAAAGATAAAACTGCCTAGATAGAAAATCTAGAAAATCTAGGAGATCTTAACAACTTGGGCCTTCAAGATATAGATGGGCTGGACATATTCCAATACCCCCCCCCCCCCCCCGCAAGCCGCAGGTAAGGAAATTAGCAAGGCTTGAACTACGCGCGCATGCCCATCTGACGAATTTGTTCTTTGTAACGTGTCCCTGGAAGAACCTTAGTCATCATGTCAGCTAACTGTGTAGAAGTATGTGTGTAAACCACATCAACAAGGCCTTGTTGAATTTTCTCACGCACAAAATGGCAATCAATCTCGATGTGCTTTGTCCGCTCGTGAAACACTGGATTACGTGCTATATGGATTGCTGATTGATTATCATATTTAACTAGAATGGGTGTAACACCATCAACACCAAGTTCAGATAAGACACGTGTCAACCAAGTTAACTCTGCTGTAACACGTCGAAGCGACCGATACTCTGCTTCTACACTTGAGAGAGAAACAGAGCCCTGTTTCTTTGTCTTCCATGAAATTGGGCTGTCACCCAAGAAGATATAGTATCCTGAAACAGATTTCCTTGTGTTTGGACAAGCTGCCCAGTCTGAATCACAGTAAGCCACAAGGTCTAACTTGGAATATCGTGCAGCATAAATGACAATGCCATATGTAGTAGTACCTTTAACATAGCGAAGCGCGTGCAATGCCGCCTCCATGTGTATGTCAGTAGGCCTTTGCATAAACTGACCCAGTGTCCGTGAAACTTATATCTGGCCGTGTGTTAGACAAATAATTCAACTTGCCAACAAGTCTTCTATAAGTAGTAGGATCATGTAATTGAACTCCATCATTGGACAACAATTGCTTCCCCATGACCATGGGGCCACGAGCGCAACTGGCTTGCTTGCAGCCAAACTCGTCTATGAGATCAGCACAAAACTTTCGTTGAGACAGAGCATACCCCTGCTTCGTCGGTATGAATTCTATACCCAAGAAGTAATGCAAAACCCCCAGGTCCTTGATCTTGAAATTTAAATCAAGTGCCCGTTTAATGCAATCTATCTCCTTCTGCGCAGCTCCCACAACTAGGATGTCATCAACATAAACAACAAGAAATATGCGTCCAGTATCTGTGTCCTTGAAGAAAAGAGAATAACCGTTCTTTGATTGAGAAAAATCAAGCATTCGAAGAAAACCTGCTAATTTAGAAAACCACTGACGTGATGCTTGTTTCAAACCGTATAGTGATTTTTGAAGTAGGCAAGCCTTATTATCCCCATGTACCTTAAGACCGTCTGGTATCCTCTTGTAAACTTCCTCATCCAACTCACCATGCAAGAAAGCATTATTAACATCAAGTTGGTTGATAATCCACCTTTTTAAGAGCAACAGCAATAAGCGCCCGGATTGTTGTCAACTTAACGACCGGGGAAAAAGTCTCATTATAATCTAGCCCGTGTCGCTGAGTAAAGCCTTTGGCCACTAACCTTGCCTTGTATCGTTCCAATGACCTGTCTGATTTGAGTTTAACTTTGTAAACCCATTTGCATCCTATTACCTTTTTGTCTCGGGGCAAGGTAACAACATCCCATGTGTCATTATGATCGAGAGCCTCTAACTCAGCATCCATAGCCTTACGCCAATGATCATACTTTACTGCATCTTTATAGGTAGCTGGCTCTCATGTCTGGACCTTCGGTGGCCGAAGCTTAGACTTTAGACAACAAAGAGAAAGAAACATTTGGTGTAAGCTTGGTGAGGCTTTCACATCCCATAATAAGATTTGCCGAGGACTCACTAGCTCGGTAAACCCTTTCATCTAAAACTGTTTGAAATACGGTATTACAAACATAATCACTCAAGTAATTCGGTTTGTGACTTTCTCTGCTAGAGCGCCGAACAAAAGATGGCTGTTCAACAACCTCTCCTTCCTTCGGCTGGCTTGGTTGTTCTGCCGGTGTGTCTATATTTTCCTCATAAAAAAACGGTGATGATCATGCACATGTTGGTCATTCTGGTCGTTCTCATAGGATATATGAAAACTGCCAGTATTCTCCTGGTATGGAAAAACATTAGGGTGAAATCTTACATCCCTACAAACCTCTATAGTGTGTGTAACAAGGCTCAAGACTTTATACCCTTTCTTCCTCTGATAATTTCCCAAATAAACGCAAGCTTCACCCCTTAGGTCAAACTTGCTCCCTCTGTCGATGATGGTTTTGTAACACAAGCAGCCAAAAGTTTTAATCTTATCATATGTTACCTTGATGCCATATAAAGCCTTAAATGGTGTCTTTCCTGCCAAGCCTTGGTTGGAAGCCTATTAATCAGATAAGCAGCAGCAGAATACCCCCCCAATAAATGAGTGGAATATTGGACTGAAAATACAATGCTCTTGCTGTCTCAAGCAAATACATGTGTTTTCGTTCAACTACTGCATTTTGTTGTGGAGTGTAAGCACATGCAGTTTGATAGATAATCCCTTCTTTCTGAAAGAAACTTTTCCCTTCATGAGAACTCCCAAGTTCTCTAGCATTATCTGTTCTAACCACTTTAATCTTTGCCTCAAACTGTCGCTCTATCATTCTGACAAAACGAATAATTATTTCCCAGGCCTCACTCTTTTGTCGAATAAGATGAATCCATGTGGTTCTTGTGAAATCGTCAACGAAAAAAATGAAATGCTTATAACCATTATAGGTATCAACTTTGAACGGACCCCATAATCGTTGAGCTCGACTTTTGTCGCAAACATCACAAGGATAACCATCAGAAATTCAGATTCTGTTATTAACTTCATAGCAACAAGTTTCTGAAACGGTACATGACCAAGTTTAATATGTAAATCTCTAGCCCTAGAACTAATTTTATTATGTTGGTCCAAATGCAACCTTGCCAAACTAGCGCAAACGGGAGCTGGCCTTGAAACAGGCCCAATCTCGACTTTACTCTCACCCACGCAAGCTGGACTTGACACCGATCCAGCAGTTAATTTATGCCCGTCGACTCCATCGGCAACCTGATAAGAACCGAAGCCCAGCACCGACTCAGTCCAAGGCTTGCCCCTCTGTAGCCCGTCACCACACACAGAACGATCCAATATGTACAAACCTTGAACGCGTCGCCCCAGTCTTTCAATCGTCCCTGTAGAGTGGACCTGAAGAAAACACTATCCACTGTTAAAAACCACACTGCAATTGAGCTGATCGACTAATCTTGTCACTGAAAGCAAATTAAAGTGGAAATTGGGCACGAACAAAACTTCCACCAAGCAGATGTCGTCACCTAGCTTCACACTTCTAACAAATTTCACTGTTTGAAGCCACCCATCAGGTAGAACTACACTTCTCCCTTCTCGTATTTCTCTCTTGTTTGCAAATGCAGTTTCAATTCCATAAATATGGTATGTAGACCCTGAATCGATAATCCATTTTCTTTCGAAACTATTGTGCGAATTCATGAGGCAGTAGGAATACTTACCCAAAAAATTGCAGTAGCTAGTTTCTTCTGTTTTTGACGCGTTGGTTGTTGCTCGAACAATTTCTGCAATCTGTTGGATTTGTCTGGCTGTAAACCCGTCGTCCTGTGAATTTTGCGTTGTAAATCCACCGTCCTGTGAATTCTGTTCGACTGAGTCCTCAACCTTGACATTGTTGGCAAAAACTTTCTTTTTCCGGGCAAGGACGTTGTCTCTGCCGTGCAAGTGATAGCAATCACTTTCGAGATGCCCATTCTTCTTATAGTAGGTGCACTTTAATCGTTGAAAACAAGCTTCAAAGTTATGCCCTGTCTTTTTACAGAAACTGCACTCCAATTTTTTCCTGTCATACTCACCCTTGCCTCTAGGATTCCTAGAGCTTTCTATGTTGACAAATTTACGAGCATAGAAAGACATAGCGTCTTCTGTTGCAGCTTTTCCTCCTCTTTGCTCTTCTTCCTGAACAACAAGCACAAAAGCCCTCTCAAGACTAGGCGGTTCCTTCATTGCAAGTATCTGACCACGAATCGAAAGGTAATCCCTGTTGAGACCCATCAAAAAATGTACCAGCTTGTCCTCACCTAGTGCTTTCTTATTTGATTTGTTAGCACCGCAAGTACACCCGTTGCAAGTGCATTTTTGCTGCGGTCGAGCCTGTTCGAGCTCACTCCATATCTTCTTCAACTTATTAAAATACTCTGTGACTGAATCGTTCCCTTGTCTAACTTCTGCGAGGTCACGCTTCAAGCTGTGAATTACAGAGAGGTTACTATGTTGGTAACGCTTGCACAAAGTGTCCCAAATTTCTTTCGGGACATCACAATACCGAACTCCTCCAAGCGCATCAGCTCCTAGCGAATTTTCGATCCAAGACACAACCAAGGAATTGGACCTCTCCCAAGCTGCATAACGAATGGTATTTGTTTCTTCTGGTTTTTTGATTTTACCAATTACAAACCCGTATTTATTTTTGGATTTGAGTGCGGTAACCATATCGAATTTCCAACCGAGAAACCCTTTGCCATTGAATTTAGATACCAAACTGAGCCCTGGATTTTTTGCTACATGTACATATATAGGATCGTTGACGTCGATGGCATTATTCGAAGACGAAGTCGACACTGCCTCCTTCTTCCCTTTGCCGTCGTCGGCCATGCTTGCTGTTGAAGCTCAAATCCAGAAGATTAAGCAATTCTCCTGCTCTCTGATACCATAATAGATTTTGTATTATGTAGAAGTTTAGTTTGTAAAGTATACTGTAAAGAATTGAGAGTTCATGTATATTGCCGTATGAGAAAGCGTGTATCTTGTATATCTATACTCCTATCAGTACATCTATATAAGTACTAAAGATAAAACTGCCTAGATAGAAAATCTAGAAAATCTAGGAGATCTTAACAACTTAACTTTAAACAAAATATAAATCCTAACAATATATATCAGCCTTTATCTAACTAAAACTAAACTTGGGCCTTCAAGATATAGATAGGCTGGACATATTCCAATAGGATGACAAGGAGGCGGCTAATCCTGACAAAGGGAGCGATCCATCATTACAGAAAAAGGGAAGGGATAATATAAGGATGCCCGTGGGGGGCGGTTATGGGAATGAAATAATATTGATTAACGAAGATCCCGAGGAGGTGGGGCTGTCTCGCCCACTACAGATAGCCGATGAAGAATTAAATTGTGTGGAGAAAAGCGAGAGTCACTCACCAAAACAGAAGTGCGAACAAATGAGGACGGATGACAGCGGGGATCAAAGCACTGATCAAATTCCGAGAAACATAGACAAAACAGAGAGTGAGAATAAAAGCGGACAGGAGATGAGGAGTCTAATGCATACCCTAAACGACAAATCGGTGCAAATATCAACAGGCACACCTGAGGATAACCCAGGATTGTCTGAGGAGGTGGTTCACAATACAACAGTGAGTGATCTAAATACCAGAAAAGGTGGGGTGCAGGACGAAAAAATAAGAATCATAGATACATAATCGGAGGCTGTAGAATGCATGCAACTGCTGTATGAATGGGGTTGTGACATCCCAGACCTGGAGAAGGCGGAGGCTAATCTACTAGACAATATCCGGAGAAACATCAACGAGGAGCCGATCAATGGTAGTCCTGGGGGTAGAAAATATCAGGGGGATGGGAGCCAGCAGGAAAGCAGTCTTAATGAGAAGAGAGATCAAAGTGAGAAAAATTTCAATGATGGGAATAGTGGAAACGCAAACATCACAATCGGTTGCCAGTAAAATTGGGAGCTTTTGGGGAGGGAAGAGGGATAGCTTAGCTTGGGAGGAAGTAGCTGCGGATGGGAGATCAGGGGGAATTGTTGTCATGTGGAGTGAAGAGGACATAAAAGTAGAAAGGGTTGAGAAAGCACAAAGATGGATGATGCTTGAAATAACCGTCCTTGCAGATGGTTTCAGGGGGCAGCGCTATTCATTTATGCCCCGTGCGACAGAAGGGAAAGAAAGGATATGTTTGATAGCATTATACAGTCAAAAGAAGCTTGGGAGAGGCTGCTTATCTCAATGGGGGATTTTAACGTGACACTAGTACATGAGGATAGATTGCATGAGGATAGCAGCAATGATGCCGGAAGTATAAGGGAGTTTAAAGAATGGATAGATGGAATGGAACTAATGGAGATTCCGTTAAGGGACGTCAAATTTACGTGGAAAGGTAGAGGGACATGCATCCGTATTGACCGTGTTCTTGCTCATGATGAATGGTTTGCACATTACACTGATTTAAAACTAAGTGCGGGGGAGTGGCTGATATCGGATCACAGGATGCTAGTAGTGGACATGGGTAGCCCGAACTGGGGCCCAAAGCCATTTAGATCGCTGGATGTATGGCTTGAACATCCAAAGTTCAGGGAGGTGGTGCGCAAGGAATGGAGACAGGTGCAATACAGGTCTGTACAACAAAAGTTGAGGAGTTTGAAAGGGAAACTAAAAGTGTGGAACAAGGAAGTGTTCGGAGACTTGGAGGCCAAAGTTAAAAATGTGCAAAGTAAGCTAAGGGAGGATGATGCAATTTATGAAAGGGAGAGAGATCAGAACAGTTCCTAATGGGGAGGGAACATATTAAGTGAGAATTGGAAGTTGCCATCAGGAAACAAGGTGTCTATTGGAGGCAGTTATCAAGGGAGAAGCATATCAAAGAATCAGATAGCAACATAAGGTACTATCATCGAAGGGCTACAGTGAACCGAAAGAGGAAGCAAATCGCGAGCCTACGGAATGGAGACCGAATAATAATGGAGCCAAATCTGATTAATGAACACATTGTAACTTATTTCATGGAGATCTATAGCCCAAGCGGGTTGCTAGTGCCGGGAATTGGGCCTCCTCGAATTGTACACCCGAGAATTTCGTTGGACAAGATAAAGATGCTAGAAGCGATTCCTACCCTTGGAGAGATTCGGAAGATAGTGTGGGAATGTGATGGATCTAAAACCCCCGGATACGACGGATACAATATGAAGTTCATTAAGGAAATGTGGAACATCCTGGGTGCCGAGTTTGCTAAGGAGGTACGAAAATTTTTTGTCACTAATAAGCTAGAAAGGGGGATTAATATGACTTGGATAACGTTGATCCCGAAACATGCTGAAGCGGTAAGTCTAAATGATTTTAGACCCATTAGTATGGTGGGCTGTATTTATAAAGTGATCGCCAAGTTGTTAGCAAAGCAGTTAAGTGAGGTGCTGCCGGGAATCATTGGAGAAACACAAATTGCCTTTGTGAAAGGTAGAAATATTCTTGATGGACCATTTATAGCTAATAAGGCAATCCAATGGATGAGAAAATCGAAGAAAAAGGGTGCACTGATTAAGATAGATTTCCGGAAGGCGTATGATTGTGTGTCATGGCGTTTTTTGGAGAAAATGTTAGGGGAATTCGGCTTCGGAGGCAAATGGATAACATGGGTCATGGAGTGTGTAACAAGTGCGAAGATTTCCATCTTGGTAAACGGATCTCCAACTAAGCCTTTTGAGCCTCGTCGGGGGCTAAGACAAGGCGACCCACTCTCTCCGCTATTATTTGTAATAGTGGTAGAGGCGCTAAGCTGGGGTATACAGAAAATGAAGGGTGTGGGAAGGTACAATGGGCTGAAAATAGGAAGGCATGGGGTGACTCTCTCCCACCTACAGTTTGCTGACGATACCATGTTATTTTGCACACTTATACAAACGGAACTCATGGAGCTACACCGGGCATTATTGTGTTTTGCGGGGATTAGTGGCCTCCAATTAAATATGCAAAAAACGATTGCATTCTGCCTGAATGCAACTGTCAAGGAGGAAAATATGGTGAAAGATATTCTCGGTTGTAAAGTTGGTAAACTTCCAACTACTTACCTAGGATGTCCCCTCGGTGATAAAATGAATAGAGTTGCGAGCTGGAAACCTGTTATACACAAGATTGAAGCAAAACTATCAAACTGGAAACAGACCACTTTGTCAAAAGCTGGAAGACGAGTGTTAGTAAGATCTGTCATGGAGGCTGTCCCCCTGTATTATTCAAGCTTATTCGCATTCCAGAATGGGTGCGCAGAGAAATTGTAGCCATACAGAGAAAATTCTTATGGGGAAAGTCTAGCAGCCGTTCCCTGGTTCCAGTTGCATGGAATAAACTTGCGCGCCCGAAACAAGAGGGTGGTCTTGGGTTCACTAATTTGCGGTGCAAGAACCGTAGCATGTTGATAAAATGGAGATGGAAGTTCGCCAGTAGGAAGGAGTCCTTGTGGAGGCATGTGGTGTGCTCGGTCTACGGACCCGATGGTGGTTGTAACACCCCGGATTTTCTAACCTTTTATTAGGTCAATTTTTTTATAATTCAAGTTTTATATTGATAAGCAGCGGAAACAAAACCTAATCCGGCGTATTACTGCCACACTCGCAAAGGAACGAGTGTGAAGCCTAAACAATTAACTAAATAACCAATTCATTATTTTTGACAAGAAAATCCAATGTCCATATTAACATTTTCTTAAAAAACGCACAAGTCTTAAAGTCTAAAATAAAATTCAATAACAAATAACTAGCCTATGTGGAGTCGCCATCCCAAACCCCAAGGACTTCATCAGTACCAGTGGCAGAAATCCAAACAAACATAGAAAGGGCCACGATAAAGTCAGAAAAACTGAGTAAGCTACCACTTCACCACGTAAAAATCATTTTCTCTTTAGAAATCATTTTTAACAATATAACCACACCACATACAACACATTTCAACAATATTAACACACAGCAGCAAAATTATCATAACTGTAAAATACTTCACATTGGATTTCTTTAGTAACCCAAAAATATATTAGTCAGATTATTTTAATTATCTTCCTTGTCCCAACGCACAGCCAGGACAAAACAACTTTACTTTCCCTTTGGGTACAACACGCAGCTGTAACCCGGACCCCAACACGCAGCCGGGAATCCAACCAAGCCACTAAATCCTTAAGTGTGCACACCCCCCAATAGTTCAAAGGACTAAGGAGTAGATCTAGGGCTAACTGTGTGCGGCCCACAGTATCTCAAACTTATGCGTCCTAATGCGGCCCGCATTTATCATCTCATTCATGTGTCCTAATGCGGCCCACATGCACCATGGTTTTCTCCTCTTAAAAATTATTTTATTCGTTATTATTCTTTACCATATAATCTCATCAAAATCCACATATTTCACCATAAATAAATTATGATATCATCCTTATTGAATAAATAATTCAATTTTCACAAAATCATTTTGTTAATGATTTCACAACAATATCGGTTGATCTGATCATAAATAAACTCATGACAATTTTCCAACAATCTCTTTTTTTTTAAAAAAATATATTTAAATAACCACTGATATCCATTACAAAACAAATCACTCACATAAGAAAATGAAATTATCATTAACACTTAACACTTCAATCTCAAACAATGATCACACACAAAATTCACATCCTCGTGAAAATTCATTATTATAAATATAATAAAAATTAGTGAACATAGTAACTTACCTGGTTTTGTTGAGAACTAACACCATAATCAAGCACGAAATAAACTACGGCTCCTTGTTCACAAATTCCGAGTGCTGACTATGCGCCGCCAATTACACAAAGAAAAACGGTTTATCTTTCCCTCATTTTCCCTTTGGGTGTGAGTAGACATGCCGCATCTTCTTATTTATTATTTTTGCTTACGATTTGCTCTGTGTGCGGGGAAAGGAAATGAGGTAAATATTATGTTTTTTTATTTGTGCCTATGTAAGTGATGGCAAGGTGGGGATTAATGATGTATATATATTTGGTTTTATTGTGTCTATAAACCAAGAGAAAATAAAAAGGAAGGATGAAGCAACATCTTGTTGTGTAAATCATAAAAGGATGTAAGAGAGAGATGGCCGAAGGAAGATGAGAAAGATAGAAACTAAATTGGATGATTAAGATGAGTAGGATGGCAACCCTTATATAGCCGATCATGAAATCCAAAAAGTGAGGGAATGCAAACCGAAAGGAAACCCAAGAGAAAAAGAATACCAACCAATGATGACTAAAGTGAATTAAATTGCTTAGTTAAATTAAAGAAAACCAAGGGTTAGGAAATATAAAAGGTAAAATTCATTCATTAGTAAAGTAGGAAATATCACAGGGTAAAGATGGTTTACTGATTAAAGTAGGAAATTTGAATAGTTAGAACTAGTTCATTAATAAAATAAAAAAAACTCAAAGGATGAAACCGATGGATTAAAACTAACTTATTTAGTATAGTTCAATTGTAGTAGTATTTAAATCGTAACGTTATAATTATTATAACTCCATTATAAACAAATAAATATGCTAAATAATTAGATATACACAAGGATCATTGTTATGACATCAAAAATCACAACCGATTTACTTTTAAAACATAAATTATCTTTATTATATAGTATGCTCGTAAATTATAGTATAATACCATAAACTATATATTATGCTCGTGAACTAATATACTTATAAACTATATAATAGATGTATTTTAAATCAAAATTACTCTTTGAATCATATCGTTATTATTATTACTCCATTTTTAGTTAATAAATATACCAAGTTAGCTAGAGAAATACAAGGATCATTAATACGAAGATAACAATCACCACTGCCATAGTTTTAAAACAGATTATTTTATTAAACGCATTCTCATCATTAAGTACTGTATAATATGCTCGCAAACTATATAATATATTTGTAAACTAGAAAATAAATGTATTAAAAATTTAGGGGTATTTCAGAAAATACCAAATGATGTCACCGACATTTGGTAAAACTAACTTATTAAGTGTATGTAATAAAATCAAAACTATCATTATTATAAACAAATAAATACACTAAAATAATAGTAGAACATACACATGGATCATATTATGACATCAAAATCATAACCGACTTATTTTCAAAACCGATTATTTATTAATACGAACCACCTTTATTAAATACTATATATTGTGCTTGTAAATAATTTAACGTACTTATAAACTATATAATATACTTGTAATCTATATGATATACATATAAACTATATAATTATATATTTTGAAATTTAAGGGTATTTCATTATTCCCCTCTTAAAATAAAGCTTCGTCCCCGAAGCTCGATCTTACCCCATTAACCAATGGTCCTACTAAGAAATAAATCAATTATAGCTACTTTACATTAAGGTTTATATCATATCACTAACCATAATAAATTTGGTTATTGCATTCTACCTCACTCAAAAGATTATTACGTCCTCGTAATTAACTTAGCGATTAACTCATAACTAAATCAAAGAATGAGGGACAATTAGATAAGTGCAAGATTTCACGTCTAAGTTCACAACCACAAGACTATAATTCATTCAAATGAAATTCCAATCATTGTCAATAAGATACAATTCAATATGGAATTTCAATCATCAAACATTCATTCGATATATCGATCCTTCTATAAAAGGAATTACTGTAAATCACAAAATTCATAACATTATCACTTGAGCATCATAGGCTATTAACATTTCATAAATTTCATCAAATTTGACTCATATCTAAAATCTTCACTTATGCCTTTGTGTCAACATACCGCAAAATATTTCAACAATCAAGAAGAAAAAAAAACATTCAATCATATTCACACAAAATATCTCAAAATACATTAAACACAAAGAAAGCATTAGAAAGTAATTCCCCCCAGAAAACGGCTTGTCCAAATTTTAATCCTAAAATAATTATTCCATTTTTATATCTTTCTTAACGTATTTCTAGCCGGTTTTGCTCTGATACCACTTTGTAACACCCCGGATTTTCTAACCTTTTATTAGGTCAATTTTTTTATAATTCAAGTTTTATATTGATAAGCAGCGGAAACAAAACCTAATCCGGCGTATTACTGCCACACTCGCAAAGGAACGAGTGTGAAGCCTAAACAATTAACTAAATAACCAATTCATTATTTTTGACAAGAAAATCCAATTTCCATATTAACATTTTCTTAAAAAACGCACAAGTCTTAAAGTCTAAAATAAAATTCAATAACAAATAACTAGCATATGTGGAATCGCCATCCCAAACCCCAAGGACTTCATCAGTACCGGTAACAGAAATCCAAAAAACATAGAAAGGGCCACGATAAAGTCAGAAAAACTGAGTAAGCTACCACTTCACCACGTAAAAATCATTTTCTCTTTAGAAATCATTTTTAACAATATAACCACACCACATACAACACATTTCAACAATATTAACACACAGCAGCAAAATTATCATAACTGTAAAATACTTCACATTGGATTTCTTTAGTAACCCAAAAATATATTAGTCAGATTATTTTAATTATCTTCCTTGTCCCAACGCGCACCCAGGACAAAACAACTTTACTTTCCCTTTGGGTACAACACGCAGCTGTAACCCGGACCCCAACACGCAGCCAGGAATCCAACCAAGCCACTAAATCCTTAAGTGTGCACACCCCCCAATAGTTAAAAGGACTAAGAAGTAGATCTAGGGCTAACTGTGTCCTAGTGCGGCCCACAGTATCTCAAACTTATGCGTCCTAATGCGGCCCGCATTTATCATCTCATTCATGTGTCCTAATGCGGCCCACATGCACCATGGTTTTCTCCTCTTAAAAATTTTTTATTCATTATTATTCTTTACCATATAATCTCATCAAAATCCACATATTTCACCATAAATAAATTATGATATCATCCTTATTGAATAAATAATTCAATTTCACAAAATCATTTTGTTAACGATTTCACAACAATATCGGTTGATCTGATCATAAATAAACTCATGACAATTTTCCAACAATCTCTTTTTTTTAAAAAAAATATATTAAATAACCACTGATATCCATTACAAAACAAATCACTCACATAAGAAAATGAAATTATCATTAACACTTAACACTCCAATCTCAAACAATGATCACACACAAAATTCACATCCTCGTGTGAAAATTCATTATTAAATATAATAAAAATTAGTGAACATAGTAACTTACCTGGTATTTTGTTGAGAACTAACACCATAATCAAGCACGAAATAAACTACGGCTCCTTGTTCACAAATTCCGAGTGCTGCTACTTATGCGCCGCCAATTACACAAAGAAAAACGGTTTATCTTTCCCTCATTTTTCCCTTTGGGTGTGAGTAGACAAGCCGCATCTTCTTATTTATTATTTTTGCTTACGATTTGCTCTGTGTGCGGGGAAAGGAAATGAGGTAAATATTATGTTTTTTATTTTGTGCCTATGTAAGCGAGGCAAGGTGGGGATAAATGATGTATATATTTGGTTTTATTGTGTCTATAAACCAAGAGAAAATAAAAAGGAAGGATGAAGCAACATCTTGTTGTGTAAATCATAAAAGGATGTAAGAGAGAGATGGCCGAAGGAAGATGAGAAAGATAGGAACTAAATTGGATGATTAAAATGAGTAGGATGGCAACCCTTATATAGCCGATCAGGGAATCTAAAAAGTGAGGGAATGCGAACCGAAAGGAAACCCAAGAGAAAAAGAATACCAACCAATGATCACTAAAGTGAATTAAATTGCTTAGTTAAATTAAAGAAAACCAAGGGTTAGGAAATATAAAAGGTAAAATTCATTCATTAGTAAAGTAGGAAATATCAAAGGGTAAAGATGGTTTACTGATTAAAGTAGGAAATTTGAATAGTTAGAACTAGTTCATTAATAAAATAAAAAAAAACTCAAAGGATGAAACCGAGGATTAAAACTAACTTATTTAGTATAGTTCAATTGTAGTAGTATTTAAATCGTAACGTTATAATTATTATAACTCCATTATAAACAAATAAATATGCTAAATAATTAGATATACACAAGGATCATTGTTATGACATCAAAATCACAACCGGTTTACTTTTAAAACATAAATCTTTCTTATATAGTATGCTCGTAAATTATAGTATAATACCATAAACTATATATTATGCTCGTGAACTAATATACTTATAAACTTTATAATGATGTATTTTAAATCAAATTACTCTTTGAATCATATCGTTATTATTATTATTACTCCATTTTTAGTTAAAAATATACCAAGTTAGCTAGAGAAAACAAGGATCATTAATACGAAGATAACAATCACCACTGCCATAGTTTTAAAACAGATTATTTTATTAAACGCATTCTCATCATTAAGTACTGTATAATATGCTCACAAACTATATAATATATTTGTAAACTAGAAAATAAATGTATTAAAAATTTAGGGGTATTTCAGAAAATACCAAAAGATGTCACCGACATTTGTAAAACTAACTTATTAAGTTAAGTGTATGTAATAAAATCAAAACTATCATTATTATAAACGAATAAATACACTAAAATAATAGTAGAACATACACATGGATCATATTATGACATCAAAATCATAACCGACTTATTTTCAAAAACCGACGATATTTATTAATACAAACCACCTTTATAAATACATATTTTGTGGTTGTAAATAATTTAACGTACTTATAAACTATATAATATACTTGTAATCTATATGATATACATAAACTATATAATTATATATTTTGAAATTTAAGGGTATTTCATTATTCCCCTCTTAAAATAAAGCTTCGTCCCCGAAGCTCGATCTTACCCCATTAACCAATGGTCCTACTAAGAAATAAATCAATTATAGCTACTTTACATTAAGGTTTATATCATATCACTAACCATAATAAATTTGGTTATTGCATTCTACCTCACTCAAAAGATTATTACGTCCTCGTAATTAACTTAGCGATTAACTCATAACTAAATCAAAGAATGAGGGACAATTAGATAAGTGCAAGATTTCACGTCTAAGTTCACAACCACAAGACTATAATTCATTCAAATGAAATTCCAATCATTGTCAATAAGATACAATTCAATATGGAATTTCAATCATCAAACATTCATTCGATATATCGATCCTTCTATAAAAGGAATTACTGTAAATCACAAAATTCATAACATTATCACTTGAGCATCATAGGCTATTAACATTTCATAAATTTCATCAAATTTGACTCATATCTAAAATCTTCACTTATGCCTTTGTGTCAACATATACCGCAATCAATATTTCAACATATCAAGAATAAAAAAAACATTCAATCATATTCACACAAAATATCTCAAAATACATTAAACACAAAGAAAGCATTAGAAAGTAATTCCCCCCAGAAAACGGCTTGTCCAAATTTTAATCCTAAAATAATTATTCCATTTTTATATCTTTCTTAACGTATTTTCTAGCCGGTTTTGCTCTGATACCACTTTGTAACACCCCGGATTTTCTAACCTTTTATTAGGTCAATTTTTTTATAATTCAAGTTTTATATTGATAAGCAGCGGAAACAAAACCTAATCCGGCGTATTACTGCCACACTCGCAAAGGAACGAGTGTGAAGCCTAAACAATTAACTAAATAACCAATTCATTATTTTTGACAAGAAAATCCAATTTCCATATTAACATTTTCTTAAAAAACGCACAAGTCTTAAAGTCTAAAATAAAATTCAATAACAAATAACTAGCATATGTGGAATCGCCATCCCAAACCCCAAGGACTTCATCAGTACCGGTGGCAGAAATCCAAACAAACATAGAAAGGGCCACGATAAAGTCATAAAAACTGAGTAAGCTACCACTTCACCACGTAAAAATCATTTTCTCTTTAGAAATCATTTTTAACAATATAACCACACCACATACAACACATTTCAACAATATTAACACACAGCAGCAAAATTATCATAACTGTAAAATACTTCACATTGGATTTCTTTAGTAACCCAAAAATATATTAGTCAGATTATTTTAATTATCTTCCTTGTCCCAACGCGCACCCAGGACAAAACAACTTTACTTTCCCTTTGGGTACAACACGCAGCTGTAACCCGGACCCCAACACGCAGCCAGGAATCCAACCAAGCCACTAAATCCTTAAGTGTGCACACCCCCCAATAGTTAAAAGGACTAAGAAGTAGATCTAGGGCTAACTGTGTCCTAGTGCGGCCCACAGTATCTCAAACTTATGCGTCCTAATGCGGCCCGCATTTATCATCTCATTCATGTGTCCTAATGCGGCCCACATGCACCATGGTTTTCTCCTCTTAAAAATTATTTTATTCATTATTATTCTTTACCATATAATCTCATCAAAATCCACATATTTCACCATAAATAAATTATGATATCATCCTTATTGAATAAATAATTCAATTTTCACAAAATCATTTTGTTAACGATTTCACAACAATATCGGTTGATCTGATCATAAATAAACTCATGACAATTTTCCAACAATCTCTTTTTTTTAAAAAAAATATATTTAAATAACCACTGATATCCATTACAAAACAAATCACTCACATAAGAAAATGAAATTATCATTAACACTTAACACTCCAATCTCAAACAATGATCACACACAAAATTCACATCCTCGTGAAAATTCATTATTATAAATATAATAAAAATTAGTGAACATAGTAACTTACCTGGTATTTTGTTGAGAACTAACACCATAATCAAGCACGAAATAAACTACGGCTCCTTGTTCACAAATTCCGAGTGCTGCTACTTATGCGCCGCCAATTACACAAAGAAAAACGGTTTATCTTTCCCTCATTTTTCCCTTTGGGTGTGAGTAGACAAGCCGCATCTTCTTATTTATTATTTTTGCTTACGATTTGCTCTGTGTGCGGGGAAAGGAAATGAGGTAAATATTATGTTTTTTTATTTGTGCCTATGTAAGTGATGGCAAGGTGGGGATAAATGATGTATATATATTTGGTTTTATTGTGTCTATAAACCAAGAGAAAATAAAAAGGAAGGATGAAGCAACATCTTGTTGTGTAAATCATAAAAGGATGTAAGAGAGAGATGGCCGAAGGAAGATGAGAAAGATAGGAACTAAATTGGATGATTAAAATGAGTAGGATGGCAACCCTTATATAGCCGATCAGGGAATCTAAAAAGTGAGGGAATGCGAACCGAAAGGAAACCCAAGAGAAAAAGAATACCAACCAATGATCACTAAAGTGAATTAAATTGCTTAGTTAAATTAAAGAAAACCAAGGGTTAGGAAATATAAAAGGTAAAATTCATTCATTAGTAAAGTAGGAAATATCAAAGGGTAAAGATGGTTTACTGATTAAAGTAGGAAATTTGAATAGTTAGAACTAGTTCATTAATAAAATAAAAAAAAACTCAAAGGATGAAACCGATGGATTAAAACTAACTTATTTAGTATAGTTCAATTGTAGTAGTATTTAAATCGTAACGTTATAATTATTATAACTCCATTATAAACAAATAAATATGCTAAATAATTAGACATACACATGGATCATATTATGACATCAAAATCATAACCGACTTATTTTCAAAACCGATTATTTATTAATACAAACCACCTTTATTAAATACTATATATTGTGCTTGTAAATAATTTAACGTACTTATAAACTATATAATATACTTGTAATCTATATGATATACATATAAACTATATAATTATATATTTTGAAATTTAGGGGTATTTCAGTGGTACCGATTCACCTGAAAGCATGCAACAACTTAAGAGATTTGGGGGCATTTGGTCGGGGGTAGTTAAAGAGACCATGCTGGACGACACAAGGCTAACAACTTTCTGGAATGATCAGGCTAGATGAAAAGTGGGTGATGGTTGCTCTACATTCTTCTGGAGGGACCGGTGGCTAGGGAACTGGAGATTACAGGATAAATTCCCATGTCTGTATGAAATTAGCGCTAATAAGGACAGTTTGGTAGCAGACATGGGAGGCTGGGTTGATGGCGAATGGAAATGGCAGATAGAATGGAGACACAGGTTATTCAGGTATGAAGCGGAACTGGAAAACTCCCTTCTTGATGATCTGAGTAATAGGTCTGTGTGTCAAGGATAAATGGATGTTACAACATGGGGTGGTAGTGAAGACGGATTCTCTTCAAGCCTGATATACAAATACCTTATGTGCGAGCAGCCGGAAAGTGTGGTGCAATCTGAGAATGTGGCGCAACATTTACTAAAATTCATATGGGGAAAACTGGTGGAGCCTAGACTGGAATTACTTGCATGGTTCCTGGTTAAGGAGAAACTCGTAACATATGATGTGCTCTTCGAACGGGATGTAATACCGATTGGACAGAGCTGGTGCCCGTTTTGTCGGCGACAGATGGAAGCGGTACAACATGTAGTATTTTCCTGAGATCATGCTCTAAGCATGTGGAGTGCGCTGATAGGGTGGTGGCGAATCCAGTTCGTCTTCAAAGAGACCCCAAGCCAAATCTTCGAGGACTGGATGAACATTGCTCTGCATAAGAAGGCAAGGAAGATGTGGAGGGCCACGTTCTTTTACGGGATCTGGAGCATTTGGCATGAACGAAACGAAGTCATCTTTAAAGAAGAAGTGCCCTCAACAACCAAGATAGTCACACTGGGAATAAAAAAAAACCAAGATAGTAACCCGAGCTAAGCTAGGAGTTTGGAGATGGACGAAGAGTTGGTGGCATGATTTCCCCATGCCGTACGAGTTATTCATAAGTTCGTCCAATCTTCAAGAGGATATTCGCTTTCTGTAAGGGGTTTTGTTTTGTTGCTGTTTGGGGTGGACTTCGCTTTTTATAAGGGTTTTGTTTTGTTGCTGTTTGGGGCGGTTTGTCAAGTGCATTGTACTCTTTTTTCCCCTATAGTCTTTTTTCCCACTGGGTTTTGGCTATAGGGGTTTTAATGAGGCATGTACTTGACATGGGGGGCCAACTGATGTCACACAATTTGTCCATGTAACTGAGTTACGTTATTTCTATTTCAATAAAGTAAAACACCAATTATAAAAAAAAAAAGGAGGATTAGTAACCCTTATTTGTATATATATTCTTATTTTAGATTTATTTTCTGTCTTTTTTTTAACAAATAGAAAAGCTTTACTAGAAAGAAAACGGAAAAGAAGGTTTGGGGCTGACATCTCTAAAAAATGAGTTGCTTGGCAAGCCCTTCCAGAGGGACTCTGACATCTCTCAATGGATTTCTCATAGTTTGTATATAGACTTTCCACTTTGAATGTAGTTCCATCTTCGCAATTTGGGAAACAGTGTGTATTGGCTAGTGATGGATGTAGCCAAAGATCTGCGAGTTTTTTTATTTTTTTTAAGATTTTTTATTCTTTTATTTTTTTATTATAAAAATTTTAAATTGTTGTAACTTTTAATGTATAAGTTCAAAATGAAAAAAATTATATCATTGTTTATCTAAATTCAAGCTCTTCAAAACAAGATCAGTCATGCATATATTTTGACAACTTTTAAAAAATTATTTTTACATGTATGGAGCATAGAACGTAAAAGAAAACTTGTACTGATAGTCATACAAACCTGTATAAATGTTCACTAACACATGTACATCCTCGCATTAAAAACATATAGATAGTCATATAAACCTGTACGAATCATTAAATATGTACATCCTTAGATTAAAACCTGTACATATAAGAAAGAACACTTATACATATGGTCATACACACATGTATAGGGCCATACAAACATGTATATATATTCATTAAGGAACATGTAAATTATCACATTAAAACATGCACATTCTCACATTAAAATATGTACATACATCCTCACATTAAAATATCATCGTATACATGTAAAAATAATTTTTAAAAATTGTCAAAACATATCCATGACTAGTGTTATTTTGAAGAGATTGAATTTAGGTGAATAATGATATAATTTTTTTTTCATTTTGGACTTATATATTAAATGTTATAACTATTTAAATTATTGTTATGGGGTAAAGATAAATAAAAAGAAAACAAATCAACGCTCACGCTTACGCTTCGAGTTGTTGTTTCTTCTATTTTCAGTTTTGTCCCACTATATTTCATTAATTACAAAATTACCCTGCTGTAAAGATATTTTTTTATTTTAATTTGACTCAAATGTCCTTGGATGTAGCCAGATAGCTACAATCACATGTAGCTAAGAATTTGGAAAATTTCATGAAACACCCCTATATTTTTTACTAATTCATGAAATGTCACTAAAAAGTCACAAAATATTAATACTATATTTTCATAAAAGTTCATGAAATGTCACTATAGTCATTGACTAGATGAAAAAAGATAAAAGTACTCATACTAATTGACAATGTACTTTTAAAGTTCACAATATGCCCCTAAATGTTAAAAATTCACAAAAATAAAAAGAATGAAATACAATAAGAATAAAAAAATTATAAAAATTTTAAAATTGAAAATATCATAAAATATGAAAAAAATAAATATTTCATTTTTAAAATTTGTTCTAAACAAATAAATTATACCAAATTTCTACCAATTAAGTACCATAATTAATACCAAATAAGTACCATACATTTTTAGTTATTATTTTCTATCAATTTAAATTATTTATCCAAAGTAAATTATTCTATATTTTTTAACTTATATTTAGAAATTTTAGTTTTTATAATTTATGATCTATTTTGTAGATAATTTTCAATATTATGATCATAAATTTATGTGCAAAATAGAACATAAATTTTAAAAACTAAAATATAAAAATATAAGTTAAAATATATAAAATAATTTACTTAGAAGAAATAATTTAAATTTATAGAAAATATTAATTAAAAAATGTATGATACTTAATTGATAGAAATTATGGTACTTAATTGGTATAAATTGATAGAAAATAAGGTATAAATTATTTGGTTTTAGAAAACAATATTCTTTTTATGGTACTAAATAAATTTTAAAAAATGGAATATTTAGTTGTTTTATATGATATTTTCATTTTTTTCATTTTTTCAATTTTTTAATTTTTAATTTCTTTTAAATTTTTATTGTATTTTGAATTTTTTTTGTGAATTTTTTACACTTAAGGGATATTATGACCTTTAAAAGTACTTTTTTAACTAATAGGGGTATTTTTGTCTTTTTCTATCTGCCAATGATTATAGTGTCATTTCATGGATCTACAAAAATATAGTGGCATTTTGTGACTTTCTTTTCTTCTAGTCGCATTTCATGAATTAGCCAAAAATATAGTGGCATTTCATGAAATTTTCCTCGTTTTTGTTGGAAATTTTCATGAAATGCCACTATATTTTTGACCAATTCATGAAATTTCACCAAAAAATAAATAAAGTCATGAAATGCCATTGTATTTTTACCAAAGTTCATGAAATGTCACTATGTCATTGACTAGAAGTAAAAAAAAACAAACAAAAATACCCCTATAAATTAATAAAGTACTTTTAAAGTTCACAATATGCCCTAAGTGTTAAAAAAATCACTAAAATTCACAATAAATTCAAAATGCAATGAAAATATAGATAACTGTAAATATATATTTAAACTATTATAAAAATAAATAAATAATATATTAAAATATTATAAAAATAAATAAAAAATACATTTTTAAAAATTATTCAGTACTATAAAAAGGTATATAAAGTTTTAAACACATAATTTATACTAATTTTTATAAAAATTTAGATCGATATAGTACCATAATTTATACCAATTAATTACCATAATTTATATAAATTAATTACCATAATATTTACCATAATATTTGAAATTTTTTTAAATTTATATTCTATTTTGTAGATGACTTTATGACATAATATAATTTATTTTGAATTAATAATTTAAATTGATAAAAAAATATAATTTGAAGATGTATAGTACAAATTATGGTAATTTATTGTTTCTAGTTATGGTGTTTAATTGGTAGAAAAATTGGTATTAATTATGTTAAAAATTATGACTAGTACCGATTTTTTTACCAGTTAAGCACCATAACTAGAATATAAGTTATGGTGAAAATTATATTATGTCGTAAAGTCATCTGCAAAATAGAATATAAATTAAAATAATTCAAAATATTAATATAAAAATTAAAATAATTTATTTTGAATAAATAATTCAAATTGGTATGAAGAAATTATTTTAAAATGTATGGTAAAAATTATGGTAATTAATTAGTATAAACTATGGTAATTAATTGGTATAAATTATGGTACAATATCTGTCTAAATTTGTAGAAAATTAGTATAATTATGTGTATAAAACTCTATATTCTTTTGTTGTACTAAATAATTTTGAAAAAAATGTAAGAAATATTCACTTTTTTCAATGTTTTATGATATTTTAATATATTTTTATAATTATTTAAATATATTTTTATAGTTATCTATATTTTTTATAGTATTTTGTTTTTTTTTGTGTATTTTGGTGAATTTTTTAACACTTAGGGGACATATTATGAACTTTAAAAGTACTTTATTAACTAGTATGGGTAATTTGTCTTTTTTACTTTTACTTCTGGTCAATGACATAGTGACATTTCATGACTTTCCTGTTTTTAGTGGAATTTCATGAATTAGCAAAAGTATAGTGGCATTTCATGAAATTTCCCTTTTTTTTAAGCTAGCCAGATATAAAAACCAAACTCAGATGCTAATTTGGGTCTAATTCGGTCTTGAACTGATTTTTGGTCATTCAGTACACTATAAAAACTAAGACATAGGATGCTTACAAATTTTTCCGGGTTTGAATCTGTGCAATGGTTTTATAGTAGGAGCGATAATGCACATATTTTAGCAAATTCAGCACGTGGTAAACATGACCATATGTTATGGTTAGCTGAAATTCCAGATTGTATACTGGCTTTATGTAATTAATAATGAAAACAGATCTCTTTTTCAAAAAAAAAAAAAACTAAGACATTAAGGCAAAATATATATATAGATCAACGTACCATCTCCTTGCTAAGAAACCTTCTTTGTAGCTGGGTATATAAAGAGAAAAACAAAAGAAGGTAGGAATAAAGGGAAAGAAGAACTCTGAATCTGATAGGAATTCTAGACCCGCTTCTCCTTTTATTTCCTTCTTCTAGTGATTCTTAGTCTTTCTACTAATGTATTTTGGTCAAAATTGTGTACGCTTCAGTCTTGACAATGGCAAATGAAGATTTTTAGAAAGAGCAAGAAACATAAAGTATATATGTATATGTTGGAAATCATACATCTGTTTCCGTTGTCTGCACCTCGATACATTCTAATCAGGGCCACGATAACACATGAAAAGGTAATAATTAACGTCAAACCGAAAACGAGATATTTGTACTAGGAATCTAGGTCCCATCAAGGCCGAACATGAGTAAACGGGTACCATCATCTTGTTCCCATTCTCTGTCTCATTTGTTGGGTTGTGACTTGGAGCTCGTTTGGCACGGCTTGGATCTGCCTATATGCACTTCAAAATTTTCTTTTATGCTCCGCCACTGACTACTTAACGATTCTTCAAACTAGATGCCCTAAGAAAGGAAACTTGAGCTCCTTAGTGCTTTGGAAGTTTCTAGAATAACTTCACAATATTAATCACCCATAATAATTATCAATGCAAGATTGTGAATATTTGGAAGGATTGTTTCACAGGCTCAAGTTGTAACCTTTTACCTTTTGTTTTACGGAAAATTCATAATATATATCTAAAATTTTTGAATTATTAGAATACTATGATTTTGAAATCTATTTTTCATATGCCATGAAAAAAAAAAGTTAAACTCAAAATATACAAAATTTTCATGACAACTCTGCCATGAATTGCTTGATGAAATGACTATTTTGTCCCTCTTTTTGTTGACTAATTGTTTAATATTCACAATATCTATTCATTAAGTTTTATAACGGTTAGTATTTTTTTTGCTGCTTGAATTTAAAATTTCATTATGTGTCATGATATAATATCGCCTAATTTCTTTTTGCTACTAAAGTTTTAACCATTCACAATATATCACCAATTCTTTTTACTATTTCAATGACTATAGTATTGTTCAAACTATTAGTTTAATGCCTAACGGTTAGACTTTTTGTTGCTATAAAGCCTTCCTTTTGTGATACTACCCTGGTGTCCACTAATGGAAGAAACCCCAAACCATCAATTGTAATACACCCTGCCAACTGATGTATGCTTGCCTGAAAGGTTTAATTGAGCTGAAACATTGGTGATGATGGCTAAATAGTTAGTAGTATAAAAGAAAAGATTTATATAAATCAAACTACATTAAAATAGCTGCATGAACATAATATATATATATATATAGTCAGTGGAACAATAAAAATTAGTGATGTGCTAGATCGATACATCGGTAGGGAGGGAGGCACGGTCAAGCATCATAGTAGCAGGCCCATTGGCGCTAAAGAGCTACGAACAATTGCACTCAAGCTTTGAATTTTTTAAATTTGAGTAAAAAAAAGTACCTAGTTAATAACGTCATGTCATATCCCACACTTTGGAAGACTTCAAAATGATATCTGGCCAATGCATAAACCCACAAAAGTCGGCAGTAATGTTCTCTGTTGAAATACCCATTCACTTGCGCAGCACCATCACCACCATCTTGAGCACTCGACAAGTTACAAACTTTGGACTTTACGTGGGTTTTCCAAGCAGTATAGAAAAGAATCAGGTTATAGTTTTCAACTACATCAAAGACAGAATTGCACAAGGAATTCAGAGTTGGAGTAAGCAAGTATCACAAGTAGGTTGATATGTTCTTATTAAATTAGTTCTCCAGGCAATTCCAACATAATGTTAGTTATTAAATTACCAAATACAATTCTGTTGCATATTCATTGTTTATTGGCATGTTTTTGGTGGCACAGTCTCCAAAAAAAGTATTCACTGGAAGAAATGCTCCGAGCTCTGAAAGATCTTGGCTCAGGAAGGTTGGGTTTCAGAGATCTGGTCGGCTTCATTCGCACTTTGCTTCCTAAGCAATTTTGGAGAATCTTAACAAATTCACACATTTTGTTATCAAAAAGTTGTATACGGCCAGATACTATGTAAACTTTGGCATTTTTCTGGGAGTCCGTAATTTAATAGAATATGGAGGACGACAGATAGTGGATGGTTTAACTATGCACATAAAGGACAAGTTGGTTAAAGATAAGCTAGGAGGGAAACTATATCTTTGGAGATTGCCACAGTCTCTACAACAAATAAGCACCATGGCTACTCTTATTCACCAACCAACTCGTACCTGGAATGTCAATATCCTTCAACAATGGTTCATGCCTGATGATGTTAGTGCAATTCTAGCAGTACCACTTAATTACCCTGATGCCACAGATGATTCATGGTATTGGGTTTCATGAAGACTGACACTTTTACTGTTAAATCAGCATATTATGCAGATCTTAACAACAACAGGCCAACTGCAGCAGAATCAACAATGTCTCCCTTAGGAAGAGCTTTAATACATCTTTAGAAGTGTAACATACCACCTAGAGTTAAGTTTTTTGGTTGGAAGGTTTTACAAGGCACTCTTCCTTGTAAAGCTATAATTCAGACTCGTATTCGATTTTATCTTGATGATTGTTCTATCTGTGGAGTTGCATAATCGATGACACATGTTTTCCTTCATTATCCTGATGTAAGAGGATTTTGGGATATGATGAATATTAGTAGACCTGCTAGCATCATAACTGATTAAGCGTTCAGGGACTGGTATCTAGACATTTGCCTCTCTTCCTCCATGCCATCTCTCGTTAAGCATACTTTGTAAGTTTGGAGGTTATGGTTTGCAAGATGTCAGGTATCTCATACTCATGCTAAAACTCTACTGCGGGGCTGGTGCCAAGTAAATAGTTCCATGAAATGCCACTATGTCATTGATCAGAAGAAAAATACAAAAATACCCCTACTAGTTAACAGAGTACTTTTAAAGTTTACAATACGCCCCTAAGTTTTAAAAATTTCACTAAAATTCACAAAAAATTCAAAAAATTATAAAAATATAAATAACTATAAAAATATTTAAAATTTATAGAAAATTATAAAAAAATAAAAAATATATCAAAATATCATAACACATTGAAAAATGTAAATATTACTTAGATTTTTAAAAATTATTTAGTACCATAAAAAAGAGTGTAGAGTTTTAAACACATAATTTATACTAATTTTTCTACAAATTTAGACCAATATAGTACAATAATTTATACCAATTAATTAACATAATTTTTACCATACATTTTTAAACTATTCTTTTTCTACCAATTTAAATTATTTATTCAAAAATTTATTTGTATTTTTTAATTAATATTTGGAAATTTATTATTTTTAAATTTATATTCTATTTTGCAGATCACTTTATGACAAAATATAATTAATTTTGAATAAATAATTTAAATTTATAAAAATAAAAAGATAATTTGAAAATGTATGGTACAATGTATGGTAATTATCTGGTACTAGTTATGGTAGTTAATTTGTAGAAAAATTGGTATAAATTATGTTAAAAATTATGACTAGTACCAATTTTTCTACCAATTGAGCACCATAACTTGTACCAATATACTACCAGAATTTGTACCATACATTTTCAAATTATCTTATTATTAATCATTTCTTCCTCTTCATAATAATTATGTATTGAGTTCTACTTTTCTAAGACATATGTAACGTGTTGGATTTCTTAATTATTCAATGCTAGTCCCTATGGTGCCCCCTATTTGATGAGTGTATAAATGAGCATGCTTTAGAGGCGTATTTCATATGCTTTATCAACATCACTCTTTTCTTTACTTTAGCTAGCTTTACTCTAGTTTGTTTAATTGGTATTCTTATACACCTTTGATTTAAACATAAGAAAAACCTAGCTAGGTGCAAAGTAGACAAAAAGAGCAATGTGTGGACACAAACGAATCTCGAATTGGAGCTATAATGATGAATCTGGGACCTTTACAAGTTGTGAGAAGACATGCATCTGACTTTTCATTGCCAGTGAATGTATTACGGGCCAAAAAGTAACAGGCCCACCTTCTGTAAATAAGTAGAGTCTAGTCTTACATACTTTCAGTCCGGTATATTTCTATATTTGTCTATTGAAATCAATACTATATATACACATGTAACTCTACAGTATTCATTGAGTAGAATAACAATTACACTTTTCCCAAAATAACAATTAGCCTTTGATGGTGGGGGGTGAATTTATTCCTATCAGGAAATTGGCTGTTTCTGTAACACCCCTACCGCTAATCCTGTCATTAACACATAATCACCTCAATAATCAGTACAATTGCAGCAGACAATCTAATACAACCGGCGGGTGAAACAATGCCGTTAGCCACCCACGTGGCTAACAAGGCCTAACTCAATACAACATCAGTCTGATATATAGAATAACCGAGTACTTTAAACAATACAATTCATTCATTTTCTAACCGAGTCACATAATACAATCCTCGTTTCAATTCTCAACTATACCGAGTTTAATACATAACGGATGCCGATAACACTTTCGGTCTTACTCCTAGTTCAAGTACACACGTAAATTAAAATCTAACTACCCATGCTTAACCACCATCTTCGTCCTACTCTCGAACGGTATCATCGTCGGTGTACCTGAAAAATAATGGGTGGCCCCAAAGGGGCTCAACACCTTTACTGGTATAGAAGTCGTGCAACCCGCTACTACCGGGCCACACTCAACTAATTCTCATCTTAACTGTAACACCCCCGAATAACCATACAGCAGTCCAAACAATACGCCAAACGATATTACCATAAGTCTAAGCAGCGGATTCACGACTCAATCCGGGTGTCAAGACGTCAACCACCCACGTGGGTGACACAACAACACTATCAACACCAAACTACGGTCTGAATGACTGGAATTTAAACCTTAACCAAATCCGAGTACAAACAGGAGATACAAACCAAGTACCGAGAGTCTACAACATAAGTTCTTAATTAAACAACATAAACTGAAACATACAACCAGGGTTTAGTGTTACATAGTCACAACCCATACATTAAAACATACTACTTAGAAGTCTTGCCCCGATGGGCTACCCCTATGGTAGTCACCCTGCCTACTCTCCGCCTGCTTCCAGTTTCATACCTGTAATAATAAAGGACTCAGTAAAACTATGCTGAGTATGAATATGTGTAGCCCGTATGTTGCCGGGCTACATGACTACTTGGTCGAATATGATTAAGTCCAATTTGCATGCTATAGTAAAGCAGTAACACACCGCATACAACATCAACATAGCAACTCATAACATGTTGAGCATAGAGATAACAACAAGCACCTCAAGCATGTGAAACAAGTAGAGCTTATAAGAGAATTCGAATGATGATGATCCTCACAGTGGGATCATTCAACGTTGAGTGTTTTTATTTCTTTTCCCTTTGTTCCCATCATATGTACCTTTCTATTTCTTACTTGCACCAGGTCTGGGAATGTAGGTTAGTCCCCGTGACCATATAGTATAGGTGCCCATCTTTCCTTGCTTCTTATGGATTAATTGTGAGTTCTCTTATCACCGCACGTTGGAGGACGTCTTCTTCATAGCTAGTTCCCCATTCCCGACGTCGTGTGCCGAGAAAGCGGAGTCGCCTCTAGACTCCAGGATAAGCTCCACCAATTTGTCACTCCCCCATTCCCGACACCCAGGGTCAAGAAAGCGGAGTCACCTCTAGAATCCAGGATGTGCTCCACCATAGATGGTCGAAGGATCTGATGCAGATACCAACTCCCGAGTATTCCATACCGCGCGGCCCGAGATGTTGTCTTCCTGGGTTATTCTAATGTTCCACCAGTTGAGATTTGCTCTTCATTATTATTAATGAATATGCACCATAGTGGGTGTCATGGTACGTCCTCCATGGTTATAGAGGATTTTCCCTTTATAGAGTTTTCTTTGTTTTCATAGTTCGTTGTGTTTCATCTCAAGTTCCATAAACGAGAAGGGACTAAACTACTGTGTGCGCACAAATAATATACAACAATGATATAGCAATCATATAAACACGATAAGCAAGCAATCCAATTTCATGCTTTAATCTTATGGTCATTTTCACACAAGGCACACAGCAAACAAGCCGTGTAACACGGCAACATACGAACCACACATGTCCATACCTTATTCGAAAGTACGAGTTGTCTCACACTCGGGGTCCCGGTTGGAGTTCGCTATGGCCCTAGCGTTAATTACAAACAATGTGTCAGTTTATGATTTCATGTGATGACACTATATATCGGGTGTTATTCCCTAGGTGCCTTGTTAAGTGCTTAGTTTATATTGACCCTTAGAACTTCCAAAGTATTAATTCTAGGCTTATCTTACTCCTAGGACATTCACAACTTTGTTTTACACGTTAACTAAGTCCTTTTTCCCTAGCTAAAGTTTTAGAGCATTTTAAGCGTTAACCATGTAACATGTTTATATAAGATAGATTTAACTTGTCTAAAGTGTATTCCCTCCTTAGTTAAATAGGTAGCAATGTTTTAACTCTTGTATAATGATAATATAGACCATAAAATACCCCTAAAACCCATTTATACAGAAGTCCCAAGTTTATAAAACCGCAACATAAGTTTGGTGTTTAATCTTACTTAACCTCTCCTTTAGTACCTCAACACATGTTTATTTTGCCCAAAACGTTTTCTTCAAACACAATCAGGTGGGTTAGGTCTGTTTTGGGTTCATTGATAAACTAAAATCTCACTCATAATGTTTCTGTAACCTAGCTATACAGAACAGCAATATTATTGGGAACCGAGACAACAACCTCCATGTTTCGTTGTGTTTCTTGTTTCTAGTTAACTCAGCTGGGGTTTAACCTTTCCCACAGTATTTACCCCACTGAATATGGGTGTTAATAATGTCTTAAACTCAAGATTAAACCACTAAGACACTCACTAACTTCTGTACTTAGTTACACAAAACAGAAGCTACTGAAAATCTGAACCCAAAATCAGTGCAGTACATCTCTAGTTCTTCCCTTGTAGTTTGATCAACTATTTCTAATCTACCCAATTTCCTTGTACAGATTTACCTAGGTTGATTAGTTAGAGTTTGGGTCCATTAGCAGGCTAATACAACACCCACACCCCACTGGCACATCAGTTATACAGAGACTTTGTTACTGAAACCGAAATACTAAGTCTGTTTCATTTAACTCCATGTCTAAGTCTCCTAAACTGGTTTTTAGTTTCCCCCATGTGTACTCCTCTCTACCTAAGTGTGTTAGGTGTTGTTGGGTTCATTAGTCACTCAATATACCCCCTTATACACCCTCTGTAATAAGGTTATACAGAGAGCATTTGTTTCAGGAAAACTGAGAATCAGAAATTTAAAATCCTCCATCTTCTTTCCTACTTCTTTCCATTTCTGTTCCTTAACCTGTGCGTTTCCAGTCCCCAAACTTATAAACACTTAGGCTTATGTGTTAACCAAGTCTTAAACTCAAGACTAACCCAGAACACCATTGGTAGCAATCCTGGCTGAAATACCCCTAATCTTTAAAATATAACTAAATGAACTATTAATGATCTAAGATGATTATTAAACATCTAAATATTATTGGGGAACAATCTAAAAGATCTCAACAAGGCAAAACACGCCTTAAGATCGGTAAAGCCAAAAATGTGCTTTAAGACACCATAAAGGTTGTATCACCTCAAATAGGATCCAAAGTGGATTCCTAAGTATTATAATGAAGCAAGGAACACAATAAAACCATTCTCAAGGAGAACTAAGCTCAGGAACACCCTGTGACACAAAAATGTGCGCTAAAACACCTTAAAGCACGTTTTTGTGAGATTGCCTTTTAAATTGATTTTTAATGGGCTTAAAAATTATAATTACCCCTAAATATGATATCTTATCATATTATATCATATTAGGAATTTAATTCCAGAAATTTACGAATTTTTACAAATTTAATATTAAAATATTAATAAAACCCTAAAGTGGGGCCCGCATGAGTCAATATTGACCAAGCATGGTCAATGGTCAATTAATTGACCCATTTGGACCATGGAGATCGGCTGGAAATAAGAGAGGAGACAGCTCACAATTATTAGTAGACAAATTGCTACCTAATGTTCAATTTGCAATAGTAACCTACTTTTTTTTCAATTATTCAAGCCTTCCCCACCTTCTCCTTCCTCCTTGTCCGATCCCATCCTATCCAACCGAGCTCTCCTCCTTCCTTGAAGCTCTAAAGGCTTGTTCTTGAGCATGGAAGGCAAGCCTAGCTCCTAAGCTCTTAAGGTAAGTGTTTTAATGTCATTTTTAGCCCTTTTTCTTCATCTCTTCACTACCAACACCTAGATTTCGTGGCTCATCAATTCCTATGGTTTATTCTCAGTGTTCTAAGGTTAGAACAAGAGCTAAACTCGGTTGAGACAAGTAGAGGGACCAAGGTTGTTCAAATCTACATTTTAAGGTAAAAACATACCTTAAGGATCTCCACTCTTCATCCGGTTTCTTTCTTCTGTTTTTTATGAGTTTATACACTCATAATATTCATATTTACATATTCATTCAGTTGGTTAGCCATTTGGAGCAAGGGTGACCAAGATCCAAGAGAAATACTCTCTTTTAAGGCATTTTTCCAAGGTAAAACCTAGTAACAAGGCAACTTGTTGTGATCTAGCTATTTCCTATGTTAATATGGTAGATCTAACACCTTGTGGTGTGTTTGGTTCAGGTCGAAACCACTTAGAACTTCCCTTGCATTTTTAAGGTGATTTTTGCCTTAAATCTTACATTAATTATTCCTTATGGTTAAGCTCAAGCTTGGAGTGTAACCATATCTTGTTGTGTATTAAACATGTCTAAATCAAGTGGTGAATTTTCCTACAAGTGACCGAGCCCATACAAGGAATAATCAAGGTATAAACACCTTAAACTTATGATTTTTATAATTTTTAAGCATATATATATATGGCCGAGAGTGAAATTACATATATAAGTCATATTGACCTAAAAATGGAAAAAAATGGCTAAGATAAATTAAGCTAGTCATTTAAGAGATTTAATTAACATAATGGTCAAATTATGACATTATGTGGAAAAATAATTAAACCAAGGTGAGGCCGAATACATATGCTATATTTTGAGACATTTATTGTGTAATTTATTTTGCAAGTTCAAGGTTGTAATAAGGCCATGTCATTAGGCCATTTTAATTTAAGTTTATAAGCTTATTTAGTTTTATTTATGCTTATGATTAAAATTGGGGCCAACTCGTAATTACTAAGGAATTAGAAAGCTGTGGGCTTAATTTAGAGCAATTTAGGGTTTTTAAATGAATTTAATAAAAATTATAACATTTTATAAAGTTTGGGTCAAAATTGTAAAAATAGAAAAGTATAGGTCATTATTAGTAATTACCGAAAAATTGGTTCCCATTTGGTATTAGGAGTCAAAGTTGACTATATAGGAGACTTTGACCAAGTTTGGAAAATTTAAGAAATTAAAAACCTACCTTATAATAAGATACTTATTAAATTGTAAAAGATTTATAAGACTTGGGGTAGTAATGTAATTACCGAGACTTAAGGGTGCTAAATGGAGTTTAGTAAAGTCCTTAAGTTATTAGAAATTTTTAGAAGTTTATTTGGTTAAATTTGGAGTTCATATGAATTATATAAACATAATATATGGTATTTTATAACATTGTTACAAATGGGTAACAAAGGGGTGAAAACCGAGATTTAAAGGAAATATAAGGTTAGGAATAATGTTTATAACCTTTTGGTATAGTTTGGTAATTTTTGGAATTATATATAAGGTTTTATAAAGATATATGTATAATATATAGTTTTAATGGAATTAGAAAACTATGTATTATAAGATGGGATGGAATTGTGATTTAGAAGTTTAGTGGTGTATAATGGAAGCCGAAAATATAAGGGGCTAATTGGTATTTTATAAACAAAATATAACTATAGGTTATAATTGTTTTAATGACTTAAATGTCATAAGATATGTTATATAACTATAATGTAACATTATATTAATTAAGTGATAGATTTTGTAAATATTTAAGAACATAGGTGCTGTTCGGAAATATTAACATTTTTAAATGGAATTTATAATATGGTTTTAATGTTATAAGAATTATAACATTTATAATATAAGAGGTATTCATTAAAAAGAATGAATATAGATTATAAGACTTACCATATAATAAATAGTTCCATAATACACATAATAAATAAATATATGTAATGGTGTAGAAAATGTGATATGGTTCAATAATTATAAATTATCATAATTAAAATGATAATAAATAAGGAGAAAAAAATTATAAACATTAGAGATGGAAATTCTAATGTTAAGAGTATTCATGGGATAATAGGGATTTTAAATATTAAAAGTATAGTTTACAAATGAATTATACCACATTGAATTTAAAAAAGAAAAGAGACAAACCTTAGAAAAATAAATACTAAGGTGAGACGTATAGTGCATGACAAAGTATCATACATGCAATAAAGAAACAAACTATACGATCTACAAATATACATTAGTTTACATGCGATAACAAAGTCCAAAAATAAGTCTATTAATATACAAGATAAGACTACGCATGTAATATAACACTTTTCCAATCTCGAGTTAAACTGAAAGCCCGACAAACATTGACAGTTAATAACGGGGGGTTAACCGGGAGTTATTAGTGACGGTACGGGGTACCGTAGGATCGTGTTGTTATACGGTATGCTAATCAGTAGCATTATGTATTGTTTAGACTGTTAGAGACTACACAAGGAGCATAGGATCTTGCCGATTCATACTCCACCGTAATACATCAGGGTGAACGGTATGTTGTTATGTGTCTCTGATTGTCTCTGAGGGCTTCCTCAGTTCAGACTTCTGTGTGATCTGTGATAAGATTGTTTGTCTGAATGGTAAATTAATTATGCATGAACTGTATATTTATAGCTGCTTATTATTACTGTTGTTGAGTTAACAATATCGGTTCGTATATATGGACCAATATATATAAAACGAACTAGCGGCTATGGTGCTATCTTATATGAAATATAAGGATCGTTAGAAAAACGTTGTAGCACTAGGATAATAAGATATACATATTATCCGAAACTTTTATACGGAGCATTGGCCTTTCTATACGCCGCTCTCGTATCTAACACTGGATCCCGAGTTTACAGACTCCGGATTGGACTAATGACCTTAGTTTGCTGTGTTAGGAAAATTTGGTAATGCGATGCGATGGAATAATTAATTAAATTAAATGAAGGAAAGTAAAGCCAGGAGGATGTGGCTCTTGGTGCGCGCTGTGATCACAAAAACGATACCAGGATGTCCGCGTACGGGTCCGCAAGTATCAAGAAAATTTCCCGTGAGCTAGAATGGCTCGTTGGTCGGAGACTCTACCGTTGGAGTGGCTACTGCCGTGGGTGACCCGCCATAATATATGGGTAACTAGAGACATGTCGTTTTAACGAGACATTGTCACTAGGTATAACTGAACAAATAATACAGTTAAGAATTATACAGTGGCGAACGATATTGGTTTCTACACCATGGACGAGAACTAGTACTTGTTTATTGTTCTCGTTGTTTCGCTTGGTTGTTCATTGGTTATACTTGTGGTTATATTATATATGTTGATGGTTGTGTTATTGTATGGATATTACTGTTAATTGATTTACAGTTTAAATATTAAAACGGTATTGCATGTAATGAACCTCATGCTCTCGACCAAATAATTGAGGGGTCTTTGGGGGCATGACGGGGCATGTGATGACATACTCAGCAGGGGCTGATTCCATACCACAAACCACTTTCATGCAGGTGACTAGCTGGTGGGTCGCAGCGAGACGTGACTATTGTGATATTACTGTTGGTTTAGACTTGGTACGGTGTGATACTCAGGTTGTTTTGGACTCGGGTTGTTTAACCGAGGTGTGTTTGGTTTAGATGCTCACGGTCTGTAATAATTGTTGATGTTAGATTTGTTTTAAGTTGTTTAAGTTCTACTATCTATCTCTTGTGGTCACTGCGGGAATACGTTTCGCAAGTTGATTATCAGGTAATTCGTTATCACCCGTATGGGCGAGTGATAACAGTGACACCATTAGGGCGATAGTTTATTATTTACCGCTGCGAGATATTATTGTGCGCGACATTTATAGGACTATTAGGAACCGAATTAGTAGGGGTGTTACACTGGCAGTTCATTTTACAGAGAACAGAAACTGGACAAACTGAAATGACAGTTGGTGAAATCGCTCCTTCACTTATTTCTTAATCAATCAAATTGCCGTCTAACCCTTCCCTAAGATGTTTATAACCCACTTAAGTGTATTAGATATGTTCTAGGTTCATTTACCAGTCAATACCACCCTAGTAAGCCCTCTGTAATAGGTTTACACAGAGAGGGATTTTCAGAAACAAAGCATAAAACTGAACATTAAAACTCTGCTATGTTTTCTGTTATTTCATTCTGCTACTCCCTAACTGTCTCTCAATCTTACCCCTATGTACTTCTTACCCAGTTAAGAGTTTTATCTCCATTTTAAACTCAAAATTTCACCAATAACCACTCACACAATCTTCTATACAGAAACAGAAACTAATCACCACTTGGAACTGAAACTGATACACCAGTATTGGTATTTTACTCCTATTCTCTTAATGCATCAGATTGGTTTTTTTTCTTAATTCTCCCCAAGTGTTTGTGACTTAGGTAGGTGTATTAGTAACTTATTAGATTCATCATTAAGTCAGTAAGACTTTGATAACTGCACTGGAGTTCAATCATACTGAAGACAAAATCTCAAAAAAAGGCTATAAACTGTAACAGCAGAAATCTGATATCTTCACTTCCATCATTTTTTTTCTAGTTCACTCATCTGACTTTTCCTTTCTTTCCTGAATCGTGTACTCAATTACTTAGGTATCTTAATCAGTGTTTTAACTCCCAAAACAAAACCACAACAACAAGGGCTAAACCCCTGAGAAGTTCATATACAAAAATGACGAAAAACACAGCATTCGAATGTCTACTGCTGTAAACACTTTTCTATTGCTTTGTTTTCTGTTACCTAACCTCCTTTCTCTTTTTCCTTTGCTTTCTGAACTTGACTAAGCGTAACATCCAATTTCAATCTTGAACAGTCCCAAAACCAAAACCCAAAGAAACTTGGCTACTTTCCCGAGAATCTTTTTACACAGAACTAAAAAAAAGAACTGAAACCAAACTGCTACATCTTCTTCTGTTTTCCTTTCATTTACAGATCTGTCTTTAAGGTTTCTTTTGCCTCAGCCTGGTTTAGTTACTGATTAAATAAGTGTGTTGGCTACTAGGCAAGCACCACTCTTACCCTCCCTCTATAAACTAAAGCACAAGATATATATATATATTGTTTTATTGTTCTTTTAAGATGCTATCTGTTTCTGTTTCTTTTTCTTCAACCCTCCCACGATTTGATACCTAGTTAGGTGTACTTATAGGGCTGCAACATATCAGCAACTCCACATCACCCCAGGATATTTGGTATGCTGAGAATATATGCTACAGGTTGGGCATGTTCATCAGTTTTGACAGGTTTGCTCTTTTTTTTGTTTTCTGATTCTGAAACCAGTTCAGGAATACTCACCAGCAAGTGACTTGACAGATTCTCCTTGGCCAATCCTTTGGTGCAATATGGAACTTCAGTTCTTGAGTCACTCAACAGCGGCTTAGAAATTTTTTCTCAGAGGTTAGGCTCGGGGAAAAACAGATGAAGCAGGTTGTGGAAAAAGGAAAAACTGATTAAGGTTTACCTGATTGTGGTTCCTTTCTTTTTGAATACAGAACTGGGATGTTCTTCCTGGGGAGGTTTGGCACTCTTCATGGGTTTGTTTCACAAGGAATGTCACGCAAGCAATGAGAAGGGAAAGAGTTAGATAGTGGAGAATCTCAGACACTAAAAGGAAGAGAATAACAGAACTGAAATCGCAAGGTACTTATTTTTCTTTCTCTCTGAACTCATAACCTCACCTTAACAGCTCCTCGAGGAGGATCTGCTTTTAGAAGTTTTCCAGGACTCCAGCAGTGATGGCTTGCAGGGGGCTTGCGTGAGACAGAAAAGGATTAGAGCAGTTCATGCTTGTGTTATCGGGCAAGGAAACAAATCAGAAGAAATGGAAAGAAGCCCAGCAAGAACTTACCTTGTGTGTTAGGATCAGAGAGGGTGAAAGGAGTTCCTGCCCATGCAGAAACGATGCACATCGGGAGAGTGGAAGATGTGATCTATGGTTTTTGAATAAGATGGCACAAAGCACGGGAGATTAATGCAGGAGTTGAATCGGTCATTAGTGGTGGCAAGTTCCAATGGAGTATTGTGTGGGAGTTTGGAAAAGCCGAAGCTCTGATGCGTGAGAGTTGTAAAGAAATACAGAATTAGTTCCTTATGTTGGTTGCTTGGCTTTGTTCACTGAAAACAGGGACTGCTCACGTGGTGTCATGGTCTCCACGTTTCAAGAAGGAAAAGGAATGGCATGCAAGAACACAGTGGGCCCCGATTCAATTATCTGTTTACACAGATTCTTGGGGTCTGAAGTGGAGGATAATCGCTGATTATCTATGGCCTCTTAATTGCACGACTGAGGAGGAGTTAAATACAGGGGGAATGTTTAATGTTAACAGCCACCCGATTACCAAGGACAAGCCATGGAAGTTATGTGCCATTATCCTCTGTCTGATCCCCTGTCGGTTTTCAAGCCTAGCACTTGGTAACGGCACATTCGTTTCCGTTGAATTTTTTTTATCCAAGCGCATTACCAGGAGGAACTGAGGTTGAGAGGGCGAGAGATTCAGGAGGGAACAAGGACTGAGCTGTCTCAATTTACAAGGGAGATTATGGGCGTTTGAATAAACTACCCTTCTGTCGCCTGGGAGTTGGATTCTCTGGCTTCTGTTTTTTTTTATCTGGTTCTGCATCGAGGTAGAAGGAGATGTCGATGCTACAGAGGGTGCGTGATTGATTCTATTTTTTTTGTGTAGTTAGCTTAGTTGATTTGATACTAGTTTTAATTTGTTGGTTTTAGTTACCGAATTCGAGCATAGCTCAATCGGTTAAGACGTTCAGGGGGTATGCGAGAGGTACGGGGTTCAAACCTTTGCGGGAGCGCCTTGCACCTTTTTTTTTTTTTTTTTGTATAAGTTATACACATGTTTATTTATATATATGTAAGACTATATATTGTATCGTGTTATTTTTTTGTTACCAAGTTATGCGACGTTATTATTACTTATTACAACGTTACAATATTGTAACATTACGTACATGTATTTTTGTATTCGTACATATATAAGTACGTGACTATATTAATATGTAATGTCGTCACGCTTTCGGACACGTATATACTAAATTTAATTGTTCATACATTGTTTTATGTCCGACTTATATAACGTTATTTTCGGATAATCTCCTCGCGTTTATGATTTTATGTGATTAAATGTTCAGGGATGTTTCAACTTAGCCCCCTTAAAAGAGACTTCGTCCCGAAGTCTTACTTCCTTAACTTATATTTTCCACTCCTGGTAGGGATCCAGTCCCGCATTCATTCACGATAACCCAAAGGATTAAGTCCATAATTATAATTCTCAGTGCTTCTAAGCACCATTCCACATCAGGGGCTTCACACAAGTTCTCAAAGTAGACCAAGATGCTAGCAATGTATATAACATGCTAAAGTGCATACCAAGGCACACGATATTCATTCATATAGAGCATATAACATGGCAAAGTGCAAACCACGGCACACAACATTCATTCATACAGAGCGTACATATACGTACAAACATTCTCACACACAAGTCTACCAACCATCAACGTGTGGTTGTAGGATTACAACACAGTGACACACACAAAACATCCAAAACGAACCGCGCTTACCCCCCTTAAAAGAGGGGTACGCCCTCGTACCCTACACTAAACCGAAGTATCGGTGAAAAGATGGGGGTACATATCTCTCATCTTATCTTCCAGCTCCCATGTGGCTTCCTCTATATCTTGGTTTGACCATAACACCTTCACTAGTCTAATTGACTTGTTCCGGGTCTCCCGGGTCTTAGTGTCTAGAATTCTTTGAGGGGTCTCCACGGATCTCAATGTGGGCTCTAGGACTAGCCTCTCGGGTTGTAGTATATGTGAGGGATCGGGCATGTATTTCTTAAGCTGAGAGATGTGGAATATATCATGAACTCTTCCCAACTCCGAGGGTAAATCAAGTCGATAAGTAACTGGGCCCACACGCTCCCTAATACTGTAGGGGCCTACGAATTTCGGGCTCAACTTTCCCTTTTGTCCAAACCTGAAAATTCCTTTCATCGGCGACACTCGCAAGAATACCTGGTCACCTACGGTGAATCTAGGTCCCGACGTCTGTTATCTGTGTATGCTTTTTGTTTATCCTGTGCGGCCTTTATGTTCTTTCTGATCTGCTGAACCTCAGCCTGAACCTGCTGTAAATAGTCTGGGCCTATGATAAAAGCTTCACTGGACTCCTCCCAGCACAACGGTGTACGACAAGGTCTACCATATAACGCCTGAAAAGGTGGCATCTTGATTGAGGCGTGATAACTGTTATTATATGCAAACTCGATATAAGGTGCAACTTAACCAACCAACTTCCCTGGAAGTCCAAGGCACATGCTCTAAGCATGTCCTCTAGGATTTGGATGGTTCTCTCCGTCTGACCATCGGTCTGAGGGTGAAAAGCAGTGCTAAGCTTCAGCTCGGTGCCTAACGCTTCTCGTGAAGCTCTCCAATATCTCGAAAGAAATCTCGTGTCCCTATCTTACACTATGGTCTTTGGCACTCCATGGTGTCTTAAAATCTCTTTATCAAAAAGCTCGGCTAGTTTCGACACCTTCCATGTGTCCTTCATTGGAATGAATCTTGCTACCTTAGTAAGACGGTCAACAATTACCCATATCATATTCAATCCTCCTCGGGTTGGTGGTAGTCCAACTACAAAATCCATCGATAGATCATAGAATTTCCACTCTGGGATAGGCATTGGTTGAACTGTGCCTCCAGGTTTTCGGTGTTCAAATTTTATTTTCTGGCAGGTGAGGCATCTGATAACGAAGTTCAAGACGTCGTTCTTCATGCCAACCCACCAAAAATATCGCTTCATGTCTTTGTACATTTTTGAAGCTCCAGGGTGAATAGAGGTAGTAGAAGAATGAGACTCTCTCATGATGTGTTCCTTGAGCTCTACGCTCTCGTGGGGTATATATAATCTGCCATTCACACGAATCAGGCCATCCTCATGAAGCTGGTAGTCATATTTCTTCTTATCTAGTGTGCCAGCGATTAACTTCCGTCTAATATCAGCCATCACTCTGTCATTCTGCTGAGCATTATGTATTTCTTCAACTAGGCTGGTGCCTGCTATGAGTGTATGCAATGAGTGTGCTCGGCTGCTAAGTGCATCGGCAACTACATTGGCTTTGCCTTCCTTATACTGAAGGTTAATATCACAATCTTTGAGGAACTCCATCCATCTACGCTGTCTCATATTCAGTTCTTTTTGGGTGAACACATACTTTAAGCTTTTGTGGTCGGAGTAGATGGTGATCTGTGAACCATAGAGATAATGGCGCCAAATTTTGAGTGCAAACACGACTGCTCCTAGCTCAAGATCATGTGTGGGGTAGTGCTCCTCGTGCTTCTTCAGCTGACGGGAGGCATAGGCGACAACCTTCCCGTTCTGCATGAGGACACATCCCATACCCATACCGGATGCATCATAGTAGACTTCATATCCATCAATACCTTCGGGAATCGTGAGGATGAGGGCTGAGGTCAATGCGTCTTTCAACTTCTAAAATGCTGCCTCGCAGTCTTCTGTCCACGTGAAAGGAGTATCTTTCTTGATGAGGTTTGTAATTGGTTTTGCGATGCGGGAGAAGTCCTTAACAAACCGTCTGTAGTAGCCTGCTAGACCAAGGAAACTTCATATATCTGTCATAGACTTCGGTCTCGGCCATGTACGTACTGCCTCCACTTTGGCAGGATCAACTGCTATCCCGGCAATAGAAATGATATGTCCAAGAAATGCTACCTGATCTAACCAGAATTCACACTTAGAAAATTTGGCATAAAACTGGTTGGCTCTAAGAATCTTGAGTACCTGCCTGAGATGGTGGTGATGCTCTTCCTTGGTTCTCGAATATACCAGTATATCATCAATAAATACCACGAATGTCTTGTCCAACTGATCTCTGAAAACTCGGTGCATCAAGTCCATAAACTTTGCTGGAGCATTAGTCAGTCCAAACGGCATAACTGTGAATTCATAGTGGCCGTATCGGGTCCTAAATGCGGTCTTTTCGATGTTGCTCTCCTTCACTGGGATCTGATGGTATCCTGATCTGAGATCTATCTTCAAAAATACTGTCACTCCTCTGAGCTGGTCGAACAGATCATCTATGCGTGGTAAAGGGTAGCGGTTCTTCACTGTCACTGCATTCAGCTCTCGATAATCAATGCATAACCGGAGACTGCCGTCTTTCTTCTTGACAAATAGAACGGGTGCGCCCCAAGGGGATACGCTCGGGCGTATGAATCCCTTATCTAACAACTCCTTCAATTGCTCTTTTAACTCAATCATCTCTGTCGGGGCCATTTTGTAAGGGGCTTTGGCAATGGGTCCTGTCCCGGGTACTAAGTCAATAGTGAACTCGACCTCTCGGGGTGGTGGCATACCGGGAAGCTCCTTAGCAAAAAGGTCTGGAAACTCCCCAACCACTGGTACATCCGGGTTAAACTCTGGGTCTTGCAGGGTATCATGTATGTAGCAGAGGTACACCTCCTGCTGCTTCTATATCTCTTTGGCCATGGTCATGGCTGAAATGATTTTCACGGACGGCTGTCGGGGGTTCTGGCGGTAAGATACAGTAACGCCGGACGGGCTCTTTAGCAGTAGTCTATGCTCGGCACACAAGATACGACCTTGGTGTTTCTCTGACCAATTCATGCCCACGATGACGTCAAAACCCAGGCCTCTGAACTCTATCAGGTCCAACGGAAAATCTTCCTCACGGATTCTAATGGTGGCTCCTCGGAAATACCAGGTACAACGAACTCTTTCTTTTGAAGGTAGTGTCACACTGAAGTCTTCTAACCTCACGGGATCGAGGTGCAACTGCTCGGCTAACGTCGGGGATACAAATGAGTGCGAGGCTCCGGAGTCAAATAATACTGAGGCTGGAACTCCATTCACCGGGAAAGTACCAGTGATAATGTGGCCGCTGTCGCTGGCCTGAGCCTGTGTGAGAATGCTCGGGTACCCTCTCTCCAAGGTTCAACACCTATTCCCAAAAATAACGTTTATAAGCATAATTAGTGATGGTACGAGAAGAGTTGTAGATAATCAGCCTTTCTTTATTCATCTTTCTAACATTACATGTTCATTTCCATTACATAACTTAATACAAAAGGTACATGGCTTAGTATTTCCTAAAGGTTAGGTTTAGTCGTCCAGGCTTCATATGGGTAGCGTTTATCACTGTTGAGGGTGCTGTGTTCGGCTTGATTCTTTTAATCCCGTGGTATAGCATTCTTGATGGTCCGCCCATGATCAACACGTCACCGGATTTTAGCCAGATCTTCATAGCTCGGTCAATCCTCTTTTCTTCACCACAGAGGAACTCAGCATCATCTCCGATGGACACAGACACTATGGGTATCCCTTGGTCTAGGGTCTCCTGCGTCTCATCCTTGTCCTGGTGTAATCCAAGTCGGCCTTCCCTTTTGTAGAAGTTGATGATGCAGATGTCGGCTTGTAGGTTGGGCACTGGTGGTACCTCGCGTTGCTGTGCAACGCGTAGGGTTGCCGTAATTAGGGATAGAAAGTCGTCGGGAATTGGTGGTGCACGTGCTCCGTCGGTGTGATAGCTCTTTGTATATGGGTTCCAAATTACCTAGGCACATCATCCTTAGATTCATCATCTTTCCTCCGGGGTATGTCGATGTGTAGAACCCGCGTGGTCCCACTCCGAACTTACGACATCTCCGAATAATGGCTACTTGAGCTTCAGGTGTTAGGTATCCTGGTAGTAGAATCATCCAGGCTGGATAACTTGGCACTTTTCACTTGGGTAGTGGGGATTCTCAAGGCTGTACTCATCGGGTTCGAGGTTTGGATTTATTGGGAAGCACTTATCAAAGGTTCCTACTGCATTTACAGGTAATCTAGTTCTTTAGTGGTACTAGTAATCTAGCAAATTTCATGCATAGTCATACAGCTTGGCATACAAGAATTTAGGCAAGCTTTTCAAACATTTAGGGTTTCAAGGTTTACCTGCAGCTGTAGGTGTGTCCGGTCCCTCGGTGCGGTCCATGATGTGCAAGGCCGCCTTCCCTGGCCTTGAGGTAGATGCCCTCTCGGAGTCTCGGGATCCCGCTCCGTGCGTAGGCTGGGTGTGCTGGGCTCCACGCTAGCCTCCGGGTCCCGATCTCTGGTCACCCCTCGCACTATAGCCGGGCCTGTAATTCTTGCTCTCGGGATTCGCGAAGCACTCAAAGGCCCTGTGCCTGCTCTTCTTGCAGTAAAAACACTCTACCGGTTTGCCCTGACAGTCAACTCCGGGGTGGTTCTTCGAGCATCATCTACAGATAAATCGGCGCTCGGTCCTTTTGCCTGGACCGGCCCTAGTCCCTGAATATGTGATTGGGTTAGTCAACATTTGGTCATAACAACTGTAAAGGTACTTAAGTGTTCGTCTTACCCTGAAGTGGGTAGGAGCGGAGCGGCTTAGCCGCAATCGCTGGGTGAATCAAATGTAGTGTCTCTGTAGGCTTGTTCCCATGGTATCTCGCCCGCTTCCTGTTCGGGTAACGCTTATTCCTGTCAGCACCCTTCTGTTTATGGTCCTCTGAGTCACCGCCTTTTGCTTTCCTTTTCTTCGCGAACTCCTCATCCCGCATCTGGACGGTGATCTCGGCCTGGGACGCTGCATGGTAGCAGTCCTGTACAAAATATGGTTTAGTAAACTCTTCACAATATAGTACTCAGTTCAATTTTATAGTTCAAGTGCAATCTGGATTGTGGCATAACGGCTGGGTCCCATGCCGTATCTGATGCGGTGGTTCAGCCCACCATAGAAACGCTCCACTAAGATTTCGTCTGAATATCCCAAGCCTGGAAGTACACAGAGTAGAGCAGTGAATGCTGAGTAGTAATTGTCTACTGTCATCCCCTCGGTTTGCCTCAGGGTGTCTAGCTCAACCCGCTTATTTGTCCGAAGGTGGGCGGGGTAGTAATTAGCCCTCAGCAACGCAGTATAAGCATCCCATCCAAACGTGGGGTCGGCTAGGTAAGTATTCTTCACAAGCTTCCACCAATCGCTCGCTGACTCTCGTAGGTAATAGGCTGCGAGTCTGACCTTAGCCTCTGTCGGGACATTCAAAGTCTCAAAGGCGGTCTCAAGGAGGCTGATGTAGTTCTTAAGGTAGGTGGGGTCCGTCTCTCCTCGGAACTCAGCTGGTCGAAGGTCTGCTAAGCTCTTTACCCAGTTTGTCTCCCTGGGTAGATGAGGCTGTGGTGCCGGTGGTGCCTGCTGGGCTCCTGGCTGGAAAACCATGTGACCTAGGGCTGCTGCTACTATCTCAGCTATGGTCCGCCCTGCAGCTATGCTATCTTGCTCCATGTGGCCACGGCCTCGTCCTCGACCTCGTCGTCCAGACATCTGAAAATTTCGTTGTTAGTTAGAACATTCACAAGAACTTACTGCAAGTTATTATCGCCCTTGCTAGCGGTTTAAATTGGTAAAGTCGTGTCTCACATTACTAACCCTTAACCCCATTTTCCCAATTTTTGGTTTTCCTATACTCGGTACTTCTCTGTTCCAGTCATCAGAGTGCAACTACGCTCTGATACCACTTTCTGTAACACCCCCGAATAACCATACAACAGTCCAAACAATACGCCAAACGATATTACCATATATCTAAGCAGCGGATTCACGACTCCATCCGGGTGTCACAGACGTCAACCCCCCACGTGGGTGACACAACAACACTATCAACACCAAGCTACGGTTTGAATGACTGGAATTTAAACCTTAACTAAATCCGAGTACAAACAGGAGATACAAACCAAGTACCGAGAGTCTACAACATAAGTTCTTAATTAAACAACATAAACCGAAACGTAAAACCAGGGTTTAGTGTTACATAGTCACAACCCATACATTAAAACATACTACTTAGAATCTTGCCCCGATGGGCTACCCCTATGGTAGTCACCCTGCCTACTCTCCGCCTGCTTCCAGTTTCATACCTGTAAAAATAAAGGACTCAGCAAAACTATACTAAGTATGAATATGTGTAGCCTGTATGTTGCCGGGCTACACGACTACTTGGTCGAATATGATTAAGTCCAATTTGCATGCTATAGTAAAGCAGTAACACACCACATACAACATCAACATAGCAACTCATAACATGTTGAGCATAGAGATAACAACAAGCACCTCAAGCATGTGAAACAAGTACAGCTTATAAGAGAATTCGAATGATGATGATCCTCACAGTGGGATCATTCAACGTTGAGTGTTTTTATTTCTTTTCCCTTTGTTCCCATCATATGTACCTTTCTATTTCTTCCTTGCACCAGGTCTTGGAATGTAGGTTAGTCCCCGTGACCATATAGTATAGGTGCCCATCTTTCCTTGCTTCTTATGGATTAATTGTGAGTTCTCTTATCACCGCACGTTGGAGGACGTCTCCTCCATAGCTAGTCCCCCATTCCCGACGTCATGTGCCGAGAAAGCGGAGTCGCCTCTAGACTCCAGGATAAGCTCCACCAATTTGTCACTCCCCCATTCCCGACACCCAGGGTCGAGAAAGCGGAGTCACCTCTAGACTCCAGGATGTGCTCCACCATAGATGGTCGAAGGATCTAATGCAGATACCAACTCCCGAGTATTCCATACCGCGCGGCCCGAGATGTTGTCTTCCTGGGTTATTCTCATGTTCCACCAGTTGAGATTTGCTCTTCATTATCATTAATGAATAGGCACCATAGTGGGTGTCATGGTACGTCCTCCATGGTTAGAGAGGAGTTTCCCTTTATAGAGTTTTCTTTGTTTTCATAGTTCGTTGTGTTTCATCTCAAGTTCCATAAATGAAAAAGGACTAAACTACTGTATGCGCACAAATAATATACAACAATGATATAGCAATCATATAAACACAATAAGCAAGCAATCCAATCATGCTTTAATCTTATGGTCATTTTCACACAAGGCACACAACAAACAAGCCGTGTAACACGGCAACATACGAACCACACATGTCCATACCTTATTCGAAAGTACGAGTTGTCTCACACTCGGGGTCCCGGTCGGAGTTCGCTACGGCCCTAGCGTTAATTACAAACAATGTGTCAGTTTATGATTTCATTTGATGACACTTTATATCGGGTGTTATTCCCTAGGTGCCTTGTTAAGTGCTTAGTTTATATTGACCCTTAGAACTTCCCAAGTATTAATTCTAGGCTTATCTTACTCCTAGGACATTCACAACTTGTTTTACACGTTAACTAAGTCCTTTTTCCCTAGCGAAAGTTTTAGAGCATTTTAAGCGTTAACCATGTAACATGTTTATATAAGATAGATTTAACTTGTCTAAAGTGTATTCCCTCCTTAGTTAAATAGGTGAGCAATGTTTTAACTCTTGTATAATGATAATATAGACCATAAAATACCCCTAAAACCCATTTATACAGAAGTCCCAAGTTTATAAAACCGTAACATAAGTTTGGTGTTTAATCTTACTTAACCTCTCCTTTAGTACCTCAACACATGTTTATTTTGCCCAAAACGTTTTCTTCACACACAATCAGGTGGGTTAGGTCTGTTTTGGGTTCATTGATAAACTAACATATCACTCATAATGTTTCTGTAACCTAGCTATACAGAACAATAATATTATTGGGAACCGAGACAACAACCTCCATGTTTCGTTGTGTTTCGTGTTTCTAGTTAACTCAGCTGGGGTTTAACCTTTCCCACAGTATTTACCCCACTGAATATGGGTGTTAATAATGTCTTAAACTCAAGATTAAACCACTAAGACACTCACTAACTTCTGTACTTAGTTACACAAAGCAGAAGCTACTGAAAATCTGAACCCAAAATCAGTGCAGTACATCTCTAGTTCTTCCCTTGTAGTTTGATCAACTGTTTCTAATCTACCCAATTTCCTTGTACAGATTTACCTAGGTTGATTAGTTAGAGTTTGGGTCCATTAGCAGGCTAACACAACACCCACACCTCACTGGCACATCAGTTATACAGAGACTTTGTTACTGAAACCGAAATACTAAGTCTGTTTCATTTAACTCCATGTCTTAGTCTCCTAAACTGGTTTTTAGTTTCCCCCATGTGTTCTCCTCTCTACCTAAGTGTGTTAGGTGTGGTTGGGTTCGTTAGTCACTCAATATACCCCCTTATACACCCTCTGTAATAAGGTTATACAGAGAGCATTTGTTTCAGGAAAACTGAGAATCAGAAATTTAAAATCCTCCATCTTCTTTCCTTTTCTGTTCCTTAACCTGTGCGTTTCCAGTCCCCCAACTTATAAACACTTAGGCTTATGTGTTAACCAAGTCTTAAACTCAAGACTAACCCAGAACACCATTGGTAGCAATCCTAGAAGTTCATTTTACAGAGAACAGAAACTGGACAAACTGAAATGACAGTTGGTGAAATCTCTCCTTCACTTATTTCTTAATCAATCAAATTGCCTTCTAACCCTTCCCCAAGATGTTTATAACCCACTTAAGTGTATTAGATATGTTCTAGGTACATGTACCAGTCAATACCACCCTAGTAAGCCCTCTGTAATAGGTTTACACAGAGAGGGATTTTCAGAAACAAAGCATAAAACTGAACATTAAACTCTACAATGTTTTCTGTTATTCCATTCTGCTACTCCCTAACTGTCTCTCAATCTTACCCCTATGTACTTCTTACCCAATTAAGTGTTTATCTCCATTTTAAACTCAAAATTTCACCAATAATCACTCACACAATCTTCTGTACAGAAACAGAAACTAATCACCACTTGGAACTGAAACTGATACACCAGTATTGGTATTTTACTCCTATTCTCTTAATGCATCAGATTGGTTTTTTTCTTAATTCTCCCCAAGTGTTTGTGACTTAGGTAGGTGTATTAGTAACTTATTAGATTCATCATTAAGTTAGTAAGACTCTGATAACTGCACTGGAGTTCAATCATACAGAAGACAAAATCTCAGAAAAGGCTATAAACTGTAACAGCAGAAATCTGATATCTTCACTTCCATCATTTTTTCTAGTTCACTCATCTGACTTTTCCTTTCTTTTCTGAATCGTGTACTCGATTACTTAGGTGTCTTAATCAATGTTTTAACCCCCAAAACAAAACCACGACAACAAGGGCTAAACCCCTAAGAAGTTCATATACAGAAATGAAGAAAAACACAGCATTCGAATGTCTACTGCTGTAAACACTTTTCTATTGCTTTGTTTTCTGTTACCTAACCTCCTTTCTCTTTTTCCTTTGCTTTCTGAACTTGACTAAGCGTAACATCCAATTTCAATCTTGAACAGTCCCAAAACCAAAACCCAAAGCAACTTGGCTACTTTCCTGAGAATCTTTTTACACAGAACTAAAAAAAAGAACTGAAACCAAACTGCTACATCTTCTTCTATTTTCCTTTCATTTACAGATCTGTCTTTAAGGTTTCTTTTGCCTCAGCCTGGTTTAGTTACTGATTAAATAAGTGTGTTGGCTACTAGGCAAGCACCACTCTTACCCTCCCTCTATAAACTAAAGCACAAGTATATATATATGGACTGTTACATTGTTTTATTGTTCTTTTAAGATGCTATCTGTTTCTGTTTCTTTTTCTTCAACCCTCCCACGATTTGATACCTAGTTAGGTGCACTTATAGGGCTACAACATATCAGAAACTCCACATCACCCCAGGATATTTGGTATGCTGAGAATATATGCTACAGGTTGGGCATGTTCATCAGTTTTGACAGGTTTGCTCTTTTTTTTCTGATTCTGAAACAAGTTCAGGAATACTCACCAGCAAGTGACTTGACAGATTCTCCTTGGCCAATCCTTTGGTGCAATATGGAACTTCAGTTCTTGAGTCACTCAACAGCGGATGAGAAAGTTTTTCTCAGAGGTTAGGCTCGAGTAAAAACAGATGAAGCAGGTTGTGGAAAAAGGAAAAACTGATTAAGGTTTACCTGATTGTGGTTCCTTTCTTTTTGAATACAGAACAGGGATGTTCTTCGTGGGAAGGTTTGGCACTCTTCATGGGTTTGTTTCACAAGGAATATCACGCAATCAATGAGGAGGGGAAGAGTTAGACAGTGGAGAATCTCAGACACTAAAAGGAAGAGAATAACAGAACTGAAATCGAAAGGTACTTATTTTTCTTTCTCTCTGAACTCATAGCCTCACCTTAACAGCTCCTCGAGGAGGATCTGCTTTTAGAATTTTTCCCAGGACTCCAGTAGTGATGGCTTGCAGGGGGCTTGCGTGAGACAGAAAAGGATTCGAGCAGTTCATGCTTGTGTTATCGGGCAAGGAAACTAATCAGAAGAAAAGGAAAGAAGCCCAGCAAGAACTTACCTTGTGTGTTAGGATCAGAGAGGATGAAAGGAGTTCCTGCCCATGCAGAAATGATGCACAGCAGGAGAGTGAAGGAGGTGATCTATGGTTTTTGAATAAGATGGCACAAAGCACGGGAGATTAATGCAGGAGTTGAATCGGCCATTAGTGGTGGCAAGTTCCAATGGAGTATTGTGTGGGAGTGTGGAAAAGCTGAAGCTCTGATGCGTGAGAGTTGTAAAGAAATACAGAATTAGTTCCTCATGTTGGTTGCTTGGCTTTGTTCACTGAAAACAGGGACTGCTCAGGTGGTGTCATGGTCTCCACGTTTCAAGAAGGAAAAGGAATGGCATGCAAGAACACAGTGGGCTCCGATTCAATTATTTGTTTACATAGATTCTTGGGGTCTGAAGTAGAGTATAATCGCTGATTATCTATGGCCTCTTAATTGCACGACTGAGGAGGAGTTAAATACAGGGGGAATGTTTAATGTTAACAGCCACCCGATTACCAAGGACAAGTCGTGGAAGTTATGTGCCATTATCCTCTGTCTGATCCCCTGTCGGTTTTCAAGCCCAGCACTTGGTAACGGCACATTCGTCTCAGTTGATTTTTTTTATTCAAGCGCATTACCAGGAGGAACTGAGATTGAGAGGGCGAGAGATTCAGGAAGGAACAAGGACTGAGCTGTCTCAATTTACAAGGGAGATTATGGGCGTTTGAATAAACTACCCTTCTGTCGCCTGGGAGTTGGATTCTCTGGCTTCTGTTTTTTTTATCTGGTTCTGCATCGAGGTAGAAGGAGATGTCGATGCTACAGAGGGTGCGTGATTGATTCTATTTTTTTTGTGTAGTTAGCTTAGTTGATTTGATACTAGTTTTAATTTGTTGGTTTTAGTTACTGAATTCGAGCATAGCTCAACTGGTTAAGACGTTCAGGGGGTATACGAGAGGTACGGGGTTCAAACCTTAGCGGGAGCGCCTTGCTCCTTTTTTTTTTTTTTTTTGTATAAGTTATACACATGTTTATTTATATATATGTAAGACTATATATTATATCGTGTTATTTTTTGTTACGAAGTTATGCGACGTTATTATTACTTATTACAACGTTACAATATCGTAACGTTACGTACATGTATTTTTGTATTCGTACATATATAAGTACGTGACTATATTAATATGTAACGTCGTCACGCTTCGGACACGTATATACTAAATTTAATTGTTCATACATTGTTTTATGTCTGACTTATATAACGCGTTATTTTCGGATAATCTCCTCACGTTTATGATTTTATGTGATTAAATGTTCAGGGGTGTTTCATTAACATGCGGTTGATTTTATTTAAATCAATACATTGAAATACAATAAACATACAACATGCTCGCATTCATACAAGTATTCAAACTAGAATACAATCACAAAACTAACACATTAAGTTAGTTAGTTTACATTTTTTTTACTCTTTAGGCTTTGAGGGTTTCTACCTCACTAACGCCACTTCTCATTGTTCAATATCATATCCATTCTCTTCGGATACTATTATTTGTTCTCTTAATTCAATAGACACTACAGGTCTCAACTTACTTCCTCAATTACTCTTCTCTTAAATAATACTTAAGCCAATACACATGGCTTCCGGGTAGAGTCATACACAGGACTCACCACCTGGCTCTCAAACCTAGCCTTACTCCCCCGGTTTCGACCCTACACTGGGTCTAGCATGGTGGGAAGGTTCAACTAGCTATCGGAACTACTCTCTTAGTTCCTTACTTACACTACGTCCGTATCTCTTCCGGACTTCTCACATTCCCAAACACTCCTCTCTTGGAGTCATAACATATTTATTTATGTTAGTCTAGAAGCATCACTCTCGATGTCATCTAATGACTTAGGGAATTTTCTCAAGTTCTTGTATTCTCAGACTTAAGGGTTGCCCCAACATTTCGAATAATTATACATTCGGGTCATTTTCTCACACCGGGTCGAATCCTCTTATAGGAGGTCGACTCTCTTTTATAGGGAGTTTGGTGGTCCCTTATATTTCTTTTTACCTTTTCATGAGTTCATAGCTTTGAACTATCATTATTCTCTTAACCGATGTTCTTTATGTTCTCATACTGGGTCGAATCCTCTTATAGGAGGTCGACTATCTTTTAAAGGGATTTTGGACACCCGTATTTAACCCCGTTATCCCGTTAGTCTTATATTTGCTCAAGTGTTCTTATGTTCTCAACTTTCTCATTCACTTCTCATATGTCTATACTTATAATGACCTTTACAAGTCACTAAACAAGTCCTAATTATCATCTAATATCATCCTCATTCAATTCCTCATCATTAGAAGCCTTTAAAACACTCTCGGCTGAATTTTTGGGGTGGTCCGGGACTTATTGGTCCGACCCCTAAGTCTCGGACCAATACACTGGCTAACTTTCGGCTCATTTTTACACTGGTCTTGGACTTGGTCCTGGACTTAAGTCCCGGACCAACCCTCAAGTATTATTCTCGGAGCATTTTAAGGTGTGGTCCGGGACCTTATCCAAGGGCTAGGTCCTGGACCCTGCTAAAAAGCTACTAAATTGATATTTTTCAACTCCAATTCCAACCTTAATCCTCTCCCAATCTTTTCCTAATCTTTCCACATGTTTCCAAACATGTTATGACACCTTAAATACTTATCAAACCTTCTTAAATCATTGATCAAACCATTACTCAATCTTTGCTCATTTCTACAAGTTTTCTCTCCAAAAATTACGCACTTTGCAACTTAGCTCCTAAATTCCTAAGTTGCACTTTGCTCATCAATTCTCTAACTCCATGGTTTCTCCTACAATCATTTAGACCATACCACATCCTTCCTAGGCATTTACAATTCCATTATCCAAGTTCTAACCTTATTTTCAAAGTCATGCACACTAGTTTCTCTTCTAAAAATTCCAAGACATTCATACTCCCTTTTTCTACAGATTTTTGCATCACTTCATATACTACTTTAATCAATATCTTAGGTGGTTAAGTAGCCAAGTCAATCCCTATCAACACCATAAAAAACCTTAGATTATTCCTCACTCATTGCATCACTTTAACCACTTATCTCTACAGAAATTTCACCATAACTTCATCATTATACCAACACCTCCAAATTTCATTACCTTCATCACCTAAACCAAAATATCCACAATACAACATCCATTCACCTAATTCAATTTCAACTAACCAAATCCATCAAGGATTCTACCAGCACACAAATCCATCCAATCTCATCAACAATTCACCAATTACATCACAATACAATAATCATCAATTACTAGGCCCTAAGGCCCTTAAATCACAAAGCGATTCGCCATTGTCTTAGGCATAGACATAATTCCTTCACCTATCAATTAAACACATTTCCAACTAAATTTTGGGTTCATTCTTTTAGTTACCCAACCCAACCTTAGCAACACTAAGACAATGTAACCTTAATCTCACAAGGAATTCAAGGATAGTGTCAAAGGTAAATCAATTTACCTTATAATTCCCTTGGTTCTCTTTGGTTTCCTTTTCTCCTTTCCTTTCTTGCTCTTCTCTTCTAGCTCTTTTCTTCCTCTTTGTTTCTTGTCTAAAATCGGCCAGCTACAGCCCATGTGCCATGGTATACACAACAACAGTAAATGAATATTCAAATTCTTGGATTGAACCCTAGAATACAATGGAGGGTTTAAAGCTCTTAAGATGAGAGGTTACCTTCCCAATCTCTAGATGAGTGTTAGGCAACCAAAAACCACAGGCTCCAGCAGTTGAAAACCGACTGGAACAAGAGGCTCAAAATTTGGAAATTCTCGGTGGCAGAGAAAGGCTAGAAAAGAGACATTTTTGAACTTCTTTTTACCTTAAGACAACCAAGGAATGATGTAGCTCAAGATGGTATTCTTTTCCCTTCAAAAGGAGCTCCATCCATGGTAAGAAACTTCAAGATTTTCCGATTTTGAAAAGACAAAAATGGTCTCCAAGATGAGGGGAGTTCAATGGTTTAATTTTTTGTTGTTTTGACTTTGTTTAAGCCATGAAAATGGAGGAAGAAGAGGAGCTGGTTGAGAGGCTTCTCAAATCTCCATGGCTGAAGGAGGAAGAAGAGAAAGTCTGAATGGGGAGGGAAAAACATGAGAGAGTAAGAGAAATGAGAGGAGAGAGATTCATAAGGCACTTTTGTACTTTTTTTGCTTTTTGCTTTATGGTTTTGTCTTTTAGTAACTAATAGAGAGTTGGGAGAGGGGGCTGAACATGGGCACACGCACAAATAAGGGATTCCAGCTTTTTATTTACAAAATGAAGAGAGTATTTTTGTCTTATTACAATTAACACCCCATAAGTCCCCGTTTTGACACTATTCACTAACCGGAGTTGTTTTCTGGATTTTTCTCGTTTATTTAATTTTAATGGTTCTTAAGCTTCCATTAATGTTTAATTATAGTTATATGGTGAACTATAATTTTTACGAGTCCATTTGACCACTTAAAGTCGTGTTTCTAGGTTTTCTCAAAAAACGTGCTTTAAGTCTCGTTTGCGTTTTTAACCCACTATATGGGTCCGTTTTCTTTGGTATTTGTTCCCACATGTTATTTAGGTGTAATTAAGCCTTAGGAATCCATCTAGGATCCTAGTAGAGGTCATATACCTCCTATGATTGCGTAACACTCATTTTTACGTTTTATGCTTCTTAAGCGTTTTCTCTTTTCTTTTTCTTTTCTTCACCAAAGCTCTTTAGGCATCATTAGGCCTCTAAAATTCATATTATAATAATTTAATCACCATGTTTAAGTTTGAGGTATTTCAGTTTCATATGTGTCATGTTAGGTGGTATAATAGTAATTAATGGAAGTTTTGGGGCTGTACCGAGAATAACCTTGTTATAAAAAAAATTTTAGACTATAGTCTTCAATCTCATAAATTTTATAATAGCTATATGGTATTAATGTGATTAAAGTGAAACTAGTATAAGTGTGAATGTTCACATGAAATAATGTGACTAATGGTGAGTCAATGATGTTATCAAAATAAGGTGGGTTATTTAAATAAACTTTAGAAGTTTATTATTGTATTATATAAATGTTACATAACATTAGGATAAGAATCTTAATATAAGTTTGTACAAGATAATACAAACTAGTAAGGATAACTATCTCACATAAAATGATAAAATGTAGCATTTAATAAATGGGTTTATACTTCATATGTTTGTATAAAATTGAGAGTGTATTAAATAATATTGTTTATATAATATGGTTAGGAACCATATAGTAGTAAATGAGGAATGTTATAAGGTGAAGATAATTTATAAACATTAGAGATAAAGTTCTATTGTTAATGTATAAGATTTTATATTATGAGTGAATTATATAATACAATGTATTATAACGAATGTTATAAACTTATGTGCTTGGAATAAACTAACCAAGTCAACATACTTGATGAAGTCAACTCAATTGACCAAAGAGGTCAAGTTGACCAACTCACACATAAAATGAGAGTATGTGGAATAATAACATCATATGGTCAACCATAACATACAAACGTAAACTATATGTTATACACTCATGGATTGATATATATGTATAGTACACATGAAATATACAACCAAGTATAGAAATACATGCCTATAAGCTAAACTACTAACCTATGAATAAACATCATGGGTTTTAAGGGATTTACCTAAGTACCAGGAAATACTACGAGTTACGAGCATCGTAATGAGACCGATAAACCTAACTATACCTGAACAAACTCAACTAACGAGATATGGGGGGTAATTATCGGGTTATGACGTCTATTTGGAAATATCGAATTTAGTTAATCATAGGGATTAACTCGTAGTGGTATGCATGTTCCGGATCGTACGACTACGTGGAGCACCAGACAAGCGTAGATAATATGCTAACCTATATTACGGTGTACGGTATGTGATTGGTGTGATCAGACCATCCTAAGGGTTTCCTTGGGGTTAGAAATTGTGTGTTTATCTACCTAAGAGCGATATGGGTGTTTATTGTGTATGCATGGAATATTATGTGTTTTACTTACTCGTTCTTTCACGCGTTATCTATTTGTGCGCGAATGTCCTTTGGTCTAATACTATGTCGACTATAGTTCAACTTATATAAATGTACATATACGAGTATAAAAGTATAGTGGTCGTTACCTATCAAAGTTCGACGGATAACATTATCACATTGACCTAAGTAAAACACTTAGGAACGAGACTCAGCTATACCGGTCTCTATAGCATGGATCTCGAACATGAATATGACCTAGACTACTTCTAAGTATTTGCGTAAGCCCTCGAAGGAAGCTATATGAATTGTATTCTCCATAAAACTAAGAGTATATCTTAGGAAATGATTAAAATAATTAATCCTATGAGAGAATTGGTATGTGATGAGGAGAGAAATCCAGTGTAGTTTACGAACTAGCTGGTTGCGCATAGTGATCACTTGAGTGGTTACTCGATCGGGTCCGCTCTAGATAAATTCCAAATGAGCTTACATAGATCGTTGGTCAGATGGTACCTATTGTTGGTACACGGCTCCGGCCTATTCAAGGACACCTTTATTAGGCAAAGTGGAAGTCCCGAGGCCTCCGGACCCCTGGTAAAATGTGCACCTTTGTGTGTACGTGGGACGACTGTCCATCAAAAGATGTTTACGGGTTGTCCTAACATGACACCCTAATGATGATAAGATTAAATATGATGACGTACAATGGGGCCTGAGAGGCCGGATGTAATTATGAATACGAATACCATTCGCTGAAAGTGACTGCGTGTTTTATCGCTCTTATTTGATATCTTTCATTTATGCAATGATTACTTGTGAAATGTAGTGAATGTGTTGATAGAACAAGTTGATGTTTACTTGTGTTATTTACAGTATTTATTATAACTGTAAACCAGACAAGACATGTAATCAATCTAATGTTAAGACGGTTAATCTACCTTAGTGACCGAAAAAGGTCTAGAATCATGCCTAGCATACTCAGTGTTTCGCTGAGCTTGCACGGTAACCATTTTCAGGATATTGATCATGTTGAAGCCGGAGTGCGGGATCTTGGGTAGAGAGGGCTCTTGTTTTAATTACCGCACTTTGAACTTTGGTTTGTATTATGTTATTATTGTGTGTATTCGAGATATTATAGTCGCTCACTTGTCTTGTATATTCGACTTTGGATTAGTATGTTTAGTGGTTGTAAATATCTCGTTCATCACTGCGGTTATAGTCTTAAGTATTGTATTTTGTTTCTACTTCTTTACTCACATGAGTGAGTAATGACATGTGACACCCGAGTGAGGATTTTTGTTATTTAATTACCGCTGTAAGACGTTTTTAATTATGCTACAAGAGTGATTATTGTGAGTTTAACGAGAGGGGACTTACACCCACTACTCCCTTTCTTCTAGTGCAAGTCGATTTTCATCGCAAGTGAAGTGCAATCGGAACAAATTAAACTCCTGGCTGATCATCTCCATGTCCCAAACCCAATATTAATATCAATCCATATCACCATCCAATACATGTGGAAGCATCCCAGTAGATCGAAAAATAAGATTTATCTGAAGAGATTGAGAGTTTCCATTATTGAAGAAAAGCATCGATCTAATCAAAGGGAAGAGAGCTCGCAATCTCCTTCAACAAACATTGCAACTTCTATGCTTGAGTAATGATCAAAGAAAATATTGGAAAACCCACAATAAACCATCCCCATCCTTCCCGATCTGAATCTGTCTTGGACGCTTCTCTCAATCTGAAATTGGCACCCCAATCCACCACTCAATATGTTCCTCCTCTATTAAGATGGTCAATCGCAACGCACCATCGTCACCACCATCACCACATTCCCACTCAGCTTCCCTGCATATACAACCCTCCACGAGAAGAAAGAAATACCTACTGCATGTTTTGGCGGGAAGAATAAAAGACGAAGGTGGTTTCCGGGATTACATGTCCCTATTTTGACCAGATGAATCACCAACATTCAGCAAATTTTGACTGCAAAGGACACCGATAATAGGAAGACAGTATGGAAATACCCTAGTGAAGAGTGGAAGAAATCGATTGGAGCTGTAGAAATCGATTGCCAGAACAAAACCACCACAAGAAAAGGAAGCATGATGCAGCGTTGAATGAAGATGCACAAACTAGGAAAACTATAGAATCTTAGGAAAATAGAGGTTAATCTAGAAAGAAAGAAAGACAACCAATAGGTAAAAATTGATAGAATACTTGAAAATTATTAGAATAAAAACGGGAACGAATCGGTTATCATCCAAAAACGGGCTCATTAAGATCCAAGGACAAGAAATCTAAGGTTGCATGAAGATGATGAATCAAGAGAATTAAAGCTAGGACATGAAGGCAAGAGGGCAGGCAGATCATCGGTTATTGAGACAATCACATCATCAAAAGATCAAGGTAATAAGTCTACACACATAAGATTATGAATTAATGTTTAAAATATAAGTTCTTTTATATTTTTTTATCTATCATTCTATTTTTTCATTTATATATATTTTTATCTACTATTATAATTGCACATTACTCTATATTTATCCAAATTACATTTATTTATTTTTATTCTTACCATAAAAAGTAAAGAATATATTTGTAATTTCAAAACTTTTATTTAAAAAATGTAATTTTTTTAATCGAAAACTAGCTTATAGTTTTAGATCAACCAAGTTTAGTCCTCAATTGTAATAGTAAGAGGTATATCTGATCAACAAATGGAAAACCTAACTAATTATAGGCGGTCATTTGGCCATCAACTCAACTATATAAGCATATAGATTGTGCGGGCAAGCCGTTCTGAGCATTGAGCGACTCTATATGTGGCAGTCCAGTTAGCTTGTTGACTAGACTGCTTAAGTGGCATAATCGATGGAGTAATATTTGTATTAACTTTAAATTGTCATAAATTTTAAAATACAAGTCAAAAATAAAAAATATTCACTATTATTTATCTAAATTCAAGCTCTTAATAACAAGACCAGTCATGGATATGTTTTGACAAGTTTAAACTTTGTGTTAGTTATATGTACATATCAACATATATCAACGACACTTATGATACACCACATACAGTTTAAAATACACCATATAACATTAATAATTCACCCCAAATGAATAATGATTCAGTATTTGTTCCAAAGTTTGTTATCTAATTCACCACTTATTAGTTAATGTTTCATAATACCAATTTCAATGAATAATAATATCAACTTTAATAAATAATAACATCATTTTAGTTGTTTTTAGTAACATATAAAAAGAAAATTTTTAAACAATATTACAACTGAAAATAATACTTGGAACGTAAGAAAAATACATGATTCACCATATAAGGTTTAAAATACACTATACAATAATAATAATACGCTACAAAACTATAATTATTTTTTATTGGTTTCAAAATTTGTAATCTAATTCACCACTTATTAGTTAATGAATGATAATATCAATTTTAATCAATCATAATATAAAATTAATGAATCATATTATCATTTTAGAGTATCAGCATACACACGTAAAAATAGGTTTTTTTCAAAGTTGTCAAAACATATTCATGACTGGTCTTGTTTTGAAAAGCTTGATTTTAGGTGAACAATGATATAATTTTTTTGGTGTTATATATTAAAAGTTACAATAATTTAAAATCAATATAGTAAAAAGACAGCCCAATCAGCAAAATAGTCAATTCAATAGCTAACTGAAATTGTCATATCACTAGGTTGCACCATACTGTACACGGACCTACCATACCGTCTAATTTGCCATAAGAATAAGACTAATCCTTGCATACGTTATCCATCTGTTGAGGCAGTAAATGAAGATTCCTCACCATGGACATCACAAGGCTATACAGTTCATGTGTTGGCATATCTTATTGTGGTACAACTTATGGTATCTTCTACACCAATAGCAATATCAGCTCTAAAAGTGTAGTGACGTAGACTGAGTAACCCTGCCCGGCTCTAGACAATCTATAAGGGGATATTACCTTCATAAGTCTGGATAGTTGTTTACTCTCATTTAAATCTAAGAAGGAATGAGTTGTTCTACGTTTGGAGACTATGATGGCAAACTCAAAAGTATTGTATGGTATGGTATCATATCCATTGTGATAGTCAAGTATTTTATGGTATGGCATCATATCCAATTTTTAGTTTTGCATCATGTTATTTATATAAAGTCTAAATTTTCAGATATTTTTGTAGGTATGACACGAAAGCCATTCCGTTTTATACTAAGTAGTTTACAAGAGAGTGAAAAATAGAAGATTACCATGAGCTATCCTGAATTTCAAAGATTTTATCCTTATTGGAGAAATACATGATATTATGTCAGAATCTTGATATGTAACCAAGAATCTTTTTCCTTTCCTTTATTGAGAGATCGAGACAAAAGTCTCTGTAACAATGTATGTATGCGTTTCTGCGTATGAAGATAAAATGATATTAGTCTGCATCCTTTATATGTGCAGGATGCGAACGACTAAAAAGAAAATGTAAACAAATTACAAATATACCCTAGAATACAAACTAAGAAGAGTACATGATATATCGATACTGAGTATGTCCTAAATATAGACTATAAACTATATATGCATATATCTAATACCCCCACCCTCCCTCAAAGAGTACATCGGGTGCAGAGAACCGCAGCAGAAAGTGTGTATGTGTGCTCAGGTGTGCTCTTTGACTCCATCTAGCCTATGCTCCTGGTGGTTGGCTCTTGCAAACCTAAATCTGGAAAAGACTTTTGATAGTTCTTACCTGCGAGGGGCTTGGTCATCAAGTAGGCTAGCTGATGCATGGTGGGAACGTATTGGACTTGGATCAAGTCCCCCTGTAACTTTTCTCACACAAAATGGCAATTCAATTCGATGAGTTTGGTTCTTTCATGGGAAACAGGGTTCCTAACTATATGAATACCTGCTAGATTATCACACTTTAAAGGTATGAGGGTGATGTTTGTGAGACCATTTTCATTTAGTAGCTTGGTTAGCCAGCTCAATTCTCCCGTGACCTGGCATATGGCTTTGTATTCTGCTTTAGAGGAAGACAGAGATATTGTTGTTTGCTTTTTACATTTCTAGCTTAATGGAGAGCCTCCTAGGAGAATGTAAAAACCAAAAACTGATTATCGAGTGATTGGGCAGGAAGCTCAATCAGAGTCACAGTAGGCTTCTCAAGCATAGTTTGGTTCTTTGTTGAAAAACAAACCAAACCCTGATGTCCCCTTTATGTAGGACAAAGTGTGGTATGCAGCTTTGAGGTGTTCAGTGGGGGACTGGACAAAAACAGACCAAACCCTAGTGTTTGTAAGAAAGTTTAGTTTTCTTACAAGGCACCTGTATATGGTTGGGTTGTCCAATCTTGAGCCAGAGTCCTTGAAGAGTTTTAAGTTGAGTGGGAGAAATGAGATTAAGGGTTTTATGTTTTCCATTCCAAAGTCTTTCAAAATTTGGTTGATGTAGTGTTGCTGTGTATGATGAGGCCATTATCAGTTTCCAAGAATTCCATGCCTAAGAAGAAATGTAGTATTCCAAAATCCTTGATTTTAAATTCTTTATCAAGTTTGTTTTTCAAGGTTTTGACTTCTATATCATCATTCCCAATGACCAAAATGGCGACATATATCCCTAATAATGTGATGTTATTGGTTTTTCCTTAGACGAATAGGGAGTAGTCGTTTTATGAGTGGTGGAAGTTAAGATCCTTAAGGAACTTAGCAAGTTTCTCGTACCATTGGCGGGAAGCCTGCATTAATCAGTAAAGGGACTTGTGTAATTTACATACCTTATTGTTCCCTTCTACTCTTAAACCTTTTGGTATGCTCACGTAAACGTCTTCATGAGAAACGTGTTGTTTACATCAAGCTGGTCCACTATCCATCCTTTCCCGACGACCATTATGATTAGGGCTCGAATTGTGGTTGGTTTCACTACAGGAGAAAGTCTCCTCATAGTCTAAGCCTTGCCTCTGAGTGAAACCTCTGACCACTAACCTAGCCTTAGACCTCTCTAGACTCCCATCAGCCTTGAACTTTGTCTTGTAAACCCATTTACAAGTAATTGGTTTCTTTTCCTTTGGGAGGGTTACGATGGACCAAGTGTTATTTTGTTTTAGGGCTTCTAATTCCTCGATCATGGCCTTGACCCAATTGGGGTCCTTGCTGGCAATTTTGTAGTTAGATGGTTCGATGGAGTGTTGTATGTGGTGCATGAACCTGTTTGTTTGTGAAGATAGGGAGCAAGAGAGTATGAAGGCTATTGGTATGTGGTCAGTGAGAGTATTGATGGTGGGCTGTTTGTTTGGTTCAAGGTGTTGGTGTGTGAGCCTTGTATTAAGAATGGCTGAGAAGGGATCTCCATGACTTAAGTTTTTGAAACAAACGTAGTCATCAAATCTAGTTGGGGGCTTAGTGGCACGGGTGGATCTTCTTAGTTGTGTGATATCCGTGGTGATGGATTCATGAGGGACAATGATTTCTGGTTCAGCAGGGGAATCACTTTCTGATGAAATGTTTAGAGGTGATTGATCTTCTCTTATCTCAGAGACATGAGACGTACAAGTATCATCATCCTCTAAGTTGTTATGAGATAGGGGAGAGAAGATGTCATTATTTTGTTGGTGTTCGTGGGTGAGATCTCTCCATGATTTGTCTTTCAAGGGGAAGATGTTTTCAAAGAACACTATGTCTCTACTGACCTTGTGCTTATTCTCACCAAGGGGTACAACTTTGTATCCCTTGGGGTTTTTAGAAATTGCCAACATATATGCAGCTAGTGGACCTTGGATCTAGCTTTCCTCGGTTAGGGTTTATGTTGGTCATATAACAGAGACACCCAAATGGTCTCATCTTATCAAAGTTTGGCTTGGTTCCATAGAGTTTTTCGAAGGGTGTCAATTGTCTTATGGCCTTGCTAGGGGTTCTATTAATGATGTACGCAGAATGTTCAATGCAATGGCCCTAAAAGGAATCATCTAAGCCAGATTGGAAAAGGAGGGATCTCGCTATTTCCATTTGATGGCCTTGTTTCCTTTCCATAACACCGTTTTGTTGAGGTGTATGTGGGAAACTGGTTTGGTGAATGATGCCTTTCTTAGCAAAGAAGTCTATCCCTTCTTGAGATTTTCCTAATTCCTTGGCATTATCACTCCTGATGATTTTAATGTCTTTGTTCATTTGTTTTTCAATTAGGTTTGTGAATCTTATGATGTTTTGCGTTGCCTCAGCTTTCTGTTTGGTGATAAGCCTCAGACTTATCATATTATAGTAGTTATAATTATAAGATTATTTATGAAAATAAGGTTGATAGCTAGTTTTTGTATTATCTTGCATATAAAGTCTATTATATAAGTTTAGACTTATGTTTGGTGTGTTTTTCATGCAAGGAATGAATTTCTAATCAAAAGACCAAGTGGTGTTGGGCTTGGTGTCGGATGTCCAGTTCACGACACAAGTTTGGAGCAAAACAGGAGGTGTGGCGGATGTACTACCGGGTGTCTGCTACCCGGCACATGTTGAAAAGTCACCCCGATTCACCAGAAGTTAGCAGTTAATTACCGTTAACATACCAACCGATGTCGGGTGTGGTGCCGGACATGGAATGTCTGGCACAAGTACCTTTTCGCGCGGATTTGGCGGTTTAATTAACGGTTAAACAACATATTTTGCACGTGGTGCTGGGTACTACTCACCCGGCATGACTCCCGACACATGAGAATTTTGAAGTCTATAAATAGGCCGAGAGGCTGCACATTTTAAGACACTTCAACATATCCATACACTCCATTCACACTCCAATTTACAACCATCCCAAGTGTTGGTGTCCAAGGAAGTTCTACGGATCCATCCACGTGAAGAGAAGAGAAGATCCTTGTCGGGTTAAGGCTATGACCAATCTCCTTCTCCCCTTTGTATTCCTTCTTTCATTATGTGGATGATGAAGTAGAAATCCTTGTTTGTTCTTGGTTAGGGATAAATTCCTCTTTGTAAATAATATGATCATTTCAATATAAATACAAGCGTTTATTAGGATTTCGGTCAGTTGAAAGTTGACTATGTTGATCGCTTATTCTTCTCATTCAAGGTTCTACTTGAGAGTTATCAGTCAAGAGTAGGATTAGAAAGAGGAAGTCTTAGTAAATCTTTACCGTTGTCTTTTGCGCATCAGTGGGAGCAACACTTAAGATTGTCGAATTTACCCTATTTTCCCCCACTATCTTGTTCGTTTCCAGCATGAAATATGCTCAATTCAACAATGGGTAGTGAGCTTCCTATTGTTAAACCCGAAACTTGAAATACAATTGACAACTTGAACATGCCAGGTGTACTGTCTATCGGGTTTCTGGTGTCCGGCCAGGGGCGGACCCAGAGTTTTTATCTTATGGGGTCCATTAGTTTAGTGTACATATACTTTTTCATATATATATATATACTGAAATGCAAAATAATATTCAAATTTTATTACAATTAGCCTCTACTAGTCTTCATCACTTGAAAATGGTATACAAAAGGAATTGGGTGGGGTTGTCACCTAACGATAAAAAATATATCTTATACATCTTATGGCTATTGACAAACATTTTCAGTTTTTCAGACATAGTCATTAAAAAAGAAATCAATAATACAAAATAACAACCGTAAAAAATGTTAATGGATATGTCATCCACACACTTTTTTAGGTTCAATTGAAATAAACAACTACAATGAATAATGAATTTGATGAGGAATATTAAATTGAATGCTACAATAAGTTCCTGATTTCAAACATATTTGTGAAACTAAAATGAATTTATAGTGCTACCACCGTAAGTGGACGAGAAGAATATTCAAATTGGGTGGGGCTGTCACCTAACCATAAAAAATACACCTTATACATCTTATGGCTATTGACAAAACATTTTCAGTTTTTCACACATAATCATTAAAAGAAATCAATAATAAAAATTAACAACCGTAAAAAATGTTAATACGTATGTCATCCATACACTTTTTTAGGTTCAATTTAAATAAACAACTACAATAAATAATGAATTTGATAAGGAATAAATTGAAAGCTACAATGAATTCCTGATTTCAAACATAAATGTGAAACTAAAATGAATTTATAGTGCTACTAACGTAAGTGGACGAGAAGAAAACCATTGAGTATATTACTTCATTCCATTATCACATTAGATATGAATTTTAAATTGAAAACTAGGTCACAAAATAAAAAAGAAACCGGAAAGTATACGTGAATATAATAAGGAATATTAAAGTGAAAACATGATTTGAACCCTGATCACATACGATCAAGGAATTAACCAGTAGACCACTTCAACCCTTATCATATAATGTGTCACTAATTATACATCTAGTAATTATATATATATTATAAAATACCTATGGGGTCCTGGACCCCTTTGGACCCCATGTGAGTCTACCACTGTGTCCGGCGCATTCAAAGTATGTGAATGCGCCTAGCATCTGATGTCCGGCAAGACATCCGGCGCGTTCACTTGTTTGGTTAAATTTGAGTCTTGTAATTAAATTTGTGATCATATTGGTACTTAGGTTGATTATAATCCCGAACCTAAGACTAATCATTGTAAATATTCCATTTAGTTAGATTCTTAGTTTGTTTTATTTAATTTAAATTATTATTCATTTTCCTCCTTTTACTAGAATAACTAGGATTGAAACTAATTTTCTATTAAGTCCCTTGGGTTTGATACTCTTGGTAATAATTTACTTACACTTTATTCCGATCGGGAATATTTGCTACCCATAGTAGAGTTGTAGGATTCTTTTATCATTTTATTCATTTTTGTACATAGTTTTTTTCCCTACAAATTTTCTTGTTAGCATTTGGGGAGGATAACCCATGTACCCCTACTATAGTCATCAACTATAGTGAGGAAGTGTATGTATCCTTCTATAGTTTCAGTTCTAAAGGGGCCACATACATCGACATGTATTAGGTCAAAAGGTTTAGGGGTCTGATTTCAGACATTGGAAATTTGATTCTCTTCCCTTTACCCTTATAACAGATTATGCAAGGGTATGGAGCATTTTTCAGGTGTTTTGGGATTTATATTCTAACAATTTCATTGATCGTATCCAATGACATATTTCATAATCGGTTGTTCCATAAGGCAAAGTTATTAGAACTATATTCATCAAAATATTCATTGCAGGAATTTGTACAGACAACAGAATTCAGGTTCTTGTTTGAAAAAAAACTTCCTATAACATTCATATCAGCAAAATACAATCCACAAGTTTTCTTTCTAATTTCATGGGAAATCTTCCTTTTAGAGTCCTACAGGTAACAAGAATCACCATCGAAGATCACGGATGCATTCAGGTTTTCTATTCACCTAGGTACAGAAATTAAATTAAACAGGAAAGTGGGCACATGCATTACATTCTTCAAACAAACAATACGATTCACAGTCAGATTACCAGCAGAAATTACAGTTCTCTTAGTTCCATCAGGCAAGGATATTTCTCTGCTGTATCTCAAAGGTTTGCAACAGATAACAGAATTTGGTTCGCATTTATATGTTCTATAGCTCCCGAATCCAAAATCCATAACTCATGTTATTTCCTCACCACTGAATTTGTATTTGAGATCAAACATGGTGATGAGTTAACATAGAGTTTAGGGTTACCTGAGTATTCGACAAAGCCTCTTTGTTTGATGCACTGGTCATCATCCTTTTGTTGTTGTAGAAAAACCACGAGCTGTTGTAGTTGTTTCGGAGTGAATCCTCTCAGCAGTGATTCGAGAGAACCTTCATTGGTAGGAGGAGACTTCTTTCTCTCCTCTCCTACAACGGAACCGACGCGCGCCTCTCTTTGCTTCTTGCCGTCTTGGTTTGGGAAACCGACAGTCCACTAGCATTCGCTGCGTGCATGTCCAACCTTGTTGCAGTTTCCGCATTTTGGTGTCTTTTCTCCCGTTGCTCGAGTAATTGCTTGTAAACTTCTTGCTAGAATATCTGGGATTTGGTGTGTTAGAAATTGTTCTGGGCTTGCTCTGTGAGAAATTTGTGGTTCCTTTGCTTATTAGGGCTACGGTTTGTTCATTATCTTAGTTCGAATTTCTGCCTTCCCGTTGTTGTTCTTCTTGGACGATAATGGCAAAGATTTCTTCAAGACTCGGTATCTCGTTCATGGCGAGAATCTGGCCTCTAAGGTGGAGATAGGATATGTTTAATCCAATGAGGAAATGCACAATCACTTCTTCTTCTTGTAACACCCCATCTCGATCCAATCGCGGTTATCGCAATCTTATCACCATAAACGTTGCAGCGGATTCAAATACATTCCAGGACCTTGCCACGGTCTGACTAACAGAATATACCGAACATTAGTACTTACATGTCTTAACCAAATACATTTCATTCTTACAATCCCCTCACATCCTATACAACTTACTAACTCAAAATACGAGTGTACATGCACAACTCGTAGGCCACACTTATCCCGTAACACGTCTACCCTATCTTACTCTCATGACGGGCGCCTTCAGACGTTCACCTGCGTAGTAACAACAGCCCCCAAAGGGGGTCAGCAAAATTGCTGGTACGATCCTCTCATGGCCCCCAAGCTAACGTGGCTACGACGACTAATTGTCGATAGCATGGAGGTAGATTAGATGCACAACATATTAGAAAGTGCAATAAACAACAATCCAAATATGAACAATCAAAGTTCAAACACGATGAACGACTTAAATGCGTTCCCTTAATTAGCGAGTCAGTATTTAACTCCTTAAGTTATGTTTCCTCTTAATCTCAGTCCAACCTTATCTTACCTCAGTCTTAGTCCTTATCTTAGTCTTAGAAAACAAACCATTCATTAAATAGAAATGGTCGTAGCTTATCTCAGTCTTAGAATACAAACCATTCCTTCAATAGAAATGGTAGTATCTTATCTCAAACCTTATCTTATTCTTAGAATACAAACCATTCTTTAAATAGAAACGATTGTATCTTATCTCAATGTTTATTTTTGTCGGGTCAAAAGCAACCCTAGCCAATGAGCTATTAACTCCATTGGTTGAATAAACAACTCATCTTAAAATTTAGGATTTAGGTGATCCTACCGCACCATCTTAATGCCTCCTACCTTGGACTGGATGTCCAATGTAGCTGAGCCGGCAACCGCCCCTAGGCAACAAGTCCGAAGACAAGTCCTTAAGCGGGTGTCGGGTCTGCTTTAGATACCAACCCCCTTTCCTTAACATGCATGACCGGAGTCAGTCCCGGATTCCTCACTCCCCCCAAGTTCCAGTTAGTAGAAGTCTCAAGACAATGTTTGTTGGTTAAACCTCTTTCGGTTATTAACAAACTAATATTAGGAAGTGTTCCTTAGTCTCACACAATTCCTTACTAAACATTAGTTAGTAAGTTCTCGCGGTAAGTTGTGTTAGTTTTCAAACATCACACAACAATACAATAAACATAATATTCCGGTTGCATGCTTTATCTTGTTTAGCCGGCACACACAAACAGCTAGCACACAAGCCGAGGGACACCTCGTTAGCAAGCAGGTCACAAGAAGAACTGTACCGTTCACCGTTGGTCGTTCGGTCGCTTACTCTCCTCCGGAGTCCAAACTCTCAAGTCCTACAACATTCATTCAGTTGTAGGTTATTAATTACTTGATCTTAACCCAACTTACTTAGCTTACTTAGCCATTAATGTTCCTCATCTAATACCGCTTAAGTTCTTATAACTTAACTTTAAACACTTAAACAGTTTACTTAACTTAACCCCTTGAGTCCTTATATGCTTAATCATCTAATCATCCTTACCCTCTCATTGGCTTACTACTAACACCATCTAACCTTCTTAAATATAAAGTTTTATTATTATTATTATTAAGGGTCGACCGACCCACCGACCGACCCAACCCCTGGGTCGGTCCATTCCAGTAATTTTTCCCGTCCTCTAAAACTTACCCGACCGACCCAAGGCCAGCCCGACCGACACAAAACCCTTTGGGTCGGTCCATTACAAAAACTTTTCGTTTGTTAAATTTTGCCCGACCGACCCAAAGCCAGACCGACCGACCCAAGGCCCTCTGGGTCGGTCCGTTCCAAAGACATTTCCGCTGGGTTAACATGGTCCGACCGACCCAGATAGGGTCGGTCCCCTGGGTCGGTCCACTGCAGAATCTTCCCAAAAATTTCTATTTTGTTCCCAAACTCTTCCACAAGTTCCTCAATATATCCTAACATGTTCTAACACCACTTGGTACCTTATTCCCACCTTAAAACATGTACTAAACCTTCCTTAATCTTCATCAAACTTGTCACTCAATTTCTTACAAAATTCTTACACTTGTAACTTAGTTCCTTACACTTCCAACATGTAAATTTGTCTAAGACTTCAACTAACCAAAATGTATCCCTTCCATCAATGTAACCGCTCCTCAAACATCTTTATTTAACCATCTTACTTTGCCAAACTTCCCAAGGTTATCTTGTATCTTCATGCACAAGTTTTCTCTCCTTTCCATTTGTTACTCATCACTCCTAAACTCATGAACTTACCTATACATTTCCTCCCATCTTCTTAGCACCTTAACATTGTTCTTCATTTACCTTGTCCATGCTACACCCTCCTTAGACATTTCCATCTCCTTTACCCAATTCACTCACCATTCTTATGATCATACCCTCTTATACATTCTTAGTCTTTTTCCTTGACAATTTACAACATTCTCTTGCAATTCTCTCTTCCATCACCCAAGTCCACTCATTACCATCCACTAGAACCTTATTAATCCACTACTAGCATCTTCACCACTTACACAAGCTACCAAGACCTCTGATTGTTATATTCTCAAGTTCATACCTAAATCACCTCAAAACATTATACATCATTTCCTCTAGATTTTTGCTCAAGTCTTAACATTCCTTATAACATGATTTTGGTGTGTATAATACACCCACCTATCCTCTAATTCCTTTTTAATGTCTCCTAGTAAACCCTAGGTCATATTAACTCACAACCACCACCTAAACACTTGTTTTCTACTCAAATTTCACCATAGCTCCTCTAGTATATTATCATGCCCATAAGCATTGTTTTTCCCATTCAATCATCTCACACACATCAAATCCTTCCTCATCATACTTTCTCACCCAAACCAACTCATTCACAACAAACTTAATATAGTGCAATAATCTTAAATTGCATAGCACTAAGGCTCTTAAATGACATGGCTCTTAGGCCCTTAAATGACTTAAACTTAAACACTAAATTTCCCACATATAAAAGCTTTCAACCTGCAAATACACACAACAATGCTCCCATATCAATATAAGTGTTCTCTTAATTCACCTTAAGCTTATCTTACTAACTCATTTCCATTGGCTCCTTAATCACAAGTTCATAAGCTTGTTTACATTCTTTTTCCTAGGTTATATAACCCATTACATAATGTAAGCTTTAAGCTACATTAGCACTTATCTAAATACCACCCCTTAAAGTCTTAAACCACCATTAGGTAAGTAATTTACCTTATTTTCCTCAAGTTTCTCTTAACTTTCTCCTTAGGCTTTTCCCTTGGAAATCTCGGCCACCATCTTAATTTCCCTTACCAATGATCTAATCAATATACAATGACTTTCATGAGTGCTAAACAATACACTAACCTTAAGGAATCATTCCTAGGTTAAAAATGTGTTTTAAGGTAGTAAAATGAGTGTTTACCTTTGATGTCTTAAATTAAGCTTGGATATGAATCAAGAAGGACCTCCTCTAGCCCTTGGAGAATAGAAACAAGCTAGAACAAGAGATAAAACAAGGTCCCGTGAAGAGATGAATTTCTGTTATGAAGGAAAAGTGATGGAAACTTGGTTATTCTTACATTTTCCTTACCTTGAATGAATGGAGAAGACAATGAACACCTCAAGCTAGTTTTCCCCCTTCAATGGAGTTTTCCCATGGCTTCAAAATGAAGCTTTTCAAATTTTGAAAAGATAGGAAGCAAGGCCTTAGTCTAACTAAGAGAAATCTATGCTTAGTTTTTGATTTAGAGCTAAAATGAGCAAGTTATGGACAAAGCAAGGTGGTGGTGCCATGGGTGCTGCTTGGACGGCTTTAGAACAGAGAAAAGGAAGAGGAACACGTTGGTGAAGAAGAGAAATGAAGAAGAGAGGAGAGAGGTAGGCTAATAAAGGATATTTTGCTTTATAAAAGGTGAATAGTGAACTTACAACTTTCCCTCTCATTTCCTTAAGTTGGCTGTCCCCTATGGTGACTCATCACCTTAAAACCGTCCCCCCCCCCCTTCATATATAAGGTACATAAGACCTTGTTTGGCCATTTGACTAATTAAAGTTGACTTAAGTCAAAACTAGCACTATTTGAGCACTATTCACTAATTGGTGCACATATTCGTGAAATTTTTGGTTTCCCATTGATTTAGGCTTCCTAATGTGATACTAATTCGTACACATGTTGATTAAGGTGTAATAATGGGCATTTAGCCACTCAAAACCCATTTCTAAGATAATTTCTCAAAAAGGTGCTTTAAGGAGTCTTAAAGCACATTTTGTTTAAGCTTGGTTTTCTTTGGTAATTGATTTAACATGTCCATTAGCATGTTAATAAGGTCTTATAATGATTTGGGTGCTAATCAAAGTCACTCCAAGCTTATAGCACATTTTTGCTTAAATTGCCCTTAAGGCATTTTCTTGTGTTTTCCTTGGTTTAAATTGTCTACCAATCTTTCTAAGGCATGTTTTAGCCTTATTACATCATCACTTGATGTTTACTTAGCATACTTAGGTTTGGGGTATTTCAATCTACCCCCCTTAAAAGAACTTTGTCCCCAAAGTTCCCATGCATCTTATCTTATTAGAATATATGTCTTACCTCATTCCATAGATCATATAGATCACACTTATATGTACTTAATCTTATTGACTCATTAAGTCCGTCATACACTTATACTCAAATATCACACAACATGCTTAAGCATGTATAGCAGTCAAAATTCCCTTTGTTCCTTTTGATGATTAAAACAATCACATAATTTTCATCGTATTCTCCCATGTCACCGGTCCGTAGACAAAGGCACATTCGTCCTCGCCACCATGGGCCAGAATACAAAACAACTCTGCTCTCCCCATGTCACCGGTCCGAAGACAAAGGCTCATGCGTCCTCGACTTCATGGGCGAGACTCAGTAAAAAGGAAATCCTTTTTACGAGGTCAAGTGAGGGATAATTCCCTCTATTTGAAAATACAATCAACTCCAATTTCATTTTATCCTAATGCCTCTATCCTTAGCGTGATTTAATTGTGACCACTTGTAGGGAGTTTTAGGAATCATCCGACCCTGATGTGATCAGCATCAGTGTTGAACTATTCTTCCACCCCAATTTGTGTTCGGTTTCCCTTGATCCCTAGAAAATCAAGTTCCACATCCCACGTCATTTTCAAACATCAAATAATTCACTCATGTCCAATTTTCTATCTTTTTAGTGATTCTAGTCGTAATCATTACATCTCCAAGGTGTGGACTCAGTCTATCTACATTCCCAATTCATCTCTTAGTAATTACCTCAAGGCTCTCATTCCTACTAAGTTCTATATCAGTCTCATACCAATTCTCACCATTATACCTCAACATTACTATTTCCTACCTCATACCCATATTGAATAATATCTCATAGTGTTATCTTATTCTTATCTCACACATACTTCCATATCAACTCATATCTCATATATTCCTTATTCCTTAAGTCTCCTTAATCCTCTTCACTAATTCTCTTAACTTGTACTCACACCGGAGTTAACAAGATAGGTACTTAATATGTATGGTATTCGCATCTTTTGTGCGCAATAACCATAATTAATCTCAAAATGTTTATGTAAAACAAATTCTCAAATTATTTGTGCAATGCACGTAGTAGTTTACGTACTTAGTACATAAACATACGCTAAGCGGTTTTCGCTCTACCCCCCTTAAAATGGATTACGCCCACGTAATCAACATTATATCATCCTTGAACATAGGTTCAAGATGTCTAATTCTCACCAAGCATTTTAGCTTCCATGTCATCTATCTCACTTATAATTCGATCAGAGGGTCATAACTATGTTAATGGCTTAGTCTCTGTATCGAGGATTCTTAACGGTGCTTATACCATTTTCTTAACTTAGTTTGGTCTAATCTCAAGGTACTAATCTGCTAGCTTCCGCTGCGCGACTCAGGTAATCTTAGGCTTAACTGCGTTTCTTATCCTTCATAATATTGTATATCCTTCTCCTGCATGCTTATAATTTAGTACTAAAAATCTCTTAATGGACGCGTGTTATCTTTATATATACACGGCCTTAATACGTTGCAACCCGTCTATCCATTCTCCCTGAAGATTTAACATTCATACTCTTAGTGTTCTCTTAAGTGTCTAAATCGTTCTTTCGTACTGACCTTTGGTATGAGGATGATTCTTAATCTGAAACTACTATTTAGCGCTTATTGCGCTTACAGTTTAATCTCTAACGCCTTAAGACATGTCTAATGTCTGTACTTAACAATCCGTGCTCTTCGCACTTCATTGTCCTTAATTATTTGTTCTCTGATTCCTTTGTGTTGTTGGCTCAACAGAATTCTTCTCTTCGATTGTTTGTGGTAGTAGCTGCTCTTGTCTGATCTTGCGTCGTTGTCCCTGGTACGGAGTCGTCTACTTCCCGTGTTCCTTACACCACTCATCTACATGCATGAGATACCTTACTGGTACATTATTACTTAACCGACTAACTCATAAATGAGTCCGTCAGGCCTGCAAGCCCCTATGGGGTGCAGTCGTCCCATATCTCGTTTTAGTAAACTCGTAGTGTCCGTCACACGTTTAGCTATTGCTAATTATGAAGTATTCTATGTCGATCCTCTTCATCGTTCCATGTTTACATTTATGGTTCTTCTTGAACTTAATCAAGGGAAATCCATTTACTGTGTTCTTAAGTATGGTATGCTCTAGTTCCTTTCTGTATTCCGTACTGACTTGGTCTCTTAGTAACTGAGGTCTCTTTCCATAGAGCCTCTTATCTTGTTTCTCATATTTTGATCTACTAGGAGCGCACTTCCAGTTCCTTAAGGAATGGGTAGTGTGCTTCCTGTGAAATCTTACTCGCATGGTCTAGACTACTGGCGTCAATGCACAGTTCGTCTACTATCTTATCCCCTTACTTATATCGGTCTTAGCTTATAAATTTAATTGCCTCAGTGTCAATATTTGACAGCTTATACATAATGGTCACTTTACTGCGCACCATGACTTAATCCCCCTTATATAAATATTGTACTCACGACCACTACTATCGTGGTAGCTGGCCTTTACTCTGTTGCCCAATGATGGTGCAACAACTTACTCATTTATTCCAATGTCTTACCTTATACTCAATCTCTTCTTGGTGTAAACACACTGGGAGTTCTCTAATTTAGGTGTATGCCGGTTGCCGTGTTATGCTACAAAATTGTTCTCTTAGTATGAAGGTGTTTCGCTTCAATTTCGGTTTCGTATGTAGGTCAGTATCTCTCCCATTCTTCCATCCCTCATGATGTCATTTACCATGTAATTCAACCGGTTACTGAAGAAGTCATCTGTTTAATCACAAGCTCTACTGAGCGTTGGTCATTTGACGTGCCATTCTGTGCACTCACCATGTTTATCTCTGACGATTACTGATTCTTACATCCTGGGTGTTGGATATGAGGTCTATCTCTGCAGCTTTCCTTATTACTCAAGTGTATCTGGTATGTTCTAAGGTAATCTCAAGGTTTATAGTTTTCCATTCTCTAACAAAAGTGTATTGCATCTCTAATAAGTGAAAGCCCTTTTTGAGGGGTTTATTCCCACTCATGGCCTCACAACAAGGAGAGGTGTCCCCACCCTAAAAGGAATGGTTCGTTCTCCGCCCCTGACAATATACTATCTCATTATTCTCATTGGTGCCCTTTTCCTGGCAGTATTTCCATAATCTAAGTTATAGGTTTGTAACCGTTCACATCTACGAATTGTAGTTCGTTCATAGCTCAAATAAGCTCCCTTACAACTTACTGCGCCTCGGGCTCTGATGTGGTTAACATCCTTGGCTCGTAGGCTCTTAGTGCTTAATGTCATTGGGTGAGAGCCGGTGCTCGGTTCACTCCTTGTACTCTTACTCATCTGTAGGTTATCCTCATAAGATTCTAGCTCTTTGAATTCTCTCAACCGTTAGGTTACATGTTAAATGTAGTACCAGGTTTCATGGTAAGTTGCTGCATTCTGTTATCTACTATAGAAGTCCATTCGGGTGTTATGAGATTAATCAGTGTCTGTGATAATTCTATCGTTTTACTAGGCTTATGTCTTTTAGCAATCAAGGCTAAGTTCGTATTAGGCGTTTGCCTTACGGTGTCCAAGTTGGACATCATCATGTCATTTTATGCTTCCATCTCAACACTTCGTTCAACTTCCATTGACTATGCCACCTGTTGCTGATTAATCATACTTGGGTGTTAATGAGTTGGGCAAACAATACTAACTGTCATTCATCAGTTTGTTCGGCTCGACTATGCCCGCTCTGTGGGGGTAGTCCTCTGAGATTCCTCTATCGGAATTGTATGTCTTTAATCCTTAGTAAGTTATAACTTAAGTTTATTCCATCTGTCTCTGTTTCCGGGGTTTAGTAACATCTTTAATAAAGAATGTTTGTTGCTGGTATTCTTAGTGGACATCCTGGGAGTCCTATCCCGTTCTTGTTGGCAGACGTTGAGTCAACAGTCTCAATGGTAACTTATAATACATTCTTTGTATGCTATTGCTTACATAGTGTTTTGCTCGGATAACTAAGCGATCTCTTAGGTTTTTCTCTTTGGGGTTCGGGATTGATGTTCTTACCATACTGTCAGTTGTTGTTTTCGTAGATTGTAACTCTATGAAGATTTATATCGCTTAGTATTCCGTCCATGTTCAGCTCCCTGCTGATTGGTGTGTCGACTCATCTCATCATGGTCAGGCCGTCAGGCCTTTCCAAGGTCTTATTCACTCATTCTTATGGATTTGCAATCCGGTATTAATATGTTCTACAACTATAGCGCTCTATTATTTCGCCATGATGGCTTTCCGTATTATTTAACCGTGGTAGCACTTGCTATGGCAAGTGCGCCATGCAAGATGGGTTACCGGTACCATGCGCGTCGGTAGTGGTACTTCCACCTAATCTTTTATATCTTTGGCAGTCTTCGGGACTCCTTCGATGTTCTCTTGTTTTGGATAACTAGCCATCCGACAGTTTCCTGGTTGGTTTGACAATACTGTCATTTGCCAGGGTGTTCCTCTTTCTGAGGGAACCCCTTGTTATTTTCTTATGCCTTAATCCTCGCTACCGTTTCCACATATCATGTCGGGGTTACTAAGTAATGATTCTCCTTCAGCCACTTCTTTGTTGTCTCATTCCAGTATGCAGTTTGTATGCGTATTTGTCGTTGTTGCGCTATGTCAGCCAGGTTTGTAACCCTTCTCATTGTATGGGGTCCGATGTTCCTGTTTCTAACCGGACTCTCCAGTAGTCTTAACTCTCATGCCTTGTATCATCCCACTGTTATGCTCATTCGGACCACTGTCCAGTACTTATGTCGTTTATCTTTTCTTATCCATTGCACTCGTAGTGCTTTTCTTACCATTGGTATGGCGGGGTAACTTGACTGCGTAGCATGTCGACCCATGTTGCCGGTAATTTCCGTTCCCTTACTGGTAGAATTCCGTTGGTAGCACCTATTTCCACATTGCGCTCCAATTAAAACGTTCCAAGTTCTCGTAAACTGTTGTACAACAAGATGTTTCTCGTATTGCTTACTGTTAACTAACTGCCAGATCGGGTTTTTCCCGAGTAAGAGAAGGTTTTCTTCTCTCTGGCGTTTGTTCCACGTATTCAGGGTGAGGGATGTGGAGGGCGGGTTTAGGTACTATGGATATCCGGTAAACACCGGGAAGTCCTAACTAACACACCTCTCACTCTATCTCTCAACCCTTAACCCATAACTCAAACCCAACCTCTATATTCTCCTAAGTTCGGTAATTCATGTCATCAGAGCGTAACTACGCTCTGATACCACTTTTTGTAACCCCATCTCGATCCAATCGTGGTTATCGCAATCTTATCACCATATATACAAACGTTGCAGCGGATTCAAATACATTCCAGGACCTTGCCACGGTCTGACTAACAGAATATACCGAACATTAGTACTTACAAGTCTTAACCAAATACATTTCATTCTTACAATCCCCTCACATCATATACAACTTACTAACTCAAAATACCATACGAGTGTAAATGCACAACTCGTAGGCCACACTTATCCCGTAACACGCCTACCCCATCTTACTCTCATGACGGGCGCCTTCTGACGTTCACCTGCGTAGTAAAAACAACCCCCAAAGGGGGTCAGCAAAATTGCTGGTACGATCCTCTCATAGCCCCCAAGCTAACGTGGCTACGACGACTAATTGTCGATAGCATGGAGGTTGATTAGATGCACAACATAATAGAAAGTGCAATAAACAACAATCCAAATATGACCAATCAATGTTCAAACACGATGAACGACTTAAATGTGTTCCCTTAATTAGCGAGTCAGTATTTAACTCCTTAATTTATGTTTCTTCTTAATCTCAGTCCAACCTTATCTTACCTCAGTCTTAGTCCTTATCTTAGTCTTAGAAAACAAACCATTCTTTAAATAGAAATGGTCGTAGCTTATCTCAGTCTTAGAATACAAACCACTCCTTCAATAGAAATGGTAGTATCTTATCTCAAACCTTATCTTATTCTTAGAATACAAACCATTCTTTAAATAGAAACGATTGTATCTTATCTCAATGTTTACTTTTGTCGAGTCAAAAGCAACCCTAGCCAATGAGCTATTAACTCCATTGGTTGAATAAACAACTCAACTTAAAATTTAGGATTTAGGTGATCCTACCGCACCATCTTAATGCCTCCTACCTTGGACTGGATGTCCAATGTAGCTGAGCCGGCAACCGACCATAGGCAACAAGTCCGAAGACAAGTCCTTAAGCGGGTGTCGGATCTGCTTTAGATACCGACCCCCTTTCCTTAACATGCATAACCGGAGTCAGTCCCGGATTCCTCACTCCCCCCAAGTTCCAGTTAGTAGAAGTCTCAAGACAATGTTTGTTGGTTAAACCTCTTTCGGTTATTAACAAACTAATATTAGGAAGTGTTCCTTAGTCTCACACAATTCCTTACTAAACATTAGTTAGTAAGTTCTCGCGGTAAGTTGTGTTAGTTTTCAAACATCACAACAACAAAACATAAACATAATATTCCGGTTACATGCTTTATCTTGTTTAGCCGGCACACAAACAGCTAGCACACAAGCCGAGGGACACCTCATTAGCAAGCAGGTCACAAGAAGAACTGTGCCGTTCACCGTTGGTCGTTCGGTCGCTTACTCTCCTCCGGAGTCCAAACTCTCAAGTCCTAAAACATTCATTCAGTTTTAGGTTATTAATTACTTGATCTTAACCCAACTTACTTAGCTTACTTAGCCATTAATGTTCCCCATCTAATACCGCTTAAGTTCTTATAACTTAACTTTAAACACTTAAACAGTTTACTTAACTTAACCCCTTGAGTCCTTATATGCTTAATCATCTAATCATCCTTACCCTCTCATTGGCTTACTACTAACACCATCTAACCTTCTTAAATATAAAGTTATTATTATTATTATTATTAAGGGTCGACCGACCCACCGACCGACCCAACCCCTGGGTCGGTCCATTCCAGTAATTTTTCCCGTCCTCTAAAACATACCCGACCGACCTAAGGCCACCCGACCGACCCAAAACCCTCTAGGTCGGTCCATTACAGAAACTTTTCGTTTGTTAAATTTTGCCCGACCAACCCAAGGCCCTCTGGGTCGGTCCGTTCCAGAGACATTTCCGCTAGGTTAACAAGGTCCGACCGACCCAGACAGGGTCGGTCCCCTGGGTCGGTCCACTGCAGAATCTTCCCAAAAATTTATATTTTGTTCCCAAACTCTTCCACAAGTTCCTCAATATATCCTAACATGTTCTAACACCACTTGGTACCTTATTCCCACCTTAAAACATGTACTAAACCTTCCTTAATCATCATCAAACTTGTTACTCAATTTTTTACAAAATTCTTACACTTGTAACTTAGTTCCTTACACTTCCAACATGTAAATTTGTCTAAGACTTCAACTAACCAAAATGTTTCCCTTCCATCAATGTAACTGCTCCTCAAACATCTTTATTCAACCATCTTACTTTGCCAAACTTCCCAAGGTTATCTTGTATCTTCATGCACAAGTTTTCTCTCCTTTCCATTTGTTACTCATCACTCCTAAACTCATGAACTTACCTATACATTTCCTCCCATCTTCTTAGCACCTTAACATTGTTCTTCATTTACCTTGTCCATGCTACACCCTCCTTAGACATTTCCATCTCCTTTACCCAATTCACTCACCATTCTCATGATCATACCCTCTTATACATTCTCAGTCTTTTTCCTTGACAATTTACAACATCCTCTTGCAATTCTCTCTTCCATCACCCAAGTCCACTCATTACCATCCACTAGAACCTTATTAATCTACTACTAGCATCTTCACCACTTACACAAGCTACCAAGACCTCTGATTGTTATATTCTCAAGTTCATACCTAAATCACCTCAAAACATTATACATCATTTCCTCCAGATTTTTGCTCAAGTCTTAACATTCCTTATAACATGATTTTGGTGTGTATAATACACCACCTATCCTCTAATTCCTTTTAATGTCTCCTAGTAAACCCTAGGTCATATTAACTCACAACCACCACCTAAACACTTGTTTTCTACTCAAATTTCGCCATAGCTCCTCTAGTATATTATCATGCCCATAAGCATTGTTTTTCCCATTCAATTATCTCACACATATCAAATCCTTCCCCATCATACTTTCTCACCCAAACCAACTCATTCACAACAAACTTAATATAGTGCAATAATCTTAAATTGCATAGCACTAAGGCTCTTAAATGACATGGCTCTTAGGCCCTTAAATGACTTAAACTTAAACACTAAATTTCCCACATATAAAAGCTTTCAACCTGCAAATACACACAACAATGCTCCCATATCAATATAAGTGTTCTCTTAATTCACCTTAAGCTTATCTTACTAACTCATTTCCATTGGCTCCTTAATCACAAGTTCATAAGCTTGTTTACATTCTTTTTCCTAGGTTATATAACCCATTACATAATGTAAGCTTTAAGCTACATTAGCACTTATCTAAATACCACCCCTTAAAGTCTTAAACCACCATTAGGTAAGTAATTTACCTTATTTTCCTCAAGTTTCTCTTAACTTTCTCCTTAGGCTTTTCCCTTGGAAATCTCGGCCACCATCTTAATTTCCCTTACCAATGATCTAATCAATATACAATGACTTTCATGAGTGCTAAACAATACACTAACCTTAAGGAATCATTCCTAGGTTAAAAATGTGTTTTAAGGTAGTAAAATGAGTGTTTACCTTGATGTCTTAAATTAAGCTTGGATATGAATCAAGAAGGACCTCCTCTAGCCCTTGGAGAATAGAAACAAGCTAGAACAAGAGATAAAACAAGGTCCCGTGAAGAGATGAATTTCTGTTATGAAGGAAAAGTGATGGAAACTTGGTTATCTTACATTTTCCTTACCTTGAATGAATGGAGAAGACAATGAACACCTCAAGCTAGTTTTCCCCCTTCAATGGAGTTTTCCCATGGCTTCAAAATGAAGCTTTTCAAATTTTGAAAAGATAGGAAGCAAGGCCTTAGTCTAACTAAGAGAAATCTATGCTTAGTTTTTGATTTAGAGCTAAAATGAGCAAGTTATGGACAAAGCAAGGTGGTGGTGCCATGGGTGCTGCTTGGACGGCTTTAGAACAGAGAAAAGGAAGAGGAACACGTTGGTGAAGAAGAGAAATGAAGAAGAGAGGAGAGAGGTAGGCTAATAAAGGATATTTTGCTTTATAAAAGGTGAATAGTGAACTTACAACTTTCCCTCTCATTTCCTTAAGTTGGCTGTCCCCTATGGTGACTCATCACCTTAAAACCGTCCCCCCCCCCTTCATATATAAGGTACATAAGACCTTGTTTGGCCATTTGACTAATTAAAGTTGACTTAAGTCAAAACTAGCACTATTTGAGCACTATTCACTAATTGGTGCACATATTCGTGAAATTTTTGGTTTCCCATTGATTTAGGCTTCCTAATGTGATACTAATTAGTACACATGTTGATTAAGGTGTAATAATGGGCATTTAGCCACTCAAAACCCATTTCTAAGATAATTTCTCAAAAAGGTGCTTTAAGGAGTCTTAAAGCACATTTTGTGTTTAAGCTTGGTTTTCTTTGGTAATTGATTTAACATGTCCATTAGCATGTTAATAAGGTCTTATAATGATATTTGGGTGCTAATCAAAGTCACTCCAAGCTTATAGCACATTTTTGCTTAAATTGCCCTTAAGGCATTTTCTTGTGTTTTCCTTGGTTTAAATTGTCTACCAATCTTTCTAAGGCATGTTTTAGCCTTATTACATCATCACTTGATGTTTACTTAGCATACTTAGGTTTGGGGTATTTCAATCTACCCCCCTTAAAAGAACTTTGTCCCCAAAGTTCCCATGCATCTTATCTTATTAGAATATATGTCTTACCTCATTCCATAGATCATATAGATCACACTTATATGTACTTAATCTTATTGACTCATTAAGTCCGTCATACACTTATACTCAAATATCACACAACATGCTTAAGCATGTATAGCAGTCAAATTCCCTTTGTTCCTTTTGATGATTAAAACAATCACATAATTTTCATCGTATTCTCCCATGTCACCGGTCCGTAGACAAAGGCACATTCGTCCTCGCCACCATGGGCCAGAATACAAAACAACTCTGCTCTCCCCATGTCACCGGTCCGAAGACAAAGGCTCATGCGTCTCGACTTCATGGGCGAGACTCAGTAAAAAGGAAATCCTTTTTACGAGGTCAAGTGAGGGATAATTCCCTCTATTTGAAAATACAATCAACTCCAATTTCATTTTATCCTAATGCCTCTATCCTTAGCGTGATTTAATTGTGACCACTTGTAGGGAGTTTTAGGAATCATCCGACCCTGATGTGATCAGCATCAGTGTTGAACTATCCTTCCACCCCAATTTGTGTTCGGTTTCCCTTGATCCCTAGAAAATCAAGTTCCACATCCCACGTCATTTTCAAACATCAAATAATTCACTCATGTCCAATTTTCTATCTTTTTAGTGATTCTAGTCGTAATCATTACATCTCCAAGGTGTGGACTCAGTCTATCTACATTCCCAATTCATCTCTTAGTAATTACCTCAAGGCTCTCATTCCTACTAAGTTCTATATCAGTCTCATACCAATTCTCACCATCTTATACCTCATAACATTACTATTTCCTACCTCATACCCATATCGAATAATATCTCATAGTGTTATCTTATTCTTATCTCACACATACTTCCATATCAACTCATATCTCATATATTCCTTATTCCTTAAGTCTCCTTAATCCTCTTCACTAATTCTCTTAACTTGTACTCACACCGGAGTTAACAAGATAGGTACTTAATATGTATGATATTCGCATCTTTTGTGCGCAATAACTATAATTAATCTCAAAATGTTTATGTAAAACAAATTCTCAAATTATTTGTGCAATGCACGTAGTAGTTTACGTACTTAGTACATAAACATACGCTAAGCGGTTTTCGCTCTACCCCCCTTAAAATGGATTACGCCCACGTAATCAACATTATATCATCCTTGAACATAGGTTCAAGATGTCTAATTCTCACCAAGCATTTTAGCTTCCATGTCATCTATCTCACTTATAATTCGATCAGAGGGTCATAACTATGTTAATGGTTTAGTCTCTGTATCGAGGATTCTTAACGGTGCTTATACCATTTTCTTAACTTAGTTTGGTCTAATCTCAAGGTACTAATCTGCTAGCTTCCGCTGCGCGACTCAGGTAATCTTAGGCTTAACTGCGTTTCTTATCCTTCATAATATTGTATATCCTTCTCCTGCATGCTTATAATTTAGTACTAAAAATCTCTTAATGGACGCGTGTTATCTTTATATATACACGGCCTTAATACGTTGCAACCCGTCTATCCATTCTCCCTGAAGATTTAACATTCATACTCTTAGTGTTCTCTTAAGTGTCTAAATCGTTCTTTCGTACTGACCTTTGGTCTGAGGATGATTCTTAATCCGAAAGTACTATTTAGCGCTTATTGCGCTTACAGTTTAATCTCTAACGCCTTAAGACATGTCTAATGTCTGTACTTAACAATCCGTGCTCTTCGCACTTCATTGTCCTTAATTATTTGTTCTCTGATTCCTTTGTGTTGTTGGCTCAACAGAATTCTTCTCTTCGATTGTTTGTGGTAGTAGCTGCTCTTGTCTGATCTTGCGTCGTTGTCTGTGGTACAGAGTCGTCTACTTCCCGTGTTCCTTACACCACTCATCTACATGCATGGGATACCTTACTGGTACATTATTACTTACCCGACTAACTCATAAATGAGTCCGTCAGGCCTGCAAGCCCCTGTGGGGTGCAGTCGTCCCATGTCTCGTTTTAGTAAACTCGTAGTGTCCGTCACACGTTTAGCTATTGCTAATTATGAAGTATTCTATTGTCGATCTCCTCTTCATCGTTCCATGTTTACATTTATTGTTCTTCTTGAACTTAATCAAGGGAAATCCATTTACTGTGTTCTTAAGTATGGTATGCTCTAGTTCCTTTCTGTATTCCGTACTGACTTGGTCTCTTAGTAACTGAGGTCACTTTCCATAGAGCCTCTTATCTTGTTTCTCATATTTTGATCTACTAGGAGCGCACTTCCAGTTCCTTAAGGAATGGGTAGTGTGCTTCCTGTGAAATCTTACCTCGCATGGTCTAGACTACTGGCGTCAATGCACAGTTCGTCTACTATCTTATCCCCTTACTTATATCGGTCTTAGCTTATAAATTTAATTGCCTCAGTGTCAATATTTGACGGCTTATACATAATGGTCGCTTTACTGCGCACCATGACTTAATCCCCCTTATATAAATATTGTACTCACGACCACTACTATCGTGGTAGCTGGCCTTTACTCTGTTGCCCAATGATGGTGCAACAACTTACTCATTTATTCCAATGTCTTACCTTATACTCAATCTCTTCTTGGTGTAAACACACTGGGAGTTCTCTAATTTAGGTGTATGGCGGTTGCCGTGTTGTGCTACAAAATTGTTCTCTTAGTATGAAGGTGTTTCGCTTCAATTTCGGTTTCGTATGTAGGTCAGTATCTCTCCCACTCTTCCATCCCTCATGATGTCATTTACCATGTAATTCAACCGGTTACTGAAGAAGTAATCTGTTTAATCACAAGCTCTACTGAGCGTTGGTCATTTGACGTGCCATTCTGTGCACTCACCATGTTTATCTCTGACGATTATTGATTCTTACATCCTGGGTGTTGGATATGAGGTCTATCTCTGCAGCTTTCCTTATTACTCAAGTGTATCTGGTATGTTCTAAGGTAATCTCAAGGTTTATAGTTTTCCATTCTCTAACAAAAGTGTATTGCATCTCTAATAAGTGAAAGCCCTTTTTGAGGGGTTTATTCCCACTCATGGCCTCACAACAAGGAGAGGTGTCCCCACCCTAAAAGGAATGGTTCGTTCTCCGCCCCTGACAATGTACTATCTCATTATTCTCATTGGTGCCCTTTTCCTGGCAGTATTTCCATAATCTAAGTTATAGGTTTGTAACCGTTCATCTACGAATTGTAGTTCGTTCATAGCTCAAATAAGCTCCCTTACAACTTACTGCGCCTCGGGCTCTGATGTGGTTAACATCCTTGGCTCGTAGGCTCTTAGTGCTTAATGTCATTGGGTGAGAGCCGGTGCTCGGTTCACTCCTTGTACTCTATCTGTAGGTTATCCTCATAAGATTCTAGCTCTTTGAATTCTCTCAACCGTTAGGTTACATGTTAATGTAGTACCAGGTTTCATGGTAAGTTGCTGCATTCTGTTTCTACTATAGAAGTCCATTCGGGTGTTATGAGATTAATCAGTGTCTGTGATAATTCTATCGTTTTACTAGGCTTATGTCTTTTAGCAATCAAGGCTAAGTTCGTATTAGGAGGTTGCCTTACGGTGTCCAAGTTGGACATCATCATGTCATTTTATGCCTCCATCTCAACACTTCGTTCAACTTCCATTGACTATGCCACCTGTTGCTGATTAATCATACTTGGGTGTTAATGAGTTGGGCAAACAATACTAACTGTCATTCATCAGTTTGTTCGGCTCGACTATGCCCGCTCTGTGGGGGTAGTCCTCTGAGATTCCTCTATCGGAATTGTATGTCTTTAATCCTTAGTAAGTTATAACTTAAGTTTATTCCATCTGTCTCTGTTTCCGGGGTTTAGTAACATCTTTAATAAAGAATGTTTGTTGCTGGTATTCTTAGTGGACATCTTGGGAGTCCTATCCCGTTCTTGTCGGCAGACGTTGAGTCAACAGTCTCAATGGTAACTTATAATACATTCCTTGTATGCTATTGCTTACATAGTGTTTTGCTCGGATAACTAAGCGATCTCTTAGGTTTTTCTCTTTGGGGTTCGGGATTGATGTTCTTACCATACTGTCAGTTGTTGTTTTCGTAGATTGTAACTCTATGAAGATTTATATCGCTTAGTATTCCGTCCATGTTCAGCTCCCTGCTGATTGGTGTGTTGACTCATCTCATCATGGTCAGGCCGTCAGGCCTTTCCAAGGTCTTATTCACTCATTCTTATGGATTTGCAATCCGGTATTAATATGTTCTACAACTATAGCGCTCTATTATTTCGCCATGTAGGCTTTCCGTATTATTTAACCGTGGTAGCACTTGCTATGGCAAGTGCGCCATGCAAGATGGGTTACCGGTACCATGCGCGTCGGTAGTGGTACTTCCACCTAATCTTTTATATCTTTGGCAGTCTTCGGGACTCCTTCGATGTTCTCTTGTTTTGGATAACTAGCCATCCGACAGTTTCCTGGTTGGTTTGACAATACTGTCATTTGCCAGGGTGTTCCTCTTTCTGAGGGAACCCCTTGTTATTTTCTTATGCCTTAATCCTCGCTACCGTTTCCACATATCATGTCGGGGTTACTAAGTAATGATTCTCCTTCAGCCACTTCTTTGTTGTCTCATTCCAGTATACAGTTTGTATGCGTATTTGTCGTTGTCTGCGCTATGTCAGCCAGGTTTGTAACCCTTCTCATTGTATGGGGTCCGATGTTCCTGTTTCTAACCGGACTCTCCAGTAGTCTTAACTCTCATGCCTTGTATCATCCCACTGTTATGCTCATTCGGACCACTGTCCGGTACTTATGTTGTTTATCTTTTCTTATCCATTGCACTCGTAGTGCTTTTCTTACCATTGGTATGGCGGGGTAACTTGACTGCGTAGCATGTCGACCCATGTTGCCGGTAATTTCCGTTCCCTTACTGGTGTAGAATTCCGTTGGTAGCACCTATTTCACATTGCGCTCCAATTAAAACGTTCCAAGTTCTCGTAAACTGTTGTACAACAAGATGTTTCTCGTATGCTTACTGTTAACTAACTGCTAGATCGGGTTTTCCCGAGTAAGAGAAGGTTTTCTTCTCTCTGGCGTTTGTTCCACGTATTCAGGGTGAGGGATGTGGAGGGCGGGTTTTAGGTACTATGGATATCGGTAAACACCGGGAAGTCCTAACTAACACACCTCTCACTCTATCTCTCAACCCTTAACCCATAACTCAAACCAACCTCTATATTCTCCTAAGTTTGGTAATTCATGTCATCAGAGCGTAACTACGCTCTGATACCACTTTTTGTAACACCCCATCTCGATCCAATCGTGGTATCGCAATCTTATCACCATATATACAAACGTTGCAGCGGATTCAAATACATTCCAGGACCTTGCCACGGTCTGACTAACAGAATATACCGAACATAGTACTTACAAGTCTTAACCAAAACATTTCATTCTTACAATCCCCATATTACAACTACGAACTCAAAAATACATACGAGTGTAAATGCACAACGTCGGCCACACTTATCCCGCACCGCTACCCCATCGTACTCTCATGAGGGCGCCTTCTGACGTTCACCTGCGTAGTAAAAACAACCCCCAAAGGGGGTCAGCAAAATTGCTGGTACGATCCTCTCATAGCCCCCAAGCTAACGTGGCTACGACGACTAATTGTCGATAGCATGGAGGTTGATTAGATGCACAACATAATAGAAAGTGCAATAAACAACAATCCAAATATGACCAATCAATGTTCAAACACGATGAACGACTTAAATGTGTTCCCTTAATTAGCGAGTCAGTATTTAACTCCTTAATTTATGTTTCTTCTTAATCTCAGTCCAACCTTATCTTACCTCAGTCTTAGTCCTTATCTTAGTCTTAGAAAACAAACCATTCTTTAAATAGAAATGGTCGTAGCTTATCTCAGTCTTAGAATACAAACCACTCCTTCAATAGAAATGGTAGTATCTTATCTCAAACCTTATCTTATTCTTAGAATACAAACCATTCTTTAAATAGAAACGATTGTATCTTATCTCAATGTTTACTTTTGTCGAGTCAAAAGCAACCCTAGCCAATGAGCTATTAACTCCATTGGTTGAATAAACAACTCAACTTAAAATTTAGGATTTAGGTGATCCTACCGCACCATCTTAATGCCTCCTACCTTGGACTGGATGTCCAATGTAGCTGAGCCGGCAACCGACCATAGGCAACAAGTCCGAAGACAAGTCCTTAAGCGGGTGTCGGATCTGCTTTAGATACCGACCCCCTTTCCTTAACATGCATAACCGGAGTCAGTCCCGGATTCCTCACTCCCCCCAAGTTCCAGTTAGTAGAAGTCTCAAGACAATGTTTGTTGGTTAAACCTCTTTCGGTTATTAACAAACTAATATTAGGAAGTGTTCCTTAGTCTCACACAATTCCTTACTAAACATTAGTTAGTAAGTTCTCGCGGTAAGTTGTGTTAGTTTTCAAACATCACACAACAATACAATAAACATAATATTCCGGTTACATGCTTTATCTTGTTTAGCCGGCACACACAAACAGCTAGCACACAAGCCGAGGGACACCTCATTAGCAAGCAGGTCACAAGAAGAACTGTGCCGTTCACCGTTGGTCGTTCGGTCGCTTACTCTCCTCCGGAGTCCAAACTCTCAAGTCCTAAAACATTCATTCAGTTTTAGGTTATTAATTACTTGATCTTAACCCAACTTACTTAGCTTACTTAGCCATTAATGTTCCCCATCTAATACCGCTTAAGTTCTTATAACTTAACTTTAAACACTTAAACAGTTTACTTAACTTAACCCCTTGAGTCCTTATATGCTTAATCATCTAATCATCCTTACCCTCTCATTGGCTTACTACTAACACCATCTAACCTTCTTAAATATAAAGTTTATTATTATTATTATTATTAAGGGTCGACCGACCCACCGACCGACCCAACCCCTGGGTCGGTCCATTCCAGTAATTTTTCCCGTCCTCTAAAACATACCCGACCGACCCAAGGCCAGCCCGACCGACCCAAGGCCCTCTGGGTCGGTCCATTCCAGAGACATTTCCGCTAGGTTAACAAGGTCCGACCGACCCAGACAGGGTCGGTCCCCTGGGTCGGTCCACTGCAGAATCTTCCCAAAAATTTCTATTTTGTTCCCAAACTCTTCCACAAGTTCCTCAATATATCCTAACATGTTCTAACACCACTTGGTACCTTATTCCCACCTTAAAACATGTACTAAACCTTCCTTAATCATCATCAAACTTGTTACTCAATTTCTTACAAAATTCTTACACTTGTAACTTAGTTCCTTACACTTCCAACATGTAAATTTGTCTAAGACTTCAACTAACCAAAATGTTTCCCTTCCATCAATGTAACTGCTCCTCAAACATCTTTATTCAACCATCTTACTTTGCCAAACTTCCCAAGGTTATCTTGTATCTTCATGCACAAGTTTTCTCTCCTTTCCATTTGTTACTCATCACTCCTAAACTCATGAACTTACCTATACATTTCCTCCCATCTTCTTAGCACCTTAACATTGTTCTTCATTTACCTTGTCCATGCTACACCCTCCTTAGACATTTCCATCTCCTTTACCCAATTCACTCACCATTCTCATGATCATACCCTCTTATACATTCTCAGTCTTTTTCCTTGACAATTTACAACATCCTCTTGCAATTCTCTCTTCCATCACCCAAGTCCACTCATTACCATCCACTAGAACCTTATTAATCTACTACTAGCATCTTCACCACTTACACAAGCTACCAAGACCTCTGATTGTTATATTCTCAAGTTCATACCTAAATCGCCTCAAAACATTATACATCATTTCCTCCAGATTTTTGCTCAAGTCTTAACATTCCTTATAACATGATTTTGGTGTGTATAATACACCCACCTATCCTCTAATTCCTTTTTAATGTCTCCTAGTAAACCCTAGGTCATATTAACTCACAACCACCACCTAAACACTTGTTTTCTACTCAAATTTTGCCATAGCTCCTCTAGTATATTATCATGCCCATAAGCATTGTTTTTCCCATTCAATCATCTCACACACATCAAATCCTTCCTCATCATACTTTCTCACCCAAACCAACTCATTCACAACAAACTTAATATAGTGCAATAATCTTAAATTGCATAGCACTAAGGCTCTTAAATGACATGGCTCTTAGGCCCTTAAATGACTTAAACTTAAACACTGAATTTCCCACATATAAAAGCTTTCAACCTGCAAATACACACAACAATGCTCTCATATCAATATAAGTGTTCTCTTAATTCACCTTAAGCTTATCTTACTAACTCATTTCCATTGGCTCCTTAATCACAAGTTCATAAGCTTGTTTACATTCTTTTTCCTAGGTTATATAACCCATTACAAAATGTAAGCTTTAAGCTACATTAGCACTTATCTAAATACCACCCCTTAAAGTCTTAAACCACCATTAGGTAAGTAATTTACCTTATTTTCCTCAAGTTTCTCTTAACTTTCTCCTTTGGATTTTCCCTTGGAAATCTCGGCCACCATCTTAATTTCCCTTGCCAATGTTCTAATCAATATACAATTACTCTCATGAGTGCTAAACAATACACTAACCTTAAGGAATCATTCCTAGGTTAAAAATGTGTTTTAAGGTATTAAAATGAGTGTTTACCTTTGAAGTCTTAAATTAAGCTTGGATATGAATCAAGAAGTACCTCCTCTAGCCCTTGGAGAATAGAAACAAGCTAGAACAAGAGATAAAACAAGGTCCCATGAAGAGATGAATTTCGGTTATGAAGGAAAAGTGATGGAAACTTGGTTTTTCTTACATTTTCCTTACCTTGAATGAATGGAGAAGACAATGAACACCTCAAGCTAGTTTTCCCCCTTCAATGGCGTTTTCCCATGGCTCCAAAATGAAGCTTTTCAAATTTTGAAAAGATAGGAAGCAAGGCCTTAGTCTAACTAAGAGAAATCTATGCTTAGTTTTTGATTTGTAGCTAAAATGAGCAAGTTATGGACAAAGCAAGGTGGCGGTGCCATGGGTGCTGCTTGGACGGCTTTAGAACAGAGAAGAAGAAGAGGAACACGTTGGTGAAGAAGAGAAATGAAGAAGAGAGGAGAGAGGTAGGCTAATAAAGGATATTTTGCTTTATAAAAGGTGAATAGTGAACTTACAACTTTCCCTCTCATTTCCTTAAGTTGGCTGTCCCCTATGGTGACTCATCACCTTAAAACCGTCCCCCCCTTCATATATAAGGTACATAAGGCCTTGTTTGGCCATTTGACTAATTAAAGTTGACTTAAGTCAAAACTAGCACTATTTGAGCACTATTCACTAATTGGTGCACATATTCGTGAAATTTTTGGTTTCCCATTGATTTAGGCTTCCTAATGTCTAATTAGTACACATGTTGATTAAGGTGTAATAATGGGCATTTAGCCACTCAAAACCCATTTCTAAGACAATTTCTCAAAAAGGTGCTTTAAGGAGTCTTAAAGCACATTTTGTGTTTAAGCATGTTTTTGAGCTTGGTTTTCTTTGGTAATTGATTTAACATGTCCATTAGCATGTTAATAAGGTCTTATAATGATATTTAGGTGCTAATCAAAGTCACTCCAAGCTTAGAGCACATTTTTGCTTAAATTGCCCTTAAGGCGTTTTCTTGTGTTTTCCTTGGTTTAAATTGTCTACCAATCTTTCTAAGGCATGTTTTAGCCTTATTACATCATCACTTGATGTTTACTTAGCATACTTAGGTTTGGGGTATTTCATCTTCCGGTTGTTTCCTTTGTTTCTCTTCCGACTTACAGGAGCCATAGTTGTCGTAGGTCTTGATTGGTCGGGGTCGTCGGGCGAGATCATATTCTGACCAAATCTCATGGGATCTCATAAAGTAGTCGGTGACGCACTCTTCCCCTAGCCTAAGGTTCATAATTTTAGCCTTGATATTGTGAAGCGTGGCTAGATTCTTCTTTTCAAAACGTTTACACAGCCATTCCCAAACCTTCTTATGGTTGTCTGTGTAACGTATGCTCCTGGAAATGTTGGTCGCGACACAGTTTACAATCCAAGATACGATCAACGAATTTACGTGTTTCCACGCTGCGGTTTGAACAAGATCACTGTTGTCTGGCCGTATTATGGTTTCGTCTATGAATCCTACTTTGTTCTGGACGCTGAGAGCAGTGAGCATTGTCCATTTCCAAGCCGTGAAGCCTTCTCCCGTGAACTTTGGAGCTAGAGCCTGCCCGGGTTGTTCGTTTGAGTGCACAAAGAAAGGATTATTTTGATCGATCGTTGTGCTCCCCATCTGAGATGTCTCCGGTGGGTTTTCTGGTTGTTTCTCGCTCACATTTTTGACAAGAAGAAGGGTTGCTCTGATACAATGTCAAAATCTTGACATGTAACCAAGAATCTTCTTCCTTTCCTTTATTAAGAGATCGAGACAAAAGTCTTTGTAACAATGTATGTATGTGTTTCTATGTATGAAGATAAAATGATATCAGTTTGCATGCTTTATATGTGCAGGATGCAGACGACAGAAAAGAAAATGTAAACAAATTACTAATATACCCTAGAATACAAACTAAGAAGCAGGGGCGGCTCTTGACAAGTCTAACATGTGACTTGGAACAGGGCCCCCAATTTTAGGGGCCCCAAATTTGTGGGGACCTATTTTTTTTTTTAAGTATGGTCAATTATCTTATAGTGAACACCTTATTTAATAGAACAAATAAATAATAGTTTATTGAATTTAACCGTATTAAATGTTTTAGAAGATAAATAAATGAATAACATTATTGGTGATACTTTTTATATTCTTGTACAATCTATTTAAAAAAAGAAAAAGAAAAAAAAGAATACCGATGTATGATCTTTTTTTCTTTTTTTATGTGGTCACTGACAACCTCTTCACCTACTTTTCTTCTATTTTTTAAATCCTAACATCTAGTTTTACTAAGATTTTGTTGTAAAGAATGCTAGCAAAATGAGTATTTTAAAATGGTTATTCAATAATGAGCAAACTTCTTCTATTTGTCCATCTTGTCATATTTTGACATTTTATCTCATTACATAACTTAATACAAAATTATGTTGTGACACAAGTAAATTAATATTTTTATATTTTATATTTTATGTTTAAGTTTAATTTATATAAGACCCCATAAAATATTCAGCACAGGACCCCGTAAATTACCGAGCCGCCCCTGCTAAGAAGAGTGCATGATATATCAATATAGAGTATGTCCTAAATACAGACTATAAACCATACATGCATATATCTAATATATTATCCTTATACGCCTTAATTAGAGTGACAATTAATGTTCCAACCATATATCAATATATTGCCGGCAACCAGGTTACATGTCATGAACGCTGCTGACTCATCTCTTTGGTAAATACTCCATATCAATCAATCAAAGAAGAGCTGAAAAGACATTCATACATATGCTATTCTCAGCCCGATCGGATCATGCATCTCGAGATGTTTGTACTTGTTCCATAGCTAATTAAGGCATATATATATATATATATTGTTACCAATCAAATATATATATATATATATAGCATTGACGTTAACCCACTAATCAGAACGGAGCCTGTCGAGGAAGACGTGTGTAGTGTGTACGGACGTGCTGAAGCAGATGATGACAAGAGTCAGTTAGGTGTCAGTACCATTCCTGATGATGTATATAACACAAGAAGGGATGGATTATATATGTATCGCTTTCTGTTTTCTTCTTGTTGGGTAATTGTCTCTGAATAAAAGCGTATTCTCTTGTCGCCGGCGCTGCTTTCTAATATGTAAACTATATAGTTTCATTCATACTTACACGGCAGATCGATCATACATCACTAGCAATCATTGACGTTAACCCTTCACTGCAACTATGGATGGCTCATGTCTTCAATTCTGTACTGTACCTGTACGTACCTTCCACTTCCAAGAACGTATATCCAGTATCCACCACCTTGTACTCTACCGTTTTGCTATAGAGCTCGTCAAATCCCTAAACTAATAATTGAAGTTGTCAATTTTTTACACTCTAATGTGTGTGACTATACGTTACAATAAATCTACAATGATTTTAATTTATATACATACAAACTATACTACTACTATATACATGTTGCTAAGAAGTCAGAACTAACCAGTAGAAAACAAACAAGTTTCCCTGTGGCCGTTGTCTCTTACTCATTTATCGCATGCGCTGCTGTCTGTTTGTCTATTCGTCTGTCTTCGCAGATAACTCAAAACAAACGGCCGCTGTTTACTTGTCTGCTCATCAATTGGTTGTTGATTTCGTCTCTCCACCTGCCATGCAGTTCTGGTTTTGACTTGACCTGATTGGTTGACCTGGCCCACCGCCGTCATCTGCTACCTAGCTATTCTACTCAACACAATATACTTAGTTTTAATAAATGGGCCCATTCTCTTGATGGCCCATATCGGTAATAAATTAAGGAATGGTTTGGACGTAACAGCAGCCCATGTGATCTAGCTGTCAATATCCACATCATCTGCATGCAGAGTCAGTCCAATTGCGACATATTAGATAAATTAATTTTATAAAATTAATTTTTGTAATGTATAGTTTATCATCTAAGGAATCTATTACAAAATTTAGATTTATAAAATTATATCATTTTATATGTTAAATATTAAAATCAAATAACATGTCCAAATAATAAATGAAGAGGGACGGTGAGTACTAATTGCTTGAGAGTGCACGTATGCGCCGCACCACACAATTTAATACTACCTGACCTGTGTCTGTATGCATGTACCATTGCTGTTCATTTAAAGAGGAATGACAAACAAAATAATACGTCACGTGTGGTGGGTACAGTACAGATTAGTGTCAGACTGGTTAGAGTTGACCAATGCTCTACGAACTGACCACACACATCTCCGCACGTGAGGGGTTTTCTTTCTTGCCGGCCCATGTACAAAGAGAGAGAGGGAGATCAAGTAACATGCGGCTCGCTTGTCAGTGTGTCAATTATTTGGTCTGTTCTCGATCGGGCCCAGACCTCAATAATTTGGATATAACACCACACCAGGACAAATATAATTAAAAAAATGCTTAATCTATAAGTTAAACCTCACAACTTGCCGGCATGGCTATTTTCTCACTGTTAAATGTTAATTATGACTTGAATTACTTAAGCGGATGTTGACCTCATGAACTTAATTTGTTCCTATTTGCTCACTTTTATGAGATCTTCATACCTTCCTACTCGAGTACTATATGATGATGAGGTGTCTGCTATGGTCAATCTTGATCCGAACCCGAAACTCAACATGAAACTAACCTGAAAAAAACCAGATTCTGATGATATTTTTGACGCGAAAAGATTTTCAGGTCAGTTTCAGGTTGAATCCCCGACCCATAACTTGAAATTTTTTAAAATTAAAACTAAAAAATATATTATATTTAATTACTTAAATTAATGTTTAATGATTAATTTATAATTTAAAAAATATTTAATTATTGATTTATGATTAAATATGGTATATCATAATTAATTAATATTAAAGTATTATATTTATTCATTAAAGAATCTTAAATTTTAAAAATAAAATAAATTTATGAAAAAAATGGGTTAAGTTCGGATCATTCCGCTCCAGATTCGGGTTGAAGAAATATAATCCATTCCAGATTCAAATCGGGTTCTAGTTGACCTAAACTATTTTTGGATCAGATTCAGATTGGATTCAACCCGACCCGAAACTTGATTTTGACACCCTACACTAACTCAGTACTCCATAAGTATTTTCACTTTTTCATGACTCTCCATATAATTGAAAACAATTAATCATTTATAATCAAGTACGAAATATTCGTGTTTTTTTAGGATGGGCTGAATATATAGAGGTTATTATTTGATATAAAAAATGGAAAAGAATATGAGTTTTTTAACCTGGGTGTTTGTTTTTGGGTGTAGGGAAGAAAATAATATTAGAAAAATGTATGGGAAATAAAAAAATTCTCATTGATTTTTCTAATAAAAAAAATGTTGATCATCGTTAGTTAATGTTAATGATCATTGGTCAACAATTATTAATTATTGGTTAATATCTACTAGTTAATAACTGTTGGTCAATAGTCAACAGCTACCGACTGTGATTAATAACCACCAATTACTAGTTAGCATTCACCAGCCATTAGTCAATGATCATCAATCATCAAATACTCCCTCCTTTCTGAATTGACCGTCCTGTTTACTATTTGGACATGTCGTTTGACTTCAATATTTAACATATAAGATAAAATAATTTTAGAATTTTAAGTTTTGCATATGATTTCTTACATGATAAACTATATATTACAAATTCTAGTTTTATAAAATTATTTTATCTTCTATGCTTAATATTGAAGTGGAAAAACGTGTCATAAAGCAAACAGGACGGTCAATTCAGGATGGAGGGAGTAATAATTATCGGCCATAGTCAAATGCTACTGAAAAATTGAATCTTATTCCCTAATGGAACATGTGAAATCAAGTTGGGGAAGTTTAAGATAATTAGACTATATTTTTCTTCTTCGAAAAGTGAGGAAAACTATCTACACAAATAAAGAAAAAGAATCAAGGGGAAGTTTAAGGTAATTACACTATACTATTTGTCTTCAAGGGAAAATTCACGAGATACCCCTGTTTTCTTTCGTAATTCACAATATATTCCTGTGTTTTTAGTAATTTAACTTTAAACATGTTTAAATGTTGTCCAAAATTGATGAAACTTTACATGGACGATGCTAAGTGTTATATTTTGGTCCAATATCAATTTGAAGCTTTTTAGCTCACATGCGACCTGTGGGGCCAATGAATATGTGACTGTTCATTGGTCCCACAGGTCACAGTGAGCTTAAAAAACTTCAAATTTGATATTGGACCAAAATATAACACTTTAGCATCGTCCATGTAAAGTTTCATCAATTTTGGACAACATTTAAACATTTTAAAATTAAATTACGAAAATCACAGGGGTATCTCGTGAATTTTCCCACTAAAAAAGAAAACTCAATACTGCTAACCGTAAAGATCTTGAGTCGTCTACCTTCAAAAAAAGTAAGGATCTTGAGTCGGCCCAAAATTAAGAAATTGGCCCATTCAGTTTTTTTAACAGTCGGCCCGATAGTGAACACATCAGGATTTTCAAAGCAAATAAGCTTTAAAATTCGTTACATACCCCAAGATAATGACAGGAACTTGAACTGTTTAAAAAATATTCGAGAAAAAACAACTCTAGGTTTGGCGATCATTTTTTTATTGTTTTTTTTTAAACCAAAACATTTCATTCATTATAACTGTATGTGAGGATTTATTATTAGAGAAGATTGTGGACTGGATCCAGGTAAAAATTATTTAAATAACAATTTTTATTTATATTCATATGTAATTATCTTTGATTATATTAATTATATATATAGATATATCAAAATATACATGTAAGTATATATATATATATATATTTCATGTACAATAAAAATTTATATGAAAATTATATTTTTAGTAGATAATTTAGTTTACAATTTTTTCTTATACGATATACATAATTACATTGTTAGATGTACATTAAATGTAACTATTTCTAGCTATATATAGGTATAGACAAGAATAAATAAATATTATAATATACTATTAAATATGTTACAAAAATACTAAGGTCAACTAATCTATTACAGTATTTCCAAAACTACCATTTTGGTTTTGGTTTCTTTATTGATTTTAGTTTATATCCAAAGAAATTATATATTTTTCTCATCATGCAAATTGCATTCTGTATCCATAACGTATGAATAAGTTACAACGCAACTTCTTGATTTTCAAAATGATAGATTATACACATATTGTACTACTTATGGGAAAATTCATTTTCCAACATATATAAGCATTAGACAAACGCTCTGTTCGCTGGTCAACTTTATAAAACTCATGTAAATGTAGAATTTTATGCTATGTAAGCCTGAATTGAGAAACTCAGCTGGGTTTTATAGTCAGTTTTTTGAATTTTACTGTCAATATAAAAAGTATATAGTTAATTTTTTTTAGAATTTGTAATCATAATCACTTTTGCATAAGAGATGAGGAGACAAAATTGGACATCGGGCATTTACAATTAAGAACACTCAACTCTCATTGTTGGTTTCCAATGGTGTCTCACAAGTTCTTTAGAGATTTTCACAAATAAACACTTCTTAACAATCCCCAAGAGAGAAGACAGAAATAACCCCTAAGCAGTAAAATTCCAACTATTCAAGACCACATGGTCACACCGCATGAAAAATGCTCCTCAAAAGCAATTAAAAAGAAAAAATTCGAGCATTTATCCCACAATTCATAAGGGTATTTGTTCTTAATGAGAACAACCCACATTACAAGGATCCGAGTTTTTGATTTTGAACAACGCAAGATAAGCATAGATTGAGCATTTAAGTACACATTCACCAAAAGGTCGCTCCTCCACACTTAATTTGAACTCATTGTTCACCAGACAAAACGGGGAAGGTTTCAAAAGACCTTTTTGGGAAGCAGACACAAGAGAGAACATAAAGACAAAAAATCATTATAGCATAAAAGCTATTCCCAAAGGCAGATTCAAGCAGAATCAAAATGAAAGAAGAGAAATGAGGGTAACAAATAAGAAACTGAAACTCCCCCTAGATTGTTGTTGTTTGCATTGAGGAGCTCCCCCACACTTAAGTTTTAGCCTCAATTAGCGTAGTTTGGTTGTGGTGTGGACTTTAAGTTGCACCTGATAAAACTCTAGAAGCAACCAAACTACAACCAGGGTCAAAATTTAGCAAAAACAAAATCAAAGGAGAACTAAAAAATAAAAAGAAACTGAAAATGAAAGAAATTCATCCGGGTGCCTCCTGGGAAGCTGACCATCTTTAAGGTTTTTGGCTAGACCATACCACCTTGAAGTCATCCGGGATCAAATATAAACATTGAAGTTGGCTTCAACGGGTGCGTAGGGCGTGTATCATAATTTTTTGAAGAACGACCCGAATCAAAAGGAAATGTTACCTCAACACTTAGAATGTAGAAGTGCAAACTCCATCGACCTTTCTTTAGGTGGAAGTGTTGAGGTTGTTGATCCTTGGTACGTGGATCAAATTGTGGTGGAGCCTCCTCTTCAAATTTAAGATGAAGACATTGTTATTTGCATTGAGCGGTGCAAGGAGAACTCCATGGTGGACTTTGTCTTCTAGCTCTAGTCTTGGATCAAATGGGAAGGTGGCCTTCACACTTAGCGGTGGACTTTGAGCTTCCACCATTCATCACTTGAGCACGGGTGAAGATGACCTTGATTCTCCAGGTGAAGATCAGAGTTTGATGGCTCCTCCTCCTCAAATTTGAGGATATAAATGTCCTCATTTTTTTTCTTGGTGAGACTCAAGGGAAGAGCCTTGGTGAAAATCAAGGTGCTCCTTGAAATTGCTGGGGCACTTTCCTCTGATGACTCGGAGGGAGGCGGTGACTCCTCCTTCTCAGGGTTGAGGATGTAACATCCTTATCTCCTTGGTAGAGCACGGAGAAGGGAGGGAAAAACTGGTAGTTGACTTCAGAGGAAGGAAACTCCTTGAAGTCAAAGTGGATACTCTCTTCTGATGGTTTGTCTTCAAGCTCAGGCGAATGGTTGAATGGCATTAGGTGTTCAGATTCACACAAGGGAGCAGGTAGAGAGCAACTTAAGTCCTCAACAGGGTGCTCCACTAGGGATGGCAACGGGTCAGATTCGGGTTCGGTAGACCATCACCCGCACCAGTCACTCATTTCCCCCTGTCTCACCCGAATCTGACCCATCACCCGCTAAAGACCACCTGTCACCCGATCCACCTGTCACCCGCGGGTGAAACGGGTGATGAACGGGTGAAATTTTACACAATGTCCAAGTTTTCTTGCTGTGCAGGATTTATTTCTCTTGAGTAACAGAAAAAAAACATATAGCTGTTGCAGGAGGATATAATCAAACATATGGGCAAAACAATGACATGACAGAAAATCAAAATCTGCAAAGTGGTATGCTTACTATGCACCACATGGTGAAAGATATCTCTCAAAAAAAAATACAAGTGTTGAAGGATTGAAATAAAATGTGAGAAGCTAGGTTGGTTGGTGAACCGTCTAAATTTATCAACCCATTAAAAAGGATCCATAAAAAACAATATTAGTAGACCACCAAAGAGGAAGGATAAACAAAAAAAGAAAGAAGAGTAAATATGGGCGCAGCAGCAACATCAACTCATACTTCCATCTTCTCATACTTCCTCATAAACAGTAGTAACTCTCCCATTCCCCTCTTAGACAACAAGAACTCTCTCTCTCCCACTTCCCTCTGAAAAAGCAGCAATTCTCATAGCACAATCATCCCCCTTACAAGTCCACACTTCTATATACTAAAGCGATTTATGAACTGCAACTTAGGGTATATTATAGTTCGATTTGTTTCTTTTACTTTTGGTTTAGTTGGATAAATCAAATGGCCACCTTTAGTATTGTTACTAGTCTATTGATCCATCAATAATGTTCAATACATGTCCCGGTCGAAGCTGTAGTTTATCAATTTCTAATGACCAGAAACATAAAAGTTAAACAAATATCTCTTTTTTTCCAGCACCTATATTGTCTTTTATTCTTGAAGAAATAAAAAGAGGAAAATAAATGTAAAATGATTGGTAAAAACACAGCAATATAGGATCAATTGGTCAACTAAAGAGCTAGGGGAAAGAATGTAAAAAGTCACAAATATCTACATCCCCTGCTACAACAAATCAAGTTTTGTTTTTTAGGACACTATAAAGACATTAACAAAAAATAATTTACGTGTTTTCAGTCTTTCTATTACATTTATTGAAACTATTAACAGGTATCACAACCTTCAAAAGCTACATTCCTACGTGCAAGACAACTGTACAGTGTGCTACACTTGCTCACCTAATAAGTAATGCATTGTCTGAAGTAAAAACAAAAGTGAGGGAAGTACGTCCTCATGTTTTGAGGATTCTGAATAAGAACATTGAAATACAAATGGAGTGACTATCTTCAAAAGTATCATTTAGTAGTTGCGTATTCAGCCATTTAAACCTCCAAGTTAAGCAGATAAGTACACTTAGAAAGTGAAATTTAGTTTGCACGTATAAAAAAACATGCACAAACAATGGACATCTTGGTGAAGAAAGATTCTACCCCAATAAACTCCACCTCCAACCATTTTAAAATAGGTTTTCTTAATCCCTGGGAGCAACTAATTTTCTGAAGAATGGACAAAAAATATTTATGCACAACAATACATTCTAAAGCTGTGGTGGTAGAGCACAATTACAGCACAAGAACGAGATATAGCTAAAAGGTAAGAACAAACTGAAGCATCCATCTCAACCTCTTTAAACATTTGAATAACAAAAATCTCCAAGGTTTAAGCCTTGAAAATCATGATTCATAAGCACACAGATCAATTAACTACAAGTCCATATCAAATTACAACACAAAAACGATATCAATATCAAAATAGAGGCATAAACACACAACATAAGAACAGATTGAGCAATTGAGCATATATTTTCCTTGTTCACCATCACCATAGAGATGTAAGATAAGTATATTACCGGTTCAGGGCGCTCAACAATCATGGGTCTTCAATATGGTGGTCAGATTGCTTTCAATCCGTCTTCATTCTGGTGATGAGGCGCAGACACACAAGAAGAGAATGAATGAGCATAATGTTATGCCATCGCCAGAGAGAAGATTGAAATTTGAAAGGTCGAGTATATTATACCTGAACCTGATGGATGATGCGACTTCAGGCTTCTTCAATCTGGTGGTGTTAGTTTACTTTCAATCTGGTGATTAGGTGCACACACAAGAAGAGAATGAATTAGTAGTTCACCAACGCCACTCCCTAAAGAAAATATGAAAGTTTGAGTACTTTACCTAATGGTTGTTGCGAATTCGATCATCAGCAGGACCGAGGAATGCGACCTCACTGTCACTAACTAGGGATGTTCCTTGTTTGCCTTCGTTATTGAGTAAACATTCAAGAGAATGAAGTGTTGAATCTTGAAGAATGAAGTCGATGCGATGGTCTCAATAGGTCGAGCCGTCCGCAGTCCGCGCCACAAGCCGTCTCTTCTCTGTTCTCTCTTGTCAATTTTAGGGTTAGGGTTGACAAAGTAACCGTGACTAATTTCTTAAAAGTTAGAATAGATTAGTAGAATTTTTTTATTTATTTAATATGTAAACAAGTGACGGGTCGGGTGAACGGGTCGGGTGAACGGGTGATAAACTTTCACTCGACCCGACCCGTCACTTGAACCCGTTCCACCCGTCACCTGTTTTTCACCCGTTTTTTACAGGATTTTCACTCTTTTGACGGGTCGGGTGGTTGGGTGAAACGGGCACCCGCCACCCATTGCCATCCCTATACTCCACCTTATGAACCATTTCGCTAGCTCTCCGGTTGTTGAGATATTAGATCTAGTTGACCTTCCATCCTTGTGTTTATCTCTACCAAGTCAACATAGAGCTTCAATTGGTTCATATCGAGGTCGTCTTGCTCAATTTGCTACTCCACTTCATGAACCATTTTTCTTATGGGTTGTTGCTCCCTTTGAGCTAATGCAATGAGCTGGTCCATGTCGAGGATGTTCATTTTAGCAATAAGATCCTCCATACTAGGTGGGTTGTCCTTTTTCAGTATCACATGACAAAAAGCACTCTCGTGGTCTCCTCGACACTCTTGGTACACGATCCATTGGTTGATGTCTTATTCAGTGGGGGTTTGGATTGACAGATAAGAACCAGTCCTCCATGGGAGCCTCTAATCTAGAGATTAGATCCTCACAAGGAAGACACATATGGAAAGTTGTGCACCCTTGACACTCAACATATTGACCGTAGGTTGCACCATCGTACACAGTACCATAGAAGTGGCCATACCAACCACCTGCTTGATCATAATGACCGTCAATCAGAATTAAGTTCCTACACAGAGAGTAACAAAAATTTATGCACAAATGAGGCAAATCAAACAAATGAAAAATATGCACAAAAACTAAACAGATATAAACTAGATAGTTGGACCGAAGTCCCCGATGCCATAAACTTGTTGAGTAAAATAGTGATTAAACTATCTTGCTAGCTATGGGCAGTGAACCTAGTCGTTGTAGTTCAAAAAGGTCGTATCCACAGGGACTTCGTAACTATCTAACTAATTATAAGTTTACTAGATGTGCAAATATATAGACAAAAGTGCATAAATGTAAATAAGGGGATTTTGGATTTTTAGTTTGATTAAGGGGAAAGAAAAGGAAGGCAATACAAATAAACTAACTAAACTAGAATAGATGTAGCCCGGAATGGATATTTGCACCTAAAATACCCTTAACATTATATAATTAATCAAGGTTTAATTAAGGGATTATAAAGGCTAAAGAGCCGTAAAATGACTAAGGAATTATATAAACTCCATATACATTCATATACATATATATAGTCAAGAGGTCATTAAACCTCACATAAATTAATGGACTAAAAAGTGGATATTTATAAGGAGAAATCAACTAATAAAGTTGATGTAACATGTAACATACAATACATGAAATAAGAGCACATATCATATAAATAATTATGTAGTATACTTCATATAGTCACAATGGATAGTAAAGTATACTAATCACTCAAAACATAAGGGAATACACTTAAACACAGTGGAATACAACTTAGAACAAGGTAACTATACAAGTTATCACCTAACACATTAAGCGAATCCAAAATGTACAACATGTGTGTCATAATATTACAAGACACAAAAATTTCAAAATAACCCCAAAATTTATGGAATGGCCTATTTGGAGGGAAAGTAGGCTGCCAAAAAGCACTTTTACAATGGGAGGAAGTTTCCTAAAGTCAAAAGTCTTGCCACCTAAAGAACTACAACACACTTTACTTACACCCTCTCTCGCTCGTTTCTTTTTCCCATGCTTCCGTCTATGCTGCTCCCTCCTAGCTGAAAGTAAGTTCTCGTTCTTTTCATCTTCTTCTTTTGAATCTCCATGGATGACATCTTGAGTTCTTGACAAACACCTCTCATAAAATCCTTGTTTTTGCCTTAGATCTTCTCCTTCTTCATCAACAAATAAAACCAACCTCTTCCTCTCCTTGTATGGCCAAAAATATGTGGTTTTGAAGGCTAGAAAATTAGACATAACACAAGGGAAAGTTTAACAAAGAACAAAGGTAAAAATGTGCTTGAGACTTCAAGTTCATTTCCTCCATTTATATGTCTGAAAATGTTACTCACTCTAGCTCATTTTCTTCCTCTTTTTCCCTATGAAACTTGAGCTCATTAAACTCCATGTCATGGCCAAAAACCCCATAGAAAAACAACTCTAAACAAGGGATGAAGTCAAACCTTAAGGTAAGCCTTGAAATGAGGTTTCAAGTGCTTAAATCATCTTATAATTAATCCTTATATCTACCAAGGATCTAAAACTTTACAAGTTTTCTAGCCCTTGGCCAAAATCTTGAAGAGGAAAAACACCCATCTTGACTCACAAGGTAAAATCTACTCTCAAGATCCATTTTGTGCTCTAAGCTTTATATCTTGTTTAAGGAGTATAAAAGACCCTAAATTTGAACCTTTATTCAACATGTATCATGGCTGAAAATTAAGTCTTCAATCCCTTGAACCTTGGCTGAAAACCAAGAGGAAACAAGAGGATAAAATCAACACTAAAGAGGGTAAGGATTTAATCTAAGTTTTGGTGTTTAAAACACTTGTATAAGCCTTGAATCTGTACCAAAAGCTTACTGCCCTCCCTTATATAATTTACGGCCAAAAATAAGGAAGATAAAACAAGGATAAAAGCAAGCTTTGGGAGCTTAAAGGTTAATGTTCAACCTTGCGCTTAATTTAATGTTTTAAGTTGTATAAGTTGGTGTATTGCTTATGACCGGAATCTAAGTGTCAAAAAATGGTCTATAATGACCTAGAATTGGATATAAACTTGTATTAAAACATTTGGTTAAGTTGACTAATGACATAAGGACTTAAATGTCAAGTTTACAAAGTTTAAGTGGCTATATGGTAAAAGCTGAAAGTTGAGCAGCACATATTATTTTGGCCAAAAAAACAGAAGGTTAGTATGAGTAATTTGATGTATTAAAAGTTTATAACATGGCTTGAATGATGGACTGGGTTAATGCTAGTTTTTAAGCATTTTGGTGAAATTAATGCCTTAAAAAGCATAGGTTATATTAGTATGTGGTTGGGTGTAAAAATCTAGAAGTTTAAGGGAAGCTTGGTGCTTTAAAAGACTTCAAATTTTGGGTGGTAAAATACTTACAAAAATTAAGTTGCGTTTGGAAGAGATTAGAGACAAAAATTGGCTTTAAAAGTATATAGAAGTTTATTTAATGACTTAGTAAATATATGGGCAACAGGATAAGTTAAAGGTTGTAAATAAATAAAGTTTGATGTAACAAATGTCATTAGGGCTGAAAATTAGGCTACATGTGAGATAGGAATTAAGAATGTAAGTTAAAGTAAGATTTTGGAGTTATTTGCAAAAATTAGAAAACTTAGGGGTCAAGACTGTAATTTCTGAAAATATGGTGTAAAGCATAATAAATACAGTCAACCTAGATAGGATTAGAATGTTGACCAAAATTAAGAAACAAATGATTAAAATTATAAACTAGGTATAGATTAGAGTATATTTATAAGTTTATAAAACTGTTAGGATTTCAGGCCCATTTCCCCAGGATCGTGGTGAGATCGATATGGTTACTGAAGAAGAAAAAAACCACAAGATAATGTAATGATAAAATAGTGACACAAGGATATACGTGGTTTGGTCCAAACATGACCTACGTCCACGGGAGGAGATAGAACAACTTTCATTAAGAAGATGAGGATTACAAGTTTACATGAGGATTACCCAACCAACCCATCAACCCGTGTTTCCCGTGTTTCCCTTGGTGTTTTTACCCGAGTTCCTTTGAGTTCCCATAGAACCACCCTTGACTCCCTTGGATGTGATCCCCAAAGTTGGGATGATCCAAAGCTATGGGTTATGTTGGGCAAAATACATACATAGTAATTAAACCTAGCTAAAATGGGCAAGTGCACCCAATTCGTTACAGTAAAATAAGTGTCGTATCCACAAGGAAATTGGTTTCTAAATCCCGAGCTTCGGTAATATAGTTTAGTGCGAATAAGCAGTAAAATGGGGGTTTAGCCAGGGCAAGCTTGGTTGTTTGTTAATTGAAATGCAACAAAAACAGTAAAGTGTTTGTGTATGGAATGGATGGGGAGAGTACCCTAGGATAGTGGGAATCACCCAACTCACTCAAAGAACTTCAAAACCATAACTCATCATCTCAGTGCCTATTAGAGTTTAGCTCATGAATCCCCAAATCATGGGGAATCCAATTCTTACCTAAATAATCAAACCCCTTAATTAAAGGAGGTTCAAGTCATCAAGTAGCATTAAGCAAGCACTCTAAAATAATAGCCCCAAGCATTCACTTCCAGAATCAAGAAAGCAAAAGTTAGGGTTTACTCCTTCTAGGTCTAGTTCCAAACTCAAGCTCAAATATTGAATGAAACCACCATAAATGCAATAAGGGATCAGTTTAGTGCATTAATTGATATTAAAGGGAATAAAACAAGAGTAATTAATGAGTTAGGTTTCTAGCATTCAATGAGCAAAATGGATTCAAACCCTCATCCTAGGATACAAATGGGACTACTCAGACATAGCTAGAGGAAAGAGCAAAGAAAAGAAGAATTAGCCATTAGAGGAGCTTCCAAGTTTCAATGGAGGTAGAAATCTTCACTTCCTTCTTCCTCCTTTCTCTTCTTCTCTTCTTTTCTCTTCTATTTTCGCCTCTCTCTCGTCTGTTTAGGGTTGAAGTCGTGGGTATCTGATAATGAGATAAGAGTCCCCATAATCAGCTTTTAAAAACGCAGATCTGGGCAGATTTTCCGTCCGTCCGACCCAGACTGGGTCGGACCCGTGGGTCGGACGGTCTCAGAAGAAGACAGCACGTGAGAAAATTTAAGTATGTCCGACCCATGTCCGACCCAGGCTTATGGGTCGGACGATTCCAGTAGCTTGGGTGTTTGGGAAGACCAGGTTGTCCGACCCAGAGTGGGTCGGACCTGTGGGTCGGACCTGCTCCAGATATTGGCTCTAACTTCCTCTGGGCCTAGAATCTTCATTATGGCTCGGAATTGCTCCCCGTTTGCGGCATTGGAAAGCTTGAAGGATGAGGGATTCGTTGATGCATGCTACTAACTCAAAGGAAGCTCAAAAGAATGCTCAAAATGAGCTTTTACCTATCAAGAGATTAAACTCTATTAGTTAACTATTAATCACTAAAACACTCTATTAAGTGGTGAAACAAGTTATGCATCCAATAGTGTAACACCCCAACTGCTAAACTCATCATTACCTCTTAAACTGTTACAATTTACCATTAAGCTCGCAGCGGAATTCTAATACAACAGAGGGTGATACAACGCCGTTAGCCACCCTCGTGGCTAACCAGGCCTGACTCACATACAGTAACGGTCGATGGACTGGAACAACCGAGTACTTCATACAGCACAATACTCAATTCCTTACTTTACTATACCGAGTCTACAATATACGGATGCCGATAACATACTCGGACTTACACCTCATTCAAACGCATAAGTAATTACAATCTAACTACCCATGCTCACGGCAGTCCCCGTCTTACTCTCTCGAACGGTGGTCAGCTTCAAGTACCTGCACACTAAAAACGATCCCCCTAGGGGGTCAGCTTACGCTGCGCATGAAATTCGCATATACCGCGTGCTAACCGCGGTACGCCGACTACTTTGGGTCGGATATACATGGAGTTCATTTTAATCAAAAACATGCATCATGGCAATACAATATATATGTATATCACACAAGGAATCTACATCCAATCACGGAACACGATTCCTAATTAACATAACAATGTTGTTAGTGGTAACTGGTTACTCTTAGGCATTGAGGGTTATTCCTCACTATGCCTTGTTTACTTATTCGATACCTCACCTGCTCTCTCGGGTTACTTATTCGTATACACACCCATTCTCTTGGGCTACTCATTCTCATACTTACCCATTCTCTCGGGTTACACATCCATATACTCACCCCTTCCTCTCGGGTTATTTATACTATTTATCTCACCCACACTCTTGGGTTATTTATACTCATTATCTCACCCACACTCTTGGGTCATTCATACTCAAGCTCTTGTAGATTCTCGAGACACTACAGGTCTCCTACGTCACGCTTGTTACTCTTATACATACTTAAGCCAAAACTCATGGCTCTCTAGCATAGTCTTACTTCCCCGGTTTCGACCCTACTCTGGGTCTAGCATGGTGGGAAGGTTCAACTAGCTCGCGGAACTCTCTCTTAGTTCCTATCTCTTTTACTTAGGTCCGACTACTCTCGGACTACTCTCGTTCCCGTACACTCCTCTCTCGGAGTTATAATAATATCATGTATATTAGTCTAGAAGCATCATTCTCGATGTTTCTAATGACTTTGGGAACTTTACTTAAATTCGGGTAATCTTAGGTTTAAGGGTTACCCTCACAATCATATGATTATACATTAGGATATTTTCTTATACCGGGTAAAATTCCTCATATAAGAGGTCGACCGTATCTCAAGGGAGTCACATAGTCCCTTAGGTCTCTTTTACCTTTCTTATGTGTTTACATTATTGGACTAACTTCGATCCTCTCGATGGAGGTTCGTTTATCCCTCCACTCATATTTATTCCGTGGATTGTTTCAATAAGGTTTACTAACCGTTATCGGGTATTTACTCAACCCGTACATCTCCTCACATTCTAGGGAGTTCATATGTTTGCGTTATCGTTATACTTTAATCGATAGCTTGTGTGTGTTTGCATATTTTCGTTATCATACGCATCGATCCGTTCTACGGATCTCTAGCCGAACGTTACTCACTATGAGTCGGTCTTTACACTATGTTAGACCACACCGGCATACAAGTATGTTAGTTCATTCAACATACAACAAGACATACATAATCAAACAAGGGATTATTTCCATGCTTTAGTCTTGATTAAGCCGGCACACAAACACACAAATCAGAGTAACTCGGTTAGCATACGGGGCATGAGAAAATCATACCTTTCACCGGGGTTTTTACTTTACCGTGGCATCTCACCATGCTCGGGTCACGCACGACTCTCTGATAATGTTTCAAACATTATTATTAATACTAAGATCATACGGAACATAATTAAATGTTATTCCCGTAGTTACCCCGTTATCCCGTTATCTTGGTTTCACTCTTGTTCATTTGAGTTCTCACTTCTCAAACACTTCTAACACTTTCTTACACTTCTTAAGGCCTTTACATGTTACCAAACACGGCCTTAACATCTTATAACATCATTAACATTCAAACCCCCATCATTACAACCTTTAAAAACTCTCTGTAGGTTTCTGGGGGTGGTCCGGGACTTGGTCCATACCCTAAGTCCCGGACCAATCACAAAACAAACTCTCGGCCAAAAATAATGCATGGTCCGGGACCTTGTACCTAGGCCAAGTCCCGGACCAATATGGGTGTTGTACTCTCGGCCTAAAAATCGTATGTGGTCCGGGACTTGGGCATGGAGTTAGGTCCCGGACCAAACAAGCAGAACACTCTCGGGGGTAATTTTAGGGGTGGTCCGGGACTTGGTCCTGGACCTAAGTCCCGGACCCTGCTACAGTTTTGCAAAATTTACAGTTTCCTCATCTGTTACAGGTTCTCTCTTTACCCAATGATTAACCAATCTTCACCAACTAAAACCCTCATGTTTTAGCATCTAATTACCCACCTAAACCACCTTAACCAACCACCAAGTACACTCATCAATCCTAATTATTTTCACCCAAAATTCACTTACACTTTCATAACTTGTTTCCTTGTTTTCTAATACTCTTGTAACAGATTTTGGTGTTGCCTCCCACCATTCAATACTTCATTCATTAATGCCATTACCAGCACCCAAATGACATTATCCTCACTGCTAACACACTCTTCTTCTTGGTTTGGTTTTCAAACCATTAATCACTCACCTAACACTTCTTAAACCAACTAGTTTCTTCCTTATAATGGAACACCCAAGTTCATAATCTCCAAGGAAATTTTGACAGCACTTGCCTACTTCTCAAGCATATTCACCACACATAAAACAGCTCATAAACACTTCTTCATTCCTGTTTAATGAAACAAAACAACTACAATACTCCAAATTTCCCTCTTGTTTACACATGTACACTAGTTTAGTTTCTAGGTTTATTTGCACACATAAACCCCATTTAAACATTCTCTTTCAACTCAATATTGTAGTATCATTACTACTCAAGCTCAAGGTTGTTTATACAGCCCCAACATAAGTTTCCCCAAGGCAAATTAAACAAACACAAGGTAAGCCCATTACCTAGTTCATTCTCGGTTTTTACTCCTTTCCTTCCTCTTCCTTTTGCTCCATCTTCCTCTTCTTGTTTTCACACCAAGCAGAGGAGCATAGATTGCCAACTACAATCATATCCCCACACACATATATCAAGCTTATTAATTTAATTTTTTCCACACAACAACTAGTGTTTCAAGAACTAGTTTTTAGGCTCTAGCTTAGATATTACCTTAGAATATTCAAAAGGAGAGCTTGGCAATCAAATGGAGCATTTCCAACACTCCACAAGGTCAAGGTGTTCACGGCTGAAACGAGAGAAGATTTTCAACGTGAGGAAAAATTTCCCCAAATTGCAAAAACAAGTTTGAAATGGCCAAAGCTCTTACTAATTATTACCTCAAGGCATTAAGGAGGTGGAGGAGAGTTAAAATCAGCTCTTGAAGCTCCAAAAGCTCCAACACCCATGGAAGTGAAGATGGAGGAATCGAGATTTTGAGGGGTGGAAAACGTAGCCCTCGCCGATACGAATCCAACGGTACTATTTTTGTGCGATTCGGTGAAGAAATGAGCAACTGAGAAGAGGTTGAAGAGGGGCTGTTTGCTCACGTATGGAATCGCCATATACAGAGAATGAAGAAGAAGAAGCTCTGGTGGGGGAAAGAATTATCGTGAGAGATAGAAGAGAATGGGGAGTGAGGGTATTAATGTCTCATTTAACTATTCACTCCCTTTACTTTAATATTTTGTCCTTTTGTGACTAAATAAACTAGCTTGTTTATTTAAAGGCATGTATGAGTACCAATTAAAACCGGCCCCACACAAAATACTAACTGGTAGCGTTTTTCATTTTTTACAGGAAACGCTCGATAATTTACCCGGTTTAGCACTATTCACTAACCGGGCCCGTTTTTCGGATTTTTCTTGTTTCTTTATTTTTAATGGCTATTAAGCTTCCATTAATACTTAATTATAGTTATTTAATCAACTATAATTTTTACGGGTCCATTTGACCACTTAAAGTCACGTTTTCGGGTTTTCTCGAAAAACGTGCTTTTATGCTTAATTAGCGTTTTAATCCATTATTTGGATCCGTTTTCTTCGGGAATTATTCCCACATAATAATTAGGCGTAATTAAGCCTTAGGAATCCATCTCGGACCCTAACGAGATCATATATCTCTTATACTCATTTAACGCGCATTTTAGCGTTTTTTCGCTTTTCAAGCGTTTTCTCTTTTCTTTTGGTTTTATTTCCTTTACCAATACTCTTTAGGCACCATTAGGCCTTTTATAATCATATTAGAGTAATTTAATCGCCAATTTTAGATCCGGGGTATTAAAATCTACCCCCCTTAGGAACTTTGTCCTCAAAGTTGGTGAATCTAAATGGTTACTCTCAGGCGTAATGCCAAGGTTATAATACATGTATAACCTTACAGACTCCACAAGTCAGTCATTTCATACTACACATACCACACACATATCACAGCATGTATAGCAATCAAAATACTTTTGTTCTCTCTCATGGAATCGGTCCGAAGACAAGAAGGCACTACAGTCCTCGAATCCATGTTGAGTGATATACTACTGATCCCTCAGGTACCGGTCACGTTGAACACTTACTCTTTCTGGTTCACGGCCGTTTCATGACAAATGGGCACTTACTCTCTCTGGCCCACGGTCCCTTCGGTTCTGATCAAAACGTTACACATATACATATCCTCAGGCACTCTGGTTGACTCACTCAACACAGGAACATCTCAGGGTACTCTCCCCGTCCCGCTGCCTTTGGAAAAATCACACACTGACACCGCCCCAACCGGTCACTTAGGACCGCCGCACGTACGGTGCAATGGTTTCAAAACTAATACACGCCCACCGTTCTACCGGTCATCAAGACTTAAGGCACAGCCATCGGCGGGTGATAGCGGTTTCAAAACCAGTTTTCATTTCCATCTTCATACTTGAAGAAAATTCTTTTTCAAAATCTGTTTGAAAATTCTTTTTAAAACATCACACAACTCCAAATCAATTTATGGTAGCTGTATCTTTCTTAGCGTGATTACTTGTGACCACTTATAGGGAGCTTCAGGAATCATCTAACCCTGATGTGATCAGCATCAGTGTTGAACTATCCTTCCACCCCAATTTGTGTTCGGTTTCCCTTGATCGCTAGCAGATCAAGTTCCACCTCCCACGTCAGTTTCAAACAATCAGATAGTCAAACATTTTTGTTTTCTATCTTTTACTCTTTCTAGTCATATTCACGAAACAATTCGTTTCAATTAATCTCTAGTTCCTAGTACTTAGGTCATTTGTCATTCTCATTGCTTCACTACTTTACCTAGGTATTCCATACTTATGGCTTCTTTTACTCAAATTGTTGCTCAATTTAAAACACATAACATACAACTCCAAAGGATGGAACTCACTCCATCTATCATTCTCAAATAAAATCACCTAGGGAACTCACTCCCTCTTAGGTTACACAAAATCACCTAGGGAACTCACTCCCTCTTAGGTTACACATCGGTTTCATGCCGATTCATACTCATCATATCTCATGTCTAATCTCACTAGACATATACTATAGGGATTCTCATTCCCCAGGAGTTACTCTCTTTTCATATTTATTACATACACATTACTCGCATCTCTCATGCACAATACTCATACTTACACGATGAATGGGTAGACATGTTTATATAACATGAGTTCCAATCATCAAAACAATTTCTTTTTGTGCTATGCACATAGTAGTTTACGCACCAATACGTAAAACATACTCTAAGCGGTTTCTCGCCCTACCCCCTTAAAAGGGGTTACGCCCGCGTAACCAACCATATGTTATCACTGAACATTGGTTAATTAACTCATAACCGGGTTCGGTTCTAGCCTCTAAGGCTTCAAGGGGTTTATGACATAGGTATACTTAACCCTGAATCACGGTCCACAAGCTTTGCTGCGTGACCTGATACTAGAGCTTAACTCGCTCTTTGGTGTTCTCAATGTATTTCAATCGTCGCTTGGTATCTCTTACCGTATGCGAATTCGATGAATTTCAGATTGTCTCTCCAGTTCTCTAGGAATCTACTTCGTATAACACTGTATACCTTTGTGATTATTCACTTATTTTTCCCGACTTGTTGTCGGTTGAGGTCAAGCTACTACTTAGCATGTAGTGCTTCCTCGTTTAATAGTGGCTCATGGTTATGTTTGTTTCTTGGTTCTGTACCAGAGTTCTCATTCATACTACTCTGCATTTTTCCACATATCGATCCTGGGCCCTGTGGGTTACTGCCCACGTTCTTTGTGCATCTATAGCCAATGGCCGCACGGTTATCTCTCTAGATTCTCACTCAACAGGCTTGTTGACATTTCTCAATTCCTGGCTCTCCCACTCGATCATCACCGCAAGTGCAATACCAAAACACTCAGTCATACAGAGTGCAGAAGCGTAAACCCTTTACAGTAAATCTCTCATGGATAGGAATGATTATGTCTCCTTACCACATTTCTCATCAACTTCATATCATGAACTGGCTATACTCTTACAATGGTTGCTTGCTGCGTACCATGTTCTACTCGTTACAACATTTGTTTACATGGCATCCGCTACTACTTTAGCTTCTGCTCATGTACTCCCGCCATTTATACTATGGCTTGCCATTCACTTGGCTCAACGAAATACGTTACTCTTTAAATCTCTCTGCGCGCTTGCGCACTGCTTACTCTGCAGTTCATACTGTACACATACAGTGTTCACTACTCATCCGTTACTCTATCGGTTTCCTTTGTACTGCCATCAAGGTTCCTCTTACACACTACTATAGTTCATATGCTCCTTGGCAATATACACATGCTCAAGTTTTACTACACCGCTCTAGCGGTTTCACATTCATGCCTACGGTAGCCTTTCTCTGGAGGATTCACGCAAATTGCCGCTCCCTAGGCCCCACATAACAAGTGGTATCCCCACTCTAAGGTAGTGGTTCATTCACCACTGTCCTCTTATGCCTTTATGCATGTGTTTTACAACGTTTGGATCTACGTATTGTAGTTGGTTTATCGGCTTACAAGCCACACCTCGAGTCATGCTCCATGCGGGCTGTTATATAGGTTTTGCTTCTCCGTATACCATTAAATGGTTTGGAGGTATTACTGGGTTTTTCGAAGGTTGTCTCAACACTCTTCCATACAGAAGGCCCTTTAAGCAACTTGATATTTGTTGATGCCCTCTGGCAATCTAGGGTATCCCGTTGTACGTGGGATCCCTTCGGGTTCTACCCGAGTGTTTGCTTAAACACTTGTGTTCTCAACACGATATTTCGTTCAACTACTGTTGACTCCGGCACCCTTCTCGGATTGCTCCTGGGTGTTACTGAGTAATGCCATTACATTGGCTTGTACTCATGGTTATGTTCAGTTGTGACTTCGCCTTGCGGCTATGTCCTTGACTATCCCGTTTAGGGTTGTAATGTCTCCCATTATTGGGTAGATCCTTGGTACCTTCTAATACCTACTAGGTGGTCATTATTCTCTTCAGTGAGGTATAAGGTGGGAATTCTATCCCGTTATCATAACATAATGATCATTTAGGCATTTGCCTTATTTTTACGCTGGTATATATTCCAGTTATTAGGTATTTCCTGAGACATATCCAATGTCTGTGCTTAATACTCTGTGCTTCTCGCACTTATTAACGCTATATCCTTAGGTCCGTCACCTTACTGGATTCGACTCCTTTATCTTGGTAAGCTTCCTTGTTCTTCGATCATTCGAGGTGTCCAACTGTCTTGGTTTGAATTGGCTCTTTCGTCCGTAGTATGGAGTGGGCTACTTCCCGGTTCCGTACTCTACTTAGTATACATACATGGAGTATCTTATTGATACGTTACCACTTACCCGACTAACTCATAATTGGTCTGTCAGGCCCGCAAGCTCCTTTGGAGTGCGGTCGTTCCATGTCTCATTGTGTACACTTGTAGTGTCGGTCACGCCTAGTGAAGTATTCTGTTGCCAACTCCTCTTATATCGTCCTATGATAATTTACCATGGTTCTTGGTTTGGTTTAAAACGGGGGTTTTTGGAAAATTTATGTTTGAAGAAAAGGAGTTTTAAAGCAAGCTCTCATGGCATTTCAATGCCGGTGATTCTTACCCAGTCCAGCTTCTTGCTGGCCGGTATGTTCTTTATACAGTGGTCAGGCCTTTAGGCCTTTCCAAGGTTTCGTTTCAGAATTCTTAGGGTTTGTGGTGCTATATTGGCTTCTCTTGCCGTCTTGGTACTTGCTAAGTACTGGTCGCTTGTCAAAGTTTTAGTGTCCTTATTACTGCACTTGCCGAGGCAAGTGCGCGGTACAGGTTTTGGGTTAACTCATACCGGTCACGGTATTGTTCACATTGTATTTGGTAGCCTGTTGGCTCTTCCTTGATCCCCTAGTTGGATAACTGCCTTGGAGCTGATTCTCATTCATCTTGACATGACTGTCATTCAATTTAGCGCTTCTCCACTCTCGGAGTTCCTTATTATTACTTAGTGCTTTGTTCTACCTCGTGCTCGTTCCCATGTCTTTACGTGGTTACCGAGGTTAAAGTCATTTAGGCACTACTTCTGTAGTCCTATTCGGGTATATCCCGTAGTTATGCTTGTAGCTGTCTAAGCTGTGCCCGTTAGGTATTGCAGCCTCTTCGGGTGTGGTAGGGTGGGTGTACGATGTTGGTATTACTTACTATGGCGGTCCGTAGACTTGTGTCCCGGTTCCCGTTAGTTTTCATAAGTCCGTCTTGTCGCACGATTGGTGCATCCTTCTCACTGCTGCTCGACCAGCTGGGTTCTCGCGATGCTAAGCATGTCGCCCCAAGCTGCCACAAATTCTGGTCTCCTTGGATTAGGATGTCTCGACCTTCCGTCATTGCATGCAGTTTTTGTCATTTCAGCGGGATCCGTCTCCGGGATTTCCGGTTCTCGGGATTTACCGCATGACAGGTTCTAGTTCATATTGAAATATTAAATAACTGCCAGATTGGGTTTCCCCGTCTCTCTGGCGTTCTTCCCCACGCTTCCAATACGGGGGTTGTGGAGGGCGGGGGTATGGTATTGTAGGTATCCAGATCATACTGGAAGTTCCTATCTAGCGCATCTCTCACGCTACCACTCAACCCATAGCCCTAAGTCTCTATTTCCTAACTCGGTATTTCCTAGGCTCGGTATTTCCAGTCATCAGAGCGATACTTCGCTCTGATACCATTTTTGTAACACCCCAACTGCTAAACTCATCATTACCTCTTAAACTGTTACAATTTACCATTAAGCTCGCAGCGGAATTCTAATACAACAGAGGGTGATACAACGCCGTTAGCCACCCTCGTGGCTAACCAGGCCTGACTCACATACAGTAACGGTCTGATGGACTGGAACAACCGAGTACTTCATACAGCACAATACTCAATTCCTTACTTTACTATACCGAGTCTACAATATACGGATGCCGATAACATACTCGGACTTACACCTCATTCAAACGCATAAGTAATTACAATCTAACTACCCATGCTCACGGCAGTCCCCGTCTTACTCTCTCGAACGGTGGTCAGCTTCAAGTACCTGCACACTAAAAACGTTCCCCCTAGGGGGTCAGCTTACGCTGCGCATGAAATTCGCATATACCGCGTGCTAACCGCGGTACGCCGACTACTTTGGGTCGGATATACATGGAGTTCATTTTAATCAAACAACATGCATCATGGCAATACAATATATATGTATATCACACAAGGAATCTACATCCAATCACGGAACACGATTCCTAATTAACATAACAATGTTGTTAGTGGTAACTGGTTACTCTTAGGCATTGAGGGTTATTCCTCACTATGCCTTGTTTACTTATTCGATACCTCACCCGCTCTCTCGGGTTACTTATTCGTATACACACCCATTCTCTTGGGCTACTCATTCTCATACTTACCCATTCTCTCGGGTTACACATCATATACTCACCCTTCCTCTCGGGTTATTTACTATATCTCACCCACACTTGGGTTATTATACTCATTATCTCACCCACACTTTGGGTCATTCATACTCAAGCTCTTGTAGATTCTCGAGACACTACAGGTCTCCTACGTCACGCTTGTTACTCTATACATACTTAAGCCAAAACTCATGGCTCTCTAGCATAGTCTTACTTCCCCGGTTTCGACCCTACTCTGGGTCTAGCATGGTGGGAAGGTTCAACTAGCTCGGAACTCTCTCTAGTTCCTATCTCTTTTACTTAGGTCCGACTACTCTCGGACTACTCTCGTTCCCGTACACTCCTCTCTCGGAGTTATAATAATATCATGTATATTAGTCTAGAAGAATCATTCTCGATGTTTCTAATGACTTTGGGAACTTTACTTAAATTCGGGTAATCTTAGGTTTAAGGGTTACCCTCACAATCATATGATTATACATTAGGATATTTTCTTATACCGGGTAAAATTCCTCATATAAGAGGTCGACCGTATCTCAAGGGAGTCACATAGTCCCTTAGGTCTCTTTACCTTTCTTATGTGTTTACATTATTGGACTAACTTCGATCCTCTCGATGGAGGTTCGTTTATCCCTCCACTCATATTATTCCGTGGATGTTTCAATAAGGTTTACTAACCGTTATCGGGTATTTACTCAACCCGTACATCTCCTCACATTCTAGGGAGTTCATATGTTTGCGTTATCGTTATACTTTAATCGATAGCTGTGTGTGTGTGTTTGCATTTTCGTTATCATACGCATCGTTCCGTTCTACGGATCTCTAGCCGAACGTTACTCACTATGAGTCGGTCTTTACACTATGTTAGACCACACCGGCATACAAGTATTAGTTCATTCAACATACAACAAGACATACATAATCAAACAAGGGATTATTTCATGCTTTAGTCTTGATTAAGCCGGCACACAAACACACAAATCAGAGTAACTCGGTTAGCATACGGGGCATGAGAAAATCATACCTTTCACCGGGGTTTTTACTTTACCGTGCATCACCATGCTCGGGTCACGCACGACTCTCTGATAATGTTTCAAACATATTTATTAATACTAAGATCATAGGAAATAATTAAATGTTATTCCCGTAGTTACCCGTTATCCGTTATCTTGGTTTCATCTTGTTCATTTGAGTTCTCACTTCTCAAACACTTCAACACTTTCTTACACTTCTTAAGGCCTTTAAATGTTACCAAACACGGCCTTAACATCTTATAACATCATTAACATTCAAACCCCCATCATTAGCAACCTTTAAAACACTCACGGGCAATTCTGGGGGTGGTCCGGGACTTGGTCCATACCCTAAGTCCCGGACCAATCACAAAACAAACTCTCGGCCAAAATAATGCATGGTCCGGGACCTTGTACCTAGGCCAAGTCCCGGACCAATATGAGTGTTGTACTCTCGGCCTAAAAATCGTATGTGGTCCGGGACTTGGCATGGAGTTAGGTCCCGGACCAAACAAGCAGAACACTCTCGGGGGTAATTTTAGGGGTGGTCCGGGACTTGGTCCTGGACCTAAGTCCCGGACCCTGCTACAGGTTTTGCAAAATTTACAGTTTCCTCATCTGTTACAGGTTCTCTTTACCCAATGATTAACCAATCTTCACCAACTAAAACCCTCATGTTTTAGCATCTAATACCCACCTAAACCACTTTAACCAACCACCAAGTACACTCATCAATCCTAATTATTTTCACCCAAAATTCACTTACACTTTCATAACTTGTTTCCTTGTTTCTATACTCTTGTAACAGATTTGGTGTTGCCTCCCACCATTCAATACTTCATTCATTAATGCCATTACCAGCACCCAAATGACATTATCCTCACTGCTAACACACTCTTCTTCTTGGTTTGGTTTTCAAACCATTAATCACTCACCTAACACTTCTTAAACCAACTAGTTTCTTCCTCATAATGGAACACCCAAGTTCATAATCTCCAAGGAAATTTTGACAGCACTTGCCTACTTCTCAAGAATATTCACCACATAAAACAGCTCATAAACACTTCTTCATTCCTGTTTAATGAAACAAAACAACTACAATACTCCAAATTTCCCTCTTGTTTACACATGTACACTAGTTTAGTTTCTAGGTTTATTTGCACACATAAACCCCATTTAAACATTCTCTTTCCACTCAATATTGTAGTATCATTACTACTCAAGCTCAAGGTTGTTTATACAGCCCCAACATAAGTTTCCCCAAGGCAAATTAAACAACACAAGGTAAGCCCATTACCTAGTTCATTCTCGGTTTTTACTCCTTTCCTTCCTCTTCCTTTTGCTCCATCTTCCTCTTCTTGTTTTCACACAAGCAGAGGAGCATAGATTGCCATCTACAATCATATCCCCACACACATATATCAAGCTTATTAATTTAATTTTTTCCACACAACAACTAGTGTTCAAGAACTAGTTTTTAGGCTCTAGCTTAGATATTACCTTAGAATATTCAAAGGAGAGCTTGGCAATCAAATGGAGCATTTCCAACACTCCACAAGGTCAAGGTGTTCACGGCTGAAACGAGAGAAGATTTTCAACGTGAGGAAAAATTTCCCCAAATTGCAAAAACAAGTTTGAAATGGCCAAAGCTCTTACTAATTATTACCTCAAGGCATTAAGGAGGTGGAGGAGAGTTAAAATCAGCTCTTGAAGCTCCAAAAGCTCCAACACCCATGGAAGTGAAGATGGAGGAATCGAGATTTGAGGGGTGGAAAACGTAGCCCTCGCCGATACGAATCCAACGGTACTATTTTTGTGCGATTCGTGAAGAAATGAGCAACTGAGAAGAGGTTGAAGAGGGGCTGTTTGCTCACGTATGGAATCGCCATATACAGAGAATGAAGAAGAAGAAGCTCTGGTGGGGGAAAGAATTATCGTGAGAGATAGAAGAGAATGGGGAGTGAGGGTATTAATGTCTCATTTAACTATTCACTCCCTTTACTTTAATATTTTGTCCTTTTGTGACTAAATAAACTAGCTTGTTTATTTAAAGGCATGTATGAGTACCAATTAAAAACCGGCCCCACACAAAATACTAACTGGTAGCGTTTTTCATTTTTTACAGGAAACGCTCGATAATTTACCCGGTTTAGCACTATTCACTAACCGGGCCCGTTTTTCGGATTTTTCTTGTTTCTTTATTTTTAATGGCTATTAAGCTTCCATTAATACTTAATTATAGTTATTTAATCAACTATAATTTTTACGGGTCCATTTGACCACTTAAAGTCACGTTTTCGGGTTTTCTCGAAAAACGTGCTTTTATGCTTAATTAGCGTTTTAATCCATTATTTGGATCCGTTTTCTTCGAGAATTATTCCCACATAATAATTAGGCGTAATTAAGCATTAGGAATCCATCTCGGACCCTAACGAGATCATATATCTCTTATACTCATTTAACGCGCATTTTAGCGTTTTTTTCGCTTTTCAAGCGTTTTCTCTTTTCTTTTGGTTTTATTTCCTTTACCAATACTCTTTAGGCACCATTAGGCCTTTTATAATCATATTAGAGTAATTTAATCGCCAATTTTAGATCCGGGGTATTAAAAATAGAATAAAAGTAAATGAAGCTCTTAAAATAGCATTATTTCACCACTTATCAACTCCCCCACACTTATCTATTTGCTTGTCCTCAAGCAAAATTTACTAGGAGCCCATAGCAAGAAGGAACATTTACAGCAAGCAAGTATTTAGATGAATTCTTGAACTTTGGTGAGCAAAATTGTGGAAAAATCTCAAGAGGAGTGCAACCAACCTTCTCATGGTGACATGGGTGTGCTTAGGGTAAATAAAATATAGAGCTTCGGGGTATGATCTAGAGTGTTTCCAGTGCTTAAAGATTTGGACTTGGAGAACTTTTACCATGGCCAACTTCTCTCAAGAATGGGCATTGAGGAAAACAAAAGGAAAAATAGAGATTTGCATTTGATTTTCTTTGCAACAAGAGAAGAGAAGAAATAATTTGGAATTGTGCCTTTGGCATTTTGCCTTTCTTCACAGAACACTCAACTCTCATTTGTTGGTTACCAATGGTGCCTCTCAAGTCCTTTTAAAAATTTCCACGAGGAAAACCCCTTAGCAATCCCTAGATGAGAAGATTAGAAAGGACCCCTAAGCAATTAAAATTCACCAAGAAAGGGATTTATGGAAGCACCGCAATTAATTGCTCCTCAAGAGAGTATTTTTGAAAAATTAGGTGGAAAGTTCAAAGCATTCATGGAAAGACTGCTTACTACAAATGGAAACTACTTTATGGCAGCAATAAGTATGTATAAGGAGATTGCGAAGTGCATCAAAAAGAAAAGGTCACTTCCCCCACACTTGAGTAGGACAATGTCCTCATTTGTCTATGCGAAACCTAATAGGAAATAAACAGAGGACCTTTTCGATTCCTGAAAAATATTGTACATAAATTGTAAAGCATCTGTTAAGTATATATCGAACTAGTACTCCCCTGATTAGACGTGGAGTGGGTGAAGGTTTCCCCCACACTTGAGAGTGGCCGGAGACCGTGGAAAATTGTGCAAGATTTCCTCTTGCAAGTGCCGTATGCTGCGTTGAAAGTGCTTGCATACAGGGTGTATGTTTCTACAATCATAGACAAAAATAAACGATGGGCAACAGGATTCCGAAGAATACACTTATAGCCCATGGTTAGATAAAACGGAGACTCGTTGATGAGTCTAACAACATAATATCCGGAAAGGTCGCGTACAAAATAAGAGTTTAAGGAACAAGAAAGTACGATATGCTAAAGTTTGAAAAGAAGCACAAGAACAAAACAGAACAATACTCCACATGCAACACAACAGTATTTTAAAATACAAGTCTTAGGGAGGGGGGCACCAACAACCGGCTACTGGGGAGGGGGGCACCAGAGCGGAACTCGTCTCTCATGCGCTGCATCCGGGCCTCCATCTCGGCCTGCATCTGACGCTGATAAGCGGCCATGCGCTCCTCGAACTCCTGCCTAGAGATGGTGGCTGGCGGTGGCGGGGGCAGAGCAAGGGGTGGGGCGCTAGTGGCTGCTGCTCCGGAGGAGGAGGAACCGGCACTCTGCTGCTCGTCGTCGACATGGCCCTTCACCCAAGTCGTCCCGTCCCAAGAGAACCTCATCCGCTGCATGGCATAGCCATGAATGTAGTCCATCGGGTCGGACACTGGCTCACCAGCAGCCGAGACGCCCTGGTGGACAATCTGGCTGTGCAGGAAATGTGGAAAGCCCAGATGGTGAGTGTTCCGCTACTTCACGATATGCTGCAGGTGGTGGAACATCAGGCCGGAGAGAGAGAGGGGATGGTCTGGGTCCAGCTGGACCATGTAATCCATCATGTAGCAATCCATCTGGTTCAGGTCTTTGCTGTCCCGTGGGAGGATGTTGTGGCGAAGGAGTGCGAGCATGACCCTCCGCACGGGGTCAGTGACCATGTTCAGGGTCATGATGAGCCGAACCTCTGTCCCAGCCTTCTTCTGGCGGCGCTGGAGAGGGAGGGTGCTGAGGTAGTGTCTCCGGTGAGCTGTGAGATCGCCGACGGAGATGCAGGTGGTGTACTGGAGTTCCTCGATCGGCAGTCAGAAAAAGCGTAGGAATGTCTCCGTGGTGATCCGGATGTGGCGGCCCGCGACATGCGAGATAACGGTAGAGGTTCCGTACTCCATCTCGATGGCCGCATTTGCGTAGAACTCTTTGACCAACCGAGGGCAGTACTGGCCGCCCATGCTCAAGACACACCCCCAGCTGGTGCGCTCCATCACCTCCTGGAGGCCGAGGTCAGAAATCAACTCGGGGTCGACTGTGCGCTCTCGCACAAATTCCCGTACGCGCGGGTTGGTGTACCAGCTCCGCGCCTCCTCACTGATGAAGCGCCCGTCAAGAAGGCCCTCTAGTGGACCGGTAGGCACAGGGGCGAGCTCGATCGCCTGAGATGAACTGGCGCCACTCTTGCGCTCCGGGGTGCGTCGGGGTTGTCCACTCATTGTGCTGAAACAACAAAATCAAACAAAGGAACACACAACAAAAAGCGATAACAAACAAAAGAGCAAGTGCTAGATGAAAGGGTAAAAATCAGAGAATTAAAAAGATAAAAGTGCAACGGAAATTGAAAATTTGGGCAGAGTCTCCCCCATTTTTCTACACTTGTCCCGGTTCTAAGAACCTCCACAATTTTTACTCAACATGATGTCATTTTAGCGCATCGAGTGCATGCATCAAAAATTTCAGCACAAACTGCTACCCAGCTCACCAAGCAGTTGCAGAAATCACTAAGGTTTCACAATTGATCAAGCATGGTCAGCAATTGAAACAACATTCCTAGCAGCACTCACAAAGCCATAGTACCATTTAAAACAACATGGGAATGTGGCTAACCATAGGAGAAATCAATTTAAACCCTTTAGCATAAAAAAATCACACATTATGCTAAAATGCAACCAATTTTTGCACTCTTTCAGCACACATTACTACACAAACCCCAAATCAGTATTGATAAACACGCTATATTGTTAATTCGCACCAAATTCACATTTGCAAGATAAGGCCCTGTTTGGTTCTAGTGGAATTGTTCCCAAAGTGGAACTTGCTTAAGAATTGCAAAACGAGACACATTAGGGTCAAAATCACATACCTTGGTATATTGGAGAAGTGAAGGAGTAAAATTTAGGAGGATTTGGTGCAAATCGGTGAAAAACCAAATAGGGGAAATGTGGAGGGTGTGGCTTCGGGTGGCCTGCCGCGGCTGGTGTGGCACAGGGGTGGAGGTGCGACCGGCGTCGACAGAAGTAGGGCGGCGGCGCGGTGTCGGAGGCGAGGCGCAGGTGGCGGAAATGGTGGGTGGTGGTGAGGGTGCTGCGTGCGCGAGAGAGAGGGAGAAGGAAGGTGGAAATGGCGATGGGGTAGAGGAGGGGAGTGGCACAGGGCGGGGGAGTTGGGCGGTGTCGGAGGGCGCGGGTGGTGGTTGTTGTGCGGCGGGCGCCGGAGTGGAGCACGAAGGGGGTGGTGGTGCGGGCTGGTCTGCGCGATGGAGGAGAGCAGAAGGAGAAAGGGAAATGGGTATCGAGGGAGAAAGGGGTCGGGGGCGAGGAGGGAGATGACAGAGTGATTAAAAATTTCGAAACGCATCGTTTGCTTTTTTTTTCAAAATTTAGAGCCAGTCCGACCCAAATCCGACCCAGGACTGTGGGTCGGACCATTCCAGAAGGTCGAGTTTTCAAAATTGTAAGCCGGTCCGACCCAGAGCTGTGGGTCGGACCATTCCAGAAAGTTGGGTTCCAAATTTTAAAGCCGGTCCGACCCAGATCCGACCCAGGACTGTGGGTCGGACCATTCCAGAGAGTCGGGTTTCAAAGGATCAAGTATGTCCGACCCACTGTGGGTCGGACGTATGGGTCGGACGGTTCAAAAATTCCCCAAATCCTTTTGTTTTGCTCCTCAAAACAATATCAGTTATCACAAGACCATAGATACCAGAAAAACAATCCAAAACAGCTAAAATAAACAACTACACACACCAAAAAGGACCTACAAACATTACTATAATTGAATCTCTTAAAGAGATGGAAAAGAGTCCGGGTTGCCTCCCGAAAAGCTGCCCATCTTTTTAAGGTCTTTGGCTAGACCGTAGTAAGGTTAGATGGAACCTGGAGGGTCTCTTAAGTAAAGAGCCCGAGCTTCAACCTTTTGGATGTCTCCTCCATGATGATGCTTTAGCCGGGAACCGTTTACCATGAAAGTCTCCCCTTTGACATTCTTCAGCTCATAAGCTCCATAGGGGGTGACCTTCGTGACAGTAAAAGGGCCAGCCCAATGAGACTTTAACTTCCCGGGGAATAACTTCAACCTCGAGTTGTAGAGGAGAACCCGGTCACCTTCGTGAAACTCCCGTTTCATAATCATCTTATCATGCCATTTCTTGGCCTTTCTTTATAGATGCGGTTATTCTCGTAGGCTTCCTCCCGAATCTCTTCTAACTCGGTCAACTGGAACCGTCTCTTGTCACCGGCGCTCTTGAGGTCATAGTTGAGGGCCTTCACCGCCCAATATGACTTATGCGCTAGTTCAACCGGCAAGTGACAAGACTTCCCATAAACAAGCCGGAACGGGGACATACCGATTGAGGTTTTGTAGGCGGTTCTATATGCCCACAATGCATCATCAAGCTTAATGGACCATTCTTTCCTTGAGGAGTTGACAGTCTTTTGGAGGATCCATTTAAGTTCTCTGTTGGTGACCTCAGCTTGGCCATTACATTGAGGGTGATAAGGAAGGGCAACCTTGTGCCTCACTCCATATTTACTCATCAGCGCTTCAAATTGTTTGTTGCAAAAATAAGACCCGCCATCACTCAATATGGCTCTTGGTACCCCGAACCGGGTGAAAAGGTTTTTCTTCAGAAATTTTATCACAACCTTGGCGTCATTAGTCGGGGTTGCAATTGCTTCAACCCACTTGGTCACATAGTCGACCGCCACAAGAATAAACAAGTTGGAACAAGAAGATGGGAAAGGGCCCATGAAATCGATACCCCACAAATCAAACGGCTCAACCTCTATCATTATGTTGAGCGGCATCTCATGCTTGCGTGAGTGTTCCCAAGCTCTGACATTGGTCACAGGAGGCAACGAACGAGTGGCAGTCCTTATGAAGGGTTTTCCAGAAAAATCCGGCTTGAAGAACCTTGGATGCTGTTCGTGCCGGACCGTGGTGTCCTCCGGCTTCACCCGAGTGACAGTGAATCAGAATTTCCTGCACTTCGCTCATGGGCACACATCTCCGGATCACCCCGTCAGCACAAACTTTGAAAAGAAAAGGGTCATCCCAGAAATACCTCTTGACTTCGGAGAAGAATTTCTTTCGTTGTTGGTAGGTCATCTCCGGTGGGACCGCTCCCCTCGCCAAATAATTTGCAAAGTCCGCATACCATGGGTCTCCGGTCTCTGCAATCATGTAGATGCTCTCGTCTGGGAAAAATTCATTTATTGGCACACCATCATCAGGGACCTCCATCCGTGACAGATGATCAGCTACTACATTTGTACACCCGGTTTATCCCGGATCTCTATCTCAAATTCCTGCAGAAGCAGAATCCATCGGTGAAGTCTAGGTTTTGCATCACCTTTGTTGAACAAGTATTTCAGCGTCGAGTGGTCTGTGTGCACCACAACCTTGCTGCCCAAGAGATAGGATCGGAATTTGTCGAGGGCGAAAACCACAGCTAACAACTCCTTTTCGGTGGTGGCGTAATTCTTTTGAGCATCATTGAGAGTTCTACTTGCGTAGTAGATACTCCTCAATATCTTTTCCTTCTTCTGACAAAGGACTGCCCCCACCGCATAGTCGCTGGCGTCGCACATGATCTCAAACGGTAAATTCCAATCGGGGGAAACCACAATAGGTGCAGATATAAGGCACTGTTTGAGTGTGTTAAAGGCACTAAAGCACTCTTCGGTGAATTCAAATTTAACATCCTTGGCCAAAAGGTCGCAGAGGGGTTTTGAGATCTTGGAGAAATCTTTTATGAACCTTCTGTAGAAACCGGCATGGCCCAAGAAGCTTCGAATGTCTTTCACTGATGTTGGAGGAGGTAGCTTTTCAATTACTTCAATTTTAGCTTTGTCTACCTCAATACCTTCTGAAGAGATCTTGTGCCCCAAGACAATTCCTTCTTTCACCATAAAATGGCATTTTTCCCAATTGAGCACAAGATTTGTCTCCTCACACCGGATCAAGATAGCGTCAAGGTTGTCCAAGCAAGTGTCAAAGGAGGTGCCGAAGACGGAGAAGTCGTCCATAAAGACTTCAATACTTTTTTCTAAGAAGTCGGAGAAGATTGCCATCATGCACCTCTGAAAAGTGGCCGGGGCGTTGCAAAGCCCGAAAGGCATCCGGGTGTAGGCAAATGTCCCATAAGGGCATGTAAATGTCGTCTTCTCCTGGTCCTCAGGAGCTATGGGGATTTGGAGATACCCCGAATATCCATCCAAAAAGCAGTAATAGTCTTGTCCCGCCAACCTCTCGAGCATTTGATCAATGAACGGGAGAGGGAAGTGGTCTTTTCTGGTGGCGGTGTTCAGTTTCCGGTAATCGATACAAACTCTCCAACCATTGGTAGTCCTCTGAGACACCAGCTCACCTTTTTCGTTGGGGACGACAGTAACGCCTCCTTTCTTTGGGACCACTTGCACGGGGCTGACCCATTTGCTGTCGGAGATGGCATAGATAATCCCCGCATCTAACAGTTTAAGAACTTCCTTTTTTACAACCTCCTTCATATTTGGATTTAACCTCCTCTGAGGTTGGACCAACGGCTTGTAGTCATCTTCCATGAATATCCGGTGGGTGCAGAAATGAGGGCTGATCCCTTGATGTCGGCTATAGTCCACCCGATAGCCCGTTTATGGTTTCGAAGCACCCTCATCAGACTTTCCTCTGCGCACCTGTCAAGGAAGAAGAAATAATAACAGGTAGAACGCACGGATCAGTCAAATAAGCATATTTAAGATGAGAGGGTAGAGGTTTCATCTCCACAGTGGGAGGCTTCTCAACCGAAGGCAACGGCTTCTGAGCAGCTCGTTCCAATGGTTCGGGTGGCGGATAGCGTGGTCTATAGCCAGAAAATCTGCTGTTCAACTCAGCCACCGTTTCAATCATATCTGGGTGGAATTCCTGTTCAAAACAAGATCAAACAAAGCTAACTCAAGAGCATCAGATTTAACAAGAGAGAGAGTGATCCTGCACAATTGAATCGATGACATCAATAGCAAAAACAGCCTCAACCTGTGACTGTCTCTTCACTACTTTAGACATATCAAATTCTAATTTTTCATCATGAAGTCGCAGAATTATTTTGCCTTTTTCCACTCTATAAGGGCTCTAGCAGTTCTCATGAAAGGTCTGCCCAAAATTAGTGGCACTCTCTGGTCTTCTTCCATATCTATCACAATGAAATCAGCTGGGAAAACAAATGTACCAACAGTTACTACCAAGTCCTCTACCTTCCCTTTAGGGATAACCACAGATCGATCTGCTAATTGCAATTGCATGGGAGTGGGAGTGCATTTACCAATTCCAAGCTTATTAAAAGTTGAGAGAGGCATAAGATTTATACTAGCACCTAGATCACATAACCCACTACCGCAGTCAATTTCACCAACAAAGCAAGGAACAATAGGTAGACCGGGATCTCCAAGCTTTGGAGGTAGGCTTCTTTGTAGAACCGAAACTTCTTCGGTGAGGTGAACGGTTTCCGCTTCCTCCAGCGATCTCTTGTTGGCTATGATGTCCTTCATGAACTTAGCGTAGATCGGCATCTGTTTCAAAGCATCAGAGAAAGGAATGTTAATCGTCAATTTCTTAAAAATGCTTAGAAATTTCCCAAATTGCTCATCCAAATTTTTCTTTTTGAGTCTATTGGGAAAAGGAAGAGGGGGAAGATGTTTTGCGAGAGTGGTAGAAGTAGAAGGTTCAGGAGACTCCTTCTCCTTGGAAATTTCCTTGGGTGGAGGCGGTGGTTCCTCAACAATCTCTTGCTCTCCTTCTTGAGCTACATCTTCTTGGGACTCCATGTCCTCATGTGAGCATGACGGATCAAGGAGTCTCCCACTCCTTAGTGTTACCGCTTTTGCTTGCTCTCTTGGATTAGGCTTCGTTTGACTTGGTAGGATGCCAGGCTGTCTCTGAGCAAGTTGTTCTGAGATTTGATCAATTTGAGTTTTAAGGCCCTGATTAAATGTCATCTGGTTGGCATTGAAGGCCTCCTGCTCGGTGAACTTAGTTTGGGCGGTAGTCATGAAGTTCATCGTCATATTTTGCATGTTTTGCATCATGACTTCCATTCTAGCCAAGTTACCATCAGAAGAGGAGGAGGATGGTTGTTGTTTTGTTGTGTTGCTGTTGTTGTTGTTGCTGTTGTTGTGTTGTGGTCTGAATCCTGGCGGGCCACCTTGAGGTCTATACCCCATTTGAGAATTGTTTGCTTGGTGTGGCCCTTGAGGTTATAACCCATCGAGTTGTTGGAAATATTACTCGGTCTCCTTGGGTGGTCGTTGTTCCTCCATGAGAAATTAGGATGATTTCTCCATGGGGCATTGTTGTTGTTATAGTTGTAGTTGGGGCGGCTGCTAACAAAGTTGACATCTTCTTGTCCCTCGATGTAACTTTTTCCTTCACAAAAATGGGTCTCATGGGGACCCGCACATATAGCACACCCCTCTGTGGCTGAAGTAGAAGATGATGAAGCTACAGATTTTGCATTCTCTTTTGGGCTGTAGCAAGCTTCTCCACCATCTTTGTGAGTGAGGATATTTGGGCGGAAAGATGATCGGATGGTTCAACATGAAGTAGACCGCCGCTCTTGGAGTTCTTCCCTTATTTCTGGCCCATTGCCTCGTGTTGCTAGTCATTGTCTCAAGAAGTGCCATTCCTTCTTTCAGGGGACTTGGTCATGAAACTACCTCCCGCGGATGAATTCACAAGCAACCGGTTCGCATCGTCAAGCCCATTAAAGAAAGACAGGCATAACGATTGATCATCCAACCCATGGTGGGAGCAATTCATCAACATCTCCTTGAACCGGTCCCATGCATCGTACAAGGTTTCTCCGGGCTCTTGGCAGAATGTATTAATCTCTCCAATCAGTTGCCTCGTCCTACTAGTCGGGTAGTATTTGGCAAGGAACTTTTGAGCCATTTGTACCCATGTTTGATTGATTGGGGCGGTAAGCTTCTAAACCATCTTGATGCGGAGTCGGATAAGGAATGGGGGAAAAGCTGCAACCGGATTCTCTCCTTTACGTTACCGTCTTTCCCGAAGGAATTACAAAAATCAAGGAAAAGACTTAGGTGGTTCGGAGCGTCATCAGGATTTGCTCCACTGAATTTTCCTAAGTCCCGAACAGCAGTGATGTAGTGAGTCTTGAATACCCATTGTCCGGCCTCTTGAGGCGTCAACTCACTAGGACTATGGCCGAAGGTCTCCCTTCGGTGTCCGGCTGGTTGTAGTCGCTGAGAGCCTTTTGTTGTTGGTTTCCGTTATCTTCTAAACCCCCTTGTTGGTCTAGATCAGCCATGATTGAATTTTTCACAGTTCGGATAGCTCTCAACAATGAGCGCTCGAGCTCGGGTCTCGGACTAACAAGTGGAGATCCTTTGGCTCGAGTATTTGGCATACACCGAGAAAACAGAAGGTACCTAAACTGCACCAACACCAAATGCTCTTAAGTAGACGATATGTAAAAATATAGACAACAGCTAAAACACAATACCACAAATGAAATAAAATAGATAAAAGTACCAAATGCACAAAAACTAAAGTACCGAACCAAGGGAAATTGAATAATCAATTTCCCCGGCAACGGCGCCATAAACTTGTTGGGCAAAATACATACATAGTAATTAAACCTAGCTAAAATGGGCAAGTGCACCCAATTCGTTGCAGTAAAACAAGTGTCGTATCCACAAGGAAATTGGTTTCTAAATCCCGAGCTTCGGTAATATAGTTTAGTGCGAATAAGCAGTAAAATGGGGGTTTAGCCAGAGGCAAGCTTGGTTGTTTTTAATTGAAATGCAACAAAAACAGTAAAGTGTTTGTGTATGGAATGGATGGGGAGAGTACCCTAGGATAGTGGGAATCACCCAACTCACTCAAAGAACTTCAAAACCATAACTCATCATCTCAGTGCCTATTAGAGTTTAGCTCATGAATCCCCAAATCATGGGAATCCAATTCTTACCTAAATAATCAAACCCCTTAATTAAAGGAGGTTCAAGTCATCAAGTAGCATTAAGCAAGCACTCTTAAACAATAGCCCCAAGCATTCACTTCCAGAATCAAGAAAGCAAAAGTTAGGGTTTACTCCCTTCTAGGTCTAGTTCCAAACTCAAGCTCAAATATTGAATGAAACCACCATAAATGCAATAAGGGATCAGTTTAGTGCATTAATTGATATTAAAGGGAATAAAACAAGAGTAATTAATGAGTTAGGTTTCTAGCATTCAATGAGCAAAATGGGTTCAAACCCTCATCCTAGGATACAAATGGACTACTCAGACATAGCTAGAGGAAAGAGCAAAGAAAAGGAAGAATTAGCCATTAGAGGAGCTTCCAAGCTTCAATGGAGGTAGAAATCTTCACTTCCTTCTTCCTCCTTTCTTCTCTTCTCTTCTCCTCTTCTTTTCTCTTCTATTTTCGCCTCTCTCTCGTCTGTTTAGGGTTGAAGTCGTGGGTATCTGATAATGAGATAAGAGTCCCCAGAATCAGCTTTTAAAAACGCAGATCTGGGCAGATTTTCCGTCCGTCCGACCCAGACTGGGTCGGACCCGTGGGTCGGACGGTCCTCCGAAAAGACAGCACGTGAGAAAATTAAGTATGTCCGACCCAGGCTTATGGGTCGGACGATTCCAGTAGCTTGGGTCTGGGAGACCAGGTTGTCCGACCCAGAGTGGGTCGGACCTGTGGGTCGGACCTGCTCCAGAATTGGCTCTAACTTCCTCTGGGCCTAGAATCTTCATTGTGGCTCGGAATTGCTCCCCGTTTGCGGCATTGGAAAGCTTGAAGGATGAGGGATCCGTTGATGCATGCTACTAACTCAAAGGAAGCTCAAAAGTATGTCAAAATGAGCTTTTACCTATCAAGAGATTAAACTCTATTAGTTAACTATTAATCACTAAAACACTCTATTAAGTGGTGAAACAAGTTATGCATCCAATAGAATAAAAGTAAATGAAGCTCTTAAAATAGCATTATTTCACCACTTATCAGGTTACTAGATCTATTTATAGTGCTAGATCTAAACCCTTCACTTATCCCAACGTTAACCAAGTAACAACTGCCACATAATGGCTCACAAGTTACAACGGTTACAACTTAATTAACACAATCCATTAGCACCTAGAAACGACTAACACTCAGGTATCTAGAAAGCCAGAAGTCTAAACTTCTTATTTATTTAACTTCCTCATAACTCTCCTCATAACGTTAGAAAACCAAATGCTTTAGACGCAATTAATTTACACCGCATAAATGCTCCCACCAATGCATCTTCAACTTCCGTGAAACTCTTCATGAATAATAAATTAATTGGATGACGAAACCAATTAACTTCACAAGAGTAACTCAACGGATTTAGCATTAATTCTAACAATTCTTCCTCTTAATACTCAATCCGGTCAATCACATACCACCATTGATGTCAAACTTCTTGAAGAATAATCCCAAAAACATCCCACACAAGGACGAAACCGATAACTTCATCTAGACTGTTTGCATTCCAACTTAGGTAAATTGACCACTCCTCCCCGAGCCCCAAAGACTCATTTGGTCCAAATCTTCATGGACCCGCCACAAACACGAAGTAAGTAGGAACTCAGGAAACAACTACGCAACCAAAGACAATAGTGATCTCTTTCGTCTTTATCCGGTTCTCGCAAAGTCTCCAAACCTGACCTAACAGCAGCTTCACAATTGATCACCACGCAAAGCTCTGTTTGTGGTTATATGCACACTACCACAACCCTAGGTCCTTCACTTGCTAGATGATCTCCAATGCTCCATGGAAGTCCACGATCCGTCACGTGACCCGAGAAAATATTTTTCCCATTTTCTGCACCAATCCATCACCATTGAAGCTTCACCATTCTTTATTTTCCTTACTCCCCCACAAAGGGTTTGTAAATAAAGAACTAGATTTTACTTCAAATATGAACGGTGCACCGGATTTTTCAAGATCCAAGATTTCCAACTTGATCTCCTTCCAACAACACATCATCATCTCCAAGTACATCCCCACACCAAAAACACACACTGTTGATGTTATTTTGATCGGCAAACTCAGTTCAATACTGAAGCCCGTTTTAAGACCAGCCTGAAGCGAAGTCTGTCAGTCTTGAACTGACGAACAGAGAAGAAGATAGAATATTTAACAAGATTTTATCTAGTTGTTAAAGATAAAATCTTGAACGATAGATTCTCACCCTGCCTCTGTATCTATATAAGTGGAAGAAAGTCTAGGTCAAAGTGTAGGAGAGAAGAACGAAAAGAGAAAAACGGAAATACAAGGTAATTTGTGGGGAACAATAGTAAGGGCGAATATAAAGAGAACAAGGAGAGCGAGATTGTAGAGTCAATCCAGGAGAGTTTTGTTGCTGATTTCGTTGTAAGTAACTTGAGTTCAGAACTCAAGTTACGTGTGAGTTATGTCAAGATAGTGTTCTTGACGTGAGGGTTTGTATTCGTATTGGATACGTGATTATGTAACCATTGTAATACATGATTATAATAAAGGTTCTACCTTTACGCTATTCTGGTCTTCCCTTCTTTCTCCCCGTTCGTTGTCAGTTCTGAACTCAGACCATCGACACATTCTGAGTTGCAGACTCAGCCCCGACATCTAGGAATTTTTCAATTGGTATCAGAGCAAGGTAACCCTAGACGCAGAAGAAACTTCTTCAGGGTTGATCGTGATGAATTCCTACTATGTTAAACCTCCAAAGCTGACAAAGTTCAACTACACCAGTTGGTGCGAACAGATGGAGGATCAATTAATCTCTATTGATCTGCAGTTATGGGATGTAGTGACTGAAGGTGACCTGAAGCCGAAAATTTAGGAGGGTGGCGTCACCAAAGAAAAACCAAGATCCAGTTGGAGTAAGAGCGATAATAAGTTGATAAGCAAGAACAGACAAGCTCGAAGGGTTATCATGTCGTCATTATTAGATTCAGACCAACAGAAAGTCTTGGGCTTGCGCACTGCTAAGGAGGTTTGGGAATTTCTTAAAACCGCATATGCTGGAACAGATTCGGTTAAAAAGGCTAAGGGCAAGCAGCTCAAGAGACAGCTTGATAACTTCAAGATGTCAGACTGGGAGACTATATCTGAAACACTTGAGAGATTTGACAAGATTTTGTGTGAGCTCAAAACTGTCGGGGTAGTTCTTGACAATGATGTGGTGAACGAAAGAATTCTGGATAGCCTTGGTAAAGACTGGCTAAATTTTACCACACTTTTGGAGTCCACAAAGGATTTATCCAAGTTGTCTTTCGAAGAGCTGGGATCAGAACTGACGGTGTACGAAGGTAAGATGAGAGGAAACACTGTTACTCAAACTAAGGATCTGGCTCTAAACGCACGTGATACTACCACAATATCAGAAGATGAGGATTGTGACATAGATGAGGAAATCACTAAGATTATGAACATCATACAGAGGCTGAGTAGTAGAAAACAAAGGTCAAACCAACAGAGTAAGTCAAAGAAGGAACAAAACACATGTTTTAGGTGTAACAAGCCTGGTCATGTTGTCAAGGATTGTCCTCTCCGGCAGAAGGAAAATTCTCAAAAGAAGATTAAGAAACACACAGATACAGGTGCAGCTGCATGGGGACAGGATATCTCAGATACAGACTCAGAACCCAGGGAGTGCGCGCAGATGTGTTTGACGGCAATTGCTCGCGAAGATGATGACATCAATACTGAGTATAACATAAAGGAGAAGGAGATCTAGAAGGATACTCTTGAGAAAGAAGAGATATTTATTCAGCTAACCTCTGCACTCTCTCAGATAAAATTCTTGAAGAATCAGTATGATACTGAGATTAAAGAACTCAGGGCTAAGGTGAAAAGTCTGAGTCAGTCTTCGACTGAAAGCAAAAATCGTGTCATTAAGAGTTTAGATAAGCCAAGGATTAACTTTGTTAGCCCTTTGGAAACTAGGATTCTCACTCTTCCTTGTTGGGCACAGGAAGAGATAAATTCTCTTTTGGATAGCAAAAAATCACTAAAAAGAGAATGTGAAACACTCTCAGACATGGTAGCCAAGGCAAATCGAAAGTTAGAACTTCATACTCCTGCTAATCCAACTTGGTATATCGGGAAGGCGAATTTGAAGCAAATGATGCGGAATAATAACTCAGACAAATGCGGTTTGGGATATAAGTCTGAGACATTCTCTCAATCTACGACTGAGAAGTTACAGACTGTAACTGCGAGACATCAGCCAAGATTACACTCATGCCGATATTGCCACCAGCTAGGACACAAGGTTAGATGGTGTCCCAAATTGTTGAAAAAACAATTGCGTAAAAAATCATCAAGGCAGAACTCATTCGAAATCAAAAGATTGCACACTAAAAGGTGGATTTCTATCAATCACTTTAAGTCTGAGCCTACAATTGAGATCAAACAAGTTTGGGTACCAAAGTCAAATCAGACCTTCCAGACTCGTCAAGAAGGCACTTCACCTCCTTCAGAATTATCATCTCCTTCCCGGTGATTAGACCATGATGCATCACTACCCCCAATCCATAAGGTTTATGACTTAATTCCTTTTTGATTTGGCAAAAGGGGGAAAGTGGTCTTGAACGTACTCTACAACTCAGGGGGAACATTCATCAATTCAAGACTTATAGAGTTTACAACGATTTAGGGGGAACATTCATCAGTTCAAGACTTACAGACTTTGAACTTACTCTACAACTCAGGGGGAACATTCATCAATTCAAGACTTATAGAGTTTACAACGATTCAGGGGGAACATTCATCAGTTCAAGACTTACAGACTTTGAACGTACTCTACAACTCAGGGGGAACATTCATCAATTCAAGACTTATAGAGTTTACAATGATTCAGGGGGAACATTCATCAGTTCAAGACTTACAGAGTTTGCCGCATCAAAAAGGGGGAAACTGTTGATGTTATTTTGATCGGCAAACTCAGTTCAATACTGAAGCCCGTTTTAAGACCAGCCTGAAGCGAAGTCTGTCAGTCTTGAACTGACGAACAGAGAAGAAGATAGAATATTTAACAAGATTTTATCTAGTTGTTAAAGATAAAATCTTGAACGATAGATTCTCACCCTGCCTCTGTATCTATATAAGTGGAAGAAAGTCTAGGTCAAAGTGTAGGAGAGAAGAACGAAAAGAGAAAAACGGAAATACAAGGTAATTTGTGGGGAACAATAGTAAGGGCGAATATAGAGAGAAACAGAGAGAAAGAGCGAGATTGTAGAGTCAATCCCAGGAGAGTTTTGTTGCTGATTTTGTTGTAAGTAACTTGAGTTCAGAACTCAAGTTATGTGTGAGTTATGTCAAGATAGTGTTCTTGACGTGAGGGTTTGTATTCGCATTGGATACGTGATTATGTAACCATTGTAATACGTGATTATAATAAAGATTCTACCTTTATGCTATTCTGGTCTTCCCTTCTTTCTCCCCGTTCGTCGTCAGTTCTGAACTCAGACCATTGACACATTCTGAGTTGCAGACTCAGCCCCGACATCTAGGAATTTTTCACACACGTAGTTGACGAATTTTATTTTTACAAGCTCTTCCTCTCTACCGAGCTTGTTTTCAATCCAAACATCTTCTTAAGACCAAGCCACCTCCCTCATGAAAACACCTCACCATCACCGTACTTGATACAACATGAGTCACTAAACTCTCATCATTGCTCGATGAAGAATAAAACCACCTTTACTCTTTAGTGAATTTACATCTTCATTAGTAAGAATTGAGTGCCCAGACTTCAAAAAATATCACGAACACGGTGTTCCAATCAAGGTAAGGAAATGCATGAGCTTCAAGGCACAACAACTTTCTTTCTCCAACACCTTCCTTCATTTTTCACTTTTATCTAAACCCACATCATCTTGAATCACCATTATTTCTTCCCGATGACATCTCCACCAACACAGACATCCCGAAAAACCATGAGCTCTGATGCCACTTGTTAGGATTTCGGGCCCATTTCCCCAAGATCATGGTGAGATCGACATGGTTACTGAAGAAGAAAAAAACCACAAGATAATGTAATGATAAAATAGTGACACAAGGATATACGTGGTTCGGTCCAAACATGACCTACGTCCACTGGAGGAGATAGAACAACTTTCATTAAGAAGATGAGGATTACAAGTTTTCATGAGGATTACCCAACCAACCCATCAACCCGTGTTTCCCGTGTTTCCCTTGGTGTTTTTACCCGAGTCCCTTTGAGTTCCCATAGAACCACCCTTGACTCATTTGGATGTGATCCCCAAAGTTGGGATGATCCAAAGCTACGGGTTACTAGATCTATTTATAGTGCTAGATCTAAACCCTTCACTTATCCCAACGTTAACCAAGTAACAACTGTCACATAATGGCTCACAAGTTACAACAGGTACAACTTAATTAACACAATCCATTAGCACCTAGAAACAACTAACACTCAGGTATCTAGAAAGCCAGAAGTCTAAACTTCTTATTTATTTAACTTTCTCATAACTCTCCTCATAACGTTAGAAAACCAAATGCTTTAGACGCCATTAATTTATACCGCATAAATGCTCCCACCAATGCATCTTCAACTTCCGTGAAACTCTTCATGAATAATAAATTAATTGGATGACAAAACCAATTAACTTCACAAGAGTAACTTAACGGATTTAGCATTAATTCTAACAAAAACTTATGGGGAAGAAACCGTAAATTCAAGAAAGTATTGGGTTGTAAATGAAAGTAGACAGCAAGGGGTCTGTTCGTGATTAAGGAAATAAAGTTGGGACTTTGGAATTAATTGAGTAAAGAATAGAAGTTAAAAGATAATTAATGATTAATGTTAAATTGTAAGGTTTAGAAAAGTTAAGGGGTAAAACCATAGTTTGAGAAAATTGGTTTGTAAATTAAACAAGGCGGAACAGGGGCTGTTTGGTATATTAAATAATTGGGTTAGGACTTTTGAATTTAATTAGTGATGAGTGATAACTAGAAGATATTAGGAATGGGTGGTTAATTATAAAGTTTAAGAAAGTCAAGGGGGTCAAACCATAAATATAAAAAGTATTGGGTCAAAATCAAAACCAGACAGTTTAAGATCAATTGGTTATTTAAATAATTAAGGTTAGAACTTTGAGGAACTTAATGAGGAATTATAAGACATATAGGCAGCTCCGAAACCCAAACCTGAATGCGGGAGGAGAACAACAGTGCAGTCACGACAATCTGAAATCAAATCAATCAGTAGAGTCTCAAAATTCAGCCGGGAAGAAGCGCTCATAAGAGAGGAGAAAGGGAGAACACTCGTTTGAACTTGAAGATAACCACCGACGCTCCCACGATGACTAACGTGAATTAATGATCAGAAAAGAAGGGAAATAAAATAAATAAGGTTTCCTTTCCTTATTTAAAATAAAATCAGCTACCTTAATTAAATTGATGGAAGGACGTCCTCGCCCCTGCCTATTAACAGAATGTCACCTGAGTCCCAACTGACATAATACAAAGTGAACCAACTTAGGAATATAACACAAATCCAATTATAATATAAGGTTATGAAATTCAGGTTATAACACAGCTTCTTATTTAAGAACCTCCATCGCCCCAGAGCCCCGGGAATTTGAAACTGGCTCAGCCAACAGGTCATAATCGTAATCTGCGACCGCCCCATGCTTTAAGAGCCCGCCCACAACCACTCTCATTTACTTTACAACATGCCACCTCTCGCCGATATCCTATCCCATATTAAATTGTTAATCTGTCTACACTCGTCGGGACTGGATTATGTGACAGAACAGAAAATTCCGTCTGCGACGGGCGAGACACCAGTCCTCCGATTAAAGCTGAATTCCACTTAATTTAATTAGATAATTAGGCATACGTGTATATATAATATATTCTCTTTATACTGATATGATGAGAGATATTTCCTGTCGATAGATTTTCTAATTGAAGGAAAAAATAATGGATGTCCATATATAATTACCTAAAATTAATTTTTATTAAGTTATGATAATACTGATTTTTTATTTTATTTATAATATCTAAAGTAAACAATTATTTGTTATTGTTGTGGATGTTCACAGACTACCAAAAAAATAAAAATATTGCCGGTTAATTTTTAATCTTCATGTTATAAGTTATCGTGTAGTGCATATATAAAAATCAAATGTTAATAAATACGTAAAGTCAACTACAAAAATTCAGCTTATTATATAATGATGGAAATGTTATGTATAATCATGGCATGGAAACGTTTATATATAATAATGGAATCATAGAAATGTGTAAATGTTTATATAAAAACATGGAAACGTTTATAAAAAAATGTGGAAACGTTTATATAAACTTGTGGATACGTTTATGCATAACGATGGAAACATTATACTTGATTGTGGCGTGGAAATGTGTCGTAGAAACGTTATATTTAATTGTGGTATGAAATATATAATTGTGTAAACGTATATATGTAATCATGGCATGTAAATGTTTATATATAAATCGTGGAATCGTATTGTGGCATGGAAACAATCATATATAATTATTGAAATGTTTATAAGTAATCATGTCATGGATACGTTATATACAATCATGGAATCATAAAAATGGAGAAACGTTTAAATAAAAACGTAGAAACGTATATATAACAACGTGGAAATATTTAAATAAAAAGGTGGAAACGTTTAAATAAAAAATGGAAACATTATCCAAACTCGTGGACTCCTTTATGTATAACGGTGACATTATATACTTGTGCTATGGAAACATCATATATAATTATAAAAATGTTTATATATAATCATGTAGTGGAAATGTTTATATGTACTCGTGGTGTGGAAACATTATAGATAATCATGGAATTGTAGAAATGTGGAAACGTTTAAATGAACATGTGGAAACATTTATTTGAATTTGTGGACACCTTTATGTAAAACGTTGGAACTGTTATTTATAATTGTGGTGTGGAAATCTATCGAGTTAGTGACAACAATATAAAGTGTAGAACTAATGCCAAAAAGATTACCATACCCCCCCCCAAACACCCAAAAAACCACCCTAGGATAGCTAAAAACATCGAAGGCATTTTAATGGTTTGTAGTGGAGGGTTTAGAGTCTAACGACCCTAAACCACAAACCCTAAAAAACTGTCGAGTTAGTGACGATATATAAAGTGTAAAATTAATGCAAAAAAGATTACCCTACCCCCCAAACACCCAAAAAACCACCCTAGGGCAGCTAAAAACGTTGAAGGTATTTTTAGGGTTTATAGTACAGGGTTTCCTAAACCCTGTAACCACAAACCCTAAAAAATTGTCGAGTCAGTGACGACAATATAAAGCGTAGAACTAATGCCAATAAGATTACCCTACCCCCCAAACACCCAAAAAACCACCCTAGGAGAGCTAAAAACGTCAAAGGCATTTTTAGGGTTTGTAGTACAGGGTTTAGGGTCCACAAACCCTAAAAAACTGCCGAGTCAGTGACAACAATATAAAGCGTAGAACTAATGCCAAAAAGATTACCCTACCTCAAACACTCTAAAAACCACCCTATGAATGCTAAAATCGTCGAAGGCATTTTTATGGTTTGTAGTGCTGGGTTTAACCCTAAATCACAAACCCTAAAAAACTGTCGAGTTAGTTGAGACAATATAAATTGTATATGAGCCTAATTTTATTAGAATAATTATGGTTATTTAGTACATAGATTTACAAGTATGTAAATGGTTTATAGTTTATAGTTTTTCATGGTTTGAATCTCTTCATATTATTTTACTTAAGTTTTATGCGTTATTTTTAATTTATTTTTATTTATTATCTATTCTAGTATAATTTTAATAAAATTGTTAAATTTTAAGGTGTAGGTTCAACTTAAACTATATACTTTTTAGAGTTTCCTTCATATTTGAATTTAAGATTATATTATAATTTATAATTAATTTTGAGATTTTTAGGATTTAGCCAACAACTTCATATTTAATTTAGTGATTTAAAGTTTTACAATTAAGAAACATATATTCCTTAATTACTAATCATACTTTTATATGTATACATTATTATTATCCTCTAATATAAATATACTCTCTAATACCCATACTTTCAATTATATTATTCTTATAATTCTTATTATAGTTTTAAACTAATTTTATTAGTTAATGAACCTAAATAAATTGCTTTCTAAAAAATGACATTGACATGCACTTCATTAAAAGGAATTATTTTACTTATCTAAAAATAATCATTTATTACAAGTCCTTTATATATTATAATACGATTATAAGTTAATACTATTTTTATGATGTAAAGAAATTTAAATTACAAACTAAAACAATAAAAAATAAGAAATGACTGTATATTATCATTGTCCATTGTACCAATACTTGCACCCTCATCCCATACGTCTTATCACTTCCGGATGTGACATCATATATAATCTCAATCATCTATTTTATTTTACATTTTTACTTCCAACTCCATGACTCATATTTTACCGATTAATTTGACGGAGAATTAGTGTCCATCACCAAACTCCCTCCGACACTCGTCCTCCCGCGCCCAACAATTTTCGAACCTACACACAATTTAGGCCCCCTTCTCCTACCATCAACGTTCCTAGCAACACCAGCTACAAACAGATTTGTAGTTCGAGAAAATTTTTTGCGACTGTTAGGTAGTGGGTCTAGTCGCTACAATTGATTCTATGTCCACCCTCTCACGATATAAAAGTTAGGGTTAATTCACGAGATACCCCTGTTTTCTTTCGTAATTCACAATATACCTCTGTGATTTTAGTAATTCAACTTTAAACATGATTAAATATTGTCCAAAATTGATGAAACTTTACATGGACGATGCTAAAGTGTTATATTTTGATCCAATATAAAATTTGAAGTTTTTTAAGCTCACATGTGACCTGTGGGATCCAATGAACAGTCACTTATTCATTGAGTCACACAGGTCACATGTGAGTTTAAAAAGCTTCAAATTTGATATTGGACCAAAATATAACACTTTAGTATCGTCCATGTAAAGTTTAATCAATTTTGGACAACATTTAAGCATGTTTAAAGTTGAATTACTAAAATCACAGAGGTATATTGTGAATTACGAAAAAAAACAGGGGTATCTCGTGAATTTTCCCTAAAAGTTATAAACCGCACTTTGTAACACTGACACTTCAATATGAGATGATTACAATAAGCCTTATCGATCTCACCATCTCATTATATCATCCGTAAAAAATTATCATATCTTTCTTAAGTTGGTTTCCTCTTCTTTAAAATGGTTGGAAATTTAAACCTCTAGCATTAAGTACTTTAACCTCTAGACAAGAGTTTCAGATTGACACATCTCTTCGCTGGTAATTAAGATGTGATATTTGATTGAAGCGATTACCATCTAGCCACTTCATATGTGGACTACAAAGTCAATTTCACCACCGTAGCATAATTATCAAAAAAAAAAAAAAATTCTCCATCGTAGCAAGTGTCGTGCTCCATATGTAAATCAACGGCAAATGAAAATCATCACTCCTTATATATAATTATTTACTTTCTTTTATCTTCTCCCTCTCCCTCTCTAACCCACAATCGACACATGTTAATAACATTTCTTAGCGCCAATTACCACATTAAAACCCCCCTTGCAAATAAGTGTAACAACGATTCTTATATGGTCATATCATCATTCTCATTAATCATAGACTCATCAACCAAGGTCAAGCTACCAAACTTCCCACCACGCACATCCAATATATTAATAAACGCGATTTCGAAGATGGAGAAGGTGCCATGTTGTAATATGGAGAGTGCCACATGTCAACACTCTATTGGAGGAAAATAAAGAATAAAAGAAAAAAAAAGAGAAATTTGTTAACATTCTACGGGTACACACGCAGGGGAGAGAGGGAAGAGAGAGAAATTTTTATTTTTTTCAAAATGCCATAACTTACAAAATATAAGTGTAAAAATAAAATAAATTATACCATTGTTCATCATTTTTCGTGCTCTTCAAAATAAGACCAAACATGAGTATGTTTTGATAATTTTTTATTTTTCATTTTTTGTATGTACATATTTTTTAAGATTCGTTGTGAATCTTAAGTTTAAGAAAAGTGAATCATAGGGTGTTACAAAGTGAATCAAAGGTTGTTAAAAAGAGAATCAGACAGTTGCTTAAAAGTGAATAAGAGGTTAAAAAAACGAATCTCATAAACAGAGATTGTTTAACTAAAGTGATTCTGATTGTTTGACTAATGTGAATCAGATGTTTTAGAAAAGTGAATCAAACGTTGTTAAAAAGTGAATCACAAGTTGTTACAAAGTGAATCAGAGTAATAAGAGTGAATCTCGTAAGCATAGATTAAGAGGTTTAAGAAATGTGAATCAGATGTTTTTATAAAGTGAATCATGCATTTAAGAAAAAGTGAATCAAATGTTTAAGAAAAAGTGATTCTCGTAAATAAAGATTGTTTTAACTAAAGTGAATTAGAGGTTTAAGAAAAGTGAACCGGAGGTTTAAGAAAAGTGAATCCAATGTTTTTAAAAAGGTGAATCAAAGGTTTAAGAAAAATGAATATTTTGTTTAATACTAGTAAAAGTGAATAATACCACAAACTTATGCGAGGGTGGTTTTAGGGGTTTGGGGGGAGGTAGGGTAATCTTTTTGGCATTAGTTCAACACTTTATATTGTCGTCACTACTCGACAGTTTTTTAGGGTTTGTGGTTTAGGGTTTAGGGTCGTTAGACCCTAAACCCTGCACTACAAACCCTAAAAATGCCTTCGATGTTTTTAGCTATCCTATGGTGGTTTTTGGGTGTTTGGGGTGTAGGGTAATCTTTTTGGCATTAGTTCTACACTTTATATTGTTGTCACTGACTCGATAGTTTTTTAGGGTTTGTGGTTTAGTGTTTATGGTCATTAGACCCTAAACCCTACACTACAAACCATAAAAATGACTTCGGCGTTTTTAACTTTACGATGATGGTTTTTAGAGTGTTCGGGGTAAGATTCATTTTGTTAATGAATAAGGTTCATTTTATTATTAAAGAAGATTCATTTTGCTAATGAAAAAGATTCACTTTAAAAATACCTAATATATACTCATACTAAAAATATAAAATTTTAAGTTTACCAAAACATATCCATGATACATCTTGTTTTGAAGAGCATGAAAAATGATGAACAATGATATAATTTTTTTTACTTTTACACTTATATTTTGTGAGTTATAACATTTTGAAAAAAAATATAAAATCTCTCTCCAACACTCTCCTTTCACGCGTGTGTTTACGCACACCTTTTCTCTTTTTTTTCATTTTTTTTTCTCAGACCCAACATTATACAGAAAGTTTCTGTTTATTTTTTTCCACTCAACATGTGTACAAGAGCCACCTTACTCCGTGGCTCCAGCGCCAGGGTCGTCGATCCGTTAATAAATAGGAGGAAGGGCGATTTAATGGGGGATATAAAGGAAAAAACAACAACAACAATAATAATATAATAATAAGCCATAAAGTTAAACAATATGACCAGACCTCAGCAAGCTGTCGACATACAGACTGTAGATCGTACGGGACGCTCATTCCTAATATGGGTGCGGTTGTTATGTGGCAGTCTAGTCAGCTTGCTGACTGGACTGCTTATGTGGCATAATAAATAATGTTAATATTTGTACTAAGTTTAAATAGTCATAACTTTTAAAATATAAGTCCAAAATTAAAAATTTTTGCACCATTGTTCATCTAAATTCAAGCTCTTTAAAACAAGACCAGTCATGGATATGTTTCGACAAGTTTAAAAATTTATGTTAGTTATATGTACATATCAACATATATCAACTTCACTTATGATTCACCACATACAATTTAGAATACACCATATAACATTAATAATACACCACAAAACAATAATGATTCATTATTTGTTCTGAATTTTGTTATCTAATTCACCACTTATTAGTTAATGAATCATAATACCAATTTCAGTGAATCATAATATCAAATTTAATGAATCATAACATCATTTTGGTGAATCATCAGTCACATATAACAAGAAAACTTTTAAACAATAATACTACACAAAACAATATTTGGTACGTAAGAAAAATACATCATTCACTATATAAGGTTTAAAATTTATTACAATACAATAATAATACACTAAAACAATAATAATTTTTTATCGGTTCCAGAGTTTGTTATCTAATTCACCACTTATTAGTTAATGAATCATAATACCAATTTCAATGAATCATAATATCAAATTTAATGAATCATAACATCATTTTAGTGAATCATCAGTCACATATAAAAAGAAAATTTTTAAACAATAATACAACACAAAACAATATTTGGTACGTAAGAAAAATACATGATTCACCGTATAAGATTTAAAATACACCATACAACAATAATAATACATTACAAAACAATAATGATTTTTATCTGGTTCAAATTTATAATCTAATTCACCACTTATTAATTAATGAATCATAATATCAATTTTAATGAATCATAATACCAATTTTAATAAATCAGAATATCAAAACTAATGAATCATATATGATTTTAGTGTATCATCATACACATGTAAAAATAGGTTTTTTTTAAGTTGTCAAAACATATCCATGACTGATCTTATTTTGAAGAGCTTGAATTTAGATGAACGATGATATAATTTTTTTTCATTTTGAACTTATATATTGAAAGTTACAATAATTTAAACTTAATATAGTAAAAAAGTAACCCAATCAGCAAAATAATCCCAGTCAGCTGCTGACTGGGACTGCCATGTTAGCAGCTCGCACAAAAAGTTTGTGCGGATGGTTCGTCCGCTCGAATTTGCGGTCGACATAGGGTCCGTTCGATAACAAGCTTGAGAAATTTGCGCCCATAAATGTGCACATTAATGTGGTGTTGGAACGTCGGGATTAATCTCACTAATCAGGTGAAGTGTTCTCTGGCCGCGATGGTCAAAACTGTGCTATTTGATATTAAAAGACTTCTATACCCCCGACAGAACGAGAGACCACACATCTGTTCTTGCCATCGTTCTCATGCCAGCCACGATCTAGGGTTCACATTCACGGCGCTTCATCATCAAGAGCATAAATTTGTGCAAAAGTTCCATTTTTTATGCTGGTTTCCAAATGTTCAGTTTACGGCAAAAAAAAATTCAACACCGCCTACAGATGCTGCTAACCTGAAGAAATATTGCCGCACTACAGAGGCTGCCCCTGTTAAAGTATTTCTTCACCACCTGCAGTTATTGGTTTTACGATTGTAATTTGCCCCATTCGAATTCCATATACGATCGAAGGGACGGTAATCTACTCCTCTTTGAATGTTGAGTTCAGTGCAGAAATAAATCTGAACAATGAGAGAGTAGAGTTTTGCAGGTAAAAAAGCAGTCACCATATTTCATCGATAATGGGCAGCCAGGGTAGATAAGTAAAATCATATAAAGTTTTTTCCCTTCACAAGAGCTTTAGGAGTGAACGCAGGGTTTTGCTGCGTTATAATAAAGGTCCCATTTGAGTTTATTCTGCACAATTCGCTGTGGGCAGCATCCTAAAAATATCGACTTTATCAAGAAAAATCGTGGAAAGCCCACGAATCGTTGGGATCGAACGGCACCATAATAGATATGTTTACTCAATCCATGAAAACTGTTTCGAATTGAAGGGGATTCCTCACAATGAACCGGACAATTGCAGATGCCAATTAGCTCGATCGGTTTGAAGAAATATAGAACCGATACGATCGGTGTTACTAAATAGACCGATTCCGTGGTGTGGTATGTTCTTGGGCAAAAAACTTTGGGATGCATCATTGTATTGGTTCGACTCGTATTAAAATTAATCAGGTTTAAATTGTTTGATTAGTTGTATCCGTTTAAAGATTGTTTATGGTACAATTGCATGGTGATCAGTTTCCATCTCACTAATTTTCCTATTAGAGAGCAACCTTTGAGTTCACTCTCTAGATATGATATCACTCATATAAATTAAACGTTTTAGAGCCTTCTTGTGTTGTAATACTACTGAACACTTTGTTTGATTTAATTATTTATGTTTATTTTATTCAACTAACCTAAATGATTTTACTTCGCTCCAGAGCTATTCTGTCATTGACCAAACTTACAAAAACATGTAGGACTTGGAGAATTAATGTTCCCTTCTGTATATGTATGTCATATTATAAGAAGAAACAGTCACAGAAAATATTGGTAGTGCACGTTTGACTAATAAAGTCCTAAACAATACTACTTGTTTTCTTGCGTGAACTGTAATTAGTGGTTATCACTCATTCAAGAATAATACGTCAGCTTGTAGATAATGTATTCACACTAATTAACTAAATTAATATGACTAAACATTGCTTGAAATTATTAATTACAATCATCATTTGAGGTCGTCGAATAGATATTTTTGACATGAAAGATGATGATGATGATGATCAATTTAAAAGTCAAAGGGGGGTTATTTTCGTACCGTAGTATTTCATGTGCATAATAAGGTAGAGTTGACAAAAGTCTTCTGATAGTCAAAATGTGAAATGAATATGTTGCGTTTGATGATGGAAAAGGACGTGATAGATAAAGCCAGTTGAGCTTAGTCTTCCATTTGTTTATAATATGATCTGTCAATTTCAAATGTTGTTGAGGAAAACTAGCTTAGCTAGCACACGCCTTACACACACACAACTAGAAGACAAGAGACGAAACTAGCTACTTTAAGAAATGAGTCAACTTAGGTTGCTGTGAGGAGATCAACCCTTTGATTAGGGACCTTATATTATTATTATTATACTGTCAGATATAATATCTACTTACTTTTATCTTTTGTTTTAATTGTGATGTTTCTTTAGTTTATCCCATATATTTATATTTACTGTTACATAAAGTGGTTGACACGTACTATCCATCAAGAATACAAATAATCATTCATATAGCTAGCCTCTAGATGTATCTTAGTCACTGTGATTATTGTAAAAGAAAGAATGTATATAATGTATAATATGGCAGTCCACCGACATATCTAATCTATGTAGCGTTACCTAACATTGATGATCGTGTTATCCTCTGAACTTAAATATATATATAACTATACTATGTGTATTATACCCACATACAGGAAGCACAACTAACTGTAGATGAAAACACCTTTCATTGGCCGGTGGGGAGCTATATATTTTATTAAAAAAAAAGCTACTAGCTATCTATAGTTGATTAAAACATTTTTGCCTTGTCTAGTAAAAAAACACGATATGGAAGTCCTACTAGGATATGTAGGGATAAAAATAAGGCACATAGTGGCGCACTAATTAGTTTTGACAATAAAGAAACTTTAGTTTCCTTCACCTCATCATTATTGATTCATTTGGAAGAAAATAGATAGATTGATGTTAAAATTTCGAGGTCTTTATTAAATACTTAATGAATAAAAGCTTCAAGTGGCCAAGAGATTGATCTCCAGAGCCATCGTCGCCTCGTGACAAAATCTTACCTCTCGATCATTGGAGGTTTAGTTTTAGAGATTAAGAAATAAAATCAAAATCATTTTATGTATTGAGTTTTTTTAAATAATTGCGTCTCAATTTTTAGGAAAACAAAATAAACAAAATAATTTTAATTCTTTGTGAGAATATGTTTTTTCAATATTATTTGACCAACAATGACGAATAACCTAATCATCGGCTGATGATCACATGACTCGAAGTCGTTAACCATGATTATTATTTATTTCCTTGTACAAATCAAACAACAATATTATTTACCTCTGCATTTTATTTTTCAATATGGAATCTAAACATCCCCTTTACTTATTAACACTAGGAAAAAGTAAAATCTTATCAACTTTACTTACTATCTCCTCAATCAATTCTTATAAATGTTCCCCTTAATTATTTTGATCCTGAGAATTCGTTGCAACACGTAGTAGAACTATGTCATTTACTGTTCTACCTTGTTAAAAGAACAATTGAACGTACGTGTATGTAAATACAATATTTATGTGATTTGTTTTAAAATAATCTATGTTATAAAAGAAAAAAAAATATTCCATTAAGTTACAAAAGTTAACAGAGTTATCCAACAAATTACTCAAGGTTTAATAGTGTTTCTTTAAATGTGTAGAAAATCATTTTCTCCAGCTACGGTTTAAAACCTATGTGTAACATAGCCCTCTAAGAGTAGGATGTACCCGGTGGTAGAAGCAGTTCACATGATGTGATGATGAGGTCACAAGATCTATCCCCCTTCCATTCTTCGAAAATAATACTACTATTCACTATGAATACTTGTATGTAGTAGAGGAGCACTGTACTTGTCGTTTTGAGTACAATTTTCTCTCTATTATAACTTATATGGAAAATTACATGTCCCACACAAACATTCTACCTATGAGGCTTTAAAAATTATTTTTCTCACTCATGTGATTTTCTCCGTTTTACATCTAGCAATTTTTCTAATTTTTGTTCAATTTAAAAGATGCTTAAACGTTGTCTGAAATTGATGAAACTTTATATATGAATGCCCACGAATTTTTGAGTTAGAATAAATATAATATATAGTCGACGTAAGTTAGATGATCATCATATTAGGATTAATATGGCACAAATGGATAGTCCGAAATTAGAGCTATTAGTGGGCCCAGGGAAATTAAACGATGCTCTTATATTATTTTTCCCTCTCTACCTAAAATGATTATAATTATTTACAACTCCTTTATTCCTATTATTATATAAGTAATTATTTCAACCTTTTGCAGACGTTATAACGTCTTTCCAATTTCAAGAGCTCAATTCAAAATTTACTTCTTCTAAATTAATTGTTTCTAATCCTAAGAGTTCAATTCCAATTTTACGTCTTCTTAATTCCTAACCTTAAGAATTTTACTTCTTCAAAATTAATTATATATATTAATAAACCCTTATTCTTCTCCCGATATATTTAATAATATTATTCTAGACTTTTCCTAACTAATGGTATTCCTTGTGTTTGAATTAATACTCCTTTCTATTTTACTTTATTCTCTCTCTCATTCCAAAATAAATAATGTAAATTCTTCTCTAGATATTTTACACTCTTCCTTATCTCGTTACAACGGTCGAATTACTTTTCTTCCCGTATAATTTCAATTGGAAATCATTCCTTTATTTTCTATACCAATATTGTTAGAGATCTCGTTCTTTTTCCGGATTTCCACAACATTAAATATTTATCATATCCTTTTAATTATCTACAACACTAATTATTTGAACTCTTCTTTTAATTATTCATGATATTAACTATTCTCTTTTCCCTTTTAAAATCGATTATCCTTATCTAATTAATAACATTTCTCTCTTCATACAAATTAATTCTATTTAAATCATCGATCTTCTCCATCATATCTTCATCCTCAACACGCCGCCACTACGCTCTTTCTCTTCTAAACTCTCAAATTCACGTTCTTCTTCCTGCCATTGTCAAATCTCTTCCCTGGTGCCAATTACGATTACGTTGGGTAAAGTATACTACTTAGATAATATATTAATTTATTTGGTTGTAATTAGTAGTCTCTGATTGTTGGTCGTTATAAAATTTAAACCCCGAATACGACGACGGGCGCTGCTAGTGATTCTGTTGGATTGTTCTCTTGAAGTTGTTGTCTAATCAGGAAAATCCCTATGCTCATGAATGTCTGATTTCGTGGTTTTACAGTTGGAGGAAAAAGTTTTGAAATTTCGATTTCATTTTTGTTGAAAGATAATTTGATCTCAGATTGAGGTTTGCAAAAATTGGGATTCTTTCCCGTGTATTGAGAATGGTTGAACTGGATTATTTTGGTGAATGATTTGATGGAGGATTTTTGGAAGACTTTCACAGGAATGATTACCATGTCTTGGGAGCCCATAGGTGCTCCCTATTATTTATTTTTTTACGCTGCATACAATGACTGCAATTAAGCTCTATGATCTACTCTATGGGACTGCTGTTTCATGGGGGTGTGCACACTTAAGGACTTAGGATGAGGTGGTGTTTGACGGTCCCGTAGGTGACTGTCCGTGGTATTATTGTTGGGGGTCCCATAGGTGACCTCCGTGTTAGAATTGTGATTGTTTCCTGATGAAAACTCCCTATGGTTTTGTTGATTACTATTGTTTCTGGAAAAGTGGCTTCATGGCTAAAGTCTCTCTCGTCTGATTGATAACTGATAAAAAGTAGTTCAAAATGTATTTTACACAATGAGGTAGGATTTACTCAGTTTTTCTGATTTACGCGGTCCCTTTGTGTTTTTGTCTATTGTTTTCTGATCGCGTGTAATGGTTGCTGAAGTTGGGCTGGGAATGCGCGATCACCTAGCATTAGGAATATTTGAATTTCAATATTTGAGTTGTTATGTTCAAGCTACAATATTTGGGTTACACATTTGAGTTATAATAGTTTTGGGAACTTATTTTCTGTTGAATTGGTAGAGGAATAGCCTGAGCACTCAAAGGGTTGAGTGTGGCGGTAGCACTCTGGATTTGAAGTATTTTCCGCTGTGTATTTGACGGTAAACTTTGTTCAAATCACATATGAATTGTTCATCTTTAATTGTCATTGAAGTTGTGGTATGAAAGTGCATTTTCTAAGGTTGTTTACAATTGATTTTCACAATTTGGACCTGTCTGAACGTCCGTCCGGACATGCAAGTTCGGACAGGCCCCAAAAGCTATATTATTTTCACAGTTTTAAAGTGTCCGGACAGAGTGCGAGGGCGAGTCTGGGGGTTGGAGTTCTACTTCTGTCCAAACTTTGATGTCCGGATGTATGTCCGGACACACCATGGTTTCTATTTCGACTTGTGTTTGAACTTCCAAGGTCGGACACAAGTCTAGACAGATCTTGTTTTTCAGTTTTAAGACTCGTTTGGAGTTCGTTTTTTAATCCGTTTGCGGCGCTAAATTCATATCGTCGTTGCCCCTAAAATTGGCCTAAGAGTTAGAGGCATTACACGCCACGTATTACTACCTAATAACGCAAGGCTCTAAGGCTAACGTTCACATTCGAAGCCCGAAATAGCACTTCCATTAATAGTTGCAAAACAATTGTATTAAATACACCAGCTATAAAGTAATATTCCTCAAACTAAGTCAGAAATTAGAACAGAGTAAGGCCCAAAGGCTACAAAACATAAGGTCAAATGTCTAACAATAGCATAACTAAATAGATAAAGCTTCCAAAAAATAGGATGATCCTCGCTGATCAATCTACAAAAACAGTAAGAGTAGGGGGATGAGCACACAACTATGCCCAGTAAGCAGCGACCGTCATCAATAAGGTCGCTCAAAACATTTGAAATCAGAGGAGAAACAGAATATCAATAGTTCCAAATCAGTCAGAAGGTTACACAATCAAATACAGAATGGGACGCCAGAGTTCCCAATCCAGAAATAATCAGAGTTCACAAACAGAGAGGGACAATATACAATGCACACACTCAGAAGGGTCAAAGACCCATAGATCATAACAGATCTCTTGACAACACAGAAATGATGACCCATAAGAGCCAAAGGGTTCGTCAACCCCACAGAACAGAAAGGGAATGACCCACACTCAGAACGACGTCTACATGGTATACCACGGAATAGCTCGACCCAGCCATTCACTGCTCAGAAACAGAGTATAGTGTCCCAAAACAGAAGGTTTGCAAAAACAGAAGCAAACTTGCATTTAAACATGCCAAAACACTTATAATACAGTAGTAGGGACTTAGGGGAGTCCAACACCGCAGACGGCATTCAAATCAGAGTTCAGACGGAGAAGTTATGCTGGAAACAGTACGGTGTCCGAACATGGAAGTTCGGACACAAGTCGAGACTTCAGAAACCTGAATTGCCAAATGTCCGAACTTGTGTCCGAACGTCGAAGTTTGGACACAAGTCGATTTAAAATCAGACAGAGGAGCTTCAGAATGTCCGAACATCGAAGTTCGGACCGATGTTTGGACGGGTTACGAGAAAAGTTACACGGTGATGTCCGACCTTGTGTCCGGACATTAATGTTCGGACACAGGTCAAACTAAAATTAGAGAAAGGCAACAGAGATGTCCGAACATGTGTCCGGACATACAAGTTCGGACACATGTCGAGACTTGTAGTCTAGAGCCGTCCTCGCACTCTGTTCGAACACGGTTCCAAATTCAGAAAATCAGAAGCGCCCAAACGCACTGTCCGAACCTCGAAGCTCAGACAAACGTTTGGACAAGGCAAAAACAGCAGTTTCCAGTACGAACTCAGAAGGGAAAACTTGTATAGAAAACAACACAATATTGCCGAATTGACACACACGCCAAATCAGATTCAAACATAGAAGACTATAGGGGTTTATCCATTAGAAAACGCCAAACACAATCGGAATCACACCACAATTCAGAACTTAAACCATTGAAACCCCCTATGGCTGAACTTCCAAATTGAATCAAGCCACCACCTACCTCGATTGCAGTAGAGATCGACACTAATCTAAAGCGGTAACAGCAATCCGAACAATCACCCACCAGATATGGACAACAGCCTCTGATTTCCACAATAAAACACCCAAGAATCAGAAAACAAGCAACAACCTAGAGCCATTCAAGTTCCAAAATCTGCAACACAAACCTGAAGTCGATAGTCCCGAATTCACCACTCTATCGTCTACAGCAGCCCCGATCAGACTCCAACCGAACACCAATGCGACCACTGATTTAATAACATTCGAAGGTTCCAAATTAGAAAACCGGGAAGGAGAAGACAGCCAACGAAGTCCAGAATTATGCAGAACAAACTTGATAACGGAACGAGGAAAATCCAGCAACGAAGGTCTGCAATCTGATTGAAACAGTAGCACCGAGATTCTCAGCAGAGGGAGAGCTAGAGAGAGAGGAAGAGAGAAAGAACGCTTGTTCTGACTTTGAAAACTGGCGACGCTCCCACTACGTTCTGACGTGAATAACAACAATCAGAAAAAGGAAATAAAATAAGGGTTCTTTTCCTTATTTAATTATCTCAATTAATTACCTTAGTTCATGAGAGGAAAAGACTTCCTTGCCCTTGGCTATTAACACAATGCCGCTGATGTCCCAACTGGTAATAAGGAATGTAAAATAACTTAGAATAACGTTATAACCGGACATAATTTAACGTTACAAAATGTGGGTTATAACACGTCGTGTACTTTCATTTGGGGTAAAAATTCAGGGTGTTACAAGGTGGATGATGCTAAAGTGTTATATTTTGATCTTATGTCAAATCTGAAGTTTTTTAAGCTCACATGTGACCCGTGGGACTCAATGAAATATGTGACATGTGAGCGCATTTACATTGGGTCCCACAAATTACATTTGAGCTTAAAAAAATTTAGATTTGTCACTGAGCCAAAAAATAACACCTTAGCATCGTCTATGTAAAATTTCATCAATTTCGGACAACGTTTAAGCATCTTTTAAATTGAACATAACTTTAAAAAGTCGCTGAATGTAAAACGAGGGAAACCACATAGGTGAGGAAAGTAATTTTTAAAAGCCCGTTGGTGGAATGTGTAATTTCACCAAACGTCATGGGTAAGTCATGTAATTTTCCGTAACTTATAAGATAGTAATGACCTTTAACATCATCACATGTTTTTTTTTCTTCTGAATAAGTGTTTTATATTAGAGATAACCAAAGATACAACTCTAATTATGCATAAGCCACTAAAATACACCCTAAACGAGGATTAACTACAACACGCTACCCAAAGTTAGGCACACACTACATGTCAAATCACCAACAAACATCATCGGCACCACCACCGATGCAGCCACCAGAGATCATCCCAACCCCCAGCCACCACAAAAACACCAACCCCACCAACAAAACATCACAACACTCAACTCAAATGCAGGAAACTTCGGTAAGAGCTTCCTCACAAGACCACTAGCTAGAACAACCATATTTTTTTTTGATAATTATAGGCACATGGCCTAGGGTGCCACAAGGGCAAATCAAATAACACCGACTCAACTCTTACATAACTTTTCTAGTCCTACCTTACACAGACATTACACTGGACATCTTACTAGAGATCTTATACATTCTCGTCTTGGCCTCTTCTTACAACCTTTCTCTTGCTTCTCTGACGAAATATGGCAGACATTCTCGTCTTGGGACCGTCCTACACGCCATCCATTCTTCTTCCAGGCTAGGTAATCGGAGAGTAAACTCCTTTCCCCACCACCGTCCTTCACAGCGAACCTCCCTTGCATAAGAATAACAACCATCCGATACGAAAAACCATACCTTAAACAACCTCAAAACTAAACAAAAGGGTCAGTATAGTAGTGGTGGGGTCTGAAACTCGAGAGTCAAGATCCGGAATCGTGGGAGTCGAGTTGACTTATATGTAATATAATGTATAAACGTAACAACACACATGTACAGGCGGCGTAAATTAATTTAGTGGCTGCTCTGCCAGCAGTCGAGTTGGTCGCCGTCAGCGGAACCACCACCACCATTGAACATATCACTTATTGGCTAGTGATGTCAGCGCCTGGCTAGAAGTCGTTTATAAATCGATCGATCGATCTCTCATCCTTGAGATAATTTTGATCAACCACATATATACTTAATGAGGGAATAGTATCTAGTTGGATATGAATCATCCAACTATAATATCATTCAATGTGAATGTAATAAAGTAGTTTACCGAGTTACCTTTTCCCTTACCATTCGTTAAAAAAAACAAAGCATGATTTGGAATTATTCATCGATGTTAAGAGTGTTTGATTTTTAGAAATCTGAAAAAAGAATAGGAGTGATTTTGTCTTTTTTTAATATTTTATTAAAGATAGCAAAGAGAAAACGAAATAATCTATTCAAATCTCTTAAATTTCATTTCTTAACTATTGCCAAAAAAATGAGATTTTTATTTTTTTTTAGTATTCGTTAACCGATAAAACTATCAATATGGTCAATAATTAACAAAAGTATTCACTACATAAACGAAACACACATAAAGAAATTAGAATTGTTTTTCCTACTGCATGTTCTTTTCGAATTTAATCTATTTCCTGTGCACAAATCAAACATCACTTAATATAAATCAACAAAGAAATTCATAACCAGAAAAAAATGAAATAAAGTTGATTAATTAAGCACCTAACTTGGTGAAAGCGACGTGCAAGTAAAGTGATAAAGTAGAAAAATTGAGAAAGACGGCTAAATAACGCAACCTAGGTAGATAGTTGTAAGGCTAGAGAGATTGGTTGCATGCGTGTTGGGGCACTAAGAGTTGACTCCCGTTGATCATCGAACCACTTGATCGCATCTTATTAGAATTTAATGTTTTGACTATTTAAGCGTTACACGTATAAGTCACTCTCACTTAATTGGTCAAAACTCAACCAAATAATTCTATTATTAGACTCCCTATTGCGGTTTTAGTAACTATTTGATTTGATCATAACATTTTCATTGTTTCTTTGCTATCGAAGTTTTATGTTAATTTGCTACTCACTTTCTCTACAATTGATTCATATATTATTTTTGATTTATTTTTTACTTTAATAATTGAACATATAAAATAATAATATTATTTCTATAAATATTAAATATTTTCTATCGAACAGATCTGAAACAATCCTCTCGTTTTCCTAGTACCATCTATTTTCTTGAGTCTGTAAAGTTAGGGTTCCAGGTTAACCATTTTATTACGGTTAACCCTTTCGGTTAATTGGGTTTTCAGATTTTTAAAATTCAATTCCATTACTATTCCATTTAGATCGTTTAACTAGATTCGATTAATCGTTTAATTCGGTTTTCTAAAATCCAATTTCATTAGCGTACCGTTTGAATCGGTTAACCTTTAGTTCGGTTCGGTTTTATCAGTTAATCTTGTAGCCATATATTTCTTATTGAAGAGACCTCATACCATTAATATTATAGTACAATATTGATCATTCATCTAAATCATGCGTGACAAATCAAACGTATGTGACAAAAAAAATATAATAATGTATTTTTTCTCAATAGCTAACATTAATTATTAAATAAGGTAAACATTAATATGTAAAGTTTTTTACTATTGTTTATGTTTTTTTTTTTTGATAATTTGAGGCACAAGGCCTAAGAGATCCGCAAATGCGGTAAAACAACCATATCAGCATGGCCACGAAAAGTACAAAGGGATTCCATACCTTGTCCGCACTACCCTTACACTCAAAACAAAACATCCTAACCCTTAGCTTTTGCCCTTACTTTCTTCTCACCCTACTAACAGCCTTACTAAGACGAGAGAATTTACTAAAACCCACAAGGTCTTTTACTATTGTTTAGGTGATCGGTTAACTGTTATGAAAAATTCAATACCGTTATCAAAACAGGTTAATTTACACGGTTCAATTAACTATACCACAAGAACTGATATTATTAACCTGAAAACAGGTTCACTTTGGTTTTGATCGGATACCGCGGTTTCAGAATTTTTTTAGCACCCTTTCTATAGTGGTCATAAGCATGTATAGTGGATAGAACTACAGACTTCAAAACGGGCAGTAAGCAGATTGAAAACCGGGCATGTCAATAGGTTAAGTGGGTTGATATATATGCCAGATTAGACTGCTTAGTGTTTGTATCAATTTGACCCGTTACTGGCGATTTGATATATTTTGTGTTCAAGGTTAACTCACAAATTTATGTCAGGTTTAAGTCAACACAAATGCTTATCTGAAAAAACATATGTAAAAAAACGTTAATTCCCCAACTTTAAATAGGAGAAAACTTAGAAAGAACTAGCAAAGTCAAAGTAGGATATTACCACTTACACGGCTTCTTAATTAATCATTAAACACACTAGATGCATGGGTATAAATATAAGTATTTTTTGTTTTTTTTTGTTACGTTCTATCTATTTATTTTATTTTTTTTTTAATAAAGGTGAAATATATAATGAATGAATAATAGAGTTATACAAAAGAGATACATAGGTGACCCTATATATCAGATACCCAAGGAAAAGCAAACCAATAGGGGCTCTCTAGATTACAATACGGTGGCGAAGGCCAAAACTACTACATAAAAACAAGATAGGGAGAAACACCGTAGAGGGGGATGCTATTTAATTAGGACTCCATGATCTGGGTTAAGCCAGGCACTATCTCGGTTGGGACTGGGATTAGTCCAAATGGAGGCTTTGATAGCTCCTTTGACGTCCGCAATGATAAGGGCTGGATCTCTGGTCTGACCCATCATGGCTCTTCTGCATCTTTCAATCCAAATGAAGTAGACGACATTGGCGATGGCCGCACGTCTGACGAAGTCCTTTGGCCTCTTCCTCTTACAGTAATGGGATAGCCAGTGCGCGCAGCTGCGTATGTTAGATCTGTTGGTGGGATCCCTAGCCAGTCACATATAGTCCACCAGATCCTACACGAAGTCCTGCAAAAAAGAATAGGTGTGTACTTGTCTCTGGAGCTTGCTCACAGAGCCAGCATCTGTTAGCAAGGCTAATGCCCCACATTTGCAATTTATCACATGTTTTCAGTCTGCCTTTAAGAGCAACCCAAAAAAATAAACTTAGCTTTAGGGAGCGCCCAGGTCTTCTAACAGATATTATACCAGGGAAAGTGCCTAGCAGGGGAAGAGATATCCTGGTAAATGATGTTGACTCGGAGACGTAGTCAAGGAAAAGAGACATGGCATCCTGTGTAGATCCACACTGTTGATCCACCAGTCCCTGGCCCTAAGAATGGATTTCCATATCCACGGGTCATCCCCGTTGGGGGTAGAGGCCCATATGTTGGAGTTCCTCAGGTACACACTGTGGATCCATTGGATCCAAAGTCTCTCGGGTTGTTGATGATGGCAGAGATTGTTTTCAGAAGAAAGCACATGTTCCATTTAAAGACGTCCTTGATGCCTAGACCCCCTTTTCTTTTATCCAGGCACACAGAGCTCCACGCCACTGGGGGTGGGGTTGCTGGCTGAGTCCCCTGACCAAAGAAAGGAACGAAGCTTCCTAACTACGCATTGAATGACATTCTTGGGAATAGCTATTGAGGCGGCCCAGAACCCAATAATGCCAAACATGGAGCTTTTGATAAGAGTGAGACGCCCCGCAAAGGAAAGGTGCTTTCCCCCCAAGAGGAGATAGCCCTTTGGACATTGTCGATTAAGGGGGCAAAATCCAAGGATTTAGGTTTTCTGGCTGAGATAGGGATGCCAAGTAGCGGAAGGGGAAAGTTCCCTGATTAAACCCAGTGCAGGTGAGGATAGCGTTTGCTGCGGACTGGCTGACCCCTCCTAGGAAAATATCACATTTTGTGGGGTTGAGCTTCAAGCCTGAGGCTTCAGAGAAAAGGTTAACCTTACTGAGCATATGGGATAAAATTCTATCTATATTTAGACTGTGAGTACGTTTATTAAGAGAAAAAAAACTTAAAATGATTTCCTTTATCAATTAGTATCGTTTAAAACACCTAAGTATTTTTTTATAATAATGGTTGTCACGATCGGCTCACATTTATCTTTGTATATTTATAACTATTTTGTTTTAGTTTTTTTTGTGGCTATTTCATATATATTATGTTATAAAATAAAAGGATATATAGTCTATGTAGAATCCAGACAAAAAATCACCTATTACAAAAAAATATACTATTATCAAATATATAAACAAAACGTTAGTTTTTTTTCTCTTTTTAATATTTTTTACAAGTAACTTTAATTAATTGCGTTATTAAGTGCTGGAATGAAACAAAATAGTCTAACAACCAACACTAATAAAGATGAGCCTTTTAACAAAATATCTTTTACATTATAACTATAACTGAATGAATACTATATTCAAAATCCATAATTTTTCATAAAAAATACTATATACTTAGGCATATCAAATATTTCAGTTACTCGATGAAATTCTATTAATACAAAACATAATGTTTACTATTAGTCATACACTCGTGCATGTCAGTGTACCAACATATGAGTGATAAGTCAATGCAATGACCCAACAAACATTCACCTCATGCTTACCTTAGTGTGGCGTCACACATGAATTATCTTTGTCTTTTCCCTTTTAAGGGTTCAGTTAATTGGCTTCGATTAGCGAGGAGAGAACATGTACATTTCCACCAATAATGATTGGTCGTCCTACTATGTTATTCCCGATTTAGTAGATACTAATACTCTCTCATCTAATGATGTGTAACACGGAAATTTAAAAAATACTAACATAAACTATTTTAAATACTATCTCGGTTGTGTCTCATTACTTTTTAGCACGTTTTTCCACTTCAATATTAAATATAAGATAAAATAATTTTTAAAAAATAATTTTTACAATATATAATTTTTCATATAAGGATTCTATTATAAAATATAGATTTATATGTTAAATATGAAATCAAACGACAAACTCAAATAATAAAGTGGACAATGTGATTGGGACGGAGGAGTATGAGAAATTGAAAAAAAAACTATATGAAAAAGAAAATAATATAAAAATTAGAAAATAAACAAAATATTAATAATAGTCAAAAACATTGTGTGCTTAAACAAAATAAATCTTAATATATCATAAGTATATTTATAAAATTTAGGTTACCAAAACTATAATTTTTTTATTTAACGAGGCACCTCATGGTCGATCCGCGTTTTAGCGTTGATGGTTAAAGAGCATCAGAGTGTCCTTCAACTTTATACAGAAATACTATTTGCAGAAGAATCTAACGGTATAGGAGTACATATTTATTTTCTAAACGACAGTGATGAAGATGGAGATCTGGAGAATGCGATGATGAGACAGTGGAATACTATTATATGGAAGGAGAAGTCGCTGTCAGGCTCTGACTCTCAGGCGAGTAAAACTATGAGCAAAATAAATTCGTAATTATTAAAGATTATATGATCAGACAAGCAGACAGATAGATAGCCGCGCCCTTTGCACGCGTGCTTAGCACCTGACCCCACACTCCACCTACAGCTCCAGTGGGCCATTCTCCTCCTATATGACTCTGACTTTTATCCTTTTAAGAGCGTAGTTCAAATTCAAAGGCTGCCACTCTTCTTCTCTTTTGACACTAACTAAATTGCCCCAAAATGCACCTCTTTGCAGTAGGATGTCAAAAGCTTGGCTCTACCAGATACTCCCTCCATTCATTAATATCTGTCGTTTTAGGATGTGATTCTTGTTCAAAAATATCTGTCATTCTAGCTTTTGACACACTTCTTCCACTTTTACCCTACTCTCTATATTATTATCTAAATGGAAAAGTAAAAAGTAGGGGCACATGCGTCATTGTCCTACTTTCTTAATAAGTGTGCAAGTTTCTAAAATGACAGTTATTGTTGAACAGAGGGAGTACGTTTTTTGGATCGACACGAGGCTGTCATAATTCTTTATGACTACTACTCCCTCCGTTAATTTTTAATTGTCTTTCTAGCTCTTTTGGTTTGTTAAGATTTAGTTGTCATTTTAGATTTTCAAGACAAACTTTATTGTTTTTTTCACCATTACCCCTATTGATAACAACAACTCCCAAGGAAAAAGATAGTTTGGCACCTTACACACACATTTATTAAAAGAAAAAGTAAGGTAGATTAGTCACGTATTATACCTCATTCCTTAATTCTTGTGCATAGAGCCAGAAAGACAATTAAAATTAACGGAGGGAGTACTAATTACAAATCAACTTGAATCGATAATATGGCACATAAAATCATACATTCGAATCTATTACTACCTCCTATTTTAGGCTTTATTTGGTGTTGGCATAAGAGTAGCATATTTGTTGACATAAATATAGTATAAGGGGGTGCTCTCCATGTGAGTCATACGCTCTCCTCCAATAACATACTACCACATATGAAATAATTAGATCAAAATAGCTACATAACAGACATACCAAACAGATAATTTTTTTTATCAGGGGCTACAAAAGTAGCAAATTATGACCAGCTTTGGTCTACACAGCTTAGGAGAATTCCTAGCCAAAAGAGAACAATAGCAACCATACAAAAAAACATAGGTCCAAGCAAAAGAATAAAACAATATCAGATAAGCCCACAGTAAGAAATTCCCCGATTCACACCAATACTTTCTGATTTGTTGTGATTAGGAGAGTGCTCAGCGATGCACCTGAATTTTGGGCCATGTCCATTTTCATGTGTTGCTGCTGGAGACTGGATGACGAGTTTACAGGCTTATTATCCATTCTCACTAGAACATGTATCGTGACTGGAAATATGAAGCTTGATCGATTCCTCCTTTTGGTGATTGCCATCATCTAAGGTAAAGTGACCATGAAGATGTGGTTGATCATTTCAAAAACCCAATTCCAATCGGATGATGAAGACAAAGAGTATCCATGTCCTTTTTCGCCCAGCATGAATTATCTTAATCAAAGCAAACTCTGAACCGGGATGAGTTTTACTGCTCTATCCTTCGTCACCAGTTCTGGCGTAAATTCACTGGTTTAGGCTAAATTCTGCTCCCACTGTTTCTCAAGATCCGGTCAATGTTTGCTAGTGATCTTTTTTTATACGGAAAATGAATCTGTAACCTCTGTCTATATTTGAAACACTCTCGAGCTTTAGAGGATATTTTTGTATGAGTTTTCTTTTGTTTTTTCCTTCGAAATTTAGGACACTTGTTGCTCTGTTTGCAGTTCTTCTCCGGGGAAAGGTCCACCTTCAGATTGATTGCTGGTAGCGAATTTCCTTCGACCGGAGTGGGACGCCCTTGGTTTGGACTAGTTACTAGACCAAAACCTGAGGCTATGGAGCCCTCCTCATCTTGTATTGAGAAAGTATCGTTCGATACTAGTGTGGACTCACTACATATCGAATGACTTGTGGCTCAACAATCTGGGAGGTTGAGAAGGATGTTTGTGGTGTATATTGGGAGTTTGGAAGGGGAAGGATCTCTGCGGGGCTTAGCGGTTGAGAAGATTTTGCATGGTATTGATGGGGCGATTGGTCTTCTAGAGCAGAGGGGTGATACGGAGTGCTCTGTTGAGTGGGATTGGGTGTTTGAGACAATTGACTTCCCATGTAGGAAAGGAGCTTGCATGAGTTGGAAACAGGGACGGCTCGGTAATTTGTGGGGTCCTGTGCAGAATATTTTAACGGGACCCTTTATAAATTAAACTTAAATTAAAATAGAATTATTAATTTATGGTCACAATATAATTCTATATTAAGTTATGTAATGACATAAATGTAACAAATGACAATTTAGACAAACTAGAACTAGAAGAAGTTTACTTATATTGAATAATCATGTAAAAATATTTATTCTACTAGCATTTTACAACAAGCTTTGAAGAAATAAGTGTTAGTATTTGATTGGATAGAAGTACGTAGTTGAAGAGATTGTGATTTACTAGATAGAAAAAGAGGAAACATCAATATATCTATATCTTTTTAAATAGATTATTATGGAATATAAACAATTTCATCGATAATTTTATATGTTATAATGAATATGTTAGAAACCTATGTAACCTTTTAATTATATAAACTACAAGATAATTGACTCTACTTAAAAAAATAGGTCCAAAAATTGGGGGCCCTGTTCCATGTCACTTGTTGAACATGCTAAGAGCCGCCCATGGTTGGAAAGGAGAAGTGTGACATTTCCCGGCTGTAATATTATTCTATTGGGAAATTCCTGGGACATTCCACTACTTATGTTGTCTATTAAAACCATAACGGCTAGTGTATTGGGAATGTGTTCCCGAATAGTGAGGAGGGGTGGGTTGGGAAAAGTGGTTTTTTTGTCGAGGGTAATGATACGGTCGACCACTTTACAGAGAGGGTGTGAAACAAGACTGACGTGGTAAGGACTTTTTTGTCCCGTTGTTTCAAAAAGTTTTGAAAGTTGGTTGGTCACCGAGGGAGGGCTTGAATCGACGTCGTTTTGCTTCCAGTGGTCCTCCGATGAAGAATTGCGGTGTACCTCCGCCGCGAGCTTATGGTCTGATAATTCTTCAGACCAGTATTCGACAACTCCCATTTTGCTTTGTATTCCTTTAATTGAGACTAGCACCTCCTCATTGATTATTTGCATCCTTGTTGTTTCAATTTGAACATGGTCCTCTAGAAAATTGGGGATGATTGCCATATTTGTGTTGATGGAAATGACAGATCCGAAATGTTATGTGATGGCAAAGATAGAGTTCTCCGACCATGCTTGGACTCGGATACCCCGTATTGCCACACTTGTTGATCTTTTCTCCAGTTGGTCTGTAGGATTCCACATTGAAACATCCCAAACTAGGTCTCTAGCTGGTCGTGAGATGATGAAGCTCTGAGCTTTTTCCACTCTTTTAAAAATGATGATGAATTCAAAGTGTGATAAGACTATCAAGTCTTCAATTCCTTCTGCCCAGTGACCGAGATGTACATTGAGCTTTTCCAGACTGGTCTTGATTCTTGGTTTAAGTACTACCCCTCTGTGTAACCGTTCCTGCATAATAGGATTGACTTCCAAGCTAATTGTCTCTTGGTCCGACCCGCTATCTTCTTCTATATCTTGTGTCATGGACGTATGGTTCCTAGTGAGTGGTGGCGGTTGTCTGTCGTTAAGGATGGTGGTATTGTCGGTTTATCTCTCTTACCTGTTAAGATTTGTTGCCCGTTGGGAACTGTGGGGAACGGGGCGGAATTGGCCTTTGAGGTATGGCCGTCTCTAGTGAGATTTTGTTCCCGTCTATGGTTATTCCATTTGTTGCTTCGATCGCTACTCGTGCTTCTAGCTTTGTTTTGTATTCTATGAAAGTGTACCTTGTTTGAGTTCAGATCCTGGGGGATTTTGGGATTCGGAGTCCGATTATTCTACCGAAAGCGTCATACGTTTTCCATAAGGTGTCGATTCTTGTGCTGTCGTTGATGTTATCGATGAACAGAGTTACTCCTGGTTCAGACTTCTGGTGTGCCATATTTGTAGTTGGTGATAACTATTTACATATCAAATAAATAATGTAAGTCATTTTGAAGATAAATCTAGATTATTTTTCTGTTCAGATTCATCTTCAAAACGATTTACATTTAAAATAGGAGGGAGTATGTTATTATGAAATCTAATAGTACGACCCATGTTTGTAATGTAACAAAGTATATAGTAACTGATTTTTCTTCAACAGCAGAACACAACTTTGTACACCCCTATAGTTTCGAAAGAAAAAAAAACTTTGTACACCCTTATCCTATCGTGATATAAAATTTTGTTGTGTTATATTATATGTGTCTCCTTTTAATTGTCCAAAGTAGTTGACTGTAGCTGAACTTGACTTAGAAGTTTTAGATAATTTAGGTTATCAAATTAGTAAATGTGTTTCTAATATTATATTAATAAATAAACATGCCTTACATGTTAGATATTAAAATCATACCCTATTACTATTTGAGTAATTTTTTCAAAATGTGTCATGTTAGGGTTTTGCAAGCTTAAACGATACAACCTTTTACTGACATAGTCCGTACATAATCTAAAAACTTGCATATATGCTAAATTTCTACACCAAACCTATTTTATACTTATCCAATTCTGATAATATTTTGGGTTTACTGTTTATGTCAAACTTATATCTATTATATCCAAAATTTTGATCATCAGGAAAGACTTAGTGCACAAGTGCAAAGGTAAGGATAAAAATGGTCAAAATACATAAGTTGAGATTTTTCCAAAGACATTATCGGGACTTTATATTTTTATATGATTCATTCACCATATCAAAATACTCTCAAATATCATAGTCATTATGAAAGACATTCTTCTAATTTTCAGATAATTTTTATTCTAGAAATGTAGCTTTTAATTCATGTTATACACTATTTTCCTTAATAATTAATACATAAAATTGCCTAAAAATAGAAAGAAAGAACTCTACACATTAAAATAAAATTTTCACATGGTTAAAATGGTTACACACAGTCATAAAAAAAATATTTGGAGCCTTAACCCAAATTTATAAAGAGAAATTCTCACATTCTTGTATTTCTCTCTCTCCTCTGGAAAATACCCAAATCAAGTAAAAATTTCATGAAATTTTAACACGTGATAGAGAATGATATTTAAAGCATAACCCTATGGGAATTTTGAAAATTTGAATTTCCAATAATTATGTATGAATTTTGAGAGCTGCTAGATTGCAACAATAATATAAAATCGGTTATTGATCCAAATAACGCGATTCTAACTCTCAAATTTCTTAAAAATCTTCCTTTTACCTTGGGTCAAGTTCAGCCTATAACCTAGTTAATAAAATAGGTAAAGCTAGATTCTTTACTTAAATTTTCTCATTTATCTATTTTGTCTAAGTATATCTTATATAATAAGGTCTTCCCACTGATCTAAGGATACATTAGAACATCCCAAGGTCAGAACAGTACTCTTAGCTTGCCTCCCATGTTTTTCATCTCCATACACCAAGATCATACTGAAACTCTTCTAAAATCACAAGAAAACTCTTCCTTTGATCTTCCGTCGAACTTCCATACATCAAAACCGCACAAAACCAGAGGCAAAATGTGAAGGACGACATCAGGAAGTACTGCCCAGAAGCTCAAAGTTGTTTCCCAACCGAAGGTCAACCGACAAAGAAGCTAAATAATCCCGATGTGAAGGATTAGATAGTTATAGCTTCCAAATCCTGTAAAAAACTCAATTTTCTAAAACTTACAACCTCAATAAGTCTTATGTGTGAATTCCTAGATTAATTACAACCTTTTGATGAGTACATTCGAGTTTAAACAACTTTTTGTCTAAAAACTTGTTTGCTAAGTTTTGACGTGAAAAAGACTTCAAATTGAAAAAATTTCACTACTAATCAACTTAGAGTCAAATTAGGCACATACCCATAAAATTTGAGCTATAAACACCATCTGGATCATCATTAAAAGTGTCATTCGAGAGTGGTTAGAGACCATGAAAGTTGTGTCCGGTACCACAGACACCGTGTCTGGGAGCCCGAATCACGCATGGATGGCGGCAAAAAGTAAAAAATGCATAATTAGGGATGTTCGTGGCCATGGACACCGTGCCACAGATGCTTAAAAATTTTAATCTTCTATAAATTTGAATTTTTTGTTTAATTTGATAGATTAGGGTCCGTGATCGCGAATACTAGGTTCGCGGTCATGGACAACAGCAAATTTTGACCTAATTTGACTCCCGAAACCCTAATTTAGGTTAGTTTAGATCTCACTTTTAATTTTTGTAAAAAATGCGAAAAAAACCCCAAAAATATAAAATCTTGCACACTTAGGTTAATTAACTTTATAATAAGTCTTTTGATTACATTAGTAAAGGAAATATATCTTTAAAGGGTAGTTAAAGCAATTTCAACCCTGAAAAGTTATATTACGTAGCCCCCGAACCCAAACTTTACCTTTCCAAGTTTATCTAGGTTAAAACTTAGGTGACGACTCGTAATGGGTTTCAGTGAGCTATCTTTAGGTTATAACGAATTTTGTTTTATAACATAGTTCTTAAACTTAGGTTATAAGTGGATCTAGAACCTAACCAGATACTAATCACATAACAACATAGGATAAGGTTCGAAAACCTGGACTCACAAACAGGTGATGTTGGGGACTTAATTATTAATTTTACTACTTTAATTTTAAGATAAGAAGATCAACTCGAAAATGCCATAAAATGCTTTATCTTATTGTTTGATTTACTTTTGTGTGCATTATTTTCTTTTATACTATTGCTTATCATATGAGAGTGTCGAGGGACCACACACACCAATTTTACCTGGACTTGCTTTAGGTGGTCCTTGTTTGAACTCACACCTTTAGGTGATGTGAATAAGTGGGGGAAAATAGGAGGATGTGATAGCCTCTAGCACCTCTTCGGCAGTACCTTTACCCAACCTCATTGTTTGGTCAGTCAAAGACACGCCCGTAGACACACACCTCATGATGAAGTATGAAACATGGGGAAGCCCAAAGAGGATAGCGTGTAAAACCCTATCTTTCTGTGGTGACCTGGGCCCCTCACTGGCCCTAAGCACCTCTGTGTATCATCCCATACCCGATCGATGGAACTGACTAGCTAGAACATGCATACTAGCCCCTGTGTGATCTTCCTCTGTGACTAATCTATGTTTCTTGACTCTTCTTTGGTTGGTATTACCCGTTTGGTTGTGTATGATTACTTTCTTTTTCATTGGATTAGTCTTTCGGCTCAAAGCCCCATTTTAGTCTAGGTGAGCCCTTTGTTTGTGCTTCGGCCCAAAAACCCTAGATCTAGGTGATGTCTATTTCGGCACAAAGATTCCTAAATATGGATCATCCGATTTGACTCATTTAGGTTTAGGCTCGCAACAAAAGAAAATCCACTTGCATTTGAAATAATTCATAAGACTTGAAATTTTAATCGGAATTAGTCTCTCACTTGAACTTTGAAATCTCTACTAGCTCAGTAGCCCATTCATATTCTATATAATTTCTTTTTGGCCCAAGTGCCCCATCATCAAGATATCTCGAGTGCCCACTCACAGCAAAGAATACGTTCCAGCCCAAGTGCCCCATCCCTGAAATGTTATGGCCTATGTTCCTCACTTCCAATTCAAAGACACTTTAGGCCCAAGTGCCACATTCTCGAAACATTCAGGTCCAAATGCCACACTCACAACTCAAAGCATTTCGGTTCAACTTCCGATTCATATTTTTTAAATCATATTAACCCACGTGCCTCACCCTTGCAAGACAATCAAGCCCAAGCACCTACCCACATCCCAAACACATTCTGCCCAGGTGCTACATTCTCAAAATATCTGGGCCCATGTACCTCATCTTTAGCCCAAAATACATTCCGGCCCAAGTGCCACTTTATCAATACATCCTAAACAAGTGTCCATTAAGAGACTAGAAACATTTTCGATCTAGAATTTTGATCAAATCCCTTCTGTTGGCTCTTGTCTTTGCTAATGAGTGCCATTTTAAAATCAGACAAGTCCAGGTCCTAAGCATGGTGGAGGAAGGAAACCCAATAAACATGAAGGTCCGGTTGACAGTTTTGGAGCAGAAGTATAAGGCCACCATTGATTCCTTGGAGCAAAAGTATAAGGCCACCATTGATGCCATGGAGTAGAAACATAAGTTCACCACTACTGCCATGGAGTCCAATTATGTCGCTATTATTGAAGAACTAAGAGATAAAGTCAATTCCCTCGAGGCCGACAACCAAAGGAAACCTGTAGGAAAGTTTGTCAACCCCGTGCATGAGCATGACTACATTAAAATTGACTCCATCGGAGCCTAGGGCCTTGAAGAGGATAACCAACTAGCTGTAGACTTCAAGAGGGCCTTGAAGAGGATTTAGTGCATGGAGAAAGCCAACAAACTAGATGGCTTCACCAATTTTCCATGCCATCGTATCTTGGGCTCGATCTCCCTTTGAAGCTGAAGCTACCCACACCTGCTCTATACAAGGGTTTCTTAGACCCGCAAATCCACTTGACGATAGAGAGATGTCCATCCTCTAATTAAATGACATGTAGAAGGTCAAGGTGCTTTGCTCGTTACCTTGATGAAGACCAAGACCTATAAAGAAATTTATGAAGCTTTCCTATACCATTTCTAATATGCTAAGAATCTCAAAGTCACCAGGGTTGATCTTGCAAGAACTTGACAGACAGAGATTGAATCAATGTCCAAACTCATCAAACGATGGAGGAGGAAGGATGCTGCCATGTCTACTAAAATGGATGAGCACGAGCAAATCATAATGATCAAGGACAATATGCAAAAACAGTACAATAGTGAAATAAGTTGCAATTACTTTCCCAATTTTAACATGCTGATGGGATAAGTGAGGGTCAAGGAGGAAAAGATTTACAAAGGAAAGCGAAAGCTAGGAAAATCCAAAACTCAAGGCGTGGGTGTCAAAACATTTAAGGCAAAACCAGCCAAAGCAGCTTCAGTTTCATACCTAGCGAATGTTGTGCAACAACAAAGAGTCTCAAGACAGAGTACCAAGGCCTCATCCCGACCGAGGATGTTCTTCACACCGAGACAGTTTACCAACATCGGACAACCTCTCAGTCAAGAACTTGAGAAGCTATAAGAGAAGAACCTACTACAACCTCTCACGCCTTATCATGTGGTTACCCAAGCCGAGGAACTTCTCAACCAATTATGCCAGTTTCATCACTTACAGGGCTTAGTACGGACGACTCCAGAGCGTTGAAGCATAAGATTAAGGATATTGTTGAACAAGAGCTCCAGCTCATTGGCTAGGCTAATGGCTAGTAGCATTTAGTTGTTTTAATTTCCCGTTCTTTTGCAATATCATAAAAATTTTATTCTTTCTGTCATTTTAATTTCTTAGATTTTCAAATTTCATGAGTTCTTTGGCTTTTTTGCTCAAATAAAAAATGAAGTGGGAAGTTTATCTATCTTGTACTGAAATACCCCAAAATATATATATATATATATATTTATGTCATTCGTATACATCGTAAATTATTAATAGCCTTTTTATTTTAATTGTGAACTCAATATCTAAAATTTCCATCTTGTCGTTGTTGAGTATAATTATTGTTTTTATTTATTATGATTTGATCATTTTAATATGGTATTAATCAAGCATATTTTTGTCATAGTAGTTATTCTATCATTATACATACTTTTGAAAGATTCGTATATATTTGATAAAACAGGAATGTGTATATTTATGTTTTTCAGAAAAGAATATGTCTTTGAAATCTTGATTTGTGGTCAATTGACTTGTTTTTCATAATGCCTCGGATTTGATTTGTTTTCCGTTGTGATCGTTTAATGATTTGGTTTGTCATTGAAAAATTGCTAAGAGTACTTTGTTTTTGAATCATCATTGACATTATCAAACATGAGTATGTTAAAAGGGAAATTTGGATGTTGATTTTGAAGATTTTGCCCTGACCAAACATTCTTTCAGATGTGTAAGTTCGAACAGGTCCTGAGCATTCCCTAGTTTAATACTGTTTGCTGTGTCCGAACATATGTCCGAACTTATAGGTTCGGAAGCATGCGAGGATCAGTCCGAGTGTGAGTCTCGACGCTGGTCTGAACTTATATGGTCGGACGCATGTTCAGACGCGCATAAGGACATTGTCGGACTTGCGTTTGAACTTCCAAGTTTGGACAATAGTCCAGACAACTCTGATTTTTGGCTTCGACTTGTGTTCAAACTTCCAAGTCCGAACATAAGTCCGGACATATAGGTTTTGAGTTTGATCCTTGTCTGAACTTCCATGTTTGGACACAAGTTCGAACGTCCCTAATTTTGAGTCTCGACTTGTGTCCGAACATCCATTTTCGGACACAAGTTCGGACGTCTCCCAGAATTTGGGTTTAAAGCTCGTTTGACTTCCATTTTACTTTCCGTTTGCAGCGTTACATTTCCAAGTTGTAATACTTCATATTTTGGTAAAATCCATGATGGTACAAAGTTTTAAATTATTTTATCATTCAGCTAATATATGATAATTATTTAATTACTACTTACATTGGTATATTGATATCGTTATAGTGAGCTCTTATTGTTAAAATAACTACTTTGTTAATACTCTATTCCAGTTTATGTTTTATTAGTGAATATTGAGAATAGTGTTAAATACATATTTTATTGTACTTATGAGAGATATATTAGTAATTAAGGGACAGGGAGGTAAATTAGAAACAAGGAGAACTAACCTAATTTATTTCCTTTCTCTTCTTCTTTCTCCTTCTTCCTTCCTTATTCACGACTGTCTCCATTCTCTTCTTGTATACGTCTCTCTTCAAGCTTCTTATTATTCCTTCCACATCAAATATCTCTTCACGCCATTGAAATCCCTTCGATCAATTGCTACCAGTGACAAGGAACTCTCTTCTGGCTCTCTTCCCATGCGTTATCTCAGGTTAAATCTCTAGGATTCCGAGTACATCAGCGGTGGGTGCTATTGATTGGGCGTGATTGTCTTTGCATATTGGTTGAACGTGGATTCCACGTAAGCTACCGTGTTCACTTCATTTACTCCTACGTGAATGGTTGTTATTTGGTGAATTTGCTTGAGCTTTGATGATGGATTTATTATGAATTTTGGTGGATTACTGGGTTAAGATTGATTAAGGATTGATAGTGGATTTATTATGAATTTAGGTGGATTGAGGTTTATCAAGAGAAGTGATTTTTGAGATGGGTGATATGTTTAGACTGTGTGGTATTAATTTGGGAGACTTTCACTGGGTTATTTTTATGATGGTACACATTGGTACACATACAATTAAACATATTACGCTGCGACCACTATATCTGCTAACAGGAAATTTGTAGGATAAAACTATATACAAAATGAATAAAATAAGTAACTAAACCTACAACTCTACTACGGGTAGCAAATAAAACCCGGTCGGAGTATAGTGTAAATATATTATGACCGAGAGTATCGAACCCAAGGGACTTATAGAAAACTAGTCCTAATCCGGGCAAAAGCCTATTCTATAACAAGGGGGAAAAGTAAATGTGATTCTAAAGTAAATGTAACACCCCTACCGTTAATCCTATGCTTACCGTCTAATCGTCCTGATAATCCTACTACGTCGCAGCGGAAATACTACTACTACTACGGCGGGTGATACAACGCCGCTAACCGCCCATACGGCTAGCAAGGCTATTACTACTTACAGTGACGGTCTGATGCCTAAGTATACCGAGCTACTACATTACATACCGAATACAAAAGATAACATTCTTACATTACCGGATCACCGAGTATTTAAAGTATTTAATTACATCCCTTTCTAATTTTCCCAAAAGAATGAGTTTCTACCAACTACTCATCTATACCAATTCCCCATCCTTTCATTATCCAAAAGGGTGTACCCTATGGTACACCGGCTAACAAAACCATACAGCCGTGTACAACACAGTACACCTTTCACGATTCATTGTTTACAGACAAAAAGAAATCAACTAAGATCTTCATCATCTTCACCCTTCTCGTGTACTTGCGTGTAGTAAAAACATCGCCCCAAGGGCTCAACAAAAGCTGCGCATAAACTCCGCATATACCGCGTGCTAACTAGGGTACGCCGACTATTTACGGTCGACTGTACATGCGGTTCATAAATTTCATACATACATGCTTTACATACATCATGCAATCATGCTCAATACAATACACAATAAAAGCAATGATACAATAGTGCACACAATACTTACCTTCACAAGTGTTAGCCAAGTTACGCATCCGGGTTAATCGGTATGCAGTTTACTCTTTTACTCATTACACAATGCTTTCTCTTACTTACACTTACTTACTTTTCCATACTTATTACTCATTCTTACTTACTTACTTTTACTCATGTTAAGTCGGTGTGACCTCCGGCCCGGGGACTACACCGTCCCACCACCGGGATTTACTTGACTCACCAATCCGGGATGCTACCCATTTAAGGGGTTTGGGCCGCGGACCAGTTTAAGAGTCAGGACTTGGATCCAACCTCTTGTGTCCCCTCATCCTCACGCGTGGCCGAAACTATATCGGACTTCTACTCATTCCAATTTAATTACCAATTTAAGTTATATTGGTTAGCTTGTTAGGAATCAGTTAGAAGTCCAATCACAACGCATTCGGTCACAGTACAATACATCATACATACACACACTCATATTCATCCATACATTTCATGAATTATACAAACTATGGTTTATAGACAATATTCAACAAGATACAACACTACATTTTCACAAGTAAGCATAATAACTCCGATTCGTGCACTCATCTTATTTGGTGATCAATTAGCACACAACACACAAATCAGAGTAACCATGGTAGCATACGGGGCATGAGGAATTCATACCGTTCACCGCTGTACTTGTATCCCAACTTTCCTTCGGTGCTCACAATTTAAGTCCTATAACATACATGTGATCGAGTGATTAATTATCTAGAATTAAATTAACTCGTATTCCTATTGCGTTTCCTAACTCATACTTACTATTTCTTTACAATCTTACACTTACACATTATTTACTTGCACTTCATTACTTTAAGTTTATTTCTTTACACAACAAGGGTGTACTTCTACATATTTTATGTGTGTGTGTATACATATACATATATTTATTTTAATTTTTTTTATGTGACTCGACCGACCTTACCCAAGGTCGGTCCCAAGGTCGGTCGAAGTCAGTAGGGAATTACGCTGGAAAATTTCAGGGCCGACCGACCTTGCAAGTCCGGTCCCAAGGTCGGTCCATTCCAGTGAGTTACATGACGGGAAAATTTTAGCCCGACCGACCTTGCATGTCCGGTCCCAAGGTCGGTCCATTCCAGAAGGTTACTTAACGGGAAAATTTTAGTCCGACCGACCTTGCATGTCCGGTCGCAAGGTTGGTCCATTCCAGTAGGTTTTGTTACGGGAAATTTTCTGGCCGACCGACCTTGCAAGTCCGGTCCCAAGGTCGGTCCATTCCAGAAGGTTTCCGTCTTTGTAAATCTGGGCTTGACCGACCTTGCAAGTCCGGTCCCAAGGTCGGTCCGGCCCAGTATTTGCATTTTTATTTCTGTTTTCAGTCCCTCTTCTTACCCATTACTTACCCATTGTTCCTACACTTATTCCCACATGTTTTAACACTAATTTAACCCTCTTAAAAAACCTTAGTTCATTCATTAACTCTTTACACATTTCTATACTAATTTACACACATAATTTTCCAAGTTTCATTTCAGCACTTACACTAGTTTATCCTAGTTGTGTTTTGCTACGGATTTTAGTTCTCCCTTCTTCCTTCTATAGCTCCCTCATCTAAAGTCATTTCTAAAGTTTCTAATGCCTTACACATCTCTCCTATCTTACCCTCTAACTATCTCAAATCAAAATCTGTTACAAGCATAAGTTTTTCACCTAGTTTCTAGTTCCTTAAGTGCTCTAGTTCTAGGTAAATTTTGACATAGTCTCCCCTATATTTTGCATTCTCACCACATCATTTTCACTCACATTCTCATCTATCTCACCTGTTAATACACAACAATAATATACCAAGCTCTTCAACACAAATACTACCCATTCAACACATTACATTCCTGCACTCAACATCCCATTCCCAACTATGTTTAAACAAGTTTTACATGTCTTTTAAAGGTTCAAAACATTTGTATTCTCTTACACATTACACTACTACTCAATACCATTTCCATTACTCATTTCAAACTACAAAAAATCTGTTACATAAAACATTCACAAGGTTACACAAGAGAGCATAATTCCTTGTTTTCCCTTCTAGTTTTCTTTCCTTCTTCTTCCTTCTTCCTTTCCTTTCTCTTCCCACCGGTTTTGGTAATTCAAATCCTCTAACACTACAACCCATTCATTCCACCATTCAATACAACAACTAAACCTTAATCATTCTTTAAAGCTTAATGCATATTTTAGGGTTTAGAAATTTCATTACCTTGCAAGGGTAAGTGAAGCTTGGAATGGCTCAAGAACAAGATTTCCCACTCTCCAAGGAAGCCAAAATCGGCTAGAGTACAAGGAACCAAACAAGGGTTTAGTCTAAATTTCGTTTTGCCCACAAGGGCTAGAAAAAGGTGAGGTTTCAAGAATATTTTTACCTCAAAATGACAAGGAGAAGGAGGTGGTTCTAATGGTGGTCTTGAAGCTCCAAATGCTACACACCCATGGAGATGAAGATGCTCATTTTCGGATTTTGAAAGGAGGAGAATACTATCCTTGATGAGAGGAAGACAATGGTAGTATTTTTATAATTTTTGGACAAGGTTTGGACACTCAACAAGAGAAGAGAAGTGAGTGTTTTTGTGTGGGATGCTCAAATCTCCATTGATGTCCGGTTGAAGAAGAAAGAAAAGAGAGTGAGGGAGGGGGTCTGTACGTGAGTGAGGAAATTGTGAGGGTAGGCGAGAGAGTGGTAAAGTGAGGTGAGTGTATTTGCTTTTTATTTCTTTTGTCTTGTAGTGCATTAGCACAAATTAATAAGAGAGTGTGAGAGAGGGCTCAAAATCGGCCCACACAGCACACACACACACAATTTACATTTTTATTTTTAAAAGTGGACACATTACTTTGGTTTAATTATGTTTCTACCCCACAACTTCCCGTTTTTGACAGTTTTTACTAATTTCTCGTTTTATTGATTTTATTGGTTCTAAAGCTTCACTAATATTTATTAATGACTATTTAGTTGACCAAAATTGTTACGAGTCTATTTGACCCGCTTAAAGTCACGTTTTCCCGGTTTCCTCGAAAAACGCGCTTTAAGGTTCGTTAGTGTTTTTAATCCGTTCTAAGGATCCGTTTTCTTCAGGATTTGTTCCCTCATGATTATTTAGACTTAATTAAGCTTATAAAATACTTATTAGCCTAATTAATCACTATTTTTAATTACGGGGTATTTCAGTACATGACTAATTAAATAAACTAACTTTGATTTGGGAAGATATCAATGCAAAAGTATCATATGACCAATAATCAAGGGTGGCAAGTCTCAAAGAGGATTTGTGTCTCGCAAAATGCGTATGCCGGGTGACATGCCGGACCTTGGATACCCGGCATAGTCAAGGCCTTGAATGTTCCGGACAACTTCCATCCGGCACGACATCCGGCATCGTACATTCCGTAAATACCACTTCTTGTTTCTTGGTTTGACAACAAGAACTCATTATCCATACCTGCATCGTGCATAGCCAATACCGTGAATACAACCAGAATAATGGGGAATAAGAGATTAATCCAAAACCATAGCATTTGTTGCCCCTTTTCAGAACAACAATATTAAAGACTACCGAGATCCTAATCTATCATATTCTTGCCCTTGTAAGCCTTAAATAGGACTTAGAGATAAGCGAATAAGTGGCTGACTTATTCCACTTTGCATGAAGACTAGAAACCTCCGTTAAGAAACTCGTAAATTCCATATATGATCATAAGAGTTTTACAAGGAAATTCATCCCTAACCAAAAACCTAACAAGGAATTCTACATCACCATCCACACAACTACAAGAAGAGAATACAAAGGGGGGAGAAGGAGATGTTCATAGCCTTAACCCGACAAGGTCTTCTTCTTCTCTTGCGTGAATGGATCCGTAGACTTCTTTGGACACCAACAATGGAGTGGGTGGAAATATAGAAGTGAATGACGTGGATTTGGTATGTTGAAGTGTAACAAATGATGTAGACTCTCGGCCTATTTATAGAGCTTCAATATGTTTTTTGCCAGGCGTCGTGCCGGATAGTCAGTAGCCGGCACACGTGGGAAATTTGCCCAACTGTTAATGGTTGAAACCACCAATTCCGCGCGAAACAGTGTATATGCCGGGTAGGAGATACCCGGCACCACACCCGACACTAACCAAATCACCAACGGTCAATAACTGCCATCATTTGGTCAACCGTGGCGACTCTTCACTTATGCCGGATGGGATCTACCCAGCATCGTATCCGGCAAAGCCTCTTTTCTGTTCTGTGCTCATGCCGTGTAGGATTAATCCGTCATTGAGTCCGACATCACTTGAACTTTTGCCTAGAAAATCATTCCTTGCACAGAAAAACTCACAAAACATAAGACTGTACAAATAATATACTTTAAGACATAATATAACATAAATAACATATATTTAACCTTATTTAGATAAATATAATACTAAATCTAACACATAAAATATGATAAGTCTACGGCTTATCAATATCGTAGTTTAAACCCTATTGATCTACTTCTTCGTGGTCAGAAGTACCCTTAGAAGGGTGTGCACACTTAAAAACTTAGAGTGAGGTGGGATTATATTTTGAAAATTAAACATATTGCGCTGAAACTACTATATCACAGTTTAAGCTCTTATGTTCTACTTATATATGGTCAAAAGTACCCTTAGAGGGGTGTGCACACTTAAGGACTTAGAATGAGGTGGAATTATATTTTGTGACCCCACTCGTTGAGGTGTTCGATGATGGAATTAGATTTTACGGCCCCACATGTTTGGGTGTCTGTTGGTTGCCGGTTGAAAGCTACCTTATCATTCTGAGGATTGGTGGAATGTGTGATTGAGATTTATTGTGCTCTTCTTTCTGTTATGGATTAATGTTGTTGATTTGTTTGTGATTAATTAATCACTTGTTGTTGTGTGGTATATCCATCAAACGTTCACAAATAAAATGAATATTACATGGTGAAATAGTGGTATACTCAGTTCATCTAATTTGCACGGTCCTTTTGTGTGTTGCTTATGTTTTCTGTTCGCAGGTAATGTAGCTGATTTGGATACAAAAGTGTGATAGTTGGGTTTGAGAATTGACATAGACATCACAACGAATAATTTAAAATATTTGGATGGCTTATAGCTTCACAAAGACTAATTATATTTCTCAGATGGTTTCGTATTTATTTACTTGATGTTTTGATGTTTTGATTTATTTATTTATTTGTTTATTTGATTATTTTTATCGGGTTAAGGTTGAAGTTTCCTTTTATTTAGTTTTAGCACTCACAAGTTTAGTGAGTGTGGCGGTAACTTTAGGTTTTGTCTTCCACTGCTAATTAGATTATAGGTTAAAATTGGTTTTAATTTAAACTTCAACCTTAATAAATACTGGCTAGTTTTTAGGGTGTTACATGTACCATCAATAAGAAACGCTAATTTAACCAAATACTCTTGTTCATTAGCAAACATCTTTTAAAACTAATGTTCATGAAACTATCATTTTTTTTGAAATGGAACATAAAGACTTGTCCTTTGTGTCCGAATAATTGAGCATGCTTTTCGAGACGCCACAACCCATTCCCCAAAACCTCCAAAACCCAAAAAGGGAGCACACACTTGTTAATTTATTGTCACAATCCCCAAAACAATAATGGGGGCAATCTGAGTTAAGTTCGTTAATATGCTAATGGTGGGGGTGCGAACTCCTCACTTAAGATTTGCCTACTGATTGTCGATTGAGAGAGTTGCATTTGACTCCTTTATTCAGATTGGAAGGCCTCACATTTTTCTTAGGTATTTCTCTCTAGCTTGCATATTACACTTGAGGGTATGCGAAATGTTTTGCAACAAAATATTTGGGTGGGGAAATGACATCCAAGTTTGCGACCATAATCCAAACAAGCTTGTGTTTCAGCGAGAGAAGGGCTAGGAGGAAGAGAGCTAGAAGGATTTGTCTAAAACTCGGAGAAAGGGGATCGAAATAGAGGATGACTTATAAGTGTATACCACAGATTTGGGCTGAAGGTGAGAAGAGTGGAGTGGGGGAGGTAATTGAAGGATTGGAAACGACCTGGAGAAATGAGATTTGAAGGGATTGGGGCAAAGAAAGAAAGAGAGAATTGGCTAAAGGTGAGAAAAGTGGAGTGGGGGAGGTAATTGAAGGATTGGAAATGACCTGGAGAAAAGAGATTGAGGGGATTGGGTCAAATAAAGAGAGAATTGGTTGAGAGTGGGCAAGGCTTGGAGGATTGGTTGAGAAAAATGGGTGGTGCTGGTTGGGCTTCAAGAGCTAGAGTGCCCGCAATAACTTTGGAACCGACAATTGAGACATTCTCGCAGCGTGAGAATTATGGCTGTAACCTGACAATTACTTTATGCCAACTGTTTCCCATGAGATATTAGAATCCCACCCAGAAAACACTCTATAGCTGTTGCGCTTGTTGAAAATCCTCCATACGTGATCACTGCTTTTTTAGAACACTAACGACAGTGAAACGTTCCAAAAAAATCATTTAATTTTACTTTGACCGATACCCCTTTGATTCACGTTTGTTCGCATGCCATATGTTCCAGTTGGCGAGACGATGCACGGATTATTGATTTCAACGAATTTGCAACATGTGCTTTAGGAATTACCAAGGTGGTTGTGTCCACTGTAGCAAGAAATGAACTGACATCGACACTTTTCCACTTGGATCCTACACCCGTCACCCAACCTTCATCTTCCTTACTTTCCAAGATCACACCTTTTGTTTTATAGGACTTCATTGACTGTATCAGTCAATTTAAAAATATCATGACATATTGTGGCTGATGGCACCACCGAAGTTTCCGGTGGTGTTTCCTTATCATCACCACCCATCACTGAGCTCGATTCACCTTATCTTAATCTGAGATCACACTAGTAGAAAAAATGTTTTTAATGACGGCGTTTAAACCACGGTTAAAAGGAAAACCGTGGTTTAAAGTTTATAAACCACGGTTTTCATAGAAACCATCGTTTAAGGTACACGCCAGAGTTCATATACCACGGTTGCCTAGGAACCGTCGTATACAGGTTACTGATATACCACGGTTTTCCGGGCAACCGTGGTATATAGTACATGCCAGAGTGAATATACCACGGTTCTTTGGGAACCGTCGTATATAGGGTACCTATATACCACGGTTCTTTGGGAACCGTCGTATATAGGGTACCTATATACCACGGTTCCTAGGCAACCGTCATTTATATTGCACATCTTACTATATTAAACCACGGTTTTTTTGTCAACCGTGGTATATAGTCTAGGCGGGATTTTTACTTTTCGGCCCTTAATTTAACGCGGTTCTTTCTATCTATTCTCTTATATTCTCACGCTAATTTTGGAACCCAAACCGACGAAACTCTCCAACTCTTCTTCTTCATTCTCTTCAATGTCACGGTAATTTTGGAACCCAAACCGACGAACATGCTGTGCAACTCTTCTTCATTCTCTTCAACCTCACGGTAATTTTGGAACCCAACCGACGAACATGCTCTGCAACTCTTCTTCATTCTCTACAAGTTCACGGTAATTTTTGCAACCCTCACCGGTGCACAAGGAACATGCTCCGTCCTCACTCATTCTCTTGTTTTTTGGTATTTTTTGCAGCTTACAACTAGAACAAGGAACACATGCTCTACATCATCTCCACTCAGTGCAATTTTCGCAACCATAACCGGCGAACAAGGAACATGGCCTCCATTCTTCATTCTTCTCACGGTAATTTTGCAACCCACCGCGAACAAGGAACATACTACGCCAGAGTTCTCCACTCATTATTTTGCAACCCTAAATCGCAAACAAGGGGCATACATGTTCTATAGCCTCTTCATTCTCTTATGTTGCTCTGTTTGAGATCTGCAAAACGACGCTACTAAATCGCCGGCGATTTTGAAAAAGAGTTCATAGACTATAAACCACGGTTATATGTATAACCGTGGTTTATTCATTGATTTTATAGATAATATACCACGGTTTTGACATTTAACCGTCGTATAAAATGACTTTATACCACGATTCTGAACTTGACCGTCGTTTAAAACCGGTGAGGATCGCGTCCAAAAACGGCCTTAAACGACGGTTATGTGCAAACCGTGGTATATAGTCTTCTTTTAAATGACGGTTTTCAACCGTGGTATATAGGCAATTTTCTATATACCACGCGAGCATAAACCACGGTTCCTAACCGTGGTATATAGGCAAAATAATCGTGGTTAAAAACATTTTTTCCACTAGTGTCACCATTCCAGAAATTCGCAACAGCAACTACAACCATTCGGCCATCGAATATTACTTCCACCTCTTCATTTATAATTTTAAAAATGTTGGTCTCGATTGAGAGGAACACTTCCAAGTTCTCTGGTAGATTCTTCAAATCACATTCGATCTTAATTACCTTACCGACTTTTCCCGTAATCTGTTTTATGGATGCCTCACATCAAGCTTGGGGAGGAATACCCCGTATGGCAATATTAGTGAGGCGAATTATGCCCGCAATAACTTTGGAACCGACAGTTGAGACATTCTCGCAGCATGAGAATTATGGCTGTAACCTGACAATTACTTTATGCCAACTGTTTCCCATGTGATATTAGAATCCCGCCCAGAAAATGCTCTATAGCTGTAACACCCTGGATTTATGCCTTAAATCATAGTTTATGAAATTACAAATCTAACGGTGAAAATGGCTTCTAAAACGGACTTCAAATGAGTCCTAAAAGGGCAAAATGAAGTCGGTCCGAACTTGTGTTCGGACGTATGAAGTTCGGACACAAGCCGAAGAAAACAAACTGCAGAAAACCATTTGTCCGAACTTGTGTCCGGACATTGATGTTCGGACACAAGTCGATAGTTGAAAAATCAGAAACATCAAGGCGTCCAAACTTGTGTCCGGACTTTGAAGTTGGGACACAAGTCGAGTTTTAAAAGTATGAAAATTCTTTACGCGCGTCCGAACGTTAGTCCGAACTTGCAAGTTCGGACATAAGTCGAGACTTGCAAGTTGAACCCATCCTCACATGCTGTCCGAACATTGACGGTCGGACAGATGTTCGGACACGACTATACTGCAAAAACATTTAGAACTCTCGGGGCCTGTCCGAACATTGATGTCCGAACGGACATTCGGACAGGTCCCTGCATGCGATTTCAGAACGTAAACCAGAGACAGAAGACAATCCAAAACTTATACAAATCCATGTTAAAGATAACATAATTAACACATAAGCTGAAATAGCACTTTTACCATTATATACAGCTGAAAACTTCTTGTAACCCAAGGTGCTACCGCCACATCCAAACCCTTGGATGCTCAGGCTAATAATCCAAGAAAACATTCAAAACCATTAACTCAACGTTGTAATTTCAATTTATGCGGAAGCTCAAAACTGTAAACCAACCATTAAAATGTAAATACAGTAACTTAAACATTGTACTTCAGAAATCCCATATCTCAGGTTATTGACTAAAAAATAATTCCTGTTTCCCTTAACTAGGTGATAGCGCGTTCCCAATTTTCCCATGTCAGCAATCAGTACCTGCGATCAGAAAACAACAACAAAAGCACGAAGAAATCGCGCAAATCAGTGAAACTGAGTAAATTCCATCTCATTACGTAAAATACATTTTGGAAACCTTCTTGCAATTGGATAAACAAAACATTCAGATTTTATAAATCAACATTCCAATTCCACTTTCCAGTAATCAATAACCAGCAAAATAATTAGGGAGCCTTTAACAGAATAACCACAGAAATAACCAGACAGTCACAAACAGACTGAAATACCAAATACCCTCACCCTAAGTCCTTAAGTGTGCACACCCCCCTATGAATAATCAGTCCATAGAGTAGATCATAGAGCTGAACTGCAGTCATTGTATGCAGCACAATATATATATATAATTCAGTGTAATCAATTCATGCTCATGGTGCAGAGAACCAACATGGTGAATCAGGGAGCACCACGAACCCCAAAGTAATTAAATCCAGCGAAGTGCTCCCAAAACCAAAATACATTTACAATATTCCAAACACCATAATTTTTATATCACGTGAAATACCACAATCCCAATTTACCAAAACGTTGGTAGAGTTCCTCAGAATACTTTTTGATAGAGAAATCATCCAGAATAATAAATCAACAATGAGCACAGAATTTACCTGGTCGTTTCCTTGACTCAGGAAGACGGTTCACAGAAATCACCAGTAACATTCGTCAATGACACCGTCGTCTAGAACATAATAATTCATAATCAGGAATCAAGGAACACAACTGAATAAATTAACACACTATTTACACGATTACTTTACCCGATATAGCTCTAGTTGGCACCAGAGAAGGATTTTGACCAAAGCACAAGAAAGAGCGTGAATTGAGAGTTTGAGGAAGAAGAACGTAGTGGTGGCGTGAAGAGGATGAAGAACGATCCACTAAGATCGTGCTTTAAATAAATAACTTAAGGGAAAGAAATAAATTTAGTAGATTAAAATAATTCTAAAGGAGTAAAAGAATTAATCACATAATGTAAATAATTTAGAAGGAACTCAATTGCTTCATATTATAATTGTTTTGGAAATATATTAGATGTTAACGTTGAGAAACATCGGAAGGAAAAGTCAGACTTCTAACAAGATATCCCATTAGTAAGTAAAGAAATAATTCTTTAATTTGAAATGGAAAAGAATTTATTTGGTTGTTGTAAAAGATAAGGATGAAGGATAAATATCTAATAAGGGATTACTTTATTTAATTGGAAAGGAAAGAAAGATTTAGAAGAGATTTTGTAATTCCAATATAGGAGAAGTCTTAAACAAGAAGGGAAGGATCTAGAATATACGTAATTTAAATCAGCAGAGAGAATATAAATTATTATTAGCTAGATTCAAGTTGAGAGAGGTAAAACCAGATTTGAGTTCTTAAAAGATATTTAATTAACTAAGAGGAAGTAAAATCAGATTTGAATTCTTAGATTCAAACTAACATAATAGTTTACAAAAATAAATGTTATACAATACTACTGTTGAAAGGAAAATGAAGGAAATGTATTTAATGCTGCTAAAATAAAATTAGATAACAAATTTCTTCCTAACGTTGGACTATACGACCCTATCATATTTATCTTGGTATAATACTCGCACCTCTTATACTAATCTTATATTATACTTATCCTAATTCCGGATTTCGGGGTATTTCAATAGTTGTTGCGGTTGTTGAAATTCCTCCATACGTGATCACTGCTTTTCTAGAACTTTAGGGGCAGTGAAACGTTCTGAAAAAATCATTTAATTTTACTTTGGCCGATACCCCTTTGATTCACGTCTGTTCGCATGCCATATGTTCCATTTGGCGAGACGATGCACGGATTAGTGATTTCAACAAATTTTACAACATGTGCTTTAGGAATTACCAAGGTGGTCGTGCCCATTGTAGCAAGAAATGAACTGACATTAACACTTTTCCACTTGGATCCTGCACCAGTCACCCAACCTTCATCTTCCTTAATTTCCAAGATCACGCCTTTTGTTTTTATAGGACTTCATTGACCGTGTCACAATAATTTGTGGCTGATGGCACCACCGAAGTTTCCGGTGGTGTTTCCTTATCATCACCACCCATCACTGAGCTCGATTCACCTTATCTTAAACTGAGATCATCATTCCAGAAATTTGCAATAGCAACTACAACCATTCGGCCATCGAATATTACTTCCACCACTTCATTTATAATTTTAAAAATGCTGGTCTCGATTGAGAGGAACACTTCCAAGTTCTCTGGTAGATTCTTCAAATCACATTCGATCTTAGTTACCTTACCGAATTTTCCCGCAATCTGTTTTATGGATGCCTCACACCAAGCTTGGGGAGGAATACCCCGTATGGCAATATTAGTGAGGTGATTCTCTGGGGATTCCGTCTTACACCACACAAATTACTTTCCATTCAACCAGATTCCAGTTCTGTCGTTTGAAGAAGCTAGTCTTTTTATTTTTGCACTGGAATATTACCAAGAACTCATAGAGAGATTTGCAAATGATATGTTCCACTTCTGTCTTTGCTTGGATCCTCTCCTGTATATCTTTAGGCGTCGTTTTCTTCTTTGTGCAAACTATTACACTTCTATCCAATCTTGGTGTAAGTACCGCAGAGAGAAACAATTTTGTTGACCCGGTAGATTCCTCAATTTCATGCTGGAGTGCATTATTATTAGACTTGTATTAGGCGTTATACATGTACTTTTCTAGTTTGTATTTAGGAAATATATTACATGTATTTGTTTTCCCCTAAGCAGGTCATTGACCGCTCCCCTTCCTCTAGTCAGCGTGCCACATATATATATATATATATATGTTTGCACCGTCGCTTGATATACATATATAGAAAGTGTAACAGTGATAACCCAAATACTCTGTTATATTTCATTCTCCATCAATATACGTATCACCTCTATGATTTCATAGAGTTTTGTCAGGGTATCAAGAGCACAATCTAACTCAACCCTATAGAAAACTATGGCCGACGACGCTCTTTCCGGCAAGAAACCAGAAGCCACCGCCACAAACACCATCGATCAATCAGACCCCCTCTTCGTCGCCAACACAGAACATACGGGACAAGCCCTAGCACCCAAATTCACCGGGGAGGGTTTCTTAGGCTGGAAATGGACAATGCAAGAAGCATTGATCGCAAAGAACAAGATAGGGTTCATCGACGGGACGATGAAACAACCCGATTCTAGCGATGTTCTTCGCACGGCAGCATGGAGGAGGGCGAAATCGCTGGTGGTCTCGTGGTTAATTTCTTCTCTTTCCCCAAATATAGACCGTAGCGTCATGTATGTCAGTGATCCCAAACAAATTTGGGATTGGCTATGCAAGAGATTCGAAAAGAAGAACTCTGCAACCCTTCACCACATTAAAACTCAGATCGTCAACTTGCGGCAGGGAGAAGACAACATCACGGACTATTTCATGAAGTCCAGAGAGGTTTGGGCACACTACGAACTCGCGCGACCTGCAGAAGAGTGTTCTTGCTGCGCCAACTGTAAATCGGTTGAAAACCAACGCAAGGCTCGATCAGAGGAGGAAGTTCTGCATTTCTTGATGGGTCTGAGCAAACCTTACTCCCAATTGAGAGCGCAGATCCTCGGGATGTCCCAAATCCCCTCTCTGGAGGAGATATTCTCCCTCGCGATTCAAGAAGAAGAAACGAGGAACAACATCGAGTCTAGAGAGGAGTCAGAATCGTCTGTTGCCCTAGCCGCTAGAGGAGGATCGAGTTTTAGTTTCGGTTAACACAAAGGCAGTGCGTCAACGGGAAATACCAAGAATCAGAATAGGAAGAACGTCGCCAAGCTCGCCACCAACTCCAAGAGAGACTCACCGAAGTGCTCCAACTGCGGTAAATTGGGCCATGGGCGCGACGAATGTTGGTGGTTGGTCGGTTTTCCAACCGACGAAACCAAGAAGAAATCAGAGATGAAGGTTGGATCGGTGATTTCAGAATCCTCAAGAGGCGCCAAATCTGTTCAAGACTCACCAGTTCATGGTTTCAGCACAGACCAATTGCAACAATTAGTTGCATATCTGCAGCAAAGGGATGCGACTGCACCAGTCAGACAGCCCAGCTTTGGAGAATTTACAGGTAACTTCATCACTTTCTTCAATTCTGAGCCATGTCTAAACTTTAATGCTGATAATGAACTACGAAATCTATGGATCCTGGATTCTGGTGCGACTGAGCATGTGAGTGGAAACCAGGATCTGTTATCTGATTGCTATAAACTGGATGCGAAGAAAAATATTATGCTGCCTGATGGAAATATGAACTGTGTGGTTCCTGTTGGAAATTTAGCTCATCGTGGAAAAATATGCCTGCACAATGTTTTACTGGTTCCATCTTTCCGGTTTAATATTATATCAGTATCTAGACTCATTGAACACTTCAAGATTTCTGTTGTTTTCTATAAAGAGAAATGTGTTGTGCAGGACCTTAAGAGAGATGTGTTCCTCCAAATTGGAAGACAAGTTAATGGGTTGTATGTTGTTGATATAGATTCCTTGTGTAGTTTTCTGTCAAATGAGAAATCTGTAACAGCTTGTTTTGATTCTAATATCCATCCTATGCATGTAAATTTGCCGAGCAATTTCCATCTTTGGCATGGTAGATTAGGACATATCTCTCTGAAAAGAATGAAGAGAATAATTGACATTAATATACCAAAAGGTTTAGAAAAATACCCTCTTCCGTGCACTACATGCTATAAAGCCAAGGCTAAACGCCTCAAATTTCCCACATCTGCCATAAAGACCACGGAACCCTTTGAGCTTGTTCATATTGACATTTGCGGTCCCATGAGGACACAAACCCCGAATGGCCATAGATATTTCCTCACTTTAGTTGATGACTACTCTAGGGCCACATGGGTTTCTCTACTTAAATTCAAATCCGATGCTATGGAACTTTTGAAAAATTTCATCAACTTAGTTGAGACCCAAATGAATAAACGAATAAAGATCATCCGTAGCGATAATGCCCGCGAGTTAGGAAAGTCCAAGGAAGGAACTGAATACTTTTTAAGCAAGGGCATCATCCACCAAACGAGTTGCGCTCATACTCCCCAGCAAAACGGGGTTGTTGAGCGAAAACAAGGAAATCTTATGGACATAGCCCGGGCCCTCCTCTTCCAATCGGGATTAGACAATAAACATTGGGATCTTTGCATAGACCATGCGGCATACCTCATTAATAGGGTTCCTAGCAAGTCCATTCAAAACTTAACCCCTTTTGAGAAGCTCTACGGCTCCAAACCCAAATACAACGACCTAAAAAGTTTCGGATGCCTCTGCTATATGACCAACATTGATCCAAGTAGAGGGAAACTTGAACCTAGATCCACCGTTTGTATATATGTCGGGAACCCGAAAAACACAAAAGGCTATAAAGTCTTGACCCTAAAAGAAAGAGAGCTTAAGATAGCGCGGGACGTCGTTTTTTACGAAAACGTTTACCCCTTAAAGGACAAAGAATGGGCCGACACCTCTAGTACAGAACCAGACCAGATGGACATCTTCCTTCCCCCTTCTTATCCCATAATGGAAGATGACTCTTGCACACCTCAGCTTTCTGAGGGAAGAGAAGAATCTCATCTTACCACCCAACAAGAACCACCCATCAGTGAAAGCCATGAGAGCCAACCTACCGAACTTAGGAGATCCACCCGAGAGCATCGAATTCCTTCTAGGTATGATGATTACATCCTTGCCTCTAGAACAAATCAAGGAGACCCCTTCTCCGTTATCTTAGCCCAGTGGTTTGATAACACAAATAACCATCCCAGAACACAAAATGGGCCCAATACCCTAACCGATCACATACCTAGAGCCACTATCCTCTCGAGTTCCCTTCCCCACAATACCAACAAACTCCTAACACAACTTCACAATGTCCAAGAACCTAACAATTACAAAACAGCAAGTAAGGATCCTAGGTGGATCCAGGCCATGGCCACAGAGTTCGAAGCCCTTAGAGAAAACAAAACTTGGACGATAATGGACCTACCAAAAGGCAAGAAGCCCACTAGTTGCAAATGGGTCTACAAGGTCAAACTCAAAGCCAATGGGGAAGTGGAAAGATTCAAGGCGAGACTAGTTGTCAGAGGCTTCACTCAGAAAACCCGGGATTGACTACGAGGAGACTTTCTCCCCCGTAGTCAAGATGACAACCATTAAAGCTTTAATAATAACCGCCGTTAAGAACGGGTGGATCCTTGATCAGTTGGACGTCAACAACGCTTTCTTACACGGAGACCTCCATGAAGATGTCTACATGACCATACCCGAAGGGATAAAAGTCAACAGTGACAACAAAGTTTGCAAGCTTCACAAATCCCTCTATGGTCTAAAGCAAGCTTCCCGCCAGTGGTACGAGAAACTTGCTACCTTTTTACAAGAATTGGGCTTCCACCATTCACAAAATGACTATTCCCTGTTTGTTAAGAAAAGGAAAGACAGCATCACCTTACTAGGAATATATGTCGACGACATCCTTGTTGTGGGTAATGACACCAAAGAAGTCAACACCCTAAAAGCCAAACTAGACAAGAAGTTCAAAATAAAAGACCTTGGCAGATTGAACTTCTTTCTTGGAATAGAGTTCCTAGAGACAAACAACGGAATAATCATGACCCAACAAAGATATGCAAACCAAATCCTCAAAGACTTTGATGCTCAAAACATTCGATCCTCCGTCTCTCCTCTCCCCATCAATCTAAAGCTCTATGAGGACACCGGCTCCAAATTGGAAAACCCTACGACATATCGTTGCCTCGTTGGGAAACTCAACTTCCTTACTAATACAAGGCCCGATATATGCTATGCAGTCCAATTCTTGAGCCAATTTCTACAAAATCCTACCTCAGCTCATTTAGAAGCTGCCTACCACACACTCTCTTATGTCAAGGGAACATCTGGTTTCGGTTTATATTTCAACAAGGAACCCACCTACTCTCTAGAGGCATATTGCGATTCGGATTGGGCTTCTTGCCCAATCACGAGAAAATCTATCTCCGGATACTATATCCTCTTAGGGGGCTCCCCTTTAAGTTGGAAATCAAAGAAACAAACCACTATCGCCTTATCCTCCGCGGAAGCAGAATATAAGGCCATGCGACAAGTAACAGGAGAGCTGAGTTGGTTGAGCAGACTTTTCACCGAAATCGGTGCCAAAGACATAACTCCCATACCATTAAAGTGCGACAACCTCGCCGCCATACACATAGCTAGGAACCCCATCTCCCACGAGCGCACCAAGCACATCGAAATAGATTGTCACTTCGTGCGGGAAAAACTGCAGGCAGGGCTAATCTGAGTCGAGTACGTTCCTAGCACGCATCAGTTGGCAGATTTGATGACCAAATCTCTCACAGGTAAGAGTTATCGTAATTCTTTTGATGTTATGGGTTTAAAAAGGCAAGAGAAAAGGTAGTGTTTTGTTTTGTTTTGCAGGTACACACTCTCATGCGACCAGTGATAGAGACAAAGAGAGATCCTTCCATTCCCTGCGCACAGAGAGAAGGATGCACTCTTTGAGGGGGGGGGTATTAGACTTGTATTAGGCGTTATACATGTACTTTTCTAGTTTGTATTTAGGAAATATATTACATGTATTTGTTTTCCCCTAAGCAGGTCATTGACCGCTCCCCTTCCTCTAGTCAGCGTGCCACATATATATATGTTTGCACCGTCGCTTGATATACATATATAGAAAGTGTAACAGTGATAACCCAAATACTCTGTTATATTTCATTCTCCATCAATATACGTATCACCTCTATGATTTCATAGAGTTTTGTCAATTATTCCCCATTTACCTTACTGGTACTGTAAGCCATGATGCATTTTTAGCCATTGTGGGTGAAGGTTTAACAGTTAATCTTTGCACCCATTTTTTTTCCTTTGATTCGGTTTCTCAGTGGCTTAACAAACTGAGTTAAAATCCTAGCACCATCAACCCATAACCCATTTGTCACCTTTATGGCCAGTGTCGCCTGTTGATTATCTTCAAATCACACGAATTCATATCTAATGTTTGTCACCAGTCTACGTTTTGTTGGTCTGTTATCCTCCCAAATGAATGAAAAATTTTCCACAAGGTACCAAGGGTTGTTAATTCCTGCATATTATCTATAAAAAATGTGTTCGACTTTCGACGGTTGATGGTAGGAGAAAGAGGAGTTTTTGTAGAGTTGAAAGGAAAGGGTGTTTTGTGGATTTAGGTGGAGAAAAGTTGTTAGAGAGTAGATATGAGGGTGGCGATGGGGTAGTTTTGGTGGTATTAGCGGTATGATGAGGGGAAAGTTGGGAGATTAACGAAAGGGAGAAAAGGAAGAGAGATGAGAGAGAGATCCATATGTACTTCTCAATCTCATCTATATGTGAAATATCCATACTACCATTGAAAAAAAACATATTAATTTTTTGATAGTTCATATAGTATGAGATTGTGAGACTCGGTACGAGATGGACAAAATTGAGAAACTTCACAGAACAAGACTTGAAATGTTTAGAAGTAAAACTCCACTAACAATCATTTATTAATAGCTTGAAAACTTCTCACTTTATATATTCAACACTTTGAACAATCACCTCACGTCTAACTCTAGACTAAACGATCATGTTCATGAACACTTTGGTTCTCTCTCAAAGAACCCTCTTTTTTGTGGTAATAGCCTGTCTTTTTCAGATTTTTTTTCTATACATATATAGTAATGGAAATGTAACAAACTTCTTAAATTTATATAGAATACAAATCTAAGTAAAGATGAGATACTACTCCCTCCTTCCCTCATTGACCTTCTCTTTTACTATTTGGGCATGTCGTTTGACTTCAATATTTAACATATAAGATAACATAATTTGATAAATCTAAGTATTACACTGGAATCCTTATGTGAAAAATTACATGTTGTAGAATTTTTTTTTTAAAATTACGTTATCTTATATGTTTAATATTGAAGTGGAAAAACGTGCCAAAAAGCAAACAAGAAGGTCAAAATGGGTGGAGGTAGTAATTACAAACAAAACATCCTGTAATCTTGATCTCGATAATACTACTTATCTATGTTAAATATCTTTAACACACTAGTAAAAAACTCGATCAAGCTTATACTGAGTCAAGAAAACCAAATACGATCTTTTACTCAAAGCTAGCCTCAGAGTTGTTGAGATAATAATGCCGAGATCTAATATGATAACTTTGCCACATCAAAAACGTATAGTAAACATACTTTTATATTTTTTAAAGATAATTTCTTGGCTACATCCAAATGTAGCAATAGATGGCTACATATATGTACCTTTATTCTATGAAAATTGTACAACTGGAAAATAAAAAATATACGGATGTATATGTAAAGTTATACATTGTATTATGATATTATTGAAAAATTATACTAGATGTACATACTAACTTCTACAACTGTACAATAAATTTACAAAACCTGTACTTTTATATTACACAAACTATACAATTTTTAAATGCAGCCAAATATACGTACATCCACTTGTAACCAAGAATGTTTTTTGAAAGATTAGCCTCATCCTCCCCTCTAGTCTTTTTACTTCATTATTCTACTATTAGCTTAAAAACAATGTCATTAAGGAATTATGAGCATATATATATATAATACACATTTGCAATGATGATGTTCCTGCCAAATCCCTGTGTTACTTGTTGGCATCACTAGTGAGCTCATGATAATCAGAATGATGACATGCATATTATATAACTCAATAGTGAACAATTTAATAATAAGCCATACCTTCGTTCTTCCCAATATGTTAACTAATTAGAGATAGATTAGATCTCCTGTTTTGGGATCAACGGAAACAATCCTCTTAAAGCTTTGCTGCTGCCCTCTCTCTATATATATATGAATACAAGAATGAATTTCCAGTTTCTTACAAGATAATAACTGTATTTCTGTGATTTCTGTATACCACGAATAAGGGAATAATTGTTATATACCGATGGACTGCCCAATTGATGAACGCAGAATAAAGAAATGACAAAAAAATTGCGTTAGTAATGCCCTATGTTTTAAAGGAAAAGAAAAGTTAATAAAGGGGCCGGAGTAAAATTGGACTAGGATAAAAGAAAAAAAAAGGAACTTTATTATTTTAATAGTATTTACTTTTTGTCTCTCAATAATATGAGGTCTCACTTCTTTCCTTCTGAAATGTCAACCACATCTTCTTTCAACTTTTTAAAGAGGGCAAGAGTCATTCCTTCTCTTCTTAGACTGCCCCTCTCTTCTCTCTTTCTTTCTTTAAAGCTTTCAACCTTCCTCACCGTATATATAAATTGACACTCATGAACCTGCAGGCAAAACGATTTTTAATTGTTTCCCTTCTTTGTTTTTACCGGGGAAGAAATTAAAATTAGAAGAAGCTAGAGCATACTGAAGATATATGCTTTTTTTCATTTTTAAGTAAGAACTGATCCCAGCTGGTGCGCGCAATAGAAGAGAGAGGAATTATAAGGGTTTGGTTAAGCAACAATCAATCATGACTGAGGAATATAATCGAACGACATCGCCGCATGTGGGTACAAACTGGTGGGACATGGCTTCATCTAGAACATCAGCTACCGCTACTTCGTCTTCCTCCTCCAACTTAACTAGTAGTGGTAGAGGTGGGTATGTTGGTAGCGGTGGGGAGTGGCTTCTAGGAGGTTCAGGTGGTGGGATTGATGTGAGTTTAGTTAGACGGTCGTCATCTTCTATGGATAATCATAATTCTGGTGTCTCTGGTAACGGTATGGAGAATTATCATCATCCGGATGGTAGTCAATTGCAGGTTATGGGATTGGGTTTGTCTTGTCATCCTCACCAGTCCATGGATTGGAATCATCAGACTGCCCTCCTGTGAGTTTTTTTTTAATTTGATACTACATATAGAGTACTGAATTGTGTGTTACTAGTATTAATTTGGAGTGGAATATATTGATTATAAATGTGATGGTAGCTAATTTCACTATGGGCGTGCGTGTGGCAGTGAAAAGGGCGGAGAAATCGGCGGGTTTCGGTCGATGCTACAAGAAGGGATGGCGGCGGCGACGACAACAAACTCCACGAATTTCCAACACAATGAAACCGCCGGAGGTGGTGGAGGAATGCTGTTCGGATCACAGATGGGACAATGGAAACCCTCTAATTTGTCGTATTCAGAGAGATCATTATTCCCGCCTGGGATGCAGCAGCATACAAGTGGAAACAATAACATGAACGCTCCATCATCAGACCAATTTATGAAATCAATTGGAGGCGGTGGTACAAGAGGGTTTTCACCATCATCATCTGATCAATTAGGTTTATCATCATCAACATCAACATGTAGTAGAATAGATAACACTACATGTCAACAGGGATCATTATTGATGCCTCCATCTTCTTCCACCACTTATCACACTGCCTTGGATTCATCATCTTCTTCCTCAGTCTACGACAGTCCTAATTCATCTTCTTCTAGTCTTCTTCAAGGGTTGATTATCAGTCCAAACCCACCACCACAGTCGACATCATCTAATTCCTCCTATGGTTATCATCATCATCATGAACAGGATAATTACGTTGGTTTAACGACGTCGAACAACAACCATAATGAGAGTAGTTTGATGGGTAATTCAAATTGGCCACCACCACCACCACCAACGTCTTCAAATAACATTAATAAAATGATGAACCCACAGTTTTTGCGGAATACTGGAGGTGTTGTTGATGATAAGGAGCTTAACAACAACAACAACAACCAGCTGTTACACTTCACAAACAATGGTCCTTTCTGGAATAGTACTACTGATACGTCCGGAGATGTACGGCCTGGATTGTTCTTCCCTTCCCTTATGCAAAACCAGATGGGTAATAGTAATACCACTCCTATGCCCACATTTGAGGAGAAACCAAAGGTAGGTAATTACGCACATGAGTTACTACTATCTAGCTAGCTGATCGACTAGATAATTATTTATTAGGGCACTTCAAATTCCGTGATCAATTAAGATTGATATCATTAATACATTTGTTTTCCCAGATTTCACAGTACAATTCAACGGCCCCAACAAGTAGTGCTCAAAAGAAAACTTCAACCAGCGGTCAAATTACAGCAAGAACCAGCAGCGCCACCACTGCCGCCACCGGTTTGAAACGTTCAAGGGGTGAAACTACCATGCCACCGTTCAAGGTATATATCTAATCTATGATAATCGAGCTGGTGAAAATTACTTTAGTAGTATTAGAAATATATATGGTGGAGTCAGGAGTGGAGCGTTGTTTTTTTCAACTTTTTATGAGAAAGCGCCTTAACGACGCGAACAAAACATAAAGGAGGAAAACATATTACAATTTTTGTTGACAGGATAAAAGGGAAAGTAAGCTTTTTGTTACAAAATAAAAGACTTTACTTGAAATCGCTATCTTTTATATGTCCGTCTTCCGTCTTTTTATCTTATTCAATCAATCTCCATCGATATATCAATCTTTGTGTGTTGTTGTTGTTTTTTTGTAATAAGGTGAGGAAAGAGAAGATGGGAGACAGAATCACTGCGCTCCAGCAACTGGTCTCTCCTTTTGGAAAGGTACTCTACATGAATATTACATACTACTATTAATTACCCTGTAATGTATAAACCACGCACGCACGACTTACAATATATCATCTCTTTCATTTCATTTCATTTCATCTACTGTTACATATATACACATTTCATTCATTTAGCATTATTGGGTTTTTACTCTTTCCCCGTGTTTCTTCCTTTTTTGTCGATCTATATCTTTTCTAATCGTTACTTTATATATATGATGATTTCTACTGTTATTTTCATTTGCAATTTACATTCATCCATCTCATCATTTCATTATAACCCGCGTCTCTCTTTTTTTCTGAATTTAATTTGTTTTTTCACATGTGTTTATAAAGACGGATACAGCCTCGGTTCTATCAGAAGCAATTGAATACATTAAGTTCCTCCATGAACAAGTCAGTGTAAGTAACTCCCTTAATTTTAATACTTAATTCATTCATGATGTTTAATTCTCTTCATCAAGGTGCATGACAGATTAATTTGTCTCAAACTACTATATCTACATGGGAAAAAAAATAGCCAATTTCTTAAAAAAAATTAATGTTCAGATAAGAACATATTATATGTCATCAAGCAAATCTCGTGGAATTGACTCTCATTAAGCAGCAAATGGCTATCAACATTTGTGGAAATTTTAATGTTGGGAACGAATCTTACTTTATTTATTCTTTCAGTATATATTAGTACACTTGATCGATGACAGTAAAATCGAACATTAATTAAATATGCATTGCTAGCTGTACATACATTAATTGCATGCTATACCAATATTCCGACTTTTAGCTAAGAATAATAATGTATCATATCATTAGCACTCTTATCTATAAGATTATTTCGACTAATTAAGTACTGTAGTAGATACTACAACTAGAATATAATATTGTTTGGTATAATGTAATAATCAAATATATATATATTCTTATTGACATTTTTTTCTTTTTCTTTTCACATATATATATGATAACACAGCTACTGAGCACCCCATACTTAAAAAGTGGTACTGGAGGATCATCCTTACAACACCAGCAGGTATATATTCTCTTCCTTTGTTCTCTCTCCCAGTCAATTCTATACATGATGCAACCAGAAATAATTCATTAATTAACTAATTAGCCCATGTATATATATACTATAAAAAATATATATAATCGAATTGTACTAGAATCGTATCTTCTATTTTTATGATTGTTCTATTCCGGTCATGATGCTCATCGTTTTTATAATCTACTTGCAAATTAAAAGACGCAGCAGAGTTGTGACAAGTCAAAGGATCTACCAGAAGGACCAAAACGAGACCTAAGAAGCCGAGGGTTATGCCTCGTCCCAGTGTCAAGCACATTCCCGGTTGCCCATGAGACATCTGTGGACTTCTGGACCCCCACATTCGGTGGAACCTTCAGATGAATTCATTAAACAGATTGAAAAGCCATGTATGATCAAATTGGTATAGATAGAGCGCGCATCTAAATTGCATTCAACATGCACCAAGTTGACCACTGCGCAGCGACATTAATTTCGAAGTATACAGCTCTCTGATTGATCATTGTACATTATCAAGCTCTTCTGGGGAAGTGAGAGATTGTTCCGGTCATGATTTAAATTTGACGGGAAAGGGCGCATTTGCAGCATATATATGCTTCGGAAGATCATTAATTAACTGTGTGATTTGTATCATACCTGACCGGAGCTCTAAGAAGACAAACTAAAGAAGAGGAGAAAAGAAAAGGAGATGAGAGAAAGAAAGGGCTCTATTTTTATTATTTCTCTTCTTCTTTTCTTTTCTTTGTTGCTCTTCGCTTGGACAGAAATAAGGAAAGAATAAGGGACCAGTTTGAAGGGCGAGTAAGAAAGATATGTATACTTTTTGAGATTGATCTTTCGGGCTATCGAAGGGACAGGAGAAAAGGGGATGCATCGTCCGACGTACAAATACTTAAGGATCGATGATCGATCTAGGAGTTATAAGGGTATAGCTGTTTATGTTCATTTAGGACCACCACGGTGCTCGCTTAATTAGGACCGTTTTACAATTCTCAAACCTCTCTTTCTGGGTATACTTTTCTGATTCTATATATATATGTCAATTCGATTTCCCTCTTGTATCAGCCTTTCTCATTCTATTGTATCACTTCTCTTTTTCGACCGGCTCTCTCTTTATTCGCTCTGTACAAGGATATGATAGCTATTTGTACAATTTTGCGATCTTGATCGTCATTTTGTTTTTTGACCAGGTTTCATCAACCGTATCATTTACTAATTGGTACCTTGATAAGTATGGGCTTTTCCAAGATGATCCTTATCTTTTTTATATTTTTTTGATAATTTGGGCATATAGCCACTTTGATTAAAATAAATCCTGGAGAACCAGGTGGATGGGTTTTATTGGACCTCGTTAAAACCCCTCTAAGCAAAACCCTGTAGGAAAAAGCTCAGAGGGGAAAAAGAGTACCCAACACATCCGATTACATCCCTAACTAACAAAGTATTCAACCAATACATAATAAAAAACAACAACACGCATCAAAAACCAAGTACGAACGACACCCATCCTCAAAAACCAAACACCCAGTTATATGAAGTATATCCTTCTGGGTATACCCCGAGTATGGGGCTTCACTAAGGTTTCATTACCTGCGTCATTTACACACATAATAGTCTCACATCCCTTTTCTTGTTATTTCCCTTTTCATTTAGCCATAGTTCAAAAACAACCAAAATCTCTTTGCTCATAGTTCTGATTTCCCTGTCCGTCCGAGATCCATCATCCACATCAACAACGTGTGGTGGGTGGGAGCTTTTGCATGTTAAGATTGGACTTTGGATCCTGTGCTCCAGTTTCTCCCGCTCAAGATCTATCTTCTGCAGAGACACCGAGTTAATTGGAGGCTCTAGAGCTTTTGCATGTGATTTTAATAAGGCGGTTGTTGTTGTAAGGAAAGAGACAACAATCAGCTTCCAAATCCGTGCACCATGCTTCTGCTCTTCCCGTTTAAGATCTATCCTCCATAAAGATACCGACTTGGACGCTTTGTAACTTTTGCATGTCAATTTTGGGCTTCCAAATATGTACTCCAGTTCTTCCTCTCTGAGTTCTTTCCTTCACGACACCGAATTGGAGCTATTGGATCTTTTACATGTCATTTTGACTTATGTATTTATGTTGTTTTCGGATTTAGCAATAAATCTAGGTATGTTGTTTCGGATCTAGCAATAAATCTAGGAATGTTGTTTGTGATGGGTATGTGCACCCATCTTGCTTTGTTTTCAGCCATCAGAGCGTAAGTGATGCTCTCACTCCTTCTAATCTAGGAATGACAATTTTAAACGGATATCAAATAATCCGATCCACTCGATTAAATAAACGGATAAAAATCTGAATGTAAATGGATAATAACCAGATGACGGATTCGGGTGAAAAAATTTCATCCTTAACTCAATCCGATTATCCATTTGAAGTTTTACCCTACTCAATTTTAAATAACCAAACAAACCTTAGTAAATTAAAAAATACAAGAAAAGATAAAAACAATATTACAACACATCTCTGTACTCTAATGTTCCGTCACTACATTCTCTCACATACAAACGCAAATTACCCAACTTACAACCCTAGAATTTCTCTTGCCCCAACCTCTTGCTGTTGTACCGCCGCGGCAGAAATTCTTGATCCTCTATTCATCCCTGTACTTACGCGAGCCAATTTGGGTTGAAGCTCACCCATATCCAACCCGATTAAAATTGTATTGACCTATACCTTACCCAAAAATAATTGGGTTACATATTATTAATTCATACTTAACCCATATAAAATAATTGAACCCAAACCCGACCCATTTAACCCGTTTAAATACAAATATTTTTGTTTTTCTGCAGAATGATCAGTCGTCTCTAAAAGCGTGCACATGACGATCTTTTATTTCGAATCATTATATGCCATTTTTCAAATGTCAACATTATGTTAAATAGGTCAATAATCTTAACTCATAGCCGTTATTTGTGCGAATGAAATAGTGTGAACGATGGAGTTTGTGTGACTAATGATTGACATAGTATTTAGGTTTTCAAACAAAGAGTGAATGGTGGATATAGATTACCTTGAGAATGTATATGCATTTATAAAATAATTATTTGTGTGGGCCTAAAGAAGTGATAGTATTTTTGTTTGCTATTATACTAATAGTTTTAGAACTAATACATATCCAAGTAAAATATACACATATTCATTTATTATTATTAAATTAAGTAACTGGTCGGGTTGAATTTGGGTTAGGACCCTTAACCCATATCCAACCCATATATTTAATAGATAACCTATACCCGACTCATATATTTAATAGGCAACCCGTACCCGACCCAAAATTAAATGGATCAATAATCTTAACAAATACCCGCTATTTACGGGTTGAATTTGGGTCGGATTTTCAGGTTGGGTAAAAATCGACACCCCTACCTATACTCGACCAGTTGACCTGCTTCAATTGGCAAGATAAGATTCTCAATCTTCGTCCCTATACTCACCGGCTGCGCTGAAAGACTTGTTGTGTTGGCGCACTATACTCTCCAAGTAATTTTTCTTCAAAGCGTCTTTTGCTAGAGTTCTCATCTATTTTATAAGCTTAGTATATTCAATCTATAGTGTAGAGACGAGATTTGTTAGAAAACTAGTGTGGACTAAAGTCATCGAAGCAAAATCATAATGAGTTCTATCATGTCCCAAGCCACGCCAAGCCAAGTATATATGAAGATGCATGATACAAATATCACTATATAATAGATACAAATATCCGTCCATTTGTAAGAACGGATTGTAGTCTACTGCATGCACTTGTTATGTTGTACAGTAATGATGGTAATCATTGGGTAGTGTTCTTTTTTACTCAAAGTTTTTTATGAAAAATGTTCCTTCAAATTAAAACTGGTTGACTATCCAACAACATTGTTTTTAAGTCATTTGGTTGGAAAACTAGTCACTTTAGGCGTTTGATCCTCACACTTGGGTTTAAAGTGGAAGGCCTTGTTGACGTAGTCAACCCATGTATCATTATAAACCATTCATATCACTACTCATATCCTAATGTGAGATGAGGTATTACATACTCCCCCACCGAAAGAACGCGACGTCCTCGTCGCAAGCTTAACATCCAAATCCCATGGACCTCCTTGGCAGCTGATGGGTAGCCAATCCCGACACAAATCTGAGTCTGCTCTGATACCATTGCAATTCCTCATATGGACAACTGTCCAACAACCTAGCTCCTAGCCACTATAAGCCATTTGTTCTCACTTGGGCCTAAAAGTGAAAGACGTTCTTATTGTAGTCAACCCATATTTATTCTTATAAACCATTCACATTACTACTCATACCCTGATGTGGGATAGAGGTATTACACAATTACTTTTATTTGTCATTTACTACTAACACTTTAACTACTCCCTCCGTCCCACCTTGACCGTCCTATTTACTATTTGGACATGTCGTTTGACTTCAATTTTTAACATATAAGATAAATTAATTTTGAAAATTTAAGTTTTGCATATGATTCCTTACATGATAAACTATATAATACAAAATTTAGTTTTATAAAATTATTTTACCTTATATGTTTAATATTGAGGTGGAAAAACGTGCCAAAAAGCAAACAGGACACTTATGACGGGACGGAGGTAGTAATAAATATGCAACTGTTTTAATAGCAGAGAGTCTTCTTCGCTCTGATCCATAGATAGACTTGTCTCTTTGTCTGGTTAATACATTCAAGGTAAACGTAAAAGCTTTGGATGCCATTTTAGTCATCTTTGACAAACTTGTCAGAATATAGACTTGCTATACTTTATATGTTATTATATTCAATGTTCATTTCAATAATGCGGGCATATTTATCATGGAGGCTATTAATGAATGTACATCTACCCGCAAAACACTTGTGCCACCGAGTTAATCATCTCAAAATGTAGAAGGCCAAGCCAGACTATATCCACTGGAAGGGTAAGAAAACTCACATCTCCTGTATGGCCTTACTTTGAAAGGATTTTAATTGCTAATGAAATGAAAGCGAAGTGTATACACTGTGATAAGATGTTCACTGCTGAAAGCAAAAATGGGACTTCTCATATCAACAACCATATGAACAAAATGTGTTCTACAAAATAAAAAGGCTTGACATGCACCAAAAGTTGTTGGGTATTAGTAAGAGAGTTGATGGGAGTGGGAATATGGGGACTACCAACTTTAGTCAAGAGATGCCAAGAAAGGAGCTAGTCAATATGGTGATTGAGCATGAGTATCCGTTGACCATTGTAGATCACTATGGATTTAGAAGATTCATTAATAGTCTAAATCCGACCTTCAAAATCATATCTCGCAATACTTTGTCTCCAGAAACATTTTAGTTCTGCTGCAATCTTCTTTGGGTAGAGATCTATTTTATCTCTAGCTAGAGCAAAGACCGTGTTTTATTTTCTTGTTGTATTGGCGGAATTTTATTATCATTATCTTGCAATGAATTACTAAAATACATGGAAATTTTATATACATGGAATTTTTATATATGTTAGGTTTCAAAGAATTTCTAAAAATATTGGAAAATTTTATTATCCAGGGATTTCACCCGATTATCACCCGATCCACCCGTTTCACCCGCGAATGATGGACGACAGATGAAAAATAACGGGTGACGGATGGACGTCGATTGAAATATAACCGGGGTGACGGATGGACGGATAATGGGTGATATATCTGGATGACGGATGCGGGTGATGCTTCACCCAATCCGAACCCGATCTGTTGACATCCCTATTTTAAGTCAGTGAGATAGGCTTTTGTATGCATAAATGGATTTCAGGGGAGGATTCGTGGTATACACACGTCCACATTTGTCGTCTGACTCTTTTTGCTGATGGTGGTAATGTTGCTAATGTAAGTTTAATGTAATGAGAAGTGGTTGGAGGTCTAAAAAACTATGTCATTTACTAAATTGATATCCTCATTAGTGTCTCTCTGTTACTCTAAGGAATGTTAACCTCTTCTTTTAAACCTCATGGTTCAAGCTTGATATCTTTCTACGCGCCCTGCCCCACCCCCGAAAAAACACCTTTTGCAATCCTTTTATCAAATGAGCTTCTTAGTTGGACTTCCCCCTTTAAGTATCTAGGTACTCCAACTACTATCAAGGAAGCCATATCTACAGACTTCAACCCTTACTAGATCACATCTGTAGAAATGTCCATGCTTGGGGTAACAAGTTTTCATTTATACACAGGTTGTCTTACCCTTATTAAGGTATGCGAGTTTAAATAGGGCATAACAAGGTAGAGATCTTCTAGTACTTGATTGACAAATAAGGGATAAAGTGTAGGGGTCTAAGCTCATGTCTCAAGCTACTTGGCCAGACCTGATTAAGAGGGTCTTAAGAGACATAATTACTTTTTCTATGTCTCTCTTAATCCTATTGGGTGAAAATTTCAAGAGCTTAAATCAGTCTTCTTCTTCCCATGGTAAGTGAGGTACCATAGGCTCAAAACCCAGTCGCATCCAACTGAGTGAGATGTGTATTAATCATTTTAAGGGTGGGCACCAGTATACAAGCATCCTCCACTTTATAACAAAGAGCTACTGGAGAAATAGTTACAGGTCATTCTTAAAAATAATGATTCTTTAGTCATTAGGACCCTAAAAACTTGTTACTTTATAGGTGAGACATTACTTCAAAAAATAATACCATGCTATCCCTATTTGGATATTCCTTCTTGTTGGAAGGGGCTTGTTTTATATATGATTCATTAGTGGAAATGGAAGACAATTAAGATTTGGTTAGATCCTTAGGTCTCTTGACCTCACTTTCATCCGATAACCAAACGCCTTGGTAGAAGCAATGATCAGTGTCCTTCACAGTTTATCAGTGAAAATATGGCTTTTGGTCATCCTAAGACTAAAGCTAGTCTTCCTCCTTTTAATACTGAGATCATCATATTAATTCCAGATGGTTCTTATTCAGGTAGAGACTTCTAGAATTGTAACTTCTCAAAGGATGGCATGTACTTGGTTCATTCAAGTTACCCCACTTAATGAACTTTCATATGTTGGCCAGTTTGTGATGTCAAAGTAACCCATTATTACAACTTATTAAGATATTTAGTAGAGCATCTTGCAGCCGATACACTAATCGTTCTCTAAAATCATTCGGAATGTTATCCTATGCAAGGCCAACCTTGCTAGAAGGATTGAAGGCTCTTCTAAGCACTTCTTCTAGGGATATTGATGTATTTGAGATTTCCTTATATCTTGGTAGCTTGTTTAAGACTAGTGGGAAGTAATGATTAACTATGAGCTAGTCCTTCAACAGCGAGAAAGGGGAGCTCAACAATGCTTTATCCATGTAGCAAAGGGAGACATTTCTGCTACCCTTGCTACGATCTGGATATGTTACATTTTCAAGGAAGTACGTATGGCATAACCCTTATTTTTAAATTTAAGACGTGGTTTTTTAATATATGTTTTAGGCTTGTTCATATTAGCTTTCAAGTTCTTTTGTGATATACTTTTATTCCTAAATCTACATATCCTGCATAAGGTTCAATGACTCCACTTTATGTTCAATGTACGCATTTGAATTTTGAAGATGATGATGTATATGTGAATTTATACCATGATTGACTATGTTCTCAAAAAGAGACTTTTTTCATATTCAATGTTTAGAGTAAATTACTCGGAACCCCCTTGAGCTTTTAGGATAATATCAGTAACCATCTTATGTTTATCATAATGATTTGTAACCACCTAATGTTCCGGTATCTTTGACTACGAGCACCCGAACTATAATTTCGTTAACAAATTGTTCACCTCTTGTTAACCTGTCAGTTTATTCACTAAATGATGTCAGGCTAGGAAAAAACACTATTTAATCAGCATCATGTAAGTCTTTCTCATCCCCGCTATTTTTCTAAAAACGTCAACCCTAATTCATCCAATATGATCATGCTTCTAATCTTCCACGCGTTTTTGGGAGGTTGTTTATCTACTACGAAGTACTTATGGATTCATTTGTTCTTGGTTGTAGACCAATCCTGGGTTAGGGTTGACACTTTTAGAAAATTGGCAGTGGGATGAGAGAGACTTAGACGATGCTGATTAAATAGTGTTCTTATCCAGCCTGACATCATTTGGTGAAAAAGCTGAAAGGTTAGCAAGGGGTTAATGATTTATTAACAGAGCTAAAGGCCCACTAGGCCTATTATGTTTTGGGTCTGTATTTAGAGTCCAGTTCCCATGTTATACGATCCAGTCTACGGGATTACTTTTACCCTGTTCTAGACTAGTATAAATACTAGGTGATTGTAACCGTTTCATATATACAATACTATAGTGAAATAATATCTTTACAATCTCTATTATGGTATCAGTCGCTTCTTCATCATCGTTTGGGTGATGTGCTCTTCGATCCTCGATCATCCTTTCTTGCTTCCATGTTCCTTGCATCTTCATCATGTCTTCACAGGATACGCCACCACATACACCGAGTATTACTTCTGAAGCTCAGAATCTATCTAGATCTGCACAAACACGGACGCAGATTCATAATGTAAGTACTCAGTCTATACTGTCTGCGGCAGCCAATATTGTAAAGCTTACACAAGATAATTTTCACTTATGGGAAGGGATGATTACTCCCTTCCTCAGAGGAAACGATTTGTTCAAATTTGTTGATAAATCGTATCCTTGTCCCGCCCCCATTGTTGATGGAAGTCCTAATTCCACTTATTTCAAGTGGATCCAGCAGGATTAGCTTATAATTTCTATTCTCCTAATGTCCCTCTCCCCTGTGATTGTTGGACAAGTTATAGATCTCGAAAGTTCAGCTGAGATCTGGGAGGAATTACATAAATCCTTTGCTGCTCAGACAGCGGCTCATTTGAGGCAACTTCATCTAAAACTAGCTAGTATGACTAAGGCTGGAAATGAGAGTATCACAGATTATTTTAATAGAGCAAGGGCCTTGGTGTCATCTCTAGCTACTACTGGTCATAAGGTGACAGACAGAGAGTTTTAGTCTTTTGTTCTGCGTGGTTTACCAAAGGAGTATGATTCTGTGGTGACTAATATAATCACTAGATCTGATTTCTGTACTCCACAGCAGATCTATAATTTCCTGCTGACATATGAGGATATGCTGGGTCAAAAGGACAAGACCACCACAGAAGGTGTTTGTTTAAATGTCACTGAGGCATCAAATTCTTCTACACAGTTCAAATCTAAGAATAATGGGGGGCGTGGCCGTGGTAATGGAAGAGGCTATGGTAATCAAGGAAGAGGTAGAAATAATAATACCACTGGCACTGGAAGAGGATCTGGCAGGGGTACAATGTTTAATGGACAAGTTGATTCCCATCCTTCTTGCCAGATCTGCAATAAGAGGGGCCATATTGCTGCTGTTTGTTTTCATAGGCTCAATATGTCCTATCAACCTGCCCCTCCTCCATCCTTTTCTGTTAATGCTACCAGTCAGGTCTCTCCATCAGAATGGCTACCGGATACAGCTGCTACCCATCACTTCACTGGAGATTTTTCCAGGCTGAATCTCGGTGCAACAGATTATCAGGGACCTGATACAGTAAGCCTAGGGGATGGATCTGCTCTCTTCATTACACATCAAGGTTCTACATCTATTCCCTCTTCCTCTGGTAATTTTGTTCTCAAGGATGTCTATCATAGTCCTTCCTTGAACAAACATTTGATATCCGTCAGGCAGTTTTGTCTTGATTATAAGGTCTTCTTTGAGTTTTATGACCATTTTTTTCTCTTGAAGGATTTGACAACCAGGGAAATCCTAATCAGAGGGGATGTTAAAGATGGTTTATATGTGTGGCCTACTTCTGCTCCTCAGTTGAACACTACAGCTGCCCTACCAGGATGCAAGGCCACCCCTCAGATTTGGCATCAGCGTTTGGGACATCCCTCCCACCAAATTACTCAGAAGACCATTTCTATGTTTAATCTTGCTAGTTTACCAAATGAGGATAGCAGTTTTTGTGTTGCCTGCTATAAAGGAAAGCATCATGCTTACCCTCACTATTCTAGGTCTTCTGTTTCTAAGAAGGCATTTGATCTTCTTTTTATGGATATTTGGGGGCCATCTTATGTTACTTCTGTTGATAATAAGCGCTACTTCTTTTTTATAGTAGATGATTTCTCCAAGTTTGTGTGGCTTTTTCCAGTTGCTGCCAAATCTGATGTCTATGTTATATTTGAGGCTTTGTTAAACTGGTTCAGAATTATTTCTCCACTACTATTAAAGAAATATGGACTGATAATGGTGGTGAATTTCTGGCTTTGGGCTCTCTGACAGCTAAGTATGGAATCTCTCACAGATTTTCTTGCCCTTATGCTCATCAACAACAGGGGTCTGTTGAGATTCGAAATAGGTTCCTTGTGGATAAAGGATTATCTCTTTTGGCTCATTCTGGCCTGGACTTGTCTTACTGGACCTTTGCTTTTAAGACTGCAGCATATTTGTCTAATCGTACCCCTACAAAGGTTCTTTCCTATAAGACACCTTTTGAGTTACTGTTCTTAAAACCTCCTGATTATCAGTTTCTTCGTGTGTTTGGGTGTTCTTGTTATCCCAATCTCAGACCCCATAATCACCACAAATTGGCCTATCGAACTCAGGAATGCATATTTTTTGGTTACTCTCCCAATTAGGTGGGCTACCTATGTTTGTGTCTGTCCTCCCATAAGATGATTATCAGTCAGGATGTTGTTTTTGATGAGGGTTCTTTTCCTAAAAAATGTTCTGTTTCTCCTTCTTCTCCTACTCTCACATTACCTCTTCTTGTTCCTAATACTCAAGTCTCTTCACCACATACTACATTGCCTGCCTCACCTTCTCCCTCCACCACACAAAGCACCTCATCTATTCCATCTCCATCTAGCTCCACATTACCAGATATTCCCTCATCACTCCCTGTTTCCAGCCCTACCATGTCAGATATTGCTTCTCTTTCGTCTGACCCTCCTGCTCCCTCTCATCCCATGGTAACTAGGGCTAAGAACAATGTGTATCAACCCCTGGTCAGAACTGATGGGACAATCCCATGGCCTCAACCTAAATCTCTTCATAGTCAAACTCTTTCTACCGTGCCAGATGAGCCCTCCTTTTCCCAAGCCCTTAAGTATCCAAAATGGAGATCTGCTATGGAGCAGGAATACAATGCTTTAATCCACAATGATACTTGGGATTTAGTCCCTGTTTCTCCTCAGTTTAATGTTTTGGGAGTTAAATGGGTTCTTAAGACTAAGAGGACTACCTCTGGTGATATTGAGAGAAGGAAGGCCAGGTTGGTAGCTCAAGGTTATAAGCAATCAGAAGGGATTGACTACTTTGAGACTTATAGTCCTGTTGTTAAGGTGGTTACTATTTGTGTAGTGCTCTCTTTGGATGTGGCTTCTAACTGGCCCATTGAGCAACTGGATATCCAAAATGCTTTTCTTAATGGAGCTCTAGAGGAGACTGTGTATGTTAAGAAGCCATCTGGCTTTGTGGATCCTACTCGTCCTACACATGTTTGTAGACTTAAAAAGGCTCTATATGGACTGAAGCAGTCCCCCAGAGCATGGTACTCTACCCTCAGTTCTACTCTTATTGATATTGGGTTCATTTCTTCTCAGAAGGATCCTTCTCTCTTTATTTTTAAGAGTGCCAAGGACATTGTCTACGTTTTGGTATATGTTGATGCTATTTTAATTACGGGGACATCTCAGTTTCTCTTGGATTCTCTCAAGGCTTCTCTCTTACAGAGGTTTCCTGTTAAATCCTTGGGCACTTTGTCCTATTTTCTGGGGGTGTCTGCATCTCGTGATGCTTCTGGACTACTTCTATAGCAAAGCCAATATGTTTTGAATCTTCTCCGTGCCACTAATATGGAGAAGTCTAAGCCAGTGTCTACCCCTATCTCTCCTTCTATTGCTCTTGACACTACCGATTCCCCCATTTTGCCTAATCCTACTCAGTACCGAAGTACTATTGGTTCACTACAGTATTTGGCTCTTACTCACCCTGATATACACTATGCATTAAATAGAGTGTGTCAATTTATGCATGCTCCGAGAGAAATTCACTGGCAAGCTGCTAAACGCATCTTGCGATATTTGAATAGTACGTGAAATTTAGGGTTTTTCATACCTGCGACTCCCTTGGGATCTCTTCAGGTTTATTCGGATGCCGACTGGGCGGGATCTCTTCTTGACAGACGATCTACCTCTGGCTTCCTTATTTTTCTCAGTGACAAACTCCTCTCTTGGAGTTCGAAGAAGCAATCGTCCGTTGCTCATTCTTCAACCGAGGCGGAATACAAGGCTGTCGCCTCCGTCACTGTTGAGCTTCTCTGGGTTCTGGATTTGTTGCGAGAATTAGGGGTTTTTCATCAAAAGATACCAACTTTATTTTGTGATAATGTTGGAGCAACATACCTGTCTCGTAACCCCGTGTTTCATTCTCGCATGAAGCATGTAGCCGCCGACTTTTTTTTTTGTGCGTGAACACGTGCAGAGTGGTAGTCTGGAGATGGCTCATGTTCCGGCAGCGCATCAACTCGCCGACGCCCTAACCAAACCCCTCTCCTCGCCTATGTTTCTTCATTTTCGCTCAACTCTCCCTCTGTTACAGTCTCTCGGGAGTATTGAGCGTGGGGGAATAAAGGCCCACTAGGCCTATTATGTTTTGGGTCTGTATTTAGAGTCCAGTTCCCATGTTATACGGTCCAGTCTACGGGATTACTTTTACCCTGTTCTAGACTAGTATAAATACTAGGTGATTGTAACCGTTTCATATATACAATACTACAGTGAAATAATATCTTTACAATCTCTATTAGGAGCTATAGATTAGGGGCTTGTAGTCAGAGATACCGTAACCTCAAGGTAGTTACTAATAATTATGATAAACATAAGATAGTTACCGGTATTATCCCAAAACCTCAAGGGGGTTTCCAGTAATTTACTCATTCTTTTAAATCATGGTCAACTTTTTACTGTAAATTGTGAAACTATATCTCATCTTGCATATTTGTCAGTCGAGACCATAGGCATGAATAAATGGTAGGAGATCTAGGAATGAATTGGAGTTTCAGTTGAATAAGAGAACTAAGTTAGCTTAATAAATGATAGATTGCAAAGAGAAATTGGAATCATTAGGCAACTTTACCACTTAGTTAGTAACCCTATCCCTTGTTTTACTAAATTTCTTTTAATTGTCTTTGTCTTAATTAATCAATCATTGAAGCCCCACGTTTCATGTTTCATTATATAATTAATTAGTAGTGATTGGTAGTGAACGTTGTCCATGATTGATATCCAAAGTCTAAACACTTGGTAAAAGCTACATCGACCAGTGCTGAAATACCACAAACCTTGATATATTGTTTAAATACTAAACTATGATATTTAAAGGCTAAAAAGTGCCTTAGAAACATCAGTGTACAATTTAAACCATGGTAAAAACAATAAAGTACCATGAAGACAGTTTGAGCAAAAACATGCTCTAAGCTTGGAGTGAACTTGGTTAGGACCCAAAGAACCTACCAAGACTAAATAATAGTCAATTATGATTTAATAAGGCTAATTAAGTCCTTAGGAAACCTTGGTAGACAATTAAACCAAACAAAACACAAATAAATACCTTAAAGTCAATATGGGCAAAAATGTGCTCTAAGCTTGGGATAAATTTGTATAAGACCTAAAGGTCATACCTATACCTTATAAATATGTTAATGAATATATTAAATCGATTACTAAAGAAAACCAAGCTTGAAAACAAGTTTAAACACAAAATGTGCTTTAAGGAGCCTTAAAGCACATTTTTGAAAAATTGTCTTGTAAATGAGTTTTGAATGGCTAAATGTCCATCATTACTCTTTAATTAACATGTGTACTATTTAGTATCACATTTGGAGGTCTAAATCAAGGGGAAATCAAAAATTTCACAAGAATGTGCCTTGTTTTTGTGAATAGTAACTAAAAAAATGCTAGTTTATGACATAAGTCAATATAAGTAAGTTAATTGGTCAACAAAGACCATGACTTGGCCTAAAAACACTAAGGGGCTGATTTTTCATGTGTGACTCACCACACTTGACCAATCAAATAAACAAGGAAAAGTTATAAAGCAAAAGTTACTATTTACTTTAGCATAAATATCTCCAAAAGCAACCTTCCTTCTCATTTTCTTCTTTCCTTCTTCATTTCACACGGTCTCCAATCCTCTTCTCCCTTCTCCTTCGGTAATGCTACAGCTTATGCACCATCTTCAAGCTTTGAACTCTTGTATCTCCTAGCTCCCTTTGCCAAATCAAAAACAAAGACCACCATTCTTCTAGTTGGAGCAAGCTCTACACTTCTATCTTTTCAAATCTTCAAGAACTCCATTTCGGTGCCATGAAGATTCACCATTGTTGGAGCTTGAGCTCACCTTTTCATGCCTTGTCATTCTCCTTTGCTTCAAGGTAAGGAAAGTCAAAGAAAAACTTCATTTCCTTTTGTTTTCATAAGTGACCGAAATCACCTTCTTCATGGTGTTTTCTTTTGCTTTGTTTTAGCTTCATTCCAATCATTCAAGGGCTTGGTGGAAACCTCTCTTGTTACATATTCAAGTTCTCTTTCAAATTCTAAGGTAAACTTATATTTTAAGTGTTTAGAACACTTATGTAAATTTAGGGTTTATATGTGAGTTTAAGTAAGAAACTTAATGCTCATTACCCTTATATGTATATTGATTAGAAAGTTGACAAGTGATCAAACTCCTTGCTGATTTTCGGTTCAAGGAAACAAGAAAGAAGTTGGAGAGGAAAAGAGGTAAACAAACTATCTCAATGCAGTTTAAATGCCTAGGAAAAATGAGCTTGATTTGCTTAATAAAATACCTAAGGAGCCAATGGTGAATGACCTAGTAAAATGCTCTCAAGAAAACTATTAAAGGGCATATGTGTTGTTGTATGTAATTGCAGGTCAAAGGCATTATTTATGTGGGAAATTCAGTGTTTAAGGTTTATGCAATTTAAGGGCCTAAGAGCCATGTTATTTAAGGGCCTAAGTGCCAAGCAATTTGATTATGCACTATATTGTGATGTAGTGTAAAATTTGGTGAAGTTTTGTGTGTGAGAAGGTTCTTGATGGATTTAGGTGTTCCTGAATGTTTAATGGTGAAAAACAATGTGTTTTGGTATGACAATATGCTAGGAGAACCCATGGCAAAATTTGGATAATGTACAAGAAGTTTTAAGTGCTCAAATGAGTTTTAGTGAACTAGGAAGTGTTAGGAATGAATAAATGTTTTACTAGGGAAGAAAGCATGTATTAAGGTGTTTAGAGTGCTACAAGGATTTAGACATTATCTTGGAAGTTCTAGAAATCCAATGGGTGTTTTTTTGGGATGTAATAAAGTCTTGGAGAAGTTTGTTTTAGGTTTAGGTAATGTTGATGTATAAGGAATGAATGATGTTTAGGTAAGGATATGAGAAGGAATTTTAAGAAGGTGTGAACAAGGAAATTAGTTAGTAAGAAAGGATGTTTGGGAGATGATGTTAAGGTGTAGAGGAAACATCTTGGTATAGTGGTCATTATAGGTGAAATACCACTTAGAAAACCAAAAGAGAAATGTTACAAGTGTTAAGAGATTTGTAAGAAAAATGAGTGACAAGTTGGACAATGTTTTAAGGTGAATCAAAGTGATATTTTGGTATTAGAATATGCCTAAGTTCATGTGTGAAGTTTGGGTAATCAATGGATGAAGAAAATAGATGAAACAAGACTTGAAAAATGTCAATTTGGGAATTCTGTTACAGTGGTCCGGGACCAAGGAAATGGGTGATGTCCCGGACCATACACAAAAAAGGGCCGAGAGTAAGAAGACTGTCTTGGTCCGGGACTTGGGGTCAGTACAAGGTCCCGAACCACCCTATTAAAACTAGCCGAGAATTGCTTAAGTGTTGGTCCGGGACTTAAGGTAAGGACCAAGTCCCGGACCACTCTAAAAATGTTGTTTAAGGTATGAAAATGATGTGTAATGATGGGGATTGACAAGTAATGATGTTATAAGATTGTTAAGGACATGTTAAGTGAGTTATAATGACAATTTAGTGGGGGAAAAGTTGTATTAAAATATAAAAGTAAAACAAGTTAAAATGTGAAGTTATTTAACTAAGTTAACGGGGATAAGTTATGAGCATTAGACTTTAAACAATCATGTTACCCCGATGTTAATAAGAGTACATGTAATATTATCAGTTGTTCGAGAATTGCTCGAGGAACATAAGTGGACATGATAGAGTGGACTCCGGTGACAGGTATGGTTTTCTTGCAACCTGTGTCCTACCGGATTACACCAGCTTGTATGCCAATGTGTTTTTCTGTATGTTTTCCACGTTGTAAGATAAAACATGTAATGAGTTTACAACAATTCATATATGTGGCGTGTCTAGTTCCGATACCATTTAACCTCGAAAGTGTTAAACTTAGCTAACTGAGTCTAGGATCACATGAGAGATCGGTATTCGGATTCAACGACCCGAACCATGGGACATTCTAACCACGGCTATGTGTGAGTTAATTGTGTAATGTTGTGTGTGAATGTATGGACCTCCCTCGTGTGTTTAACCCAGTCGAAATACCTTCTTGGTGTGTGGATGTGATAGGTTTCATAGTGGGGCTCTAACTATTTATCTATAAGTAAATATGTACTAACGGGGGTGAGGAATCCGGTTAGGCCGGTCGCGCGTTGTTTGGGAGTGGGTATCCTTTTTAGCCTTACCCTCCTCTCTGTTATGGTTGTTTCCCTCACGGGTTATGATCTCCCATTAGCTTACTCCAAAGATTAACTATTCTGACTTATGATCGGTTTAGGGGGAACATGTGTTTGTGTGGTGTGTTCGGGTCACTAAACCCGAACCATCTTAACTTAAGTTACTCGTCCGACTATTAGGACGGTAATGAGTGTTGTATAACGAGTTTATCATGAGGGTGACATCATTTTCTAGGCTCACCAGTGAATTAACTATGTTTGGGTCGGTTCCTAAGAGAACCGTTCCCGTTATGTTATGTGTTGTTGTTGTACTGCAATTCTCATTGCGATGTTGTTATGTGCACGTTGAAACGTGAAAAGTGTTGTTATGTAGTGTATGTTATATGTTGTAAAATGTGGAGTATGTGGATCATGGATATGAATCCCAGTTTGTGATAAGAGGCGTTTAAGGATAACCTGATTAATGGGTGAGTGTCGTCTATTAAGGAAGTAGCTCCATTAGAGGAGAAACACTCTAGGGGTAATGAACACCATGAGTGACTTATCAAGTAAGGATGTGTCATCTGTTTGTTGAGCCCATTGAGGTGGAATGTTATGTGTTGTGTGTTTATAGTTTACATGCATGATTCAAATATAATCAACCGCATGCTAAGGCGACAATTAGTTGTGCGTGGCCCGGTAGCATGCGGGCTGCGGGATTACCATACCAGCAAAGGTGCTGAGCCCCTGGGGGGCCACCCTTTTCTCTTCTTTTCCTATTTCAGGTACAAGGAGCTGGAAGCCGTTCGAGAGTAGGACGGGGTAGTCGTTGTACATGGGTAATCATTTAAGTTGTATATGTACAGTAGGTGTAGTAAGACCGAAATTGTTATCGGCATTAGTTTGTGATTACTCGGTACAGTTGGGAGGTATGTGTATGTTTTGTTGTTAATGGAAAAGGGATAGCAACGTGTAGATGCTCGGGAATCTAGTCCATCAGACCGATACATTGTATATGTAATAGCCTTGTTAGCCACGTGGGTGGTTAACGGCGTGTAACACCAACGAGTTAAGTAATGTGATGAAGCTTATTTTCCGCTGCAGATTATTGTTAAGTGTGTTGTTGTTGGATGGGGTGTTACAAGTGCTCTTATTGTTTATACAATTTTTCTTTTATATATTCTTTTCGAATTTATTCCTGGCGAGTCACGTCCTCGACACCATTTAAAAGGTCTTTTTGGTAGTTTACAAACTGCATGAGAACATTGAATCGAAACATGAGACTTTTTAAAGATTCCGTAGCGAGGATGAGTACGCTACTTGTGTTTCTTTTCTTCTCTATAACACTGGTGAGCTTTCATCTCCTTACGGCGGAAGGGAATTGGGGCCACGACCTCCTTGACTTCTCCTACACTGCCTTGGAAACACAAAGTAATGATTTCTACTGTCTTGCGGGAGTGGAGAAAATCTCCCGCACCAACACATATATTCGACATGAGCAGCTCAACAACTACAACACTTCAGCCTTTTCCCTCGATTCCCGTTGCATGCAAGTCGCATGCAGCCGCCAAGTTCCTTCTCTTCCTCCAACCCTCTGTATTCCTACTGCTATATCAACCCTTCCCCGCCCACTCCATCATGAACCATTAGCTTATCCCATCTCTCCCATTCTAATTATCTCTCCGACTTACACTCTGTTTCCACAAAATTTTCATCACACCTCACTGATCCTCGCAGTAATAGCTATAGAAAACGTTGAGGTTAATGGAGTCAAGCTTGCCATTCATCGATGTCTCATAGCTCTACTCTTCTCTATCACTCCTATTTGTGTGACTACTCTGGCTGTAATCCTCAAAGACCATTGGAGTGAATTTGGTGAATTTTGATCACTAGGCTAGACATAAAATCTTTGTCTATGAGTTTGAAACTATCTCAGCCATGCAATCCGTGCTTGTGACAAGTCCATGGTCTATCAATGACAGCCTCTTTGCCATTCAGACTCTGGATCCTTCCATACCTATTGCTTAGCACGAGTTCACTTGGATTCCTTTTTGGGTCTGAATGTACGACATCCCCTCCATAGCTGGGAATTTGCAAGAAGTGTTGCAATGAAGATTGCTCAGTTCACTGGGATTGTTGAAGATGAAGTATCATCGGGTTTCGGTATTTACGTTTTAAGATCCTTATGAATGTCCAACTTCCTTTTCTTAGGTTCCTTCCTGTAACAACCCAAAACCATCATGGTTCTAAGACTGTAACACGTTGTGCACTTATTACCTAATATACGCAAGGCTACTCCCACGAAACCCAAACGGTAACAAAAGTCTCATATATTATACAGATAACAAAAATCCAAAGCCTTTCACAAAACAGAGTTTACCTAACAAACTCAGAAGACAAAAACATAAGAAAAAGAGGAATTCCACAACAAATCTCAATTTCAAAACAGATCGAAACTTTAGCAGAACGGAGACAAAAACCACAAATCAGAGTGTTCCTAAAACCGGAATGATCGCAAATCAGCAGAAGCCAAATAGAGTGGTTCACAACAGATCAATTCACAAATCAGGAATCTTAACAAAACAGAGCGGGGCCCTAGTTCATAGCACTCACATAAAGAAGGTCAAAGTCCCTATGGATCAAAGGATCCCTCGACAACGTAGAAATGGTCCAAAGACAAATGGGCCCGTCATCCCCAGAACAGAAATTGCCCGAAGACCAAAGTACTCGTCAGTCCCACCCACTAAAACAGAATGACGTCTATGTAGCATGCTACCAGATAACTCAACCCAGTCATCCACGGCTCAGAAGGCTAATTAACTAGGTCCCAAAATAGTGGCTCACTTTCAAAACAAAAGGTGTTGTAAGGAAGAGACAACACGGTATAGTAAGTAGCTTACATAAAGAGACAGAAGTCGTTGCCAAAACAGAAATCATACGCCAAGACTGGAAAAGCACGGAAAGCCAGACAGAAATAAGAGGCCGAAACACACTTCCAGAGCAATCTAGAGATCAAAAACATAACAGATACTTTCAGACCGGAAATACATGTAAAAGCATACTAAAACATGCCAAAAATAGCTTATGCAAACTTAGGGGATCATAACCCCACAAACAGAAGTCAAAACAGACCACAACTGAACAATTTAGGCGAAAACAAAAGGTTGTTCGGACATGCATCCGGGCTTACAAGTCCGAACGAACACATGCCAAGACCAAAAACAGAAGAAGTCTGGACATACGTATGGGCTTGGAAGTCCAGAAAAATGTCCGATAAAACATACAATGTGGCATCCGGACATGTATCTAAGCTTGGAAGTCCGGAAACACGCTAAAACTTGTGTCCGGGCTTGCAAGTCCGAACGCAAGTCAAACTGCAAACACTGCACAGTCCTCGCACCCCACCCGAACATACAAGTCTGGACAGAAGTTTGGGCAAAGCAAAAACTGCTAAAAATCAAAGGCGTCTGAAGCCCTATCCGGACAGAAGTCTGGACGGAGCAAAAACTGCAGATTTCATAAATGAAACCAGACAAAACCAAAGCCACAAATCCGCCATTGATTATACATATCTTTCCATAACAAAGTAGTCAATCGAAACACATTCCCACAGGGTTTTAGTAGGGCAAAAACATAACTCAAAATTAACTCAAATTCACAATGAAATTAGAAAACAAATCAACACATTCAGAACAAAATGAAACCTATAATTCTCATGGGTGAACACACCCAAACTGAATCCATCTACCACCTACCTCGAATCGATGAACTGCACAACTTGACGGACTCCACATAGCAACTCTCCTCGAATCCGTACTTGAAACCCGACAAATAACCGACTGAATTAACCGAAAGTCGAAACCAAATTCATAAATGGAGAAAAACAAAGAACAAAAATAAACTAAACCAACAACTCAAACTTGAAATCCGGCAGATTAGAAAATGACTCTCCATGAATCGAACCATCCATTCAATTAAGCACATAAACAAAGACCAAAGGAGGAAGATGTTGGAAAGAGGGAAGAATAACAAAAGGGAGAGCGTGAATGAAATGAACAAGAAAAGAGAAATCAGAAATGGGAGTTGGGGAAAATAAAAAGAAATTATGAATCCCCTCCTAACTACAAAGTTAAGTTACCAAATCAGTTCTCATTCATTAAAAAAACAATCGAGCAAAAATCACTAAAATTATTCAACCATATATTTTTATTGTTTTTTCTTAATGACAATGCCTACATGTGCAAAAGATGAGGTAGGACAATATATCCCAAAGAGTTAATATACATATTATTGTAACACAACTATATCAATGTTTGTTTGTAAAGGAAACGGGTAAATTGGATAAAAATGAGAATATCTTTATGGGAACAGTCTATTGCCTACATTTGGTGGAGGAGGATGTAGTTGTAATAGTTGAATTTTTTCAAAGCAACAAAACTAGTGTGTTAATCATTGGCAAACATACAACCTGTTGAATTCGATGGATTTACGTAGACCATATCAACTAAGGGTGACAATTAACTATAATTGATACCCAAGAAGCCATGACTTGGAGATAGTTAAGCAAGCTAAAGGGTAAAACCAACATGATAACAAACATGAAAACAACAAATATAATGCATAAGCAGAGAGTACTTCAACATAGCATATAGATTAAATAAATAGAGAGAAAATGTCCAAGCTGATTATTCGATAACTTCTTGAGGATTAGATTGAGGCATTCACGTTGATTGCATTCGGAGCCTTCTCATGGACAAGCTCGATCACCAGGGTAGGATTATGGTCCGGGGTGGTTGATTTTCCTTTTTTATTCACAGTTAGAGGAACATTTCTTAACTGATTTGTCCTCAGCTATCATCTCTATGGTCGACGCTCCAAAGGTCATTTCCTAATGACACTTAAAACACAAAAATACCGACCTTCTTCAATTTTCACTGGGGGGTGGGCTGATTGATCAAGTTGCGCAGGAGTTTGAGGCTCGACGAAGGTAGAGGAGTGCCCAGAGTTAGTGGTCACGCTTGTGGCCACATGTGTCTCTTTGAGAGTCTCAGCTTAGCTTAATTCTTTCTCGGAACGTTTGATCAGACCACATGCATGCAACCTTCCAAAGGTCATCAGTCTCATCCGCATCAGTGTGTTGTCCAGCACGCGGGTTAGATGCCTTAAGCCAATAACCATATTGGAGGAGGCCAGAGCCATAAAGGGTCTTGCTCGGGCAATCGTTGATATGGTGGGTGAGGAGATCGCATTTGAGACATATGGCGGGCATTTTCTAGTATGTGATTCGAAGGATAGATTCTACACCCTTGATAGAGATACTACCACATCTTAGGATCAGTCTTTGGATGTCCATGAGAATCTTAATGGGATGGAAATCCCCATTAATTTTTCCATCCTCTTCACCATAGTCCAAGAAGCATCTAATCTGGTTGTCAATCTTCTACACATGAGACTTACTATGAAGGAAAAGAGGGGCATCATGAATCCTAGTCCAGATGGAAATCCAGTTGAATTCATGATCATGGGGGGATTTCATATCATTGATCCTTTGGAAAACGAGAAGCACACCATCGAATCACTATGGTCCTCAAAACAGGACTGTGTGAATCATTGCCATCTTATAAAACTTGAAGAGATAAAGGTTTTTTCCTGCACTATTGATTTTGAAAGAACCTTCCGCCTGCCATGCTTGCTCTAGGTAGGATTCCAAGTTACGAGTGTCTACTGGCTTGTAGGAGAAATGCTTGTAGAGAAGGGTTTTCATGAATGAGATTTGGTGTGGCTGATCCCTATGCTCTTGAAGTTTGAGGACTTTACCTTCCTTCAAGGTAAGTGTGAGGCGTTCGCATCTATTGGAGAGGTCTTTAACTATATATTGAGTCACTCTATACATGTTACATGTAATATTCAGTAGTAGTCTACTGTCTAAAAGCACATATATATAGTTAGAAGTATACATCAGGTCTTTTAACTTCTATTCTTTTACTCACTCTCTTTCCCCTGTAAAAACTCATCTATCTGTACCGAGTGTTTGCCCTATCTTCTCTATCAATACAGAATCGTTCTTCTTCTTTCTTTCCACCTCTGTGTGTACTCGATCTGTGACAACTTTAATATGGTATCAGAGCACCGGTGAAGCTCGATTATCATCCGCACTTATGGCAGAAGTCACATTTGAGAAGGAACAAGAAAGTTAGTCGAACAAAGATGACGAAAGAGAATCAGAGTTACGATTTCTAGAACTAACCAAGATTTCAACTCAATATTTTAAAATCAACTACTAGTCAATATCAGGTAGTATCAGCTGTCAGCTAACCGCTAACAACTCATGATATATTCATGATATACAAAAGAATGAGGCCTTGATGTAGCGACAAATAGACCGGTCATTCTACATCGCACAACACCACATACAAAAATCTGCGATTTTGTGCTCAAAAACAGACCGACTGACACAATGTGTAACCGCTGATGATGAGCAAAATAGTATTTTTAAACAATTTTCAAATTACAAGCTCAAATCTGGCTTCGAATTGAACCAACCAACACAATTCCCTCCAAACTCTGTGTTAGAATTAATGCTAAACCCGATGAGTTGCTCTTGTGAAGTTAATTGGTTTCGTCTTCCAATTAATGCGTTATTCACGAAGAGTTTCACGGAAGTTGAAGATGCATTAGTGGGAGCATTTATACTATGAAAATTAATGGCATCTGAAGCATGTGAGTTTCTAACATTATGAGGAGAGATATGAGCAAATTAAATAAATAAGAAGTTTAGACTTCTGGCTTTCTAGATACCCGAGTGTTAATTGTTTCTAGGTGTTACTGGATGGTGTTAATTAAGTTATAACCGGTGTAACTTGTAAACCATTATGTAGCGATTGTTACAAGGTTAGCGTTGGGATAAGTGAATGGTTTAGATTTAGCACTATAAATAGATCTAGTAACGCGTAGCTTAGATCATCTCAACTTGTGGAGATCACATCCAAGAGAGTTAAGGGTGGTTCTATGGGAATTTAAAGGGACTAGGGTAAATACACCAAGGGAAACACGGGTTAATGCATTGGCTGGGTAATCCTCATGTAAACTTGTAATCCTCATCTCTTAATGAAAGTTGTTTTATCTCCTCCCGTGAACGTAGGTCATGTTTGGACTGAACCACCTATATCCTTGTGTCACTAATTTTATCATTACATTATCTTGTGATTTTTTTCTTCTTCTGTAACCATGTCGATCTCACCACAATCCTGGAGAAATAGGACCCGTAATCCTAACACTCTGCAATGTATTGTTAACTTTGCATACTAACACGCCTTTATCTGGAATTGCCGTATTTACAAGCTATTCCATTCTCGCCACAGCTTATCACGCAACTTTGCCACACTTGATTCCCTAAATTTTAGATTATTTGGGATGTTCTATCACATATATTTGGTACAAAGACTCCCTTTCTCCCATAATCAATAATCATCTTTTTTGAGTCATCCAACTACAAACAAACAGGAAACATGCGAATATTTTCATAGCTAACGGATGTCGCATGAGACCCACGTTGTGCCTCACTAGTTTTCCACTTCAACTGTCGATGCTCATCACCCGAATTGTTTATCCCACCAACAACTTGCTCCTCATTTTAACTCATTCAAGTTGTTTAGTCCAATCAAAAGGCTCCCACTCTTTCACAAATTCTTCTCTTTCTGCGGCCTACATATCTTGCATAACATATCTACCGATTAGGTGCAAAGATACCAGATTGTCAGTGGCCAAAGGACAGTTACAATTCGAGTCCAAATGAGTTTTCCAAGGATAATGACACAGTTTTATTTTTTTATAAGTATAATGACAGTTTTATACATTGAAAAATATCCAGAACTTGCTTCAATCTAGGATGTTATGTAACCGCATCTTTTAATCAGCAGAGAATGCAGTTAAGCTAAAAAAAAATTCATAGTTATATGGATTATCACTTTACTCTGGATTACTGATTCTACTTTACCAGGTTTTCATACTAAACTGTCATCAGAGTACTTTAAACACATGTTTTTCTTTATGCAATTTTTCCATGCGTGGAAGACGATTAGGAGCAGGATCTCACATGAGTCCACAGGAATCAATAATAACACTATGAGCTATAAGACATGTAACCATCAATACCTATAGGATACATACTCCCTACTTTTCATTTCTGAAATGACATATTTTAAAACGGGGGGAGTAACTACTGATACAGGAGTAGAGACAGCGGAACAATGAGATTAAAGATACCTGCTTGTACTGATCTGATTCTTAAGCCTTGTTATGTTCTCTCCCGAGTGTTTCTCTGTATTAACAGGTAGCACTTCTTTCTGAGGAGACCAAAAGATAAGAATTCCAGTCAGTAAGTCTAACAAAATAAACAGTTTTTTGGAGGAAAAGGCAACAAAATAGTCTGTTGACTAAAAGAAGTGTCATCAGTAGAGTTAACACGGAGGAACATCTTGGTGATGGCTATGATGGCACAGGCTATGCACACATGGAGTTCCAGAATTTATTATTTATTCTATGGTTGCACTTGTTATTTTAATGGATTGGATCAGTAACTAATCAAATTTGAAAAAACAGGTACAGATCGAATTGAAGTATACCAGTTTCTCAGCTTCTTCATGCTTCCCCTTCTTGCGCAAGTTGCGCAACTGCATCGCTTTTGCTGCCAACTGGTTAGCACTCGAAGGTTGCTTGTCTCCCCCAGTTTCCCTTTTTGACAAATCTGTTTCCTCTATATTTTTTCAGATTTTCTGAAATAAGAATCACTAGAAAAATTGCTTACTCTGCCGCACTGCAAATTCATGCATGAAATTTCCTGTCATCAGCAAACTTGATCATGCTGGAAACTACATTGGCTACCAAGTTAGCATCTTCATTGGATAGACTATGTCCTTTCCCTTTCTTCCAGGATAAAGAGTCGTGAACATTAGGTGCTCTCATTTTTGGACGACCAACACATATATCCTTCATATAATTGCGTTGTCAGCTGAAAGAAGAATCAAGCAATGAAAAATTCAGATATACCTTCATGTAATTGCCAAGCCCCTGTGCTTAGTTGGTGGAGGAGTGGTATCATAGAACCAAAGGTTCTGATTCGAAACTTACCCACTACCACTACCATAACTATCAAAAAAAAAAAAAAACCTTCATGTAACATGCACACGCATAGATCTGATAATGCAGCAGAAAATAAAAGACACTAAAAGTTGTGCGAGTGGCTGATGAACATACGAGCCCATCAAGTTTTCCAAATAGATCTTAAAAACATGCACATCTAAACTGATGTTATAAAGAAATATAATGAATGACCACCTTGCCAGCGTCTTTATCATTGTTGCTCGCATCTAAATTACTTTCCTCACTGTGGCCCAATTTTCTTGACCAGATGGCATGAAGATGAGTACGAGAAGGGCAGCACCACTAGATGCAACAGACAATGCCAGATGACCGAGAGAACCCCATCTCTCCTCAGCAACCTGAAAGAATTACAGAAAATTTACTAGTTCCATCAACTCCTATTCTGATAATTATGAAATTTTTAGTATACGAAATCCTCATGCAGTCATACTTCACCAAGACTTCGTCCTTCACGTGCAGCTTGCGCCACCATCTCCAACAACAGAAAAGGATGAACTTTTATCCTGAACAGTCTTTTCCTTCGCCTGATCAGCTTCTTCAGGATAACCACTACCATTATCTTTCAGGTAGGATTCAGTTCCCTTGGATTCATCTTCTGTCTCTGATGTAATATGAAACTATAAGAGCAACCATCATGTGATGCTTACAATGCATGAGCAGAAATTCCACCCCTGTGAATTTCACATTGGTTATCCTTAAAATTGAAACAAAATACATAATCTTCTTCCTTCTCTATTTATGTGTAAACAAAGAAACAACAAAATAAATGAGAAGAAAGCTAGTTTAAACTATTTACATTTTAATAATGGAAAAGCAATAAAGATAATAGACTGCCAGTGGATGGCAAGCCCTTACAATTTCATTTACAATTAAATCACACATGAAAGCAATAGACAATAACATGTAGCTTCAAAAAACAAATACAACTAAGTAGCGCCTCTCATATTGGATAAGTAATTCAGATACTAAGCCTCATAAACAGCATCGATTTTAGCGAACCAAGCTAATCATATGGCACCTTCTTGCAGTACCTAAACTATGTATGACACCCACTCATATAAGATTATAACCAGGAGACAATTGAGCAGGTGTGACAAATTTAAGCATATGAACACTCTATCATGAATATCATAAATGAAATCAGTTCAAGTAAGAGCATATTACGAGCTTTCGAGGCAGTTTGCTATCATTACACATTTGCACACAATTCTAGAAAAATCAGCCCGTGCAACAATTTATCATCAACCGATGTGCAGCATGATCACTACTAATAAAATCTGTGTTGCTATCTATGCAGGTGTATTTGGATGACTACCTTCTGTCTCCCTAAGAAAATCATCAAAGATATCATTGCCATTTGTAGGGGCTTTCTATGGGTACGTAGCACTGAATCAAAGAAGGCTAGCATCGCTTGGAAGAAAGTTTGCCAACCAGTTACTAGTAGAGGCCTTGGAATCAAATGCTTAGATACTTGGAATAAGACCTCCATCTTCATCTGTTGAGGCAGATTGACAAGGGAGCAGACACATTGTGGATCAAAGGGGTGAATGAGTATAATCTAAAACAGAGAGTAAGTTAAAGCCCCATATGGTAGCTCAAGGTATTGGAGGAATATGCTTAGGCTTAGACAAAATGATAAGCTGTCTAGCAGATGAGAATGGGGTTAATTGGTCTTGCATACGGGAGAACTCTAATAAATAATGTTATGATATGACGTACAAAAAAGAACAAAAGGTGGAGAAGCATAGAATGACATGGAACAAAGGAAAATTTCCATGATTTCCTTTTGTTACTTCACGGGCATTTTACGGAAGGCTACAACTCGAGATAGAATGTTGAAATGAAGAGTAGCATCAGATGAGAGGCGAATCTTTGTCAAAGAGAAAGGAAACTGTGAAACATCAGTTTTCAGATGTGGCTATACTGCAAATGTGGGGTGCAAACAGATAAAGTGATATACTAAACACTAAATAAATTAATCTAGAAAATCAGTAAATCAATCGTATTCGGGTTGCAAAAATCTTGGTCACTGTAGTATAGAAAATGTATCAACCAGTTATTGAATCCGCGGGACTTGAAGACAGTAAGCCTAGTCCTAAGAAAATTGGAAATCAAGGGGGTCGTTTTTTAGTGAATCTAAATTAAGGAAAACAAATAAATAAGCAAACAAAATTAAGTGAATATATAGAATGAGTGAAGCGGAACCCCGAGTTCAGGTTATCTTCGCTTGATAGATTGCACAACTTCTACCGGTTAATCAGAGATACAGATTGGCAAAATTCCCGAAACTCTCTTTAGAACTAAACCATAGTCTCAAAAGAGCTCATCTACCAGAACATGCTAGATCTAATCCAGATTCAAGCAAAACACATGCAGACGGATAAAGCACGAGGAATTTATATTTAAACCTTAGGGAAAATCTAATCAATCCGATTCAGTTCTCCACAAGCTTACAGATTAATTTGACCTTTCTACTAATCACCGATCTGATCATTATAGAATTCGTAATGAAATTCAATAAACTCGCGAAATTTATTAGAAGCACAATGAATATATTAATCTGAAACATTTTGCAATTTCTCAAATCAAATTAGTAGAAGGAATAGCAAAATCATCCTAAGCTACAAATAACCATCCTCCGAAGTTAAATCCTACTTAGCCAGACATGTTACAAAAAATAGCGAACAGAGATAGAAGAGAAATCATCTGCCAGAGAAGACTCCTGCTCTTGTTGTGCTAGCCAAATCTGTAGAACACGAGCCGTGAGGTTGTAGATGGTGATGGAGATGAGAAACTCCTTGCACAACGGCTTCCTATGCGTGAGTTGTGGGGTGGAGGTATGAATGTATGTCGTGAATAAGATTATAAGTTTTTTGCCCTTGATTCAGCCTCTTTTTATATAGTTATGCGCGTAAATACATGTGTCCGGTACTGTGTCCGGGTGGGGCTCAGCCGGACGTCTCATAGAGCTGTCCAAGTGATATTTCCTTCTTTGTGAGTGTCCGTTGTCCGGTTTAACTCATCCGGACAGCTAACCGGACAGAAATATGTAAGTAATTCTGCACTAGTGGGCGTCCGGGTGGGTTTAGCTGGACAAGGGATGTTCAGGGGGGGGGGGGGGGGGGGGTTCGGACACATAGACAGACGGTTTGTCCGGAACTCTGGGTCGGACACCTAGCCGGACACTTGTACAATTCACGCTCCTATGCTTTGAAACATACCCAACTCCCTATAGATTGCGTCCTAAGTCAAATAAACATCCAAAAATTGTATTTTAAGACATTTTCTCTACAATAGAGATAAGAATTTCAATTAAGCACAAAACTGGGGAAAAAGACAAGAAAGATAAGGGGTTTCAGCAGTAAAAAGTACATCAGATATCAGCTTATCAAATTCCCTCGCACTTGTCGTTTACTTGTCCTCAAGCAAACCCCTCACACACAAGCTCATGCAAAGCAAATGGAGTACAATTAGAAGTGAAGAGCACAGAGGAAGACGCTACAAGCTTTTCAGATCAAAGGGTACTCAAGCCTTCAACTGTAATATTCTCAACACAAAACTAGAAGTCATTTGTTAGCAGACCCGTATCGGGACAAAGGGAGTGAAGAGTTTATAATAGAAAAAGGCAGATTCCTAGTGGGGGGTAAAATGGGGAAACGATAGGGGACAGCTGGCATAGTACTAGTAGGAGAATATGTTTTGTCCCACTCCCACCAACGATAGAATCCTTTTAAGGATTGTCAAGTTTTGTCTAGGATATAAATAGAATAAGTGTGCACCAGTATAGTCATGCTTCTTCCTTACTGTACGTTGGTGGCTGATTGAAAGAAAGGAAAAGAAGTTCCACTGTGGTTCGGGCTTTGGGGACCGACCACTTATTGTGTCTTTCGCTCTTTACTCTTAACATTTGGTGCGGTGAACGTGGAGATGACGACCCGGATGGATGGTCGGATTGATGCGTTAGAGAAGAGCGTTGAAGGAATCGGCACTCAGCTGGGACTTCTTCAGTGAGGGGAAGAAGAAGTTAGACAGGAGCTGACCACACAGAGGGGACAGCTAGCAAGGATTGAAAGGATGCTGGCTAATCTGATTACGGGAAGGAGAGTGGGAAACCAGGAGGAAGGCGATGAAAGCACCATGAGCCAACTGAATGGGGACAGGAGGTTAGCACTTTCCCCAAACAGGCAAGTGCTTACAAACGACACCGACGGCATTCGAATCCCGGCAAAGAAGGTGGAACTTCCCAGCTTCTATGGCGATGATCCTTATTCATGGATAGTGAGGGCGGAGTACTATTTTTCGATTCGACAAACACCAGGATCGATGCGGGTTCAATGGGCGTTGCGTTGGTATGCATGGATGGAGCGGCCCTGCAATGGAGCAACTGGCTCCGCAACAAGCGACCAGAGATAACCTGGGAGGAGTTAAAGTCTGAGCTCATTTATTGGTATGGAGATGGCTTAGCGGCCAATCCATATGAATCACTGGTGTCGGTAAGGCATTGGGGGACGGTGACCGCCTACGTCGACGAATTCCAGGCGCGGTCGGGATTTTGCCCAGGCCAATGTCCGGCACAGAGCCTAGGCCACTTTCTTAGTGGGCTGAAGGAGGGGATAAGAGCTCAAATTAGGTCGCAGGATGCAACCGACCTGTACCGGGTGATGAAGCTTGCGATGGAAATTGAATTGGAAATGGAAATAATGGGAACTACAAAAACTTTCAATGGAGCAGGAGGACAGCGTTTTGGGATTGGGACCCGTTTAGGGTTCGAATCCCTGCAACCCGCCCGATGGAGTGGGGCGACCCAGCGAGAGCTGCGATCGGATCCGGGTGGGCCAACTGTAATTCGAACCCAAAAGCCTAATGAAACCTCACCCGCATACCTGAGCCCCAATCACCCAATTCGTTTTCCCCAATCCATCGCTTACCCTCGGCCAAACCAAATCCCTAGCCCAAATTCCACCGTCAACCGACCTGATCCAATTCCTAGCCCAAATCTCGGTCCCAATCGCCCACTAACCCAACATACCTCCACTATCAATATACCGGCCCGACCGTTCCGATGCAAAGAACCATACTCGCCATCACACCAGTGTAAACAGAAGGTTTACGTGCCTTAATATTAGGAGAAGATGAAGACCCGCTGGGTGAGCTTTGTCCTGTGACTATCGAACCGGACGTCCCACCGGATCCAGAGCCCACTGATACACAGCTCCTGGCGATGGACTTGCCCCTATTGTCGGTAGAGGGACTTACCGTCCTCAAACCCCTGAAACTCCAGGGTCGTTTGCAAGGTGTCGATGTCATTCTTCTTGTGGACAGTGGTGCTAGCCATAATTTCATCGCACATTGGGTGGTTGAAGCGTTAAAACCTTCCGTCGGCACCCACAGAGTCTCTTGGAGTTCGTTTGGGGGACGGCCGACGAACAACAGCTAGTGGAATTTGACGGGCGCTGGAAATCGAAGTGGAAGATGCAAAGTTAGTGCTAGACTGTTATCACTTTCCATTGGGAGGGGTGGACATAGTCCTGGGAGTAGCTTGGTTGGCAACATTGGGAGAGGTAGTTTCAAATCGGGCGTAGTTATACATGAAATTCACCCAGGACCAGCGGGAGTATTGTTTACGGGGTGACCCCTCCCTCTGTCGATCTCCGGTAGGACCACGGTCTATTTTGAAATCCCACGATGTAGAATTCGGGGCAATTCTTTGGGAGATTCAGGGGTCAAGCCCGCAACCTGAAACGGAGACGGACTTGGCACCAGACCAGCAGCAAGACCTTCAGGCGCTGCTCACGCAGTTTCAGTCGGTGTTCCAAACGGTGTCCGGGTTACCACCAGTGCACCCAACAGATCATCATACTTTGTTGCAGCCGGACTCTGCGGCTGTCAATGTAAAGCCTTACAGATATGGTCATGGGCAGAAGGATGAAATTGAGAGGCTGGTAACAGATATGCTTGGTTATTCGGCCAAGCAACAGCCCCTTCTCAATTCCGGTGTTGCTGGTAAAAAAGAAGGATGGGAGTTGGTGTTTTTGCGTTGATTATCGGGCCCTAAACAAGGTAACTGTTGCTGATAAGTAACCCACACCAGTTATTCAGGAATTGTTAGATGAATTACATGGTGCGCAATATTTTTCCAAGATCGATCTCCGTTCCGGGTACCACCAGATTAGAGTTGCTCAGGCTGATGTGCATGAGACAGCTTTTCGAACTCATACAGGGCATTACGAATTTCTGGTTATGCCTTTTGGCCTCACAAATGCTCCTGCAACATTTCAGTCCACAATGATTGATATTTTTCGAACTTATCTGCGACGCTTTGTCCTGGTTTTCTTTGATGATATACTGGTTTACAACAGCAACTGGGATGATCATATGCACCACCTGTCCATTGTTTTTTACTGTTTGGCAGCCCACAGTTTGGTGGCTAATCCCAAGAAGTGTTGTTGGGCTCAGCATGAGGTCGAATACCTGGGGCACATTGTGTCGTCTCAGGGCGTGGCCATGGACCCAAACAAAGTTGCAAGTTTTCCCGACTGGCCTACACCGAAATCAGTCAAAGGGGTGCGCGCATTCCTCGGGCTGACAGGGTATTATAGACATTTTATTTGGGAGTATGGCCAGATAGCAAAACCCCTCACTAACCTACTTCGCAAGGAATCAGCAGCTAAGTTCCGGTGGACTCCGGAGGCCCAGCTAGCCTTTGAGGCTCTTATCAAGGCAGTAACGACAGCACCAGTTTTGGCTTTACCGGATTTCAATAAAAAATTTGTTCTTGAATGTGATGCTTCGGGAGTTGGCATCGGAGCTGTTCTGATGCAGGAAGCACGGCCCCCGGAATGCTTCCAAGTCAACCTACGAAAAAGAAATGATGGTGGTAGCATTGTCTATTCTGCCTGGGGGCCTTATTTGTTGGGGAGACAGTTCAAAGTCAAAACTGATCACAATAGCTTGAAGCATCTTTTGCAGCAGCACATTACAACACCGGCACAGTAGCATTGGTTGGCAAAGATCATGGGATTCATCTTTGTGTTAGAATATAAATCAGGTTGTTCAAACCGGGCTGCCGATGCTCTGTCACGCAGAGGGGGTGACTGCGAATTAATGGCAGTTTCTATTCCATTTTGGAGGATGCCACCAAGCTACAGGCGGAGGTAGAACTTGACCCCGACTATCAGCAGCTCAAAGCCAAACTGGTGCAGAACCCGACTGCCCAACCACCGTTCCAGCTACTCCATGGCCGAATTTTTCACAAAGGGAGGGTGTTCCTGCCTTCAAATTCCTCTTGGATCCCGAAACTCTTGGCAGAATTTCACTCCACACCCTTAAGAGGCCATGCGGGCGCATATAAAACTTACCGCCGCCTTGCTAGCAGTTTTTTCTGGACTAGAATGATGAAAACTGTGCAGGAATTTGTGGCTAATTGTTTGGTGTGTCAGCAAAATAAATATGAGACATTGTCGCCAGCGGGCCTGCTTCATCCGCTGCCTATTCCCGATACTGTATGGGCTGATATCTCCATGGACTTCATCACCGGTTTGCCGAGATCGGGAGGGTTTGACTGTATTTTTGTGGTAGTAGACCGTCTAAGTAAATATGGGCATTTCTTGGGGCTGCGACACCCATATACAGCACGCACGGTGGCTGAATTGTTCAGCAGAGAAGTAGTGCGACTGCACAGTATCCCACAGTCAATTGTCAGTGACCGCGATCCTCTATTTCTCGGTGGCTTTTGGCGGGAATTCTTCCAAGCACAAGGGACTCAACTACGCATGAGCAGTGCTTACCACCCGCAAACTGATGGCCAAACCAAGGTTCTAAATCGCTGTTTGGAAACCTATTTGCGCTGCTTTGCAAGTGAGCAACCAAAGACTTGGAGTCAGTGGTTGCACTGGGCAGAATTTCGATATAACACCAATTTCCATAGCGCTACTAACACCACCCCCTTTGAGGTGGTTTATGGCAGACCTCCACCCACTATATTGCAATTTTTCCCAGGAGAATTTAAAGTAGCAGTAGTGGCTGAAGCCCATGCACTGTGACCAAGCAGAAGCTCTCCGCCAGCTTAAATTCCATCTCCATCGAGCCCAGCAGCGAATGATTAAGGCAGCAAACAAACACCGCAGAGATGTGGAGTTCTCACCTGGTGATTCTGTGTTGGTGAAGCTGCGACCGCATCGACAATCTTCTGTGTCCAAGCGCATCTATCAAAAGCTATCCCCCGGATTTTTTGGACCGTTTCTGGTGCAAGAACGCATCGGTACAGTGGCCTACCGCCTCCTATTGCCCCCGTCCTCCCGCGTCCACCCAGTTTTCCACATCTCTCAATTGAAGAAGGCCACAGGGGATCACATGGTTCATGCTACCTAGCCACCAGACCTTTCGGTGGATGAACTAGAATTCATTCCTCAGGCGGTTTTAGCAAAACGCACCAAAATTCGGGCGGAGGAACCTTACCACCAGCTGCTGATCCAATGGCAGGGGAAACCACCAGAGGAAGTCACCTGGATTAGTTGTGAAGATTTTAGAGGCAGTTTCTTTTTTCCAGCCTTGTGGACAAGGCTTGTCTCGAAGGGGGTGGGGATGTTAGCAGACCTGTATTGGGACAAGGGGAGTGGAGAGTTTATAATAGAAAAAGGAAGATTCCTAGTGGGGGGTAAAATGGGGAAACGATAGGGGACAACTGGCATAGTACTAGTAGGAGAATATGTTTTGTGCCACCGACAATAGAATCCTTTTAGGGATTGTCAAGTTTTGTCTAGGATATAAATAGAATAAGTGAACACCAATATAGTCATGCTTCTTCCTTACTGTATGTTGGCGGCTGATTGAAAGAAAGGAAAATATAGAAGTTCCACTATGGTTCGGGCTTTGGGGACCGACCACTCATTGTGTCTTGCGCTCTTTACTCTAACATCATTCTAAAGCTTAAGAAGGAGAAATAGAACCATAAGAACTTAACCTTTAACCTTGAGCTAAGCTACCATTAATTCATTCGCAATTCTTTGAGCAACAAGGGGCACGAAGTAAAATCATATTCCATTATACCTTTCAGTATCACGCTGGTAATTGGAATGAGAACACTCACTTCATACATTGCAAAGATACTTCAGTTGAAGTCCATTTTTCTCTTCACCTTAGACTTCTCTCTCCACTCTTGTAACGGCTTTGGGTCAACTATCCCAGATTTCGAGAACCTTTAGTAGCTAAATAATAAAGCACCCAAAGGACTGAATAACCGAGTGGACAAAGCCTATTCTGGATCAGATTTGCCTTTAGGATCAGCGGAGTACCTTGCTCTTGTTCTTTTCCACTATTACATTCCAATTCATTCCTAGGCTCAACGTTAAAAAGAAAGTTCAGATGGTGCATATTCTCAATCATAAAAGCATCTATGAACATAAACTTCAATTAAAACAATAAAATCATAAACACTTGAAAGTTTAGCGCCTCATAACCTGTTAACCTGCTGAAATTCCTCTGTGGCTCCCTTTCTGGTTACCACCACTTAATAAAACTCAAACAAATGCAAGAAAGAAAAGCTTAAAAACAAGCTGCGAAGGAGTGAATCCTCCCCCACACTTAGACCGGAGCAATGCCCTCATTGTGTAGAAAAAATTAAACCAAAAGGAGCATGCAATCCAAGGAGCATGCAATCCAAGGAGCTAAGAAAGTATGGCAAATCAAAAATAAGTATTGAAGTGCATAAATAGAGAATGAAAAGATTACTCCCCGGAGTTTTGCACAGATTAGTAGCAGATGCTCCCCCACAATTGAGTTCAGCTATGTGTTGAAAAGAAACGTTCCTGATAAAGATATCATAAATATCCAAAAGAACTCAACTGCAAATGAAAACAAAGTCAATATATCATTTAACAACAAGAGTTGTTTTTGATGCACCACTTTTTTTAGCCGAAATAGCAAAATAAAGAACTAAAAACAATAACAGATGAAGCAAAACAATCCTAACAGAGGAAATGAACAAATACAACAAAAGTAAATAACAAATCACTGAGGTGACGGGGATGGAGGCCGAGGCTGCTGGCCCATGCTAGCTAGAATGTTCTGTAGAATTTGAGCAGTAGTAGCCTGGACAGCATCACTTCGCTCCAAGCGCTGAGTAATCAGCAGTTGGGCATCACGGATCGCGGCCTGCTCAGCACTTCGCTCCAAGCGCTGAGTAATCAGCAGTTGGGCATCACGGATCGCAGCCTGCTCAGCCTTCATCTCCTGCTGTGTGCGTAGAATATCATTAAGATGCGTTTGTAACTCGAGAGGGAGTGATACCACTGGAGTAGAAGTAGGTGGCTGCATCACTGAAGTGGCCGGCCCCTGAGACGGAGATTCCAGCGAAGCAGGTGCAGAAGAGGATCCAGCGACAGAAGAGTATCCAGCAGCCCCAAGGCTAGAGCTACCTCGTACCCAGGTGCCATCATCCAATCTCATGAACCCCCATCTCTTCACAGTCTGCAGGGTGACTGCACGCTCACCCTCGCGCATCTTCACACCAGCAAAGACATCCTTAGGAAGCGTAACACATAGGTGATGATGAATGAAGAATGGAAATATGGGCGTGATCTTCTTCTTCTTTGACCTGAGGTAGGAGACCACCTTGTGAAGCTGACGAAACATGACATATGGAATCAAAATCTGCTCGACGGGAGGAGGAGGCTCGGTCAGAAGGTACTCCAGAAGAACGCAGTCCTCATCAGAAGCATCAGTCCCGGTCTGAGGTCGGATCTGATGACTGAGGATCTCAGCCAGCAACCTCTGAATCAATGTGGGGAGGTTCGAGTAGGGGAGCACATCCTTGTTCTTCTCCCCTCTATGTCGGGTGACTCGGCCCACCTCCCTGAGCCACTTGGTCTTCGTACCCCGTAGGCGACCCTCGCTAAACTCCCGGTGTGCATCTTCATTATCTGGAACTTCAAGAAGAAGACTGAAGGTGGTCGGTGTGATCTCCACTGGGTGATGACGCACAAATGATGTAATGAGGTTAACAGTGTCATGTGCCTGTGCATTTGCATAAAACTCTCTAACCAGTGCGGAACTGAAGAGTCCCTCACCCATTCGCAACACCTTCGTCAAACCAAAACGATCGAGAAGGGAGTCTACCCCTGTAGCAAGAACCACCTCATTCGCTATCCTTCGCTCCATAACAAAATTGTTGTTCTGGTCATACCAGGCACGCGCAGCAATAGAGATAAACCCATCCTCACGGAGTGCAGGATGTGGAGCAGGTGCAGCAGAGGACTCTCTCGCTGGGTGCTTGCCCCTGGAGGAGTCAGTAGATCCACCACCTCGAGTACAAGCCATCTGCAATAAAACAAAAAGAAAACACAAACCGCAACGAAAACAAAAACAAGATAAGGCAGGGTTCAGCACAGTAAAATAGACTCAAGTGGCCTATAGGGAATAGCAATAACCATAACATAAGCAAAAATCCCCTCAAAATTTCCAAATTTCAGTGTGTCCGAATAAGCGTCCGAGTGAGTAGGGCCGGACAGGACACCCGAACATTCCGACGAACCCCAGATCGCACAGAACCAGAAATTCACAAATCGAACAAAACTTGCACAAATCAAACCCCAAATCCACTACATAACGGCAAAACAGACCAAAATCAACCTAAGCAACAACAAAACAGACCCGAATCGATCCAATCTTTCACAAAAACACAAAATTTGATGTGAAACCTGGGTTGGGAGGAATTGGGGAAAAGGCTAAGTTCAGTGTGAAATGACGCCCTTGTGTGCAAAAGAGTGTGGCCTCATTTTGGTGGCATTAGTGCCTCTCTAGATTGGATTAGATTAGTATGTTCAATGACTACAAGTTGGAAAGAATGATGTACTAGAAACAAAAGGAATCCTTTATTGTACACTTCTCTCATCTATTATAGACGGAAAACAACAATAGAACTTTTGGAGATCATTGTGATCCTTAATATACTTCTAACTACCGAAAAACAATTATCATCAACCTCCACAATTCTATTGGGAGGGTGAATGTCTTCATGGTTGAGGGACACACAGTAGCAATATATAGAACAAAAGCAATAATTGAAGATAAGAAGTATTAGGGTTTAAGTTTTTCGTTTTTCAGTCATTTGGTCATACTCAAAAAATGCACACAGGCGAGAAGTAGATTTCAAAGGAACAAAGAGAAAAATGAAGTAGTTCAGCATTAAGATGGGCACTGATCAGAGTCGGTTAGAAAGATAAATTAGCAAGAATACAGTCTTAAGTTAAACAAAATCCCATGAGACTTGAATGGAGGGAAGATACCTCTTCAGCCGAAGGCTCCTCTTGCTTTACATTACCAATTGCTTCATTGTTCTGGTCAGGTCTGACTGCAGGCCAGAGCATCCACTCTAACCCCATTTCTTTTCTAACGATATTCACATCATTTGCTGAAATATTCTCACCATTGTCATCTGTGTTTCCAGTAAGATAATTTAAGTGTAATAATCAATAGATTTATTCTACCCGAAGCACATACTGTAAGTCACATCAATATCTATCCTACTTCTATACTTACTGTGTCCTGTTTTCAGATTTGTTTTTTTATCCCTATAATCCCCATCTGAACATCTTTTCTTTTTTTTCTCCTTTTTGTGTCTATCCATGTGACGTTCTGCGTCAGAAGTGTGTCCGCTCCCGGAGCTTGATGAAACCGATTCTTCTGAAGCATACCATTTCTTCTTCCTTGAAACCTTTCCAACATTCTCAAGTTCTTCATCACCTGAACTGATATACTTAGAATTCCTTCTGTTTACTCTATCCTTCTTGCTAGATTTCCATTTCTTACGCCCAGGGTCATTTAATTTTCTGCCTTTCTCCTGAGGATTGTAATACAATTTAGACAAGTCCACAAAGCCAACAAAGAATGCAGAACAAGACTCATGCACATCTTATCACTGAATGCAAAATATAAGCAAGTGAAAGAGATGAGTATCTTACTCCTTCAACTTGATCCCTTATCTTTACACCAGACACCATTTATATATGGGAACTAACACCACTCTGCAAGTCTCTGTTAGAAGCCCCTGCAAGATTGCGCTAAAATACAATGAATTAGAAATCCGCCAAGATTAATGAGAAGACTGAATTCAGTTTCAGGTTGTAAAAGATGCTATTACTAACATAATCCAGTTACGGGTTACGGCTATTAGACACCATTGTAGAACAGGTTCATTCACTCTCTTGAGCTCAGCTCATCACCAACAATGAACCTAAGGCTCCAATTGACGCAATGCAACAACAGTGCAGCAAAGCATTGACCCAAAATTACGAATAGATAAAGTAGAGTAAAAAAGGTCGTAAACTTATATGAAATATAGATTTGTCACGTTGAAGAAACCCCACCAAAAACACTCAATTAATGCCCGGACCCCGCAGCAGAAACACATCACCAAACCTTAACTAGGCTTGATCTCTATGGTCCCATTTCAAACACCAGGTTAGGTTAACGATCAATACCAGATCAATCCATGATGTTCATACAAGTCATGTGTATCACAAACCAAAGAGAAATAGATGATGAATGCTGGCCTGAAAGAAGTCCAGCTAAAGCAAACAACTGAACTGTAGAGTTAAGGAGATTCTAGCATAGCCAAAATAAAGCTTCTGTGACTGGCAGCATGAAAAAATCTCTCGGTTGTTCCTAGAGGATTAGAAGAACAAACTTAGGCAAATAAGACGAGACAAGTAAGTAGTACCTGCTGCAACAATATTCCACTTTTATTTCTTTCTGATTTTATTCTTTCTCCCCTCGTCTTCAAAGGGACTTTGATTATCCTTCGCTTCTCGACTCGCCTACCAGGCTTCAACTGCTTGCCCTCTTGATTTTAGCTCAGCTTTGTGTTCCTGTTGAAAGCGGCGCCCGAATCTATTTTACTCCTGATTTTTCTGTTTCCCTACATTTTTTTTAGACTCGGAAAGGATTTAGCCCCCACTATAACTCTGTTATCAGGAAGTTAACTATGTGTTAACCTATTAGGTTAATCATATTAATAAGGTCATGCTGGACAAAAAACACTACTTAATTTACATTTTTATTTTCCTAAAAATGTCAACCCTTCCTCGAAAATGCATCTAAAGTGGGATGAGAGAGAGTTAGATGATGTTGATTAAGTAGTTTTGTTATCCATCCTAACATTATTAATGTGATTAAGCTGATAGGTCTACACGTAGTTAACTTTTTTATCACATAGTTATAGTTTGGGGGCTCGTAGTAAAAAATACTTTAACCTTGAGGTGGTTACCAATAATTATGATAAACACAAGGGGGTTAACTGTAATATCCCAAATCCTGAAGAGGGTTCTGAGTAATGTACTCTTTTTTTAATTTTCTTCATAATAGCTGCGAACTCTGCCCCTATACATTTTGCAAGGAATCTCTTCTCCTTTGATTCTGGCTACCCGCTAGTTTAGACAGGAAATAAGGAATGGATTGAAGAGGGGCAAAGGAGCAGTATATGCAAGTAATTCCTCCGTCCTGAATTGACTGTTTGTTTTTTGGTATATTTTTTCACTTCAATATTAAATATATAAATTAAAATAATTTCATAAAATTAAATTTTGTAACATATAGTTTATCAGCGTGTCTTGGCTACATGTTACTGTAACCAATTTTGGCTACATCCACCTATCAGGTACTCTTTTTTTTCTTTTTTATCACAAAAACTTTAAATTAGTGTAACTTTTAATATATAAGTCTAAAATGAAAAAAAAAATATCATTATTCACCTAAATTCAAGCTCTTCAAAACAAGACCAGTCATGGATATATATTTGACAACTTTTTAAAAAAAATTATTTTTACATGTATAGTATACAAAACATAAAAGAAAACTTGTACAGATAGTCATACAAACTTGTACAAATGTTCATTAAAACATGTACATACACACGTAAAAACATGTACATCATCGCATTAAAAATATACAGATGGTCACATAAATCTGTACAAATCATTAAATATGTACATTTTTAGATTGAAATATGTACATATAAGGGAGAAAACTTGTACAGAGAGTCATACAAACATGTACACATGTTCATTAAAGAACATGTACATTCTCACATTTGAATATGTACATCGTCACATTAAAACATGTACATTCTTACATTAAAATATGTACATACATCCTCACATTAAAATATCATCATGTACATCTAAAAATAATTTTTTTAAAAGTTATCAAAATATTTTGACTGGTCTTGTTTTGAAGAGCTCGAATTTGGGTGAACAATGATATAATTTTTTTTCATTTTGGACTTATATATTAAAAGTTACAACAATTTAAAGTTATTATTGTGATAAGCAAAAAGGAAAAAAACAAAAATGAATGTTTTGACATACCTCAGCGCTGTACTCCGAGTTGTTTATTCTATTTCAGTTTTGTCCCACTATATTTTATTAATTACAAAATTACCCTACTATAAAGATATTTTTTATTTTAATTTGACTAAAATGCCCTTGGATGTAGCTAGGATAGCTACAATCACATGTAGCTAAGAATTTGGGTAGTTTATTATGTAAAGAAACATTTATAAAACTTAAATTTTTAAAATTATTTTATTTTTTATGTTAAATATTTAATTCAAACGACACGTAAACAAGACGGTCAATTCATGACGGAGAGAGTATTTAGTTACATGGAATTTAAGGCCGGAAGTCTTAGTTTTTTTTAGTTGTGAACAAAATATATTATTTTATTATAAGGAATTCTTATTTTAGAATGACAGAGTTCTTTTTATAACATTCATAACTTTTACTTTAGAAAGATATTATGACTTTTACTTATTTTTGTTACTGATCAAAAAAACTTATTTTTGTTAATATTGTAATGTTATAGCCAATATGATTGATTTGCAGTGTGTTATATATTTAAGCAACAATGAGAATTCCTTATATAATAAAATAATATATTTTATTGACACGACACGTAAAAAAACTAAGAAACTCTCCACCATTGTGGATGTCCAATTTGTTCCCCTTAATTCAATTTTATATGCATTGGGTTAAACTGGGTTCAATGTTTTAGAAGATTGTTGTTCCAATTTAATATGTTTACTAACAAAAAATGAGGTTAAATAAAGTTAATATATTATTTCGATTCACCCCGATTCATCTATTGTGATTAACCTCAAATAGGGAGTATATGAGTTACTATAAATTTTAAACATTTCACCATGGCTTGTCATTTAACCTTAATTCATCGTGTTTAACCTTGGGTAGGAAATTTTACATTTCAAACCTACAATAATAGTGTGTTTGGATTGGAGTTAAATGAGTTTAAATGAGATGAATATCATTACATATTGTGTTTGGAAACAAAAATAAGAGGTTAGTGACACAAGGTTAACACTTCACCCCACTCGTTCACCTTATTTATTAGTCTCTGATTCGGGGATAAACGGATTACTAAAAATTTCAACAAGATTTTTAAACAATTCACCCCATTAAACCTCATGAACTAAGCCAACATGATCCAAAATAAGCACTTTAGTTAGCCCCATCTACCTAATCCCAGTTAACCACGCTTAACCTTACCCCAGTTAATTTCACTTAACCTCACCCACAGTTATTCCCACTTAACCTCACCCTGTTTAATCCCAATCCAAACCAGGGGCGGACGTAAAGGGGGCCCAGACCTCCTGTAATTTTTAAAAATTTGTAAAATATTTTTATAAATTTTTGAAAAATATAAAATAACAATGTTTTAAAGAACAATAGTGTAAAAAAAAATTTTACCCCCTAAACAAAAGTTCTGGGTCCACAATTGATCCAAACACACCATAGGTGAACGGGAATGGGCTTTCGGGAGGAAGCAAATTAGAGAAAACCACGTTTGGCGAGAAGATAATGAGAACCGGAGGGTCACCCAGTCACCCTCTCTAACACATGAAGCTAATAGATAAAATCGAAATATCATACAATTTGCTTCCACCCCTCCGTAATCACCTCCTTTGGAAGGAATTCTAGACTCGTAATCTCGGGAGTGCTCTGTATGAGTTACACTAGCATATTTGCATATGATACAACACATTCTCATTTATAAAATAGTATGAGAAATTTAATAAGTGCGCTAAGTAAACTTATTAGTATAGTTGTGTAGTATTTTTCTTATAGGTGGTAAATGAATCATTATATTTGGGTTGGGTTCAAATTGATAGTGGTCACGGGTCCGGTTCCACCGGTTTCGGTTCCGGTTCCGGAAAATGTGTATTTGTATTCGGAACCGGTATGGGCGGTTCCGGTTCCGATTCTAAAATCTGGATTCGCTTCGGATTCGGTCAAAAAACCGGTTCCGGCCGGTTCCGGTTCTGATCGGTTCCGACCGGTTCCGGAGCGGTTCCGGAAACATTCAATCGGCTCCAGTTGCTTCGTTTTAGCTCCGATTTGAGATCCGTTTGAGCGCACACGTTGCTCTTTTCATCCACTTTACTCCTAGATAGGTTATTCTTCAAGTTTATAATCTTAAATGTGTAAGAAATAAAGACTTAGGAATTTTTATTGAATTTACAAAAATAAGGAACAAAGAGAATTTTATTATATGATTCACTGCCTCATTAAAACGTTATTAGGTAAAAACCCATAAGGAAAACCCTAATAAGGAAAAAGAGTACAGCTACTAAGAGGTTACATGATTTCATTTTGCAAGTCTTAAAAAAATGATTACATGGAAAGAAAGTAATACTAAATTACTAATACATTCTAAAATATTACAAGATAGAAGTCCTAAGTGGTGTTATCCCCATTCATCTCATACCAATCATCATGTTGGCCCGATTCCAACGGTAACTTCAACCGGTTCCGGGGCGGTTCCGGTTCCGGTTCCGATTCCCGGTTCCGAATCCGACGACGGTTCCAGGCGGTTCCAGTTGGTTCCAGACGGTTCCGGTTCTGATTCCGGGCCCGAATCTCAAAACATGTATTCGTATTCGGAACCGGCTAAGACGGTTCGGTTCCGGTTCCGGTTCCAACCGGTTCCGGTTCCCACCGGTTCCGGTTCCAATCGGTTCCGGGTAGAACCGCCGGTTCCGGGTAGAACCGGACCCGATGACCACCATTAGTTCAAATGTTTCATATTAGATTAATTTTAGTCTTCACCATTAAATTTGAGTTTAGATTTAGGTTTGGTTCGGGTTTATTTTACATCAAGTTAATTTATTTTTTTCAGGTTAAATACAGTTATATGATTTTTAAGTTGATGTGAGTGACATTTAGTTCTGGTGATTTGGGTTGTTTGGTCCAGTGATCTAAAAAAACTTATCGTTTACGTTAGAGATGACTGGGTGCAATGAATAAATTTATAATAGAATTTTAGTAACCAAGATTTTTGTCTCTAAATTGCCTTATGGCAAGGAGGGGATTCTATCAAAATAATGCTATTAATAAAAGGGAGCAATTTAATACGACTTCTGCGATAAAGTATGTTAGTAGGAAGCAAACGAAATTTGCAAAGGAAGATCCCAAAATCCTAAGGCTGTATTTTTTTTTGGCATTTTCTTAGCTACAGGTGGATGCATCCAGAGCACTATGTTGTGTTTGTTTTTTTTGTTTTTTTTGCGTGTCGGATTTGCGCGTGTCATATGAATTTCCTTTTTTTTCTTTCTTTATCATAAAACTTTGAATTGGTATATCATTGTTCAAAATGAAAAAAAAATATATATCATTGTTCACCTAAATTCAAGCTCTTTAAAACAAGACCAGTCATGGATATGTTTTGACAACTTTTTTAAAAAATATTTTTACATGTATACGATGATACACTAAATTGACAATGTACATGTTTTAGTGAACATTTGTATAGGTTTTAATGTGACGATGTGCATGTTCAAATGTGAGAATGTACATGTTCAATTATGAGAATGTATATGTTTTAATGAACATCTGTACATGTTTGTATGACCGTATGTACAAGTGTTCTTCCTTATATGTACATGTTTTAATTTAAGGATGTACAATTTAATTATTCGTACAGGTTTATATGACTATCTATATGTTTTTAATGCGAGGATGTACATGTTTTTACGTGAGAATGTACATGTTTTAGTGAACATTTGTACAGGTTTGTATGACAATCTGTACAAGTTTTTTTTATGTTTTGTGTCCGATACATGTAAAATTAATTTTTTTTTAAGTTGTCAAAATATATCCATGACTGGTCTTGTTTTGAAGAGCTTGAATTTAGATGAACAATGATGTAATTTTTTTTTATTTTGGACTTATATATTAAAAGTTACAACCATTTAAAGTTTTTTTATGATAAAAAAGAAAAAAAAACAGCGCTGCGCGCGTAAGTAAAAAAAATGGAGTCGCGTGCCCAGGATGTAGCCACTTTGGCTACAGTTGGTTGTAGGCAAGACACGCTGATTTTTTTTAACAATGGAACCATGACTCGCTCAAGTATGGATAAGGGGAAGGCAAACATTGACTCGTTAGAGGATCCACCAGTGATTGTGTGTGAAGGAAGCAAGAAGGTGGACAAAGCACCAATTTGAAAACCAAGGTCTTAGAGTAAAACTGTAACCAGTAATCATTCATATTTTGATCACCATGCCAAATTGTTGGATCTTTACTAGGTTGATAAATATGTGTTCTAGGTCACTCTTGGTAAATGTCAAAATATATTAAAATGACTACCATGTATACAAATATATCAAGGGGTAGAATATCATTTACTATTATGAGCAATCACATGAAGGATGAATATTTGTTTGTGAAAAAACCTAAGGTTCTTTTAAGAGCAATGCTGTCTTTGTATATCGATTTGATAGCGAGGATGATATGTATTAGGTGTTATAGATGGGATTTTCATTCTTCCATGGAAATCTCTTGCTTATGTTGACATGGTGGTCTTTTAGAGCTAAGATAAACTTTAAAAAAAGCTTGGATCATCCCTTATATGTGAGAAACTTTCATATATCGACCTATAATTATGGGAATTACATAACTTGAGCAAGATTATATGCCTAATTGGGAAACAAATTGTAGTAGATAACTTGACCTTTAGAAAGCATAAGCTATCCTACGATCATATCCTAGTGAAGATTATTTTCAATTTTGATTTCAAGGAGGGAATCATGATTTGTGATCCTATCGGAGAACTTTTCATAAATTGATCATCTATGAGGGAAAGCCCTGGGTCTATTTTGCTTATAACAAATTTGGACATAACATTAAATATTTGCAAGACTTGAGTATGACAGAGAAGGCAAAGGCAACCCCACCGAACAATCTAAAAGCACAAGTAACTAGAAATCCTCTTAAGTTGGACCTAGCAAGCAGGGATATGTTTGCAACTAGGGTACTCAAGGAAGTCTGCAACACAGAATACTCAGAGTAGCTACTAGCATAAGGAAGGAATATGAGCAAACAACCCCAACACATTGAACATTGACTAGAGAAAGAGGTTAGCTGTCAAGTTGTAGCACTAAGACTAGAGAATATAAGAATGATGCAACCATGACCATATAAAGCATGCACAATGAGAGGCCAACTGTAAGACTAGGAAATAATATAAACAAGGCTTAACCTTGTTGCAGCAACAAACCACTTAATCTAGTGGCAAGAATATTTACTGTAGTAGTCATAAATAAAGGGGGCTTAATGCTCATAATAAACCAATGTTTATTACTACACTCTCTTGAAGCTGGAATCTAATGTTAGAACAGATAAGATAACAACATTCTTATTTCGTGGGGAGTTAAGGAGGTTAATAGTAGGGTAATGTTGAATAGGAACTAGTTACTATATTGTGAAGTTCTGACCGATGACAATGATTTCTTGGTCTCCTTTTTTTATGTTGCAAATGATTAGGTTGGTATATTAGATTTGTGGAATGCTATAGGATAGGTGCAAACCACAAACCCTTGCATCCTCTTAGGTGATTTTGATTCTCTACTCTAGAGCCATGAGGAGAAAGTGAGCTAAAGCAATATGTATATTGTGGTGATTTTATGGATGTTATGTTGACATCGATATCCATGACCTTCTTTCAATGATACTTGAAGAGGGGAAAATATGTCCAGAAGCCTCAAAGAAAGAGCGATAGCCCAGTAGAGCAAAGGGGAAAGGAAAAGGAAGGCCAAGGCAACGACCGGGCATTCATGACTAGACACAAAAGACCCCAATCAGACCGCAAGCAGTGACCGGTCGTTTTTGACCGGTCGCTAGAAACCCTAGAACATAGCATAGAGAGTGACCGGTCGCCTGTGACCGGTCACCAAAAGCGTCGCTGCGACCGGTCGCCAGGAAGGCGGGATGTAGTGTAAGAAACGACCGGTCGTCTGTGACCGGTCGCCAAATATGCCTAATATAGCACGAGTAACGACCGGTCGTGCGTGACCGGTCGATAGAAGAACAGGGTAAGTGTAAGTAGCGATCGACGGTAGGGAAATTAGGATAATATACTTATGAGATATTTTGTAGATCTATCAAGATATTTATGTGCCAGGCTGGCACAATGTGATAGGCCAGAAAGCCTGTGAGAAACACTATAAATAGGGGTTCACCCCCCCCCCCCCAATAAAAGGCACGCGATCTGAACTTGAGAATTCCCACTGTTACATTGCCATTGCTTATCTCTCTCTCCTCTCTCTCTCTCTCTCTCTCTCTCGAGCTAAGTTCATTCGGTAGCAAGGTAATTCGGCGGAACTTGAGGAACTTGGTGATAGATTAAGGACCTGACTAGGGTATTGGACAGAAGATCGTTGAGACTTAGGAAATTACCATTTCATTTTGGCGCCGTCTGTGGGAAACGAACAACTCAGATCTAGTAACCACGCATCCACCGATGAGAGTAATAATTTTGGAGAACATGCGAAATCGATACATCTGAGATCGGAACTGTGTTTTTGTAGGTTAGGTACGAAGATGGCACCTAGAACTAGGAAGAATTTGCAAACCAACGACGGAAGCACTGGACCCGAGACTACCCACGACTCCATTTCCAAGAAGGATTTGGAGGACATGCTGACGAGCCTCACCAGATCCATTGACGAGAAGATCGTGGAAGGAAATGAGCTCCTGCAGCAGGAATTGATGCAGAGAGACGAGGAATTCCAGTGAAAGTGGGAGGAAATGTCGGAAGCAATCGATCTCCTGAAGAATCGAGACACGGTGGGAAGTAATGACGGAAAAAAGGGTACCCGAGGGGAGGCCTTAATCACCATCGAGGAGGAGGAAGAAGATGACTCCATCGATATGAGCCTATACCCATTCTCCGAGAAGATCCGAAGAGCCAAGCTCCCGCCCCACTTCGACGCCCCGGCGGTGGAAAAGTATGACGACACTGGAGATCCTGCTCAGCACATTAAGAAGTTCATGTTCCCCATGAACACCCAGAGGATTAGCTCTCTCGCCTTGTGCAACTTATTCCCCGGGACACTTTCCAAAAGGGCACTGAGCTGGATCTCGTCTAGGCCGCCTCAGTCTATCTCCAGCTTTAAACCGTTGACCGAGGAATTCCAATAGTACTTCGCGGCCAGTAAAAAGGTGAAGAGAGAGACGATAAAGCTCATGGATGTGAAGCAGAGGAAAGGGGAGACCGTGAAAGAGTACAGTGAACGTTTCCACAAGCAAGTGGCAGAAATTGACAACATCAATGAGAAGATACTGATCAAAGCCTTTGGTAATAGCTTGGCTCACCCCCTTCTCGTTGGGAAAATAGCTACCAAGGCACCTAAGTCGCATGGGGAGCTAGCCGAGATGATCCACGACTTCCTCAAGTCAAAAGTTACAGAGAATAAAGCTAAAGAACTGCTCAATAGCTTTAAGGCCCCTGCCACGAGCGAGAAGAAAGGAGGCCAGACAGGAGGAGCGATTGCAACTGGAAGCTCGCACCAGGGAGGTAACTGGTACAAGCCTTACTCTAAGGCCCCGACTGTCCAAGGGCAGCAGGCCTCGAGCTCCAGGACCTTTCCGACGGTCAAGATAGATCCAGGGAAATACGCTGCCGCCGTAAGAGAAGGACTCTTGCCTCCCCCAAGGAAACCTCATCCAGGAGAGGTGCCGGTAGCCTTCTGCGAGTACCATGGGCATCGCAGTCACAGGACTATCAACTGTGTGAACCTCGCCAAGGAGCTAAGGTTGATCGAGGAAAACAAGAGGAAAGGAAAGGGAGGCCATCATAGACAGCACTCTGGTGGCCAGTCCTCCCGGCCTAAGTCAGAAGAAGAGGTCCACCCCGAGTTGGATCACAGCAAATCCTTCGGAGTAATCACAGGTCTGTAGATCGTCCAGGATAACTCTCTAGGAAAGAGTGTAAGATGTCCCTTCGGGAGGGAAAAATCACCTTTATACCCCACAGGAGGCTGTGGCTTATTACCGTTCCGCGAAAGTTCTTTTGTTGCTATATATATAATAAACACTTACGTCTCAATAAAAAATGTCTCATATTATAAACTCACAAACAAGTAACGCTAGTACAGCAAAATAAGAAAACTAACAAAACTCTCATTAAGAACGTTCACAGGGCTATTCTCGGAGGTAGGACCCCTGACCCCCAACGAAAGGAAAAGGCACGTCCACGAGGTCCACCGAGAGCTTCCGGACAAGGAGGTTGCCAAGCATCAAAAGCTCCCCCTGATCTACTTCACCGAGGATGATGAGGACGGGGTCCTATACCCGCATAATGACCCACTTGTCATAAGGGATCAAGTGAACAACCGCATGATGGAGGGAATCTTGGTCGACATCGGGGCAGGGGTAAACGTCATTTCTGTGGAGGCGGTGAAAAAGCTTGAAATACCGGAAGACAAGATCAAACCCTACTCAGCCGTGCTGGGGGGTTTTGTGGGAGGAATCTCGGCTAAATCTACAGGGAGCATTGACTTCACCATTACCCTAGGGCAGGGGGATGAGAGGTGCACGGAAAAGCTGACGACCTTCATTCTTCCCGGACTCTCCGGGTACAACATGTACCTTGGGCGGCCAGGGATAAACGCTTTCAGAGCCATATGTAGCACCCACCACCTGAAGAAGAAGTACCTGACCAGATCCGGGAAACTCGTCACAGTAAGAGGGAGCCAGAAAGTAGAACGGGTATGTGAGGTGCGGATCATGGAAGACCTTCCGGGAGAAGAGACGGTCAAGACCATGAGATCCGAGAAGGAGTTCAAAGGAAAACTCCCCCTCCCTGACGAGACAGCCGAGCGGTACGAGGCTCCCGCTGATCTCCCAAAAGAGAAGGGCCACGTTTGCTTGGAGCACAGAGGAAATGCCCGGAATAGACCCAGACGTTATCCAGCATAACCTCCACGTGGACCCAGCACACCCGGCGATCCGCCAAAGAAAAAGGATAATTGGAGCAGAGAGGGACCAGGCCACCCGGGAAGAAATTCAGAGACTGCTACAGGCAGGTTTCATCAGAGAGGTATCATATCCCAGATGGTTGGCAAATGTGGTTATGGTAAAGAAGTCTAACGGAAAGTGGAGAATGTGCATAGATTTCACCGATCTAAACAAGGAATGCCCCAAAGATTTCTATCCATTACCATCGATAGATCGGTTGGTCGTATCCACGACCCAGAGTTCCGTTTTAAGTTTCCTGGATGCTTTCTCCGGATATAATCAAATAAAGATGAATGAAGAGGACTCCGAAAAGACTTCCTTCGTCACTTCAGCGGGAACCTTCTACTACAAGGTAATGCCATTCGGGTTAAAGAATGCTGGTGTAACCTTCCAAAGGATGATTGATAAAGTGTTCCGGGAACAACTCTCAAGAAACGTGGAAGCCTATGTGGACGACATAGTCGTAAGAAGCCCGTCTAAAGAACAACACATGAAAGACTTGGAAGAAACTTTCACCACGCTCGACAAGTATCAAACAAGCTAAACCCAGAAAAATGCGTGTTTGGGGTAACCAAGGGGAAGTTCCTTGGTTTCATCGTCGGACAGCGGGGAATAGAAGTAGATCCAGAAAAGAGCCAAGCAGTTCTCAACCTAAGTCCTTCGAGAAACATCAACGACGTCCAAGCCCCAAATGGGAGACTCACGGCCCTAAGCAGATTCTGTTCGAAGCTGCAAGAAAAGACAATCCCCTTCTTCAACATACTGAGGAAGAACAATAAATTCCAATGGGGGCAAGAATGCAAAGACGCCTTCGAGAAAATCAAAGAAATGCTCCGAGAACTACCCAAACTAGGGGTCCCAGCACCCGGCCAAGACCTGTACCTCTACCTATCCGCATCAGAATGGGCGGTAGCAGCAGTCCTGATCATGGAAGATGAAAAGAAAGAGATTCCCGTCTACTATACCGGGAAAATCCTAACCCTAGTAGAGAGACGCTACACCAACATCGAAAAAATCCTCTTCTCTCTGGTAGTGGCATCCCGGAAGCTGCGCCCATACTTCCAGTCGCATCGAGTCTTTGTGAGAACCAACTGGCCGCTGAAGCAGATAACAAATAATCCAAACGCGTCAGGGCGCATGGTAAGCTGGACAGTTGAACTCACCCAGTACGAAATCCACTTCCTACCGCGGACGACGATCAAAGCACAGGCCCTAGCGGACTTTATAACAAAGACCAACTTTGACCAAGAAGAAGGAAAGCCGCTCACTCCCTTCATCATCCAGGTGGACGGGGCCCGGAGCAAGACAGGAGCAGGGGCGGGGATTGTAGTCCAAACCCCCGACGGGTGAGATCTCAACTATGCTTTCCAGTTGGAATTCGAAGTAACAAACAACGAGACCGAGTACGAAGCTCTCATTCAGGGCCTAGAGGTTGCCATTGCCCTAGGCGCAACGGACCTAGAGATATACTCAGACTCCATGCTGGTCACCCGGCAAAATGATAACATATATGAGGTGAAGAAAGAGAAACTCTGGAAGTACTTACATAGAGTTCAAGAGCTAAAAACAAGCTTCTCAAGATGCGAGCTGAAGCACCTCCCTTGAACAAAGAACACCGAGGCGGACGCGCTAGCAAAGTTAGCAAGCATGTCCGAGAGGGTACCGAGCAAGGTGTGGTTAGAAACCAAAACCAATCCAAGCGTCACCGAAGCTCAAGTCCTGACTACTGAACCTCTCGTACCTGAGGAATCATGGATGACCCCGATCATGAAGTACATCCTTGAAGGAAAGTTGCCCCCGGAAGATAAAGAAGCTAGGACCGTGAAGAGACGAGCGACATCATTCTTCTTCGAAGAAGGGTACCTCTACAAAAGATCGTTTGTAAGACCCGCCCTCAGATGCGTCACGAATGAGGAGGGAAGTGAAATTATAAGGGAGGAACATGAGGGGGTTTGCGGAAACCACCAAGGGGAGAGGACCACGGCCCACAAGATCATGAGGCTCGGTTACTACTGGCCAAAGATGCAAGACCACTGCAAGGAGTACATCTGGAAATGCACCAGATGCCAAGAACATGACAGCAGGATACATAACCCCCCGACCATGCAAAAGGCCATACTATCCCCGGTACCCTTCGCAATGTGGGGGCTGGACATCATTGGCCGTTCCCAGAAGCATCTCCCGGGAGGTTCAAGTTTGCATATGTAGCCATTGATTACTTCACAAAATGGGTTGAAGCAATGTCAACCGTATACATCACGGCCAAGAGATCGTAAGAGTTCGTGTGGAAACATATTGTGTGTAGGTTCGGATTGTCAAGAACCATAATAACTGACAACGGGACACAGTTCAATTGTGACAGTTTCCGGGAATTTTGTGAGCAGTGGAAGATAGAAATAAGGTTCACGTCAGTAGCGCATCCCCAGGCCAACGGGCAGGTCGAAAACGCAAATGGGCAGATCATAAAAGCTCTGAAAAGAAGGTTGGGAGGTAAAAGGGAAGTTGGGCAGAACTGCTGCACCAAACCCTATGGTCCTACCGAACAACAGAAAAAGGACCGACCAGAGAAACACCCTTCAGATTAACGTATGGCTTGGAAGCAGTTGTTCCAGCCAAGATCATGATTTCGTCAATCCGCTGGGAATCCTATGACGAGCGGCTCAACAATGAAGGAATAAAGGACAGTTTAGACCTGCTCAAAGAAAGAAGAGCCGCTGCAGCAATACGGATGGTAAAAGACAAAAGGAAAGTGGAAAAATACTTCAACCGCAGGGTCAGGGAGCGGAGCTTCGTTCCTGGCGAGCTGGTTCTGAGAGAGGTTAAGCAGCCCAAGAAACTCGATCCTCAGTGGGAGGGCCCTTATATTGTCCATCAAAGGGTTGGGCGAGCCTCATATCACCTAAAGAATGTCAAGGGATACGAGTTGCCCTATTCCTGGCACGCAGAATGCCTCAAGAAATTCTATGTGTAAAAATTGATGTAATGCTTTACAAACATCAATAAAATGGGATTATTTTTAAGGATCCATGTATTGAAAGAAAGACCCGGGCTACGTCCCGACCACGAAAGAAAGACCCGGGCTATGTCCCGGCGGCTATGAAAGCCTAAAAAAAAGAGAAACACCTGGGCCATGCCCTACAGGATGTAATGCCCTGAAAATCTTGTCACGAGTTGTCGCACTCGAACAAGAACAAAAACGAAAAACCCATCTCCAGAAACATGAGGAGCTCTGGTCGCCTGTAATGGGTGAATCATTAGGTGTGGGACGCCACACCGTACCTTGGTCGGAACCCCCTCGAAACTCTTTCTCCCTCTTAGGAGAAAAAGAAAAGAAAGGGGAACGACCGCAAGTACCATCGCTTGGTTATCAAAAGCAAGGATAGGGAAAAGACATATAGGAATGACCGGTCGTTGAGTATGACCGGTCGCGTCCTTAAAATGGGAACGACAGATCGTTGAGTACGACCGGTCGCATCCATAAAAAAGAAACGACCGGTCGCTGAGTACGACCGGTCGCATTCTCAAGATAGAAACGACCGGTCGCTAAGAACGACCGGTCACAAAATAGAGGCAACACTAACCAACCAAACAACTGTCAATAAACTTCATTAACATTAAAGAGTATGTACATCCGAAATAAGAAAAAAAGAAGAAAAGGAAACTAAGGCCTATCTAAGCCTCCTTTGCTGGATCCAAATTCATAGCACCGGCCTCCTGTACAGTCTGCTGCTCGCCAGGCTGAAAAACACTCTCCGAGGACCCAGACTTCCCAGCAGAGGACCAAAGACCCACATCACCTTGAGGCGCGTTGCTCAAAGGAAGAAGAAAGGATGCCTGGCCAGGAGCAAAGCACGTCTCCCCGGGAAGGCGCCCAAACCTCTCAAGCACCTCGTGAAAGGAAGTCTTCTGCACAACTTCCTTGAAACCCAAATCCTGGTAAAGGCCGTCGTCCATAACCTCGCCCTTGCTCGTGAAGAACCTCGAGACGATCTGGCGTCACGACTTAACCATTCTCCCGCATTGAGAGGTGAAGGATTCCTTCAGGTGGGCGAGCTTCGTACTTTGCTGTTGCAAATCTTCTCGTACCTTCCGAGAATAAGCCTCAAGGCCAGCAACCTGCTGCTCCAGGGTCTGAGCGTAAGCTCGGTACCGGTCACGATTGGCGTTCGCGGTAATCAACTCCTCTTCAAGGTCATCGATCCGCAGGTTTAACTTCTCCAGCCCCTCCACGGAGTTCCCAGGCCTCGAGCCTATCCAAAAAAAAGAGAAGGAAATTTTTATTAGAGAAAATGAGGAAGCCACTAAGGATAATTGGGAAAGTACAAATTACCTCTCATGGCCAGCTCAGAGTTTTCAAGCCGCAACCGGGCCATTTCCTCTTCCAGCATCTTCACCTTCTCTTCAAAGGAAAGCCGCTGCTCCGCAGAAGCCGCGAGCTCGCTGGACAGCTTGTGAAGGTCCTCAGATAGTCTCTCCCTCTCGGCAGCTAGGCCGGCGCCCTCCCGAGCCACCTCCGCCGCCTTCGCCTCAAAAGACGACCGCTCCTTTTCAAGAATAGCTCTCGCCTCGGAGGTGGCTCTGAGCTCTTGCGCAAGCTTGGCCTTGTCCTCGACAAGCGACACCTTTTCCTGCGCTAAGGCAGCCTTCTCGGCACGCAGACTCATTATTTCTTGGTCATGAGCAGCCTGGGCCTGCCCCACCAAGGACTCTAAGTCAGAAAAAGCACGCAACCGGGCGTCACCAAACTCACTTCGTACCTTATTTAGGGAAGTAACCTCCGCCTCCAGCGGCTGGACCCGACCCTTGAGGAAGAAGTTTTCCTCTCGCAGCTTCTTCAACTGCTCCTCGTATTCATCGCTCCGCCTTGTCCACATTTGGCGAGCGTCATCCAGCTCCTTCTTTATAGTTGCAGTCTGCTCACGTCCCCTCCAGGAGATCTCGTCCTGAACGGTGTCGACAAAAGTGCAGTGAGAAGACCGCTCTATCCTCAGCTCCTCTTGGGCATTACGGGCCCGACTTTCCTCGAGACGAAGCTTCGATCGGAGAGCCCGTGTGTGCACGTCTACACTTTGAGCAAAAGTCACCGTCTGCCCAGAACGAAACAACTAGCATAAGAAGATTGAAAAGCAGATAACACCAGAATTAAACTAAAACAAGTCGCTCACCCGGTATATCCCCTGCCACATGAGGTCGAGTGATTCATCCAGTGGGAAAGAGTGATGCATGATGGCGTCGGCTCCACCTTCCCCAACCCTTAGCTTCGCCATGGCGGCGGTCACGGTCTTCATAGGTGCGAAGAGGCCGTCAGGAACGCCGGATCTGCGGATTGCCTCCTTCCACAACTCGAAGTAGGAAGACGACTCCGTCACGGGCAGTAAAGGAAGAGGCTGGCCGTGGTGATAGAACCACCCATCCTTTTTAGACAGCCCATAGAAAGAACTGCTGGCGGGCGGGGGAGGAGAGGACAATGAGGTGGCATTGGTATCCTTCTTCGTCTTCGTGCGCAGCTCTGGGTTATCTGGCACAGCCCGGTACTCTATACCACCGACAGCTTCGACCTTCTTGGTAGCGCCCGGCCCAGAAGGGACAGTCTCCCCCGGAGAATCCTGCTCAGCGGCAGTATCCGTGGTGTCAGAACCCTTGATGTGTATAATATCGGAGGCCCTCACCTTCTTGGCAGCATGCTTTACCCTCCCGGTAGTTTTCGAAGCAAGGGCCTTCCGGCGATGCTGGGTGAAGGTTGGCTAGCTGGTAGCCACGCCCACCGCGGGCTGACCTACGCCCATTCCCCCCCCCCCCCCCCGGCCTCAGAACTCCCGGCCTCGGGAGCTGCAAAATAGCCAAACGCGCGCATAAGAAAATAACCCCAAAAGACGAAGAAAGACATCAAAAGAGAACAAACCAACCGAAAACAATGACCAAGGGGAACGAGGAAACAAAAACAACAGGACCAGAACAACAAAGATACAAAGGTCGAGACCACACACGCAAGATCTCTCTCTCCTCACGGACTAAGATTGAGACTTGACCCAGGCAAAAGAGGGAGAAACACCCGACGGCCGGAACCCGGACTAGTATACCAAGTACCTGGTTGATTGGCAGTATTAGGTGACCGGGTCTCCAGTGTCCTCGGAGACCCCTCCTCTCTGATTTTTTCCTGCTTCTGTTTCTTCGCTAAGTGTTCAACCTCTTTCCCAGACCTTTTCTTGCCGGGAGGTACTGCCTCCTTTTCACGCAGGGCCGCTTTCTCTACAACATCCAGGGAGGCATAGTAATCCACCTTCTCGTCCCCCGTCTTGAAGGAAACCAGCTGCCAACTACAGAAGGGGCCCACCTTCGCCCCAAGTTGAGGAAAATCTGTGACAAAATGAAAGAGAACGCGAGCGACAAGAAAAGCCGGAGCGGAGCCAAAAACGATTGAGAAGCAGAGGACAAAACTCTTACTCTCGGAGTGTGCATGCGCGGCCAGATGCGCGTTATTGAAGAACTCCTCCACACTCGGATGACGACCGCTCTCTGTCTTTAGGACCCGCGACATCGGAAGCTCCGATTTGGGCGACGCAAGGCAGTGGAGGGAGCCTTTGATAATCGAAGGGTAGTAGGCAACCCCGAGATATCGCTCAGGAGGAGGAACGATAACAAACCACCGAGCATTCCACCACTAAGCGAGCTTCTTGTACTCGAAGAGTGAGTGCCCGGTCCGACTATTTATAGTTAAGCTACCAGTGTCGACCCTATTGGTAAAAAACTGGACGAACTCTATAGCCGAAAGTGCAAACTTGGCCTCCGCACAGAGAGCGATGTAGGCGTGAAGTTGGCACACAGCCTTCAGATGAAGCTGGGCAAGCGTGCAGCACCAACAAATCAGAAAACCCAACACGAACGGATGGGGAGGAATCGTCATTCCCCACAGAAAGAAATCGGCGTATACGACGTAGCCACGGCCGAAATCGTCATGGGGGTGCGAATCGTCAGAAGGGAGGAAAATATGGGTCCCAGTAGGGACTTCCACTTTCGCAAGAAGAGAATCGAGAGCTTTAATATCCAAAATGCTAGGTAACGGCTCCCGATTCTTGGAGAAGGGAGATTTAGGTTTCAAGTAGGTTGGGCGGAACTTACCCCCCGATTTCGAACCCTCGATGGCGTCAGGAGTAGAAGTGCAAGCCATCTTAGAGCTGGACGACGCCATTAGAGCAGAGAAAGGGTGGAAGCAGAATAATCGGAGAAGACGACAGAAAGCAAGGAGGGCACGAAAACCTGCGAAGCGCAAAGGAAGGCACGAAAGTTTGTGAAGCGCAAAAGGCAGGAGGAGAGAGAAGGCGTTGCCCTCCCAAAACCTTTTAAAAGCGGTAAAACAATTTTGAAAATATTTAAAATATAAAAACAAACAAAAAAGCACTTTTTGCAGGAAAAGTATAGAGACTCTGCACATTCCACAGCGACAGCTGGCACGCGCGAGGCGATAAGAATTCTGCAACGGCTACTCCGTACAAGCACAAGCGTGAGTGTGGCACGAGTGTAGCACGCGCACCGCACGGACCGTAAGAAGTCCCACCCTTTTTCCGATAGAAAAAGGTGGAACTTGTGGGACTGGGAGATATGGAACAAGAAGACAAGGTCTGACGCAAAGGCAAAAAATTTTCATCCTCCAAGCCAGACCGGAAGAGTCAGGTTCTAAGTTCTACTTTCTCTGTTTAGGACGCCAAAAGCAGAACTTGTGGGACTGATGAAGAGGGGAAAATATGTCCATAAGCCTCAAAGAAAGAGCGATAGCCCAGTAGAGCAAAGGGGAAAGGAAAAGGAAGGCCAAGGCAACGACTGGGCGTTCCTGACTAGACACAGAAGACCCCAATCAGACCACAAGCAGTGACCGGTCGTTTTTGACCGGTCGCCAGAAACCTTAGAACATAGCATAGAGAGTGACCGGTCGCCTGTGACCGGTCACCAAAAGCGTCACTGCGACCGGTCGTTTATGACCGGTCGCCAGGAAGGCGGGATGTAGTGTAAGAAATGACCGGTTGTCTGTGACCGGTCGCCAAATATGCCAAATATAGCACGAGTAATGACCGGTCGTGTGTGACCGGTCGATAGAAGGATAGGGCGAGTGTAAGTAGCGGTCGACGGTAGGGAAATTAGGATAAGATACTTGTGAGATATTTTGTAGATCTATCAAGATATTTATATGTCAGGCTGGCACAATGTGATAGGCCAGAATGCTTGTGAGAAACACTATAAATAGGGGTTCACCCCCCCAATAAAAGGCACACAATCTGAACTTGAGAATTCCCATTGTTACATTGCCATTGCTTATCTCTCTCTCTTGAGCTAAGTTCATTCGGTAGCAAGGTAATTCGGTCGAACTTGAGGAACTTCGTGATAGATTAAGGACCTGACTAGGGTATTGGACAGAAGATCGTTGGGACTTAGGAAATTACCATTTCAATACTTATTTTACTTGTTGTAATAAAGAAAGACACACAATTTTTACTGACTACAAGATGGATAGCGTCAGTTGTACATATAGACCCAAATATCTCAAGTCATTCCCCATTTATATTATATGTGGATAAGTAAAGGAAAAGGGTCATCCTTTATTTAGATTTAGAAAAGTGGGTGTGTTGATAAGAGTTACTACCAACTTATCAGGGAAACATGGAACACTAGTTCAAGCGGGGGTGCTATGTTTTGTGTGATTTAGCAATGAATGAAGTAAAGCAGCATTTGAAACACCTGAACAAGACCAAATATGTAGATGAAGAAAAAAATGAATTATGCTTAGCTTAATATTCATGACGTTCAACAAGGATTACAACTGGTTTTTTAATGATACTCTAATTGCAGAAGCAAGAAAAGTGATAATAGTTACAGTACCAAGAAGAAGTGTCATGCACAACTAGCTCAACATACAAAGGTGAAAAAACCACAACTTGGAGATGATACTTTAAGGTACATTTTTTTACTAATGTTAGCTAGAAAAGCCTCAAACAATATAAAGAATATGTATGATGACATGGGGAAAATGCTATTTACTGCCATAAAAGCTCATATTCTAAAATACTACACTAATGTACTAGGGACGTATTTTCATAAAATTTCCATTATTAAGAATTTTATAAGATGGGATAGTTGGTCAATAGGGAACAAACAACAAACTTGTGCATAAAATTACTAAGAAGGAGATGTGGGATGCATTAGAGTTGATTGACAAGAACAAGAGCCTCAACATGATGGCTTGAATGCTCAAATCAACATAGCTTATTGTTGACAATCATATAGTTGCAATTCTTAAGATGTTTTTTTAGTATAGGGAAAAGCAATTTAATTTCACCATGATTGTCCTAGTTCACAAGGATCATAAATGAAATACCCCAAACCTAAATATGTTATTTAAATGATAAACTATGGTATATTAAGGTTTAAAAGTTCCTTATAAATGTTATTAAGCAATTTAAACCATGGTAAATACAATAAAGTACCATTAAGGCAATTTGAGCAAAAACATGCTCTAAGCTTGGGATAACCTTGGTTAAGACTCAAATAGCTTACCAAGACTTTATTAACATGATAATGGACATTTTAAATCAATTAATAAAGAAAACCAAGCTTGAAAACAAGTTAAAACACAAATTGTGCTTTAAGGAGTCTTAAAACACATTTTTGAAAAATTGTCTTGGAAATGGGTTTTGAGTGGTTAGATACCCATAATTACACCTTAATCAATATGTGTATTACTTAGTATCACATTAGGAAGTATAAATAGATGGGAAATCAAAATTTTCACCAATATGCGCACTAAATTGTGAATAGTGCTCAAATAGTGCTAGTTTAGACTTAAGTCAACATAAGTTAATTAAATGGTCAAACTAGCCCATAAATATCCTAAGTGTTATAAGGGGGCCGGTTTTCAACATGGTGAGTCACCACCATTTGCTAGTTAATTAAAGGAAGGAAGGAAAAGTAAGCAAAAAGGATAATACCTTTATAAGTCAAAATATCTTCAAATACTTACCTCTCTCCTCATTCTCCTTCATTCCCTCCATTCCCCACCGTGTTCTTCATCTCTCTCCCAACTTCAAACCGTCTTTGCTACAGCACTCCATCTTCTCCAACTTCATTTCATTGTTAAATGCAACTCCATGCTCCAAATTTAATTCCAAGACCACCTTTGTCTTAGTTATTGCAAGTTCTACATTTCTATCTTTTCAAATCTTCAAGAACTCAAATTTGGTGCCATGGAGAATCTCCATTGAAGGAGGAAAAACTCATCTCTTTACACCTTGTTGTTCTCCTTTGCTTCAAGGTAAGAAAAGCCAAAGAAAATTCACTTTTCCTCTCATCTTTACATATGGCCGAAAATCATCTTTTGATGATGCCTTGTTTTGATCTTTTAGTAGCTTGATTCAATCTTCATAGGACTATGAGGAGTCCTATCTTGCTTCTTAATCAAGCTCTCTTTCAATTCCAAGGTAAATATCAATCCTAGTGTTTAAAACACTTCTTGTAGATTAGGGTCGTTCATGAGTTAAGTGTAAGGCTTAATGCTCATTACCCTTATTTGTGTATTGGTTAGAAGGTTGACAAGTGAACAAGTCCATGCCAATTTTTAATCAAAAGAAAACAAGAAAGAAATCTTGAAGAGGAAGAGGTAAATAACCTATCCTAATGTAGTTTTGTGCCTTAGGAAATTGAGCTTTAATTGCTTAATAAACAACCTAAAGAGCCAATGGGAAATGAGTTAGTAAAATATCCACAAGGTGGACTATAAGGACATGGGAGCATTGTTGTGTGTATTTGCAGGTTGAAGACAGTTATATGTGGAAATTCAGTGTTTAAGGTTATTGCAATTTAAGGGCCTAGGTTCCAAGCAATTTAAGTTTATGCACTATATTGTGATGTTGTGTAGTTTAAGGTGTAATTGTATGTAAAGAATATTCCTTGTGAAGATGAATGTCTTTGATTGTTTAAGGATGAAAAACCGTGTGTTTGTGTGTAAGAATGTGCTAGTGGGGTTATGTCAAAAGAAGTTTGGTGACCTAGGTGGTACTAGGAATTGTTAAGGGTTAACTTGGTGAAAGAAAAGGAATCAAGGTGTTCTTGAGTGCTAAAATGACTTAGGAATTGTCTTGGAGGTTTAGAGATCAAATGGGTGTTTTGGACACACCAAAGTCATGGTAAGAGTATTGTTGAGACTTGTGGAAAGTTTGGTGAACAAAGGAAAAATAATGCCTTGTGAATGATTGAGTATGAACTTGTGGGAAAGACTTTAAGGAGTTTGTGTAAAGGAAATGATGATGAGGATGCAAAATAATGCTTAGGAGTGATTATCATGTGGTGAAGAGACACTTTGGGTAGTCTAAGTTGTAGGGGTAAATTGCCACCTAGAAATCCTAAGGAAAAATGTTATAAGTGTAAGGAATGTTTGTAAGAAATTGAGTAAGTGTTTAAAGGTATTAGAAGTGAGCTAGGAAATGAATTTGGTGGATGATTTATGAAGGTTTTTGAGTGTCTAATGATGTTAGAACCTATTAGGAAGCTTGAGGAGAAGTTTGGAGCAAGTTAGACAAATTTTGGGAAGGTTCTGCAGTCGACCGACCCAGGGGACCGACCCTGGCTGGGTTGGTCGGACTGTAACTAGCTAGCCGAGAAAGTTTCTGGAACGGACCGACCCAAAGGGTCTGGGTCGGTCGGGCTGAGCTTGGGTCAGTCGGGCAAGATTTGGTGAACCAGAATGTTTCTGGAATGGAACTACCCAGGGGTTGGGTCGGTCGATGGGTCGGTCGGCCCTTATGTATATAAAAAACAGAAAAGAAAATGTGGCTTAAGTAGTAAGCCCTAGTGGGTATAATGAGGATAATCAAGTGTAAGTTTAAGTGTAAAAACATGTCATGTCATAATGTAAAACACTTAGTAAATTGGAAGTTAAATAGGGTAATTAACCGACATTATTAATTATGTATAGGAGCTGCATTCGGTGGAACTCGAACGCAGCAGGGACCAAGGTATGGTTTTCTTGTAGTCTGTTTGCTACCGGTTTACACCGACTTGTGTGTTTGTTTGTTTTCTGGATGTTAATTTATGACTTTGTAAGACTTAAATCATGAAATGAGTTTACAGTCATTGTTATTATTGTGGCGTGTGTGTACCGGTACTGTTAACCTCGAATACGTGCTAACCCGGTAGTTAACCAAGCTAGGATACGTAAGAGAGCGGTACTCGGTTTTAACGTTTCAACTAAGGGAACGTTCTAACTACAGCTATCCGTGTGTTAGTTGTGGTTGTGTTGTTAACATATATCTCATCTCCCTTGTATGCCTAACTCGGCTTAAACACTTATGGTGTGATTTAATGTGTTAAGTTCCAACAATGGAACTACTAACAAGTGAATAACCGGGGGAGTGAGGAATCCAGAAGTTCCGGTCACGCGTGTATGGTGCGGTGTCGATATCTGAATCAGATTCGACTCTCCTTATGGTATTGGTTGTCTCTCCTTCTTGGATTACAATCACCCGCAAGCCTAATTAAAGGCTTTCCTACCTGAATTTTGTTCGGGCTAGGGGGATTATGGTAAGTTGTGTTTGGATCACTATATCCGACGCATCTTTGGGGAAGGGTTAATGTTCGACAAACAGAATGGTAACCCGTTTATGCTTAAGCTTAACATGAGATTGAATTCATTATCTAGGCTTACCAGGTTGGCTAACTAATGTTTGGTTCGTTTCTTAAAGTGAAATGTTTCCTATTATAGTATGTGTGTGTGGTTGCTATGCAATGTTTATTGCTATGCTTATGTATGTTTAATGTTAAAATTAATTCTATGTCATTATGAGAATTAGTTGCGTGTATCCCGGTAGCCGACGGGCTGCACGTTAATCATACCAGCCAAGGGTTGCTGAGCCCCTCTAGGGCACCATATTTATTTTTGCAGGATAAGGATTGAAGATGCGGAGTGGCTTTAGGTTTTAAGTCTATGGATACTTTGTTATTTTGGATATGGGACCCGGGATGCGCCTATGCTTCCGTGGTATATATTTTGGTAGTGTTAAGATGGTTATGATGGTTTGTATATGTTTATGCACTCGGTATTGTTGGTTGTTAATTATGGATGTTAGTAGCTATGCTCGGGAGTCTATGCATCAGACCGATACAATTGTACGGATTTAGCCTTGTTAGCCACGTGGATGGCTAACGGCGTGTAACACAGGTGGTTTTTGGTTAAGGTTAATTTATGTATTTCCACTGCGTTATTCGTTTAATGTTAAGTTTGCAGTTGGTGTGTTACAAAAAGTGGTATCAGAGTGAAGTATCGCTCTGATGATCGGAGTACCGAGCTTAGGAACATACCGAGTTAGGAAATCTAATGATAGTTGTGTGAGTGAACGGTTATGGAAGGGTTAACCACTAACTAAGTGTGGAGATACCTTGTGATCTGAAAGACGTTACAACCGTTGGAACCGATAAGTTTGTAAGCACAATGCTAATGTACATTCATGTGAATACAGATGTCAGGTCGACCACGTGGAAGAGGCCGCGGGCGCGGTACAGGAGATCCGGTGGAGAACCCTACGGCTCAAGTGATGGCCGACGCATTTGCGGCCACCGTAGCCCAGATGGTCCTACAACTAGTCGCTGCGATACAGCAAGGGCAGCAGCAGCAGGGCGGTTAGGACCAACAAGGTCCACAACCGCAACCACAACCGCGCGAGACCAACTGGGTCAAGGCGTTGGCAGATTTGAGACCCCCGTCGTTTAAAGGGGAGACCGACCCAAGTAAGCTGGAGGCGTACATCTCCGAGTTGGAGACCGCCTACTAGACCTTAGATGTACCTGCTGGTGCCAAGGTCCGTCTTGCCGCTTACTATCTAAAGGGTTCGGCAAGGACTGGTGGAAGCTGGTGCATGAAGAGAAAGTCACAGATCCTACTTTTGGATGGAGGGAGTACACGGCTCTGCTGCGAGCCAAGTACTATCAGGTTCATGTACAAGAGGCCAAGCGCCTGGAGCTAGATAGCCTGAGGTAGGGGGACAAGATGTCGGTTGATGACTACTACACCACCTTCACCGACCTTATCCACCTGTTGCCAGACCTGGGTTACTCAAACCGGGTTCTAATGAACTGTTTTTACGGTGGACTCAGCCACCGCCTACGCTACGGGATGGGGCCAGCTGAATACAATACCTTGCAGGTAATTAAAAACCGCTTGGAGTAAATGAATGTGTATAGTGATTAAGTGTGAATGTATGTGTGAAGTGCGGGGCATGACTAACACCCTAAACTACAGGAGTGCTATCATGCCGCTGCTAAGGTCGAGATCACCGTCCCACTGAGGGACGAGGAACAGGCGCATAAGCGTAAGGCGACGGGCGAGGGCTAAAGTTCGCAAGGGTATGGTGGAGGAAAGAAGAAGAAATTCTACCACCAGTCTCAGAAAGGCCAGCAGTAGGGCGGCAAGGGCCAAGCCCAGACCACCACTGAGGAGCCTCTACAGCTCACTTATGCTGTTGTGGCCAAGCCCTTACGCTCGCACCCACCCAAGGGTAATAAATCGTTTTCCCCAATTACAAATTAAGTGTGTGTTACCAAATTGTGAGATATGTATTGATGGCGTGATGTAATGACAGCTAGTGCGGGTTCTGGATCCGAGCGCCATTACTACTGCCAATGGTGCAAAGGAGACCACCCCGGTAAGGACTGCAAGGGAAATGACGTGCAGTGCCATTACTGCAAAAATATGGGGCACTGTGAATTCGAGTGCTACCAGAACCTCAACGGCAGGAACAATAGGCTTAAGGGGCAAGGAAAGGGACCGCAACCACTAAAGGCCCTAAGGTGACTAGTCAGCCTTCCTTGGACAGGGGAACCGTAACTTCCAGAAAGGGAAGGGGTCAGGAGCTGGCAAGGCCACCATAAATGTGGTAGATCGGTCAGAGGGAGCTGAACCCTCTTCTGGACCAGGTAATACTTAAAACTATGGAGTGAAATAATTGATTGCTTACCGCATTTCATGCATGAGTGTTAGTAAGTCTAAACGTACAACTACTTGGACAATAGGTTGGAGTATAATGTATAATTCACCTAAATTAGACAATTCTAAACATTAGGAACTTTCAATATTTGTTATCCAATCCCTCCCACACTAACCCCCGAAGAGACCACCATCAACACCACCGAATTCCCGATGGAGCAATGTCAGGTTCTCCAACCTGGTATGATACTATTAAATGGATACCTGACACCCGAAGCACAAATCCATATCATTCGACAATGCGGCGAACTTGGAGCAGCACCTGGAGGTTTCTACACACCTGAGTACCCGAGTGGATCAAAAATGAAGTTGAAGATGATGTGCATGGGTAAGGACTGGAATCCTTACACCAAGACATATCAAGACATGCGAGCGGAAGATGGAGCAACAGTACCGAGGATACCCGAGGAGTTCCTTGTGGTCATTAACCACGCCGTGGGAATTGCTCAGCAAGTTGAATCGGATCCAATTCTGAGTGTTGAAGCGGATTTATATATTGTGAACTTCTACCAGAAAGGGGGACGATTGGGTTTACACCAAGATAAGAACAAAACACCCGAGTCTTTGAGTAAGGGAGTACCCGTGGTGTCTTGGTCAATTGGTGATACCGCAGTCTTTATGTATGGCGAGCAGAAGCGTGCTGATCTCACAAGGAAGCTGGTGTTAAAGTCAGGTGATGTATTGATCATGGGTGGGCAGTCGAGGATGCTATATCATGGTATCAAGAAGATCAAACTGAATACGGTACCTCCGACAGTAATCAATGCCACACACATGAAACCCGGACGTTTGAATTTGACCTTTAGGCAGTTCTGAAGCCTTGTGTAACCATGTAATATGTGAAACCAGTTGTATGTTAAGGATGCTATATATTTAGCTATATCGACACAATGTAAACCGACTTATGGTGTAAAGAGCGTGTTATGAGTAAAATGGTGTTATTTTTTGTTATATCAACCGTGTTGTTACCAAGGTACTTATAAAGTTTGTGAAATAAATTAGGTTGTGCACTCGGAACCGAAGGTACACTGAGTGTGTGTACTGAGGCAGAAGCCTGCAAGAGCGGCACTATCCTCACCGGTACCTTCCCAGTTAATGGCGTGGACACATCGATCTTGTTCGACTCTGGAGCCTCACACACGTTTATCTCGCTTGCATTCGCGAGGAGGCTGGGGTTAAACGGTGAAGAGATGCTTGACTTCCTAGTCACTCTCTCGTCCAAGGAGCGGATCAAGTGTACCCGCTATTATTGAGATGCCATTGTCCGAATCAAAGATGAAGAGTTTCCGATCGACATGATAGAGTTCGAGGGGCTCGGATTTGATGTGATTGTGGGGATGAACTGGTTGGAGCAGTACAAAGGCCGAATCCTATGTGCCGAGCACCGTCTGCTTCTTTGGAGTCTGACTGGGGTTACCATCTCATACCGCCAGAGGCCCAGGGAGCCTTCGACTCAGATCATCTCCCCCATGGCTATGTATCGTGAGTTACGACGAAAGAATGATGTATACCTCTGCTATGTCCAGGACATAGAGAGAGATCCGGAGTTTAGCCTAGATGTGCCGGTAGTGTCAGAGTTTCCTGATGTTTTCCCTAAGGAATTGCTGGGCATGCCGCCAGCACGGGCAGTGGAATTTGAAATTGAATTGGTGCCGGGTACCAGACCAATAGCGAAGGCGCCCTACCGTATGGCTCCAGCTGAGATGACAAAGCTCAAAGAGCAGCTGCGAGACCTACTTGACAAGGGATTTATACGCCCGAGCGTTTCACAATGGGGAGCACCGGTCCTCTTCGTGAAGAAGAAGGAGGGTAGTCTCCGCCTCTGCATCGACTATAGAGAGCTGAATGCTGTTACGGTGAAGAACCGTTATCCTTTACCACGTATCGATGATCTGTTTGACCAATGGAAAGGAGCATCAGTATTCTCCAAGATTGACTTGCGATCGGGTTACCACCAGATTGCTATTCAAGAGGGTGACATTGAGAAGACCGCGTTCTAAACCAGATACGATCACTACAAGTTCACGGTCATGCCGTTTGGTCTATCCAATGCACAGGCTAAGTTTATGGACTTAATGAACCGCTTGTTCTGAGATCAGTTGGACAAGTCAGTGGTAGTCTTTATCGACGATATTCTTATATATTAAAAGTCGAAGGGTGAGCATGAAAGCCACCTGAGGAGTGTGTTGCAAACATTAAGGGAGAACCAGCTGTATGTAAAATTCTCCAAGTGTGAATTCTAATTGAACCAAGTTTCTTTTCTTGGTCACGTTATTTTTGAGGCTGGGATCGCTGTTGATCCGGCCAAGATAGATGCAGTGCGCACCTGGCCTAGGCCGAAGACAGTTACCGACATCCGGAGCTTCCTCGGTCTAGCAGGATATTACAGGACATTTGTAAAGAACTTCTCCAGTGTCTCGAAGCCGATGACTTCCTTGATGAAGAAGGATGCACCATTTGAGTGGACAGATGACTGCAAGAGTTCCTTCCAGAGCCTCAAGGATGCTCTGACTTCTGCACCAGTGCTGACTACACCTGACGGTACAGATGGTTTTGAGGTCTACTGCGATGCATCAGGCAAAGGTATGGGTTGTGTGTTGATGCAACACGGGAAGGTCGTGGCATACACCTCCCGACAGTTGAAGAAGCTTGAAGAGAACTACCCTACCCACGATCTAGAATTGGTTACCATTGTCTTCGTCTTGAAGATATGGCGACATCATTTGTATGGGGTAAGCGTGACAATCTATTCAGATCATAAAAGTTTGAAGTATCTGTTCACTCAGAAAGAGTTAAACATGAGGAAAAGAAGGTGGGTCGAGTTTCTAAACAACTACGACATCAACCTTCAGTACAAGGAAGGTAAGGCGAATGTGGTAGCTGACGCATTGAGTCGCCGAGCACACTCTCTCCATTCACTAGTCTCTCATTCTGGCTTGGTTGAAGTGGTGCGGAATGCTCAGATGCCGGATCAGTACATGCAAGAGATCAGGCAGAAGCTGATTGATGGCACATTCGAGAGTTAGAAGTACGACTTCAACTTCACGATGATGACCTGATTAGGCTGAATGGCCGACTGTGTATTCCGAGAAGTAGCGCCGAACTGAAAGAGCGTATACTGAGTGAATCTCATTGTTCTACTACTTCAATTCACCCCGGAGCTTTAAAGATGTATAAGAATATGAAAAGGTATTTTTCATGGACTGGAATGAAAAAGGATGTGAATGATTATGTGGTAAGGTGTCTCACTTGTCAAAAGGTCAAGTTTGAGCACTGACGGCCTAGCGGCATGGTGCAGCCAATGCCAGTGCCAGAGTGGAAGTTCCATGACATTTCCATGGACTTCGTAGTAGGGCTTCCGCCTACAAGGGGAGGTCTGAATATGATATGGGTCATTGTTGACCGACTGACCAAGGTGGCCCGATTCATTCCGATGAAGGACACTTGGAAAGTGGCAAAGCTACCAGAGCTCTTCGACCAAGAGATTATACGGCATCATGGGGTACGGAAGACTATTGTGTCTGATAGGGATACCAGATTCCTCTCGAGGTACTGGAGATCTACACGAGAAGTGCTTGGTACTGAGCTGAAGCTGAGTACAGCGTTCCACCCTCAGACAGATGGTCAGAGTGAGTGCACCATTCAGACACTCGAAGATATGTTACGTGCATAGGCACTTGACTTTCAGACCAGCTGGATTGATAAGTTGCACTTGATCGAGTTTAGCTACAACAACAGTTACCATGCTTCGATCAAGATGTCTCCCTTACAGGATTGTACGGTAGACCATGCCGCACGCCATTATGCTGGGATGAGTCGAGTGAGGCGGTCATTATAGGACCCGAATATCTGGAGCAAGTACAAGCGGAAGTACGCTAGATCCGAGCTAACATGAAGGCAGCTCAAGATAGGCTGAAATCAGATGCCGATGTGCGCCGACGTGACCTGGTGTTCACCGTAGGCGACCAGGTATTTCTTAGAGTTTCCCTCATGAAGGGTGTATTTCGTTTTGGCCAGAAAGGCAAGTTGAGCCTAAAATATGTGGGGCCTTATGTTATGACGGAGCGGATAGGCCCGGTAGCTTACAGGCTTGATCTGCCTACTGAGCTGGACAAGGTACATGATGTATTTCATGTATCACAGTTGAAGAAATATATGCCTCATCCGTCTCATGTACTTCAGCCCAAAAGGCTAACATTAGAGCCGACCATGCGATAAGTGGAGACTCCCGTACGGATTCTGGATACTAAGAATCGGGACACTCGCCATAAGTCTGTTCGACTGGTGAAGGTTCTCTGGTCTAACCAGGAAGTCGAGGAGGACACTTGGGAGCTGGAGGATAGAATGAGGGCAAAGTACCCGTCATTGTTTACTCACTAGTTTTTGTATGTATAGGGTACGGGGCGTACCCCTATTTAAGGGGGGTAGAGCCATTTCGGTTATGTATGTACGACATGTAATTAAAATACATTGTTCAGACCTTTGAGTCTGGATGTGGTTATGGATGTGGTTAGGTTATGGATGTGGTTATATTACCCGGACCGTTGAGTCCGAGGTTACTATGCAAGGTATGTTAGGTTATGAACATGGTTATGTTACCCGGACCTTTAAGTCCGAGGTTTTTATGTAAAATTGTGTTTTGGTATGGAGGCTTTATTCTGGCAAGTAATTCCCGTGTTCTATTTAAAAGAATACGAGGGAAACTGTGAACCTTGAGGACAAAGTTCTTTTAAGGGGGTAGATTGAAATACCCCAAACCTAAATATGCTATTTAAATGATAAACTATGGTATATTAAGGCTAAAAAGTGCCTTACAAATGTTATTAAGCAATTTAAACCATGGTAAATACAATAAAGTACCATTAAGGCAATTTGAGCAAAAACATGCTCTAAGCTTGGGATAACCTTGGTTAAGACTCAAATAGCTTACAAAGACTTTATTAACATTATAATGGACATGTTAAACCAATTACTAAAGAAAACCAAGCTTGAAAACAAGTTAAAACACAAATTGTGCTTTAAGGAGTCTTAAAGCACATTTTTGAAAAATTATCTTGGAAATGGATTTTGAGTGGTTAGATGCCCATCATTACACCTTAATCAATATGTGTATTACTTAGTATCACATTATGAAGTCTAAATCAATGGGAAATAAAAAATTTCACAAATATGTGCACTAAATTATTGAATAGTGCTCAAATAGTGCTAGTTTAGACTTAAGTCAACATAAGTTTTTTAATGGTCAAACTATCCCATAAATATCCTAAGTGTTATAAGGGGGCCGGTTTTCAACATGGTGAGTCACCACCATTTGCTAGTTAATTAAAGGAAGGAAGGAAAAGTAAGTAAAAAGGATAATACCTTTATAAGTCAAAATATCTTCAAATACTTACCTCTCTCCTCATTCCCCTTCATTCCCTCCATTCCCCACCGTGTTCTTCATCCTCTCCCAACTTCAAACCGGCTTTGCTACAACACTCCATCTTCTCCAACTTCATTTCATTGTTAAATGCAACTCCATGCTCCAAATTTAATTCCAAGACCACCTTTGTCTTAGTTAGAGCAAGTTCTACATTTCTATCTTTTCAAATCTTCAAGAAATCAAATTCGGTGCCATGGAGAATCTCCATTGAAGGAGTAAAAACTCATCTCTTTACACCTTGTTGTTCTCCTTTGCTTCAAGGTAAGAAAAGCCAATGAAAATTCACTTTTCCTCTCATCTTTACATATGGCCGAAAATCATCTTTTGATGATGCCTTGTTTTGGTCTTTTAGTAGCTTGATTCAATCTTCAAGGGACTAGGAGGAGTCCTATCTTGCTTCTTAATCAAGCTCTCTTTCAATTCCAAGGCAAATATCAATCCTAGTGTTTAAAACACTTCTTGTAGTTTAAGGTTGTTCATGAGTTAAGTGTAAGGCTTAATGCTCATTACCCTTATTTGTGTATTGGTTAGAAGGTTGACAAGTGAACAAGTCCTTGCCGATTTTCAATCAAAAGAAAACAAGAAAGAAATCTTGAAGAGGAAGAGGTAAATAACCTATACTAATGTAGTTTTGTGCCTTAGGAAATTGAGCTTTAATTGCTTAATAAACAACCTAAAGAGCCAATGGGAAATGAGTTAGTAAAATATCTACAAGGTGGACTATAAGGACATGGGAGCATTGTTGTGTGTATTTGCAGGTTGAAGGCATTTATATGTGGAAATTCAGTGTTTAAGGTTATTGCAATTTAAGGGCCTAAGTGCCATGCAAGCAATTTAAGTTTATGCACTATATTGTGATGTAGTGTAGTTTAAGGTGTAGTTGTGTGTAAAGAACATTCCTTGTGAAGATGAATGTCTTTGATTGTTTAAGGATGAAAAACCATGTGTTTGTGTGTAAGAATGTGCTAGTGGGGTTATGTCAAAATTTGGTTAGTAAACAAGGAGTTCTAAGTGTTAAAAAGAAGTTTGGTGACCTAGGTGGTACTAGGAATTGTTAAGGGTTAATTTGGTGAAAGAAAAGGAATGAGGGTGTTCTTGAGTGCTAAAATGACTTAGGAATTGTCTTGGAGGTTTATACATCAAATGGGTGTTTTGGACACACCAAAGTCATGGTAAGAGTATTGTTGAGACTTGTGCAAAGTTTGGTGAACAAAGGAAAAATAATGCCTTGTGAATGATTGAGTATGAACTTGTGGGAAAGACTTTAAGGAGTTTGTGTAAAGGAAATGATGATGAGGATGCAAAATAATGCTTAGGAGTGATTATCATGTGGTGAAGAGACACTTTGGGTAGTCTAAGTTGTAGGGGTAAATTGCCACCTAGAAATCCTAAGGAAAAATGTTATAAATGTAAGGAAGGTTTGTAAGAAAGTTGAGTAAGTGTTTTAAAGGTATTAGATGAGCTAGGAAGAGTTTGGTGGGATTTATGAAGGTTTTAGAGTGCCTAATGATGTTACAACTATTAGAAGTGAGGAGAAGTTTGGAGCAAGTTAGACAAATTTTGGGAAGGTTCTGAGGACGAAGTTAGACAATTTTGGGACCGACCCTGGCTGGGTTGGTCGGACTGTAACTAGCTAGCCGAGAAAGTTTCTGGAACGGACCGACCCAAAGGGTCTTGGGTCGGTCGGGATGAGATTGGGTCGGTCGGGCAAGATTTGGTGAACCAGAATGTTTCTGGAATGGAACGACCCAGGGGTTGGGTCGGTCGGCCCTTATGTATATAAAAAAACAGAAAAGAAAATGTGGCTTAAGTAGTAAACCCTAGTGGGTATAATGAGGATAATCAAGTGTAAGTTTAAGTGTAAAAACATGTCATGTCATCATGTAAAACACTTAGTAAATTGGAAGTTAAATAGGGTAATTAACCGACATTATTAATTATGTATAGGAGCTGCATTCGGTGGAACTCGAATGCAGCAGGGACCAAGGTATGGTTTTCTTGCAGTCTGTTTGCTACCGGTTTACACCGACTTGTGTGTTTGTTTGTTTTCTGGATGTTAATTTATGACTTTGTAAGACTTAAATCATGAAATGAGTTTACAGTCATTGTTATTATTGTGGCGTGTGTGTACCGGTACTGTTAACCTCGAATACGTGCTAACCCGGTAGTTAACCAAGCTAGGATACGTAAGAGAGCGGTACTCGGTTTTAACGTTTCAACTAAGGGAACGTTCTAACTACGGCTATCCGTGTGTTAGTTGTGGTTGTGTTGTTAACATATATCTCATCTCCCTTGTATGCCTAACTCGGCTTAAGCACTTATGGTGTGATTTAATATGTTAAGTTCCAACAATGGAACTACTAACAAGTGAATAACCGGAGGGGGGGTGAGGAATCCGGAAGTTCCGGTCGCGCGTGTATGGTGCGGTGTCGATATCTGAATCAAATTCGACTCTCCTTATGGTATTGGTTATCTCTCCTTCTTGGATTACAATCACCCGCAAGCCTAATTAAAGGCTTTCCTACCTGACTTTTGTTCGGGCTAGGGGGATTATGGTAAGTTGTGTTTGGATCACTATATCCGACACATCTTTGGGGAAGGGTTAACGTTCGACAAACAGAACGGTAACCCGTTTATGTTTTAGCTTAACATGAGATTGAATTCATTCTCTAGGCTTACCAGGTTGGCTAACTAATGTTTGGTTCGTTTCCTAAAGTGAAACATTTCCTATTATGGTATGTGTGTGTGGTTGCTATACAATGTTTATTGCTATGCTTATGTATGTTTAATGTTAAAATTAATCCCATGTCATTATGAGAATTAGTTGCGTGTATCCCGGTAGCCGATGGGCTACACGTTAATCATACCAGCCAAGGGTTGCTGAGCCCCTCTGGGGCACCATATTTATTTTTGCAGGATGAGGATTGAAGATGCAGAGTGGCTTTAGGTTTTAAGTCTATGGATACTTTGTTATTTTGGATATGGGACCCGGGATGCGCCTGTGCTCCCGTGGTATATATTTTGGTAATGTTAAGATGGTTATGATGGTTTGTATATGTTTATGCACTCGGTATTGTTGGTTGTTAATTATGGATGTTAGTAACTATGCTCGGGAGTCTGTGCATCAGACCGATACAATTGTACAGATTTAGCCTTGTTAGCCCCGTGGGTGGCTAACGGCGTGTAACACCGGTGGTTTTTGGTTAAGGTTAATTTATGTATTTCTACTGCGTTATTCGTTTAATGTTAAGTTAGCAGTTGGGGTGTTACAATAACACTATGATTTACAAGTTGATGACTAAGATCATAACCAGATGATTAAAATATATCATTCTTATGGTGGTTTCCGAATGCCATTGGACATCGATTCTTGAAGACATTTAGTTCATAATGTGACCTCTTAACAAGATATTGTCATATTTTATCAAACAATGGTACATCCTTCGAGCGTGCAGTCAAGGTGGACCTACACAAACCATACAATTATGTTTATTTTGTACATTCTGTACAATGGGTCATGACATTTCTTGTACCTTTTGTGACATCAAATTTGTTACAACTATGACAAAACTTGAAATTCTCGGTCTTCTCAACATCCCCTAGGGTAACAAATTAAGGCTTATAAGTGACTTTTGGTTAAACATAATATCATTTCAATTACAATTGTTTCATTTGGTTGCTTTTTAAATTCTATAAGCCAATTAAAGTTTAAGTTTTGATGTGAGTTGTTTCTACTTAATTTTTCAAATTATAACATGTTTGCAATATCTAATCTTACTAAACTGGTAATATATGTACAACAACATCATGTGTGATAAATGTATAAATGAGCATATTTTAAGAGTTTATTTTATATGCTTTATCAATGTATATCATGTTCATTTCTCCATTTTAGCTAGTTTTCCTCTAGTGTTGTGTTTTATTGGTGTCCTTACACATTTATAACTTAAACAGGAGGAACAACATAGATAGGAGCAAAGTGGATGAAGAGAGGAACACGTTGGCGCAAACGGATCTCTAATTAGAGCTAGAACGAAGAAGCTATGTTGCATTATATAAGTGTCTGGACATATGTCTAGGTGCACAGACCCAAACAGCCCCATAGACGAAGCTACTGGACAAATTATGCATTGGTCCAGGCCTCTGTACGGGTAAACATACCTAGACAAACTCCAGAGAAAAGCTTCTATGCGTCAGGGGTATAAATCCGGACACAAGTCCGGAGGCCTATAAACGCAACAATGAGAATCAGCCAAGTCAGCTCGATCTAGGTATTACTGTGTCCAGGCCACCCCAGATAAAACATAATCGCACAAATTTTCAAGAAATGAAAAGAAGAGAGAGAGAGAGGGAGAGAGCTTGTCTACTTGTGATTTGGGGATTTGCTTAGGGTTGGCTCAATGTGTTATCTTTGTGGGTTTTTATGGATGGATTTATGGAAGTAGAAACCTAAACAGTGGGGAGTAACTCAATGTAATCAGATCTCAAGTGTTGGAGATAGGTTCCATTGCAACTTAGGGGAACTTGCGCTTAGTGCTTCCAATGGAATCGGGTACTTGAATTGTCTGTCAATTCTCGTGAAATTCGATTAGGGTTAGTAGACCATGGTTTGGTTGTTAGTTAAGTGTTTGTTTAGCTTTGAGTTAAAGAATCGACAATTAATTAGGAAGAGAGTGATTACTGACCACCAATTACCGACCACTAATGGTAGTCGGTAATTATCTACAAATTATCGACGAGATGCCGCCCAATTTTGAACAACCATCTCTAGAAGAGAGTTAACAACCATTTACCGACTAATTACCAACTAACCTTTTATCAACCATAATTCTCGTCGGTAACCACCGCTGGAAAACTGGCAGGAGAATTGGCGCCATGTGGCGTGACATATACTGACGGATTGCCGACCAATGTTATGATCGGTAATTTTCATCGAGTAACCAACGACATGTGGTGGTCGATATTTCCCTTAAAAAGCTTGTTATTACTCTACAAAATTTAAGTTAGTAAATTACCGATGACAGGTGGGGGTCAGTATTTTTTGAAAGGGAAAATTCACAATATGCCCATAATAACTTTCATGAAAGGGAAATTCACAACCCAAATGCTAAAGTATAAAGAAACGAAGCAAATCAGGTGACAAACTGTTGTTGATCAGGTGACACAATCGACGATCCAACAATGATGATGAGATATTACGGTTACATCTACACTTTTATTCATCCAGATCTGTCACTGAGTGTTTTAGTTGTTTGGTGAGTCCGATTATGATTTTTTGGAAAATTTCATGAAATGTCACTATATTTTTTGGCTAATTCATGAAATGCCACTAAAAAAATAAAGTCACAAAATGCCACTATATTTTTGTAAAAGTCCATGAAATGTCACTATAGCCATTGACCAGAAGGAAAAATGACAAAAATACCTCTACTAGTAAACAAAATGCTTTTAAAATTCACAATATGCCCCTAAGTGTTACAAAATTCACCAAAATTCACAAAAAATCAAAATACTATAAAAATATATATACAAATTTTAAAAATTGAAAAATTGAAAAAATAGATTAGAATATCATAAAATATTGAAAAAATAAATATTTCTTACTTTTTAAAAAATTATTCAGAACCATAAAAAATAATATAGAGTTTAGAACACATAATTTGTATCAAGATTTCTACTAATTTATACCAATTAAGTATCATACATTTTTTAAATTATTTTTTCTATCAATTTAAATTATTTTTAAGAATAAATAATTTTATATTTTAAGATATTTATAATTTTTTAAAGAAATTATATTCTATATTGATAATATTTTGTAGATAACAAATATATTATGTCATAAAGTTACTACAAAATATAATATAAATTTCTAAAATCTTTTTCTCAATATTAGTTTAAAATATAATTTAATTTACTTTGACTAAATAATTCAAATTGGTAGAAAAAAGATAATTTAAAAATGAATGGTACCAATTACGGTGCTTAATTGATACGAATTATTAGAAAGATTGCTATATATTATGTTTTCAAAACTCTATATTATGTTTTATGGTACTGAATAATTAAAAACATCTAAAAATATTTACTATTTTTCAATTTTTCAAGATATTTTTAATATTTTGTTAACTTTTTACAATTTTATAATTTATATATATTTTTTATTTTTTTATATTATTTGGATTTTTTGTGAATTTTTTAACACTTGGGACCTATTGTGAACTTTAAAAGTACTTTGTTAACTAGTAGGGACATTTTTGTCATTTTTTCTTATGGCCATGACTATAGTGGCATTTCATGGACTTTTGCAAAAATATAGTGGCATTTCATGACTTTTTTTTTAATGAAATTTCATGAATTAGCCAAAAATATAGTGGCATTTCATGAAATTTCCCTTATATTTTCAAAAAAAAGTCACACCACCGCATGTAAACATATTCCTAATAGTTTAGTGCAATAAAAATAAATTTGAACCGCAACTAGTAAAATTCACTATTCATTAACTCTTAACTTCTTAAATGTGTTGATTACTAGATATCATTTTTTTTTAAAAAAAAAGTTGCAACGGTACTCATGTTTAAAAAATGATTTTGTAGTTAGCAATCTCAAAATTGATTGGCATACTGCCACATATGGGCTTAGAGGCCGAGTTCCATTGCATCTTTCTTTTTGCATGAGGAAACAGTTCATCAAATTGCAATAGAGTTTACGTGTGAAATTTCATCCCTTCTTGCCCCTTTTAGCCCTGTCATTGGAGAGAGTGAGGATTTTTCCCTGTTCTTTTCAAAGTGGGGATATCGTGGGAGTTTACGTAGATTTCCTCCCCTCTGTTTGGAATTTCAAGTTCTAAGTTTGATCTCCCCAAGCCCAACTAACCTCTGCTCTTTTCGTATTTCTGTTGGGGAAAGAATCTGGGAAGTTGGGGGTGTAAGGAAGGATTCAGAGATGGAGCTACTTACCACAACCTGTGAACTTCATCCCATGGAGTCTGAGAAAATAGATGGTGATTCACTACTGGAAGACTCTCCACCAAAAGAGCTGAGCAAGACACTCTTTGGTAGGCTCTGGCATCACAACTCTATCAATTGTAAGGCACTTCATAAGTTTATGCAGGGGCGGAGCCAGAAAATTTGTGTAAGGGGGGCGAGAATTTTTTTTAATAATATTAATTAATATTTTAAAATTAATTTTAATTTTAAAATTAATATAAATTTTTTATATATTTTTAAAATTGATATTAGTTATATAGTTTGATATAAAATTATATTAACATTGAAATATATAAATAATTAATAAAGAAGTTTATTTTACCTTTTTTATTTTTTGTTTAAAAAACGGGTATACAAATTTGTAAGTTAATGTCAATAATATAGAACAATAATTCTAAACTAGTAGTTAAAAACTTCTTCTAAAAATGATTTTGAGTAATTCTAATATTATTTTAATTTGTAAAATCTGTAATAAAAAACTAAAAACACTTGTATTATGGATAGTAGGGTACATGATTACTACGACTAACATAATAATCTGGTTTACTTTAGACTATGTTACTAAAATAAAAATATTAAGAGTCTTCTTATATACTATAGACTAAAATCGATTTTTATAATATAATTATTGAACAAATATTACATATTAATAGAAGTAAAACTGATAACCAATAGAATTTGGTGATATCATGGTAATATTTTACAAAATATTATGGGGGCGAACAAATATCTAATAACATAAATAAATTATATAACAAAAAATTTACAACTGATGTTAGCATGTAGCCGAGGGAGTTGGGGGGGCCAAACACCCACCCCCTATCTCCGCCTCTGAGTTTATGGTAAACTAAACCCAAATTTCAGTTTAAGGTCAACGAAATAGGATATAACTGATAAGATATAGTATTTATGTATTCATTCTGTATTTATTTCCTTTCTATTCTCTCTTCTGTTTAGCTTAGAAGCACAGCGTTTTGGGTTAGTTTAGTTGGGCGGTGTTTCTCTGGTCTTTATCTATTAGGGTTGCATCTCCAGTGAAGCCTGTCTTGTTGTCTCGGTCGAGTAGTTTAGGGTTGTAACTCAGTTCCTCTTTCTCCATCTTTAATCGAGAAGCCTTCCACTCTTCGTGTTTCTTGTTCTTTCCTTTCTTGCTTTGTCGATCCCTGCCATATTATAATTTGGTATCAGAGCATCATCGATCTTGAGTCGCTGGGAAACGCAAGATGTCGAACGAAGATGGAAACACGGGAAAGAAGGTTGGCGACGAGCATATAGACGCATCCGCCAACAAAGTGGTGACGATAGATGTGAACGACCCACTCTATCTTCAGAGTTCTGATCAGCCAGGGCTTCTACTTACGGCGGAGAAATTCAACGGGAAGAGCGGATTCGCTGCCTGGAAGAGGAATATGACCGTGGCTCTATCAGCAAGAAACAAGCTATGTTTCATTGATGGGTCGCTGGAGAAGCCAGCGGATTGCCCAGTTCGATCCCGCGCTTGGACAAGATGCAACGATATGGTAATTTCTTAGATTGTGAACTGCCTGGATAAGCACATAGGCGAATCGGTGGTCTTCAACAAAACTGCAGCGGCGATTTGGACAGAGCTCATCTCCAGATTCGAAGAAATAAATTTAGCGAAGTTTTATGCACTGGAACGGGAATTGGCTGAGATCCGGCAAGGCGATGACTCCGTTAGTGTGTACTACACTAGAATGAAGCGAATTTGGGATGAGATCGACTCGACAATGTCTGTACCCACTTGCAATTGCGGAGGAGCAGGCCAGATGAAGGAGCTTCTTCGATGTCAGCGCATCATGAGGTTTCTCATGTCAGCAAACGAGAGATTCGCCCAAGTAAGAGGCAACGTCTTGATGATCAAACCATTCCCGAGCATGGAGCAAGTTTATTCCCTGCTAGTACAGGAGGAGCGACAGAAGAAAGTCACAGGAGATATCAAAGTAGAAGATTCATCACTATCTTTCGCAACTACGCCAGTGAAGAAACTTGGAAACCCTAACAAGCTTCAGAGCAGAAATCCAAGAAGGAACCTCCACTGCAGTCATTGCGATAAGACTGGACACACCATCGAGAGATGTTTTGAAAGGGTTGGGTACCCACAGAACTGGCGTTTCGGCAAGAGCAAAGAAGCAGTGAGTGCAGCCGCCACAGAGGGAAATACTCCGATGAACAATCAAGATAAAGGGCAGAAGATGTACACTACTGAGGAACTCAATCAGATCCTCTCTTACCTGGGAAAAGGGTGAGACTCAGAAGGGACCCAAAGTACCTCTTCCTGCAGTTTTGTAGGTACATCCCTGTCTGAAATTCTTGATTTGAATAACGATAATATGCATGCCTGTTCTGGTTTGGAAAGTTTAAGGAAGAAAGATTCCTCCGTGTGGATTTTGGATACTGGGGCAACCCAACATATGTGTTGTGACCTGAAGTATTTCTGTGATTATAAAGTTCTTGAAAATGCTTACACTGTTGGAATGCCAGACGGGCACCCTCAGTTGGTAAATTTTATTGGAACTGTTAAGTTAAAGAATCAAATTACCTTGAGAAATGTGTTATATGTTCCCAGTTTTCGTTTCAACTTAATTTCTGTTTCTAGACTCACACAGGACATGAAGGGCAAGTTTTTGTTTAATAATGAATGTTGTATCTTTCAGGACTATGATCTGACATGTGAAAGACCAATTGGGAGTCTGATTTCGGGTCTGTATGTGCTGAATCTTGAGTGTGAACCATGGGATGTCTGTTCTGCTGAAAGTACTTGTAGTGTTAGAAATCTTGTTTCTGGTTTTGACTGTAGTGATCAATTGAGTTTATGGCACCATAGGCTGGGCCATTTGCATGTAGAAAAAATAGAAAGGCTTGATATTCTAGACAGAAAGTTGTGTAAAAAACAATTAGTGTGTGAGGCTTGTTGTAGAGGCAAGAGTCATCGCTTGCCCTTCCCAAGAAAATCAATAAGAGAAACTGCTCTATTTGAACTTGTTCACATAGATACCTGGGGTCCCTATAAACATAAAACTGTAGATGGCTGTAATTACTTCATAACTTTTGTAGAAGATAAGAGTAGGGCTACCTGGGTGCACCTTATGAACAATAAATCTCAAGCTTTCAATATTGTCTTGGATTTTCTCTGCATGATAAAGAAACAGTTTGGAAAAGATATTAAAATGATTAGATCAGACAATGCCCACGAACTAGGAACCTCCAATTTGAATGCTATCATTCTGAGATCTAAGGGAATCCACCATCAGCTGACCTGTGCTCACACACCCCAACAGAATGGGGTGGTGGAAAGAAAGCACAGGCACATCTTAGAAACAGCTAGATCTTTGATGTTCCATTCTAGTTTACCTCTCAAGTTCTGGGGGGAAAGTGTCTTAACTGCTGTTTACTTGATAAATAGGATGCCTCTAGATTCTCTCTCCAACTTATCTCCCTATGAAGTCATTTATAATAAAAAACCAGATCTTGGAAACCTAAAATGCTTCGGATGCCTATGTTTTGCCCACATAAACCATGCCCTCCATGATAAGTTTGCCTCAAGGGCTCTCAAGTGCATATTCCTAGGTTATCCACCAGACAAAAAGGGTTTTAAACTTTTTGACATAGATAACAACAGGACCCTAATCAATAGAGACGTCAGGTTTTATGAAAATGTTTACCCATTTAGGAAAATCGGACAACCATCAACAAGCAGTCATAACCCCTTTGAGATCCCAGAAGACCAGCTTGCCACACACCCTTTTCCTGAACCACCAGAAACCCAGGATGATCACCCAAGAATAGCAGAACCAGAAACAACTAATTTAGAGATAGAACAACCAGAAACCACATTACAGTCACCAGCTTTAGATGATAATACACCTGAACAGTCACCTGTCCCAGAGACAAATTCACCTGAACAACAAGAAACAGCCGTCACAGATGACCCAGGCCTAGAACTTAGGAGATCTACAAGAGCTAGACAAACACCTAGATACTTAGAGGACTACATAACACAAGCTGTCACCTCAAACATGTCCTCTGACATAGCACCAGATCATTTCACAGCCATACTTAGGGATAGAATTATCAGAAACAGCCTCCCTCATGAGCACCAAGACTCCTCTGATATAGAAACTTACCTCCCCAGTCACAGTAACTGCATCTGTTCCTCCTTAGTTCCCACAGAAACTGTTTATCTCCAAAACAGCAATGACCTAGCCTGTTGTACAAACACACATCATTCTGCCCACACAGTAAATGTCAAAAAGGAAAAGGAACCCCTAAGCTATGAAGAGGCAGTCAAAGACAAAAGATGGGTGAAAGCCATGGAAAATGAGTTTGAAGCATTAGAAAGAAATAACACTTGGGAGGTTGTGAACCTTCCCAAAAATAAGAAACCTATAGGCTGCAGATGGGTTTATAAGTATAAGTACAATGCAAATGGGAACTTAGAGAGGTGCAAGGCAAGACTTGTTGTTAAGGGATACACACAAAAGTACGGTATTGATTACCAAGAAACTTACTCTTCAGTTGTTAAATTTACCACAATCAGAACACTTATAGCTGTGGCTGTTAAGAAGGGGTGGAAAATAAATCAACTAGACATTAACAATGCCTTCCTCCATGGTGACCTCAAGGAAGAAGTGTACATGCAGCTTCCTTTGGGTTACAAAACAGAGAGGAATGGAGTTGTTTGCAAGCTTAAAAAATCCCTCTACGGCTTGAAACAAGCCTCCAGACAGTGGCATGATAAGCTCAGCCAATTCCTCATAAAACTTGGTTTTGTTCAGTCCTTAAATGATTACTCATTATTTGTTAGAAAAGAAGGTGATAAAACTGTCTTTTTAGCAGTCTACGTTGACGACATCTTGCTGACTGGTAATGATGATAAGATGATTGAACAGATCAAAATGAACCTTGACAAAAGATTTAAAACTAAAGATCTAGGTCAGATCACACATTTCTTGGGAATGCAATTTTTCCACACTTTTGTTGGTATTGTTGTTGCTCAAAAGAAATATGCAGATGATCTTGTGGAAGAATACATTGATGACGAATCTAAGGCAGCAGCTGGACCATTAGAGTTGCACACAAAACTGCTACAAGGAGAGGGAAACATGCTCCCAGATCCCATGGTCTATCAAAGACTCATTGGAAAGATAAGTTTTCTTACTCATACAAGGCCAGACTTATGCTTTACAGTTCAATTACTGAGTCAGTTCTTACAAAAACCAGCAGACATACACTTAAAGGCAGCTTTGCATACAATTCAGTATATTAAAGGCACTTCTGGTTATGGGTTAATGTTTAACAGAAATGTGAATTTTAATCTTGTGGCCTTTTGTGATGCAGACTGGGCCGCATGCCCAAATACCAGAAGGTCAATAAGTGGGTATTTTGTTCAGCTGGGCGGTTCACCCCTCTCCTGGAAATCCAAGAAGCAAGGCTGTGTAGCCCTCTCCTCTGTAGAATCCGAGTATAGAGCAATGCGTCAAGTAGTTGCAGAGATTAGTTGGCTGACACGCTTGCTGAGCGAGCTAGGAGTTGAAGAAATCAAGCCCGTTGCCCTGAAATCAGACAGTCAATCAGCAATGTACATTGCCAGAAATCCTGTGTTCCATGAGCGCACGAAGCACATAGAAGTTAACTGTCACTTTGTAAGACAGAAGTTACAAGAAGGACTGGTCTGTATACAGTACGTCGCATCAGGAAATCAGCTGGCGGATGTGCTCACTAAAACACTACCAGGGAATGCATATCCAGATATAAACCAGAGGCTTGGTATGAAGAAATTGTAATCTGCAATCAGTACATTGCCCATGTACAGATTGAGAGGGGGTGATAAGATATAGTATTTATGTATTCATTATGTATTTATTTCCTTTCTATTCTCTCTTCTGTTTAGCTTAGAAGCGTAGCGTTTTGGGTTAGTTTAGTTGGGCGGTGTTTCTCTGGTCTTTATCTATTAGGGTTGCATCTCCAGTGAAGCCTGTCTTGTTGTCTCGGTCGAGTAGTTTAGGGTTGTAACTCGGTTCCTCTTTCTCCATCTTTAATCGAGAAGCCTTCCACTCTTCGTGTTTCTTGTTCTTTCCTTTCTTGCTTTGTCGATCCTTGCCATATTATAATTATAACCGCTTCACTTTCCAGTTTACTAATGAAGTGGATACCAAGTATGTGCTAGCTAATGGACCCTGACATTTTCAAAACAAATTACTGATAGTATTTGTTATTGATCCAACCATTACGATAGAGGAGCATGACCCTTCTACCTTAAAACTGTGGGCTTCGATTCATAATCTGCACATCTCCTTCTTTAACAAATTTTCAGCTGTAAGCCTTGGAAATAAGATAGGAAAGTTTCTCTCCTGCTCAGATAGAATTAATAATCCACATCACTTCTTCTTCTATTGTAACAAAGGATTCCCTTTTTATATGGAAAAGGCCCGTATCAATAATTATGATTTTACGTATAGAAAATTCCTCAATATCTTATTCATTCGCAAGAAAATATTTTCTTTGTGCGGAGGTAAAAAAACATGCTTTTTTGGAGAGAGATACTATTTCACCAATCGAGTCTAACATATTCATATCTAACGATTTTCCACAAAGAGGTGACGAAAGGTATAACTTGTACAAATCTTTCCATTTTCCAATTCGATCCGATCTATTCGTTCGTAGAACTATTTACTCGATCGCAGACATTCCTGGAACACACCGCTTGCTTCTAAGGTGCTTAAGGTGTGTATGGAGGTGAATATAGATGATCCATTGTGTAGACTCATTTTTCTGTCTCTAGGTGGTAAGGATAGATGTTGTCGAGTGTCTTTTGATAATCTACCATATCTATGTTATAGATGTGGCCGTCTAAATCATGTACTATCTGAATGCCCGTACAAAAGTGACAACCTGCTGAAGCAAGAAAAATATGGCCCATGGATCCGTTCTGAATTCTCTGGTTTCCTAGCTTATCTGAACGATGATCTTCTTATAGATCAATCTAGTGGACCATTGAGAAGACTCGGAAAGGAGATTCTTATTGAGAAAAATATAGAAGAAGGAGATAGTAGCAGGAGAGGTATTCAGTCACAGGTTCAGGATATCAAAGATCCGGTTGGGGGAAAAGAGCTAGACAGGTTCTCCAGTGCTGAAGTGGGGTTAGTGAAGCAAGGTGTGGTACCTAGCAAGAATGACATGACTGAGGCAGATAAACAGCTGTCTGGTGGCCAGGATGTGAATGATCAGTTGATGTAGTTAGAAATGGGGAGCAAGTGTAAGTACGTGGACGTTCAGAGAGAAGATTGTGTAATGAGAGAGCAACGTGGGGAACTAGCTAGGAGTGTCAATATCAATATTAGAGAGGAAGTGATTCAAAGGTCATCCTCCAAACTGATTATTTCTCTAGCAAAGAATGCTAATCTGAAAAGTAACTTGGCTGCTGCAAGCACTTCTCCTCCTCTGGTGCAGGATCAGTTCCTAGATGCTAGTTTGATCCCATTGAAGAAAAGAGCAGCTTATCAAATGGAAGGAAGCTTTTAATAACTTCAAAGCTAAGAATATTGAGAAACCTAGGTCAGACCTGGATGAGAATAGTGACATCAACAAATCCATCTCTCAAATTATGGAGGAAGCTGATAGATTAGCCCCTCCACCAGGATTCACATCAAAACATACAAATCAGAAAGAAGCAGGAAAACAAAAAGAGGGGAAACAGATCTTTTCCCCAGGTCTAGTGAGTGTTCAACAAAATGTTTCTTCCCAAAAGAAAAGGAGGTCTTCAAAAATTAAGTTCCAGGTGAAAAAAACCTCAAAGGCAAAGAAAGAAAAAGAAAAACCAGTTTCTCCATGTAATGATGATAATCTTAGCCAGGCTGCCATTGCTGAAAAGCAAGGCAGCCAAGGGAAATGAGTCTCAATCTATGCTTCTACTGGGGGATGGGTCTCCTCCTAGCAGCAGTTAAGGAAGATAAGCTTTTGATTAAGCTTGATCTTAAGAAAAACTTCTCTAAGATCCGGGGCTAAAGAGTTGGTAGTTTAGGATGGATCTTGTTGGTAAAATATCCATCTATTATGTGAGTAATAGTGAAATCAGGAGTGTTTCTGATGCTATGTTCAAATTGAGGAAAAAGATATTTTGTTGGTTGTTTGGATTCCTGTTTTATCAGATGCAAAATGTGGAAGAGTTCACTACTGAGGTCCTTATTGGTGTTATAAAAAGAGACCTAATTTCGATCAAAGTGTCATATTTCAAGATAGTGGTGGAAGACAACAAAGGCAACGCTCTGAAGTGTCCTAGACAGAATGTCTAAAGCTTCATCTCAAGCATTGGCTATGTGCACAAGGTTAGACTGATAGTAAAAAACAAAAGTTTGGAGCTTGTCAACATGATGGGTAGCCTTAGTTTTTACTGCAGCCTGAGGGTGGTTCAAGCAAAGACACTACTGCTCTAGATATGGAAAAAACTGTCATCCTAAAGCAGCAAGAAGGTAGCTGGTTCTATGTTAATAGTAATAGAAGAAATGTTAGTAGTTGCTTAAATCTGATTGTGTCTTTGAATAGCTGGACAAAGTATTGTAACGCTAGGGGAGGTTATTGTAATGCTAGGAGAGTCCTAGTCCATTACCTTTTGTATAAGTTGGTAGTGAGAGTGATCTCTCAGTACACAGACTTCTACCAGGATATGAGCTCTTTTGCTGAGTATCAGTTCCTGTTTTTGGCCCCATGTATGAAAGAGTCCAATGTTTTATTCAAAAAAAAAATAATAAGTGCACGTTTGGGCTTACAACTCACTGTAGCCCGTGCAAATATGCTCCTGCCTTATTCTAACCTTTGCCATTACATATTAGAAACAATATGGACCCTGGCACAAAATAAAAAGAAAAGGAAAAGAGAACCTCATCACGCAATATGTTACAGTGGAATGTGTAAGACCAATCTGCTCTGTCACACAAAACCAATACTATATAAACTGTACTATATTAAGGAGCAACATACTTTTACAGTATCTCAAAAGAAAAATACAAGGAATGACAAATCAGACAATGGCTCAACTGACTAGAAACAACACACTTTTAAAACACAGTAATATATATATCATAAGAGAAAACTATTGGTTCGTGACGCGTGCTTTTTGTGTATAAAATCAGGCAGTAATTCCCTTTAACTTCTTGGCAGCTGTGGCAAGGCATTGTCCCTGGTGGAATGCAATCCCCAGCTCAAGTTCTGTGGGTTGTCTTGTTCCATCTCCAGCAAAAGTTCCAGCACCATACGGGCTTCCACCCTTTGGTGCCTCCATCTCGAACATGCCAGCACCATATGTGTAGCCAATGGGCACGAAAATCATTCCATGGTGTGCCAACTGGGTAATTGCTGTCAGCCTGAAGAATATGAGCAAATCAATTATTAAGTACTAATAAAAAAAAGCAGTCTGTTCCACTACAATTTCTTATAGATTTCCAGGTACATAAGATTTATACCAGTGATCTTTGGAAGGAGTGACGCGTAAGGAGGAGGTAAGGGAACTTACGCAGTAGTTTCTTGTCCACCATTTTGAGATCCGGTGGACACAAAGATCCCCGCTGGCTTGCCTGCTAGTGATTGTGTTCTCCACAGCGCACCAGTTGAATCAAGAAACGCTTTAAACTGAGCTGCCATCATTCCGAATCTTGTAGGGAAACCAAATACAAATCCATCGGCCTCAGTGAGTTCATTCGCTGTAATAGTAGGTACATTGCTCTTAGTGGGTGCACTCATTTTTGCAAGCACTTCAGCTGGTAAAGTCTCTGGGACCTGATTGACATCACAGTCATGTCAAATTATTGCTCATATGTTAGGGTACAAAAACCAAAACTGAAAATAAAGAATCCCTGATTTTTGAGGAAATCATGACAATCAAGAGAGCCAAAGGTATATCGATCGGAATTTCAAGCATATTCCACTGGCATGTCAAAGTTCTTTCAAGGCAACTTCAACGGTTCAACCTCCTCTTTATTTATCTCAAAATCTGCTAACCCTTATTTTCATTAAAAAATGTAGTGCGTTCGAACGTTATGTTTATCTTGAAGAATAAAAAGCACTAGTTGCAGTACGGGTTCTCAAGAGGAACATACATTATAAGATATACATGCCCAGTGTCAGCAAGTGGGGAGTAGCGCATATTACAGCATGTAACCATCATAGATGCATTCAGTAAGAAGATTCCCTTGCGACGATGAACATTAGTCAAGCAGAGCTAGTTGCTCTGTCTGAATAAACTGCTACTCATGGAAGCATTTCCGCGAGACTAATGACAGAAAGATTGATGACAGACAGGCTGTTGATTCATACTACCTACCAGACATTTACACCAGACAAGCTATGAATCCAACTGAGCGCATAATTTTAAGTAAATTAGAGCATGAGACTCTGAAACAAAGGCCTAGGGTCAAGCTAGCCTGAAGTTGGTAAAATTAAACAAAGAACGTATTCACTCGGAAATTGAGCTTTCGAGTTTAGGTAGATTGCTTTTTCTTTCCGAACATTTTAGTTCCTCTTTCCCGTAAAAAAAAACAAGCTTAGCTTATACAAACAACTAGCAGTCAAAATACCCAAACAGGCCAGAGCATGAACAACTTAAACTTACCTCTACTTATAGAAAGAGAAGCCTTTCTTAAAACATTTTAAGAGCACATACTGATAGTAACCCCCATTTACATGTACATTTACTCAGAATTGAAACAAGCAGACAACATATTTACCTGCCACAGTTTGGCCTCAACACCTTCGACAGATTCTGCTCCTTTCTTTATCTCATTTGCCAACTTCTCGACATGGCCATACATGGAGTAGTACCTGTCAATATAATCCATTCATATCATAGATTGTATCAGAAAAATTCTTTTGGAAAGCAACTCTCAATCTCATAGTTCTCTGTCTTGTCTCATTTGAAATTCACAACACCGTTGGCTTCACATGTTATTAGCAATACATATTTGTTACTAAATTCATGGCCGGATTTGAAGTTTGAGAGATGAACACGAGCACGAACAAATGACTAATCATACACACCATGGGCGGGTTGGAGGGGCGCACATTTAGGTAAAAGTATTTCATGTATATATACATTGAGCTCTACATAGATGATTTGATATTACATTTCTAACATTATATTATTCGTCTAGCAGATACAGATATGTCACTAAAGTAATCAACTATTTGATACTACCTCCGTTACACCAGGATTGTACTAGTTATAATTTGGACATATGTTATTTGATTTCAATATTTAGCATATTAGATAAATTAATTTTATAAATCTAAGTTATGCAATTGAATCTATATATAACTTATATGTGTGAAATAAAAAAGCTAAAATTTAAAATTCTATTAACGCTAGCATAAAAATAGAGCATCCCGAAAAATTTTGAAAATCAATCAAATAATCTTATAAATTTTTTTTAAAAATATAAAATAAGATAAAGTATTAAAAAATGATAGTGCGAGAGATATGTTAATAAAAAATTTTAATTTGTGATGCATATAACAATTAGCTATAGTTATATTTTCATATATAATATATTAATCCAATTAATTTTGATTGTATTGAGATAAAGGCCTGATTTAAAATTTTCTCCCTAATACACATGAAGCATTTTCATACTTGTATATGAAGAAATATATTTCCTACAGCTCAAGCAAGCAATCTTCCCTATCGAGTTAGCAAATCGCCAGCGAAATTAGTTTGTCTTGGAAAACACAGATCCCAGCATACTGGAACGATATATATACAAGATCTATGTTGACAGCAAATTCCGTTGTAATTATTATATGCAAAATGAGACAGCAGAAATCACGAGGACAAGGATTTAGAGCTGAGTATCAAGAACACTGTGAAATTAGCCAATCAACTAGAGTTGAGATCAAATCAATCATGAGTGTATGTAGTACGTCAATGACTGAACGAACCAACTCGTCTCATAAGCTCCGGTTCATTAAAGTCAAAACGATCAGAGAAAACTGAAAATTGTAACAGAGTCTAAACGCGAAACAAATCAGAGAACGTAGAGAAGAAAATCGTACGAGCTTGGGCGCTACGAACCAAGACTCGGTTAAATCGCAACTACAACTACTACTAATTTATCAGAAACACCCGATCAATCAAGAAACATGGGACAATCTAAGTCAGTCTTTGATGCAGATGTTTGACACACAAACAACGGAAAAGGAAAACAAAATGAGCAGACTGGCACTTAATCAAACAAACGATATTTTTATTTCAAAAATAATGATCAAACAATTGATGGAATGGACAATCGATAGCGGGGGGGGGGGGGGGGGGGGGGGGGGGGGGGGGGGGGGGGGGATCTGGAGTAGTGAGCGAGCGGGCGGGCTTACACGATATAAATCTTGGTCGCTGCCATTGAAGATTGTCCCGGATTCAGTTACGATCTATCACTCTCTTTACGTACGTACTCCCGCTGTTTCCTATATGTAGCTACGTTAGTTAATTGCGGAGGAGATCTATCAACGAAATCGTGGGACTTAAACCAGAAAGGCTATAAGCAGTTCTATTTATAGGGCCTAAAGTAATGGGTTACATAATGAATCATGACTGACGAATCTTCTCGCACACTTTACATCTCCCTCTCTCTCTACATGACACTGACTAAGACTGATTAGCAGGCGACGTGAAAGCGAGCGGGGAGAAAAAAACGAAGCAACCAAAGAACGACGCAGTTTTGAGATGTAGTAATGGTGGTGGGGAGAATGGTGTTGTTGCTGGGTGTGGTCAACTGTTGTTAGTTGGTCGAGGGGCCTGAAAATTGCCATCATCATCATGTGGTCACGCTTATCATCATTTTGACCTGCTCCTCTCGCCGTCGCACTGATATATAAGTTCTTGTTTCCTAGTGCTTCTAGAAGCTCTATTATGTTTGTGTCTTCTTAAATTTGTTTTATCTTGAATAACTAAATCTTAATTATATTAATATTTTATATTTATCCTCCTGGTATTGTTGGTAAACCTTTTTTTTCCCTTTTGACGTCAAATCCGCAACACACTAACAAAAGAGAAAACGGAAAGGGGATAGAAGATGAAATGGATCATAAAGGCGGGAGCGAGGGACAACTCAGATTAAAACAACTGTCCAAACAAACATCTACTACAGATTCTGATTGCTAGTATTACTGTACTTTGTGTGTTGTTAACTCACTGTGAAGTTTTGGATATCTCCTGATAAAATAGTATATGTCAATTACCTTTTATCCAAAAGAAGAGTATTTATTACAGCTGTTGACCCATTTGTGGTGGTGGTGATTATCCCAGATAATTTCGGGGAGCAGTATCAATAACCAGATTAATGATTAAAGATCAAACAACTAATCATATACTTTTGTCCGGTACAGGAGGATTCACTTGAACTTGAGCGTTTCAAAACCGACAGACTGACCGGAAGGCATGTGCGTATGTTGATTTTTTCAACCCGCCCAGACAAGTACATTTAGCATGGCGGAATGAATGAATGAATGGCATTAGACATCAAATTCGCGTGGTGGCTGTTTGCCATGCTAAGAAAGCGCAAATAAATGGCTTGCCTAAACTTCAGAGGTTGATCCAAAAAGATCGGCCGGCAATTCCAAAGTCCACAGATCATAATTCAGGAAAGCCAGCCGTCTGACTAGGGTTGGTAGGTGAAGAGAAAAAATAATAAATAAAAGCAAACAGTAGGTACCGTCAATATAAAGAGCGGCGTTCTGAATTTGAATTGCATTGCTGGCTTGGCTTGCTTGACCAGACCACCTCTGAGAGCAACAAACAAACAAACAAAAGTTTCGTGACGATAACATGACAGATTTTTGCTATCATCCGCTAATGAAAGATGGTAAGAATACATAAAAATACCAGGACACAAATGAGAACAATCAAACACAGTTGCACTGAAAAACAATATGACATTTTCTCTAGCTCATTGTTGGGTGATCTCATAATATACCGAGAGTGGCATCATCACCCAAACGTACCATGCATGCCAAAAAAAAAAAAAACACCTGACTAACAAACAGAAAATTACCTTATAACAAGTATCAACGAGCATGCTCAATTTATGATTGTAATTCATCTTCGTTCTTCAAGGCACCACATACATTACATTCCATTACATTAGATGTTGGAATACCATTACTAGGCGGCAGCAGCAAAGGAGCCAATGTACCCCCACAGTTCTCCTTGCTGCACATGTACTTGACAAAGAAGTAAGCATGAGGAAAATCATTATCCACATTCCCATCCTCATTATCATCCACATCAATCTCATCATCTTGCTCCTCGTACCCTTCCATCGGTTGATCATCTCCATCCTCTTCTTCCATAGCTTCATCATCATCATCTTCCTCCTCTTTGTCAGACCAATTAGCCTCTACCTTGCACCGATCACAATCACAAACAAACCCATAATCATCCAGTAGTCTCTTCTGCCTCTCAGAGAATCTGAGATTCACCGGGAAGTAACTCAGACAAATCTCTCTACCCTGTGGAACATCATGGATCATCCTCACTATAATCTCCGTGTTACAATCACTATCACTGCTGTCAACATAATCAAACCGACAAGCATTCGGAAGGCAATCATGGTTGAAGAAAGAAGCATTGGGGTAGATTCCATACGCTCTAACAGATCTCTCCCTGTTCTCAGAGAAAGGTACCATCAGCCCAAAGGCATTACACCTGTCCTTCGCCAGAAGCTCTCTCGTCAGTTCCACTGACGGAGCAGTGACTCCATTGGGTAACGGAATAGATGACATTACAGAGTGAAGGAAGCCTACTAAGGTGTTAGATTCCACAGAAGCACTTTTAGATTCAACACTGCTGCTGCTTCCACTGCCCCCATCAAGTGAGAGAAGCTTCTGGAAGTTGGATGGAGCTACCATTGCAAGATTGTAAGCGGAAACCAAGTACCGAGCTTGAACTTGTACTTCATCAGCCTGTTGTTCGACTAGATGAGGGCAGTTCCGGAGATATTTCAGGGCTTGACATGTCCAAGGTGTGTGAGTCGAAGATAGGGCCAGTGATTGGCATTTGGCACTGCAAAAGACAGCATCCTCAGGGTGAGAGCATGATCGGCAGATGTGAACGGCTGCTGAAGAACAACCTTTACCAACATGCAGACCCACAGTCCTGAAGCAGTGAGCACAATATCGAAAAGGAGGAGATGAGTTGTTTTGTTGTTGGTTCCGCCTTAAAGGAAGGGCTGAGTAGATCACTATAGGAGAATCGCGGAGGATTATTTGACCAGCCTTCAGTGGTTGAGAGGCAACCAAACCCCTTCCTTTCCCTTCTATCTCAGCCACACTCAGAAGCTCTGATGGGGACATCAGGCCTTTAGCTGCTTCGATGGGCAATAGAGTTGACAATCCACTGCCGCACTGAAGATTATTACAACAAAAACACAATATAAGAAACCAGACATCATAAACTTTGTATTTTTTTCTATTGTTACACTTACACATACATGTTGGCCCCAATAACATAAAATTTCAATCTCTGTATAATCTAGAAAGGAAGTGCACGAGTATCATAGCAAAAAGTATCTCAGCTCCTCGTGTCTAATTCCTAAATGTGGCCACATCTAAACAAGCATCAAGGATTATATAACACCTACAAGACCTGGACCAGATACAATCTTAAAGAACATTAAGGTTCTATCAAAAGTGGGAGTACGAGATGTCAGAACCTTTTCGTTCATAAACCCCACTAGAAACCCTCACAAAAATTACAGCTAGGCAAGAAATTCGACCATGATAAGCCAAATCCAAGTCATAACCAAGTACTTTACACCAGCGTAACGGAAAAAATTGACATAACAGAAAGATCAAACATAATTTCAGACAAACAGAACCTTGGTTAAGGGATGAAGATTGAAGTCCTTGCGCGACCAGAGAGAAGTTTCGAAGCTGTTAAGTTCGACTATACTAATCGGAAGAAGAGCGATACAACAGGGGGGCGGGGTTGAGGGGAGGCGCCAGTTGAACATCAGTCAGGATAGAAGAAGGTTTTGAGTGAACCAACTCATGAAAAACCCTAAACCCTGCTACTACTACTACTCTCGAGCAGGGCCGTCTAAAACTATTGAGTCTAAAGTCCACTTGTTTTTCCTTTTCAAAACTTTTGTTCCGCACGAAAAGCAGTTTAACGTCAGACTCACCGGCGAGGTATTCATCTAACTATTTGATTTAACATAGAACACTACTTAGAGTACAGCACAGAAGTAATCGAAGCCCTAACCTCTTCTTTTGAGTCCAGCCAGAGCAGAGGTTGACGCGGCGGACAGGGAGGAACGGGAAGCACGACAAGATCTTCCGGCGGTGGTGTGCCGTGGCGGCAAGTCGAATGCCGGGGAAACGAAGCTCGAGAACAAACATGATGCAAGTGTGATTGCGCCTTCCTCTTTTTCAGCCCAGCCCAAACAAAAATGATCCCAAGTAAGCTAATTCTTATGGGCTGTACTATAGCAGCCTTTATGATCTAATCGATTTTTTTCTTATAAAAAAAAAAGTGAATGTTTGATCAAAACTGTGACAGTGGACAGCAAGATTCATATTTCATTTTTGTTGTTGTTGTTGTTGAAAACAAGATTCATGTTCTCTTAATCTTAATATGCAAATTCTTACGTGTACGAGATGGCTACATGTACTGTAAATCTATCAATGCATGTAGATTGTAGAATTAAAAACTGTATAATGAACTATGTATTGAAAATATAATTTTCATGTACATTTTTTTTTTCGAAAGCGGTATAATATATTAGATTAGGATAATAGTTTCAGTACAATCTCCGGAATAGTCTCCGGTGTCCATGAACCCGTCATTTGCGTAGTACGGGCATGGTTTGCTAAACTATGCGCTAAAAAATTGACCTCCCTAGAAATATGAAACCAAGATACATCGTGAAAACCATCTAGGTGTGCCAAAATTCGGTCTAATATGCTAATCGTAGAGGGCAACAGAGTTGTATTTGTACCATTCCTCAAGTACTGGATGAGTGGTTGGCAATCTGACAACAAACGGATCGAACGTACTCCGGCAGCCTCCGCTGCATGCAACACTTCTTCAATAGCGCTGGCTTCTGCATCAGCGACCGTGTGATCCACCCGTGAGAAAACACTCCCTGATAACCTCAGCTGATCCTGTACGTGTCCCACCCATGCCAGCCCCACCCGCATGTGGCCATCCACACTAGCATCAGTCGAAAGATCCATCCACATGGGATTAGCAGCACGATGAACCTCTAAAGCATGAGAACCTGCATGATCAATAGCCATGGACTGGTGGAGAAAACTAGCAGCTTGACCCCATCCTTGCTCAAAAAGTCGAACTCGGCCATGCGAAACCTGACACCTGGCATACCAAAGTTTCCAAAAAAAGTAAACATATCTCATTACTTCCTTTGAGGGCTCATTTAATATGAATTGGAAAAAACCAATTCTGCAGGGCTTGGTCAGTAAGAATTTGAGATGGCCAACGAAACCCGAACTGGTGCCATAGCAGATGCACACTTGGACACGCATAGAAGACATGTATCATAGTCTCATTGGCACCACAAATATCACACTGGGTTGGGATATGGATACGTATTCTGTCCCTAATAGCAGTCTTACATGCAATCTTGGATGACACTAACTTCCACGTAAATAGCTTAAGTCGGGGCGGGACATGCAATCCCCATATTTTGGTATAAACCTTTGCTTTGGCGTCGGTATGTGAAGATGATGGAAGCACAGCATTCTTGAGACCCAAAGCCGCATAATAGGCTGATGACACCGTGTAAGCTCCTGATTTAGAAAGACCCCAATACCAGTAATCATCAGTGGACTGCTGAGATGGGGGTGAGGCAATTGGAGTGGCCAAAACATGCTGGATATCTGAAGCGTCGCACCATGAGGCCAAGAGATCCTCATTCCAAGTGTTGTCCGGAGTGATCAATGTTGCAACTGACGCATACCGATGCACCAGAGGTGGGAGACGCCATGGGAAAAGCTGCCCACCTTCCTTGGATTTTAACCACATGTCTGTAATCTTTGTGGTAATGCCTGTGACAATTCCCCGGCGGCCACCGAGAAGCAACAGATGTCGAACGTTAAGTAAGGCTCTCCAAATGGGGCTAGAAGAGATAGTAGCCTGAACTTGGAAGCAAGTAGAGCCCCGCATATACTTAGCATAATAAAATCTGGATAGAAGAGAAGAGGGTTGTGTTAAAATCCTCCACAACTGCTTAGCCAAGAGGGCTTGGTTAAAACAGCGCAAGTCTCGGAAGCCCATACCCCCTTCTCGCTTATTCTTGCACAATGTGGACCACTTTGTCCAATGAACTGCATGGGACTCCTTAGAACCCCCCCACCAGAAGTTATTAATCATTTGCTGGATCTTCTTAAGAAGCGAACATGGGAGCTGAATAATGGACATTGCATACGATGGGATAGCCTGCAGGACCGCCTGAACCAATAAGGTGCGGCCAGCTTGGGATGTCTTGCGAGGCCAACTTTGTATTCGTTTGGCAACCCGATCCTTGATGTAACTAAAAACTGAACATCTGTTTTTGCCAACTGAACTTGGGAAACCAAGATAAACCCCCAAATCCGTTGTCTGGTTTGCCTGTAACGTAGCAGCAATACTTTCTTTCAAATGACGATGTAAACCAGAGGAAAACATCACAGCCGACTTGTTTGGATTGATACATTGGCCTGAGGCATCTTTAAACTCTTCCAAAATGTCCAGCAAGGCCTCCGCATTGGACTCAGTGGCTGCTCCAAATAGAACAATATCATCCGCAAATAACAGATTAGAGATAGGAGTATCAAGCCCTGAGAGAATGTAAGGCTGAAACAATCCGACCTCGGTGGCCAAATTAAGAGTTGCAGTCAAAGCCTCCATGCAGATGATAAAAAGGATAGGTGACAAAGGGTCACCTTGCCGAAGACCGCGCTGAGGCTGAAAAAACTGACCCGGGTATCCGTTGACCATAACCGCTGTACGGACTGTAGTAATACATTGACGAACTAGTGTGATCCAATCAGAATGAAAGCCCATAGTGTGGAGGACGTCTAGAATGAAACTCCATTCTAATCGATCAAAAGCCTTGGACATGTCCACCTTGTATGCAAAATGTCCCTTAGTCTTCGCAACTGAACGGCGCATCGAATGCAGGATTTCATGGGACAACAAAATATGATCTGATATTAAACGGTTATGAACAAAAGCAGCTTGGTTATGAGAGATTACAGTAGGTAGAACATCAGATATGCGATTAACCAAAGTCTTTGAGATAACCCGATAAATAGTATTGCATAAAGAAATGGGTCTAAAGTTCTTAATCGTTGCAGCCCCAAAGGATTTTGGAATAAGGACAATATGAGTGTCATTCAAAGACGGGGGAACAATATTATCATTGAGAAAGCTAAGACAAGTGGTCAAAAAATCTTCACTGATGATTGGCCAATAGGTGTGCAAAAACGTGCCATTGATGCCATCCGGCCCAGGTGCTTTCCCCGGATTTAGTTGATTGTATGCTTTGATTATTTCTTCCTTTGTATACGGTTGTCCCATGGCATGAAAGTGATCCTGCGGAACCCTGTTAGCAATACTAGCCTGAATGTGATGGTTTGCATCAGGAAATGTGGTAGTGTATAATCCCTCAAAATACTGACGGGCGACACGTTCAATGCCCACCCAGGATGATTGCGGTGCCTCAGAATCTGATGACAATTGAGCAATATAGTTTCGTCGACTGCGCATTCTATATCTCCCAAAGAAGAAGGTCGTGTTGCGATCTCCCGCTTGCAACCACTGTTGACCAGAACGCTGTTGTAGCCGCACTTCTTCTTGAATCAAAAGAGAATCATAAATCTTGTTTAAGTCATTCCAACGAGATACATGAGCAGCAGTTGGCGTGGCTGTGGCAATGCGATCAATCTCTGTTGAGTCTGGTATAATAAACGCTTCTCCACCCAGTATTGCCTCTTCCCCCATGTGCGCAACTGCTGGCCGCACCGTGCAACCTTGTGACAGTACCAGACGCAGTGGAGTGCCAAACAGATTGAACTATAAACTTACAATGCGGGTGGTTAGCCCAACAATTTTCGAAACGAAAAGGTTTGTGTCCATGAGGCCTCATTGGGTGTAAGACCAACTTAATAGGTTTGTGATCTGAATGACCCCATGAAAGATGAAAATTCGTAGCCTGTGGGAAAGCAGATAACCAGGCCATATTACAAACATAGCGATCCAAACGACTGTTGGTTGGACGATTATCTCTGGACTTGTTAGTGAATGTGAATTTAGAGCCACGATAACCCAGATCCTGAAGTTCACAGTCAAGTAAACAATTGCGAAAAGCAGACATATGAGCAGCAGATCGGGTGCCCCTGCCTTTATGTTCATGGTGAAATAAAACCTCGTTAAAATCACCGCCCAACACCCAGGGTCCGAGCCACTGGGATGCAAGATACCGAACAAGATTCCATGTTTTCCATTTAGAACTGTAGTCAGTCCAGCCATACAGACCCGAGAAACGCCATTGAAACCCTCCCTGGGGACCTACAACAACATCAACATGTCGACTCGAAATACTAAGAACATTAACATCAAAAGAGGCCAACCAAAACAAAGCATACACCAGCACTGCGGCCTTCACTATCCCCACCCACCCAGTTGTAATTCTAAAAGAACTAGCAAAGGGCCTAAGCTCAAAAGATGACAATTTCGTTTCTGTCAAAGAAAAAAAAGCAGGTGCCTGAAGACGGATGACCTCCTTAATCCAGCGAATAGCAGCAGGCGCACCCAAACCTCTGCAATTCGCCACCAACACAGACATTATATTGGGCGACACTGGGGCTCTCCCAGCATCGCCGTAGCAGTTGATGTTCAGCATCGCCTTTACCACGTTAACACCTCGTCCATAGCCTGGATCTCCCGCAGCTCTGAATCAGAGGAAGAACATTGCACAGTACTGAGCTTGCGTTTGCGGCCATCAGACACCGTTGGTGAGTGGGTAAGCTCTCCTTCCTCCAACATTGGATCTTCGTTGATATCCACTTGAATCTTAGCCGCATGGCCTGGGACAGTAACTTCTGTTTCAGTAACATCATCTTGAACAACTTGAGCAACATCCGGGCGAGGTGGTGGAGTTGACCGACGTGGGGTAGCAGAACCGTCACCCCGCGCATCATAAGCAGGCCTGGAGCCACCAGCAGTACTCGCCTTCAACCACACTCCATAGTTTAACTCCTCTTGAGTAGCAGCGGTCCGATAAGGACAATCTCTCAGAAGGTGGGTAAAGAAACCACACAGGAAGCAAATGTTTGGCAACTTTTCATAAGTCAGGGGTAAAATATAATTCCGTCCTTCAGAGTGAACCGAGGTGAAACGCAAAATAGGCCTAGTGACATCTAAATTTACTTTGATACGCATATATGAACCTGCCCGACGACGATCAAACTCCGCATAATCCAGAAAATGCCCAATCTGATTCCCTACCCTCTTAGCAAACAGATGATGCATAAACTGGAAAGGTACATCGTGAACATGGACCCAGAAAGGAACCCACTTAAAAGCATGGTCGCGGGGTGCAGTGGCTTTGTCGATTTCAGAAAGCACCAGAAGCCAACCATCTTGAGTCCATGGCCCCCGAGAGAGGATGGAACTGACAAAAGCTTCATCAGGTAGCTGAACAAAAGAAGCCCACCTTCAAGCTGACGAACACGCAGCGTGTACTCACATTTCCAAGCACGAGCAAGAGACTTTTCCAAAACTTTGATATCCAGATGTCGAGTCGTCAGTAACTTCCCCAGAAAGCAACATTGAGTCAGGGCCTCAGTAGGAGCTTGAAGAAGATCATCCACCTGGACGGGCTCTTCCTCCGCAGTAGTGAGAGTGAGGTGTGCACAGTGAGAAGCTAGGTCATCTACTGGAGGTGGTGGCGGAACAGCAGCCATAGTGAAGGATAAAACTCGCGAAAGAGTGTAAATTTTTGAGTAGGATTTTAGTGAGGGAGAGAGAGAAGAAAGAGGCGGTGGATGCGTTTGGCTTAGGGAAAAAGATGTGAAAGCAAGTGTGAGTGAATCGAAAATGGAAGCTTGGTTTATGTAGAACTGAAACCATGCGAAAAGACGAGCATGCAAAGCTATGGGTAGGTCTAATGATGATTTGCATGCTGTTAATTGATACTTGGAAACGTGAGAGATAGGCAGCGTGTAATTATGATCGGGATCCATTGACAACTCAAGAATGATTAGACTGAAAATGAAACGTTGCATGCAACACTGAAGACGAAGGGTTTGGCGGCGGTAGGCTTGGGAGGAAACCCTCCATGTACATTTTTATTATACACGATATATACAGATTTATTTGTCCACCGCGATGAAAGAGCTATGTTATAGCTTGGGGGTGGCCCCCAACTGCTCCGGTGACATCAGTTTTTTATTAATATTTTACATATTATAGTTTATATTGTTATTAGTTTGGTTTGATTCATTAACTTATATAAAAATATTACCACTATAGTTACTATCTTTAATTAACATTAGCATATTTTATTTTTTCTAGTATTATAAGTGTAAATAAAAAAGTACACGTAAAACATTAATTGATTTATTATGTCTTATATTTTGTACATTTATATTTTTATAACCTTAATTTGAACTCAAGCTTGTTTTCTAAATATCAAATGTGTTCATTTTATTTTAAAGTTAGACTAATTCGGGTAATTGTCACCTTATGTATAAATTATTATACTATTTAAAAAAATATAAGAGTAAATTACTTTAAGCCACCTGAGGTTCAGCGATATTACAAGTTAGCATCTTATGGTTATCAATATATCTGGCAACCCCTTCGAGTTATGGGGGTTCCTGACAATGAGCCCCTACAACTATAAATTTGTTTGTTTAGGCATTAATTCCCTCTGACCTAGCAACCTTTTCACCTCACATTGTCACATCGGATAATATTTAATGCAAATCACACCTATAATCTCTTTCTTCTTATGTGTCTCTATTTTTAAATCACCTTTTTCTCCTTTGTATCACCAAAACAAAGAATCGTAACTTCAACTAAGCAACAAAAATGTACATAGGAGTCCACCCTCATGGTTTTTGTCAAATAAAAAGCTTTTAGGGAGAGAAAAATTGTGATTGTGATTATGCTTTGAGTATTGCCCAGTGCGAAAATATCACACAGTGAGTGAAAATCTAACGTGTTGAGGGATAAGTTGTCAAGTGGGAAAGAATTAGTGTCTAAGAGCCCGTTCGTTTTTAACGATTCGCAAGGGGCATGGTATTTGAGGAGTAAAATGGACAAGTGTTGCTTTATTGGTGGGTAGTAATTTTTTCTTCTCAAATTGGTCCTTCCTATTCGACACAGACTAAAGACATTAATCAATAATCTTCAAGAGCCTGCGTTTAGGTTTTTATAGGTTACGAAACGAACACCCCCTAAGAAAACATATTTATGGTTTTAGGGGCCCAATGTCAGGAATCCTAATACCTCGAGGGGTTGTCAGATATATTGATAACCTCAAGATGTGAACTTGTAATATTGCAAAACCTCAAGGGGACTTAGTGTAATTTAACCATTTAAATGAGTATTTTTATTTTAACAATTAATTATTTGTTGTTGTTTTTTTCTAGATTTAGGATTGACATTATATATTTATATTTATACTAAAAGAATATGCCCCCCTAAATTCCAAATTTTAGTTCCGCCCCTGCCCACTTGTATAGTTTTATTTAGCTACATGTACAATTAATATAACCAAAGACAGCTACATGTGGATATAGCCAAGAGTTATTAACTGAATATAAATAAGTTGTAGACGTTACAGTAGTTTATCTAAGTTCTGGATATCATTTTTTGGTTTTTCTTAGTTCAGGTCCCATCGGGTATTCTTATCCTATCCTTATCCTACAAAGGGAGGGGAGGGGAGGGGAGGTGTTTGAGTGTTTCTCGTGTCTAGTAAGCTCGAGTTCTCATAATCAGTTTTGGAATTGCAGAAGATTATACGGGTTCCTTACTATAATCAGTCATATGTACTTTTTATGTTGATGGAGAATATTAATAAAATATGTTTATATGGAATCATGGTCTTACCATCTCAGGTAGATTTAATGTCTGTAAGTCCGTAATATATCAACCCAGATAGCTCAGTACAAGACTGGACTATGTTTTTTTATAATTAGGTATTTACCTTTTATTGAATTTAAATGTAACCTGACAAATGTCAGTCGGGTGAGTTAAAAACAGGCCTCATTAAAACCTCTTTAGGCAAAACCTAGTGGGAAAAGCCCGAGGAACAAGAGTACCCAACCCAACCCCCATGTTCACATCGTTTAGCATTCAACGTTACAAATCCAGCATCCAAGCTCTAGACATTACACTTTAGACCAATATGCATCATCCTACTCGCATATGGACTATGTTAGACACACACAATACTCCTAATCACACATACACTTCTAATAACCCTTTTACCGAAGTAACCTGTAACACCCCTAAAACCGGCCTAAGAGTTAAGGGCATTACACGCCACGTATTACTACCTAATAACGCAAGGCTCTAACGCTTAACAGTCACAAATAAGGCCTGGAACGACACTTCCATAAATACTTGTAAAACAATTGTACTGGATACATCAAAACCATAAAACAACCCTCAAACCGGAAGGAAACGTCAAAAAGGAAGTAAGGCCCGAAGGCTACAACTCATACAATCGAATGATTAACAATAGAATGTCTAATAAATCAAAGCTCCAGAACTAGAATGACCCTCGCTGATCAATCTGCAAAAATGTTAAAAGTAGGGGAATGAGCACACAACTATGCCCAGTAAGCAGCAACCGTCATCAGTAAGGTCGCTCAAAACAATTGAAATCAGAAGGAGGAGAAGATAAACATTATATCCACAATTCCCAAACAGTCAGAAGCTTTCAGAAACAGAAACAGAGTAGAACACAAGGGTTCGCGATTCAGAAACAATTAGAGTTCACAAACAGATAGGGGACACAGTACAATGCACACACTCAGAAAGGTCGAAGACCCATAGACCATAACAGGTCTCTCGGCAACGCAGAAATAACTCGAAAGAGCCAAAGGGTTCGTCAACCCCACAAAACAGAAAGGGAATGACCCACACTCAGAATGACGTCTACATGGTATACCACGGAATAGCTCGACCCAGCCATTCACGGCTCGATAATAGAGTAAAGTGCCCCAAAACAGAAGGTTTGCAAAAACAGAAGCAACCTTGCATGAAACCATGCCAAAACACTTATAATACAGTAGTAGAGACTTAGAGGAGTCCAACGCCACAAACGGCACTCAAATAGGAGTTCAGACGGAGAAGTTATGCAGAAAACAGAGCAGTGTCCGACCTTGTGTCCGGACGTCAAAGTTCGGACGCAAGTCGAGACTCAGAAACCAGAATATTCAAATGTCCGAACTTGTGTCCGGACATCAATATTCGGACACAAGTCGATTTGAAAACAGACAGGAAATTTCAGAGTGTCTGAACATCTAAGTTCGGACTGATGTTCGGACAGGCTTTACGAAAGAGTTACGCGGAAGGTCCGACCTTGTGTCCGGACATCGAAGTTCGGACACAGGTCGAACTTAAATCAGAGGAGAACCCAGGGGAGTGTCCGAACATTGAAGCTCGGACCGATGTTCGGACATACCCCGAACTTTGAAAACCAGAAGGGCAAAACACACTGTCCGAACTTCCAAGCTCGGACGGAAGTTCGGACAGTGTGAAAACTGCAGATTTCAGAAGACGAACAGAGCAGAAAAACAACGCAATTCGACACCACGAATCGCCAATTCAGAACACACACCAAATCAGTCATAAATACAGAAGACCATGGGGTTTTAGCCATTCCAAGAACGCAATTAACACAAATAGAAACACACACAAAATCAGAGAACAATCCTTGCAATACCCCATGGCTGAACTTCCAAACCGAATCAAGCAACCACCTACCTCAATTAGCAGCAAACGTCAACACACCTCATGCAAAACGCAGCTCGGAACACTCTCCAACCAGACACGAACACAATCACTGATTACAACACAAATCAACAGCCCACAATCAGAAGTCAAACAAGAACCCTAGAACAACAATATTCCTCAATTCTGCAACCCGTACCTGATTACCAGAACGTAGAATTCCCAACCCCTGTAGCGCATTAGTCTCACAATTCCCGAATTCGAACGCAGAGGCACAATCGCTGAAGCCACAACAGTAACCATTCCAAAATCAGAAAACCGTAGAGGAGGGGAACTTGCTCAACCAACCAATCTGAACTAAGAATCAAACCTGAGGGTGGACAAGGAGCCTACACAGCAGCAAGAATCTTCACCCGGACAACAACAGCGGCACCAGAATTCACAGTAGAGGAGAACTATGGAGAGAGAGAGAGAAGGGAGAAGAACGCTCGTTCTGACCACGATGAGAGGCGCTCCTCACGATAGACTGACATGATGAGAAACAAACAACATAGAAATAATTTAATTAAGGTTCCTCTCCTTAATAACCTAATTAAAACAATTACCTTAATTGTTTTAAGCAAAGACTTTCTTGCCCTTGACATTTGAAAGAACGCCGACCAAGTCCCACTGACATAAGTAACGTAATCCAACTTAGATACAACAATTATAAACCGGACATAATATAAGTATGAACTATGGGTTATAACATCACCTCCCCCTTAAAATAATTTCGTCCTCGAAATTGACTCACCTTACTGCTCGAACAGGGAGGGAAACTTGGCACGCAGCTCGCCTTCGAGCTCCCAAGTCGCTTCGCTCTCTGACTGATCAGACCACTGGACCTTAACCATAGGTAGGGTCTTACTACGAAGCCGACGGACGTCCCTGGCTAAAATGCGGGTAGGCACCGCCTCGAAACTACAGTCCTCCCTCAACTGAAGCTGGCTGTAGTCGATCACGTGGGATGGATCATGCAGGTACTTCCTCAACATCGAAACATGAAAAACGCTGTGGACAGCAGACAAGGCTGGGGGCAACGCTAAACGGTAAGCCACAGGACCAATCCTCTCTAGAATCTCAAACGGTCCAACAAACCTTGGGCTAAGCTTCCCACGCTTCCCAAAACGGACAACTCCCCTGACTGGAGAAGCTCGCAGATAGACATGATCTCCAATCTCAAACTCAAGCGGCCTGCGCCTCTAGTCTGCATAGCACTTCTGCCTACTCTGAGCAACAAGCAAACGCTCTCGAATCATTCTGATCTTCTCCGCTGCACCCTGCACCAGCTCGGGCCCAACCAAGACCCTCTCCTTCAGGTCATCCCAACAGATGGGAGACCTGCACCTCCTGCCATACAATGCTTCAAACGGAGCCATACCAATACTTGCCTGAAAGCTGTTGTTGTAGGCGAACTCAATCAAAGTCACATGCTGATCCCAGCTACCTCCAAACTCTAGGACACACGCGCGAAGCATGTCCTCCAAGACCTGATTAATCCTCTCTGTCTGGCCATCCGACTGAGGATGGTAGGCTGAACTGAAAGCTAAATTCGTACCCAGGGCCTTATGCAAACTGCGCCAAAATCTCGAAACAAAGCGCGGGTCACGATCAGAAACTATAGAAGCAGGCACCCCGTGAAGCCTCACTATCTCATCGAGATACAAACGAGCTAAGCGCTCCAAACTGAAGGTCTTCTTCACCGGCAGAAAATGGGCAGACTTCGTCAGACGATCAACAATCACCCATACAGCATCATAGCCCGAGGAAGTCTTGGGCAAACACATGATAAAGTCCATCCCCACACTCTCCCACTTCCACTCAGGAATGGGAAGGGGCTGAAGCAAACCCGCTGGCCTCTGGTGCTCAGCCTTCACCTGCTGATAGGTCTGGCACTTCGAAACAAACTCAGAGATGTCACGCTTCATCCCAGACCACCAGAACGACTCTCTGAGATCTCGATACATCTTCACCCCTCCTGGGTGAACTGAATATGGCGCTCCATGAGCCTCCTACAGGATCTCTCTACGCAGAACTGCGTCATCTGGCACACACACTCGACCCCTGAAGCGCAGACAACCATCACTGGAGACACTGAAGTCCGAACTCTGCTCTGAAGACAGTCCCTCTCTGATCCGACACAAAGCTGAATCTGACTCCTGACCAACTCTGATCCTGTCGACCAATGAAGACTGAACCTGAAGCGCTGCTATCACACTGGCACTGGCTGGTCTGACTACCCAAACGCCCATACGCTGAAGCTCTAAGGCGGACCTCTGAACTCCTGTCAAGGCACAAGCTACACCCGGAGCACCTCTCCGACTCAAAGCGTCTGCTACAATGTTCGCTCTACCAGGATGGTAGAGGATCTCTAAATCGTAGTCATGAAGTAGCTCCAACCACCTCCTCTGTCTCAAGTTCAGCTCCTTCTGAGTGAATAGATACTTGAGACTCTTGTGGTCCGTGTAAACCTTACACGACGCTCCATACAGATAATGTCTCCAAATCTTCAGCGCGAAAACCACAGCTGCCAACTCCAGATCGTGGATAGGGTAGTTCTTCTCATAAGGCTTAAGCTCCCGAGAGCCATAAGCCACTACCTTACCCTGCTGCATCAAGACACATCCAAGTCCCTTATGGGACGCATCGCAGAAGACCTCGAAGCCCTCTGTCTCAGAAGGCAAGGTCAGAATCGGTGCGGTCGTCAACCTCTTCTTAACCTCCTGGAAGCTCTGCTCGCAAGCCTCACTCCACTCGAACTTAATCTCCTTCCTCAACAGACGGGTCAGCGGGGATACAATCTTAGAGAACCCCTCAACGAACTTCCGGTAATACCCAGCTAACCCAAGGAAACTACGGATCTCAGCAACATTCGTGGGCCTCGCCCACTCCATAACTGCTCTAATCTTCTTAGGGTCCACTGAGATACCGTCCTTCGAGACCACATGCCCCAAAAATACTACACGATCGAGCCAGAAGTCACACTTCTTCAACTTAGCATACAGCTCACGATCCTTCAGCGTCTGCAAGACAATCCTCAGATGCTCCTCATGCTCCTCTGCGCTCTTGGAGTACACCAAGATGTCGTCTATGAAGACCACTACAAACTGATCCAGATAGGGTTTGAAAACCCGGTTCATCATATCCATAAAAACCGAGGGAGCATTAGTCAGACCAAACGGCATAACTAAGAACTCGTAATGACCATAACGAGTCCTAAAAGCGGACTTAGGCACATCCTCGGCCTTAATCCTCAACTGATGGTAGCCTGAATGAAGATCTATCTTCGAGAACACTGTGGCGCCCGCCAACTGGTCAAACAAATCGTCAATACGCGGGAGGGGGTAGCGGTTCTTGATGGTTACCTTATTCAGCTCTCTATAGTCGATGCACAATCTGAAGGTCCCGTCCTTCTTCTTCACGAATAGCACTGGCGCTCCCCAAGGCGAGACACTAGGGCAAATGAAGCCCTTATCTAGCAACTCCTGAAGCTGAACCTTCAGCTCTGCCGGACTCATACGGTAAGGGGCCCTAGAGATGGGCTGAGTCTCTGGCGCTAAGTCAATCGTGAGCTCCACCTCCCTCACGGGTGGAAGTCCGGGCACATCATCCTGAAAGACCTCTGGAAACTCTCTGACGATTGGGATGCTCTCCAAGCTCGATCCCTCACGCACCTCTGGCAGATAACACAAGAATCCCTGGCAGCCCTTCCTCAAGAAGCTGGCTGCCTGCATCGCTGACACAACCACAGGCGCACAGGGAACTGCATTCCCATAGAAAGCAAAGCGAGTCCCGTCTGGCAGATCAAACACTACTCTCCTCGCTGCACAGTATATATGGGCATGGTGCTCTGCCAGCCAATCCATGCCCAAGATCACATCAAAATAGGTCATCCGCATCGGGATGAGGTCAGCACAAAAGGTCTTGTCCCGGACTACTATGGGACAAGCCTTACACACAGAATCAAGAATGCAAGGAGCAATCCCACCCAAAGGACTACTCACACACAAATCTACTTCACTAGGCATATCAGTCAATTCAAGTCTACTCAACAAATCACAGCAGATAAAGGAGTGCGTAGCTCCGGAGTCAAACAGACAAAATACATCCTGAGAATGGATCTGGAGGATACCTGAGACGACGTGATCACCAGCACGATCACGCTCCCCCGCCATAGCATACACTCGAGCCTGAGCCTGAGGCTTCTTCTAGTCGGACCTCGCCCCTGAATCTGAACCGGTGCCTCTATCTCCTGAGCCTCTACTGGATGCCTGAGGGCACTGAGCAATCCGGTGCTCCATCGACCCGCACTTAAAGCAGGCACCAGTCTTCTTGTAGCACTCCCTACCAGGATGGGAGTGACCACAAGACCCACACTTCGCCCCAGCTGACGAAGATGAAGAAGCTCCCCAGCGATCTCCATAGGACTGCTTCTTCTGAGGAGGAGCGGCCTCCTTCTTCTGAGGCTCCTCAGCACGCCTCTTCCCTTTGTGGTCCTTGCCAGCCTGTCTACCCCTGATGTCGCCTCTACCAGCAGAGCGACATCTGCCACATCTCTGAAGGTCCGATGACGAAGGGGTGTCACTGCGGACCCAATGTCTGGTCTGAGCCCACTCTCGAACTTACGGGCCTTCCTATGCTCATCTGGCTCCCGGGCATACTTCGAGAGAGTCACAAACTTCTTCACGTACTCCTCGACTGTCATATCTCTCCCCTGGCGCAGCCGGTTATACTCGTTGATCTTCTGATCCTTGTAGACATTCGGATAGAACTGCTTGTTGAACTCCAAGCAGAATTGATTCCAGGTCCAAGGCTGGGGATGCCTACCCATCACCATACGCCACCACTCCTTCGCCTCCCCCTTAAAGAGGAACGTGGCGAAGTCGACCTTCTGGTCATCCTCTGAGCCCATCACTCTCAGCAGATCCTCCACCTCTGTAATCCAGTGGCTCACCTCCTGAGGGTCACCACAGCCGTCGAAGGAAGGCGGCTTCAGCTTCATAAACTCTTGGAGGGCTCTAACTCGGCCTCCCACAGCATTCACCCCTGCTGGGCCTGCTCCACCAGCTCCTCCACTAGCTCCCCCAGCAGCTGCAGCCATCGTCTGCATCAACTGCGCCACAAACTGCTGCACTGCATCCGCAGCATCTCCCTGAGGGGTCACTGGTGTTCTACGAGGAGGCATTATGAGATTCACAAATCCAAAACTTGTCAGAACTGACTCAAACTTCAAACAACTGTCACAACTGAATCTCACACAAGCAAACACAACCACAAACCCTAAAGAAAGCCAAACCCGGCTCTGATACCACTAAATGTAACACCCCTAAAACCGGCCTAAGAGTTAAGGGCATTACACGCCGCGTATTACTACCTAATAACGCAAGGCTCTAACAATTAACAGTCACAAATAAGGCCCGGAATGACACTTTCATATATACTTGTAAAACAATTGTACTGGATACATCAAAACCATAAAACAACCCTCAAACCGGAAGGAAACGTCAAAAAGGAAGTAAGGCCCGAAGGCTACAACTCATACAATCGAATGATTAACAATAGAATGTCTAATAAATCAAAGCTCCAGAACTAGAATGACCCTCGCTGATCAATCTGCAAAAATGTTAAAAGTAGGGGAGTGAGCACATAACTATGCCCAGTAAGCAGCGACCGTCATCAGTAAGGTCGCTCAAAACAATTGAAATCAGAAGGAGGAGAAGATAAACATTATATCCACAATTCCCAAACAGTCAGAAGCTTTCAAAAATAGAAACAGAGTGGAACACAAGGGTTCCCGATTCAGAAACAATTAGAGTTCACAAACAGATAGGGGACACAGTACAATGCGCACACTCAGAAGGGTCGAAGACCCATAGACCATAACAGGCCTCTCGGCAACGCAGAAATGACTCGAAAGAGCCAAAGGGTTCGTCAACCCCACAGAACAGAAAGGGAATGACCCACACTCAGAACGACGTCTACATGGTATACCACGGAATAGCTCGACCCAGCCATTCACGGCTCAGAAATAGAGTAAAGTGCCCCAAAACAGAAGGTTTGCAAAAACAGAAGCAACCTTGCATGAAACCATGCCAAAACACTTATAATACAGTAGTAGAGACTTAGAGGAGTCCAACGCCACAAACGACACTCAAATCGGAGTTCAGACGGAGAAGTTATGCAGAAAACAGAGCAGTGTCCGACCTTGTGTCCGGACGTCGAAGTTCGGACGCAAGTCGCGACTCAGAAACCAGAATAGTTAAATGTCCGAACTTGTGTCCGGACATCAATGTTCGGACACAAGTCGATTTAAAAACAGACAGGAAATTTCAGAGTGTCCGAACATCTAAGTTCAGACTGATGTTCGGACAGGTTTTACGAAAGAGTTACGCGGAAGGTCCGACCTTGTGTCCGAACATCGAAGTTCGGACACAGGTCGAACTTAAATCAGAGGAGAACCCAGGGGAGTGTCCGAACATCGAAGCTCAGATCGATGTTCGGACATACCCCGAACTTTGAAAACCAGAAGGGCAAAACACACTGTCCGAACTTCCAAGCTCGGACGGAAGTTCGGACAGTGCGAAAACTGCAGATTTCAGAAGACGAACAGAGCAGAAAAACAATGCAATTCGACACCACGAATCGCCAATTCAGAACACACACCAAATCAGTCATAAATACATAAGACCATGGGGTTTTAGCCATTCCAAGAACGCAATTAACGCAAATAGAAGCACACACAAAATCAGAGAACAATCCTTGTAATACCCCATGGCTGAACTTCCAAACCGAATCAAGCAACCACCTACCTCAATTAGCAGCAAACGTCAACACACCTCAAGCAAAACGCAGCCCGGAACGCTCTCCAACCAGACACGAACACAATCACTGATTACAACACAAATCAACAGCCCACAATCAGAAGTCAAACAAGAACCCTAGAACAACAACATTCCTCAATTCTGCAACCCGTACCTGATTACCAGAACGTGGAATTCCCAACCCCTTGTAGCGCAGTAGTCTCATAATTCCCGAATTCGAACGCAGAGGCACAATCGCTGAAGCCACAACAGTAACCAATCCCAAATCAGAAAACCGTAGAGGAGGGGAACTTGCTCAACCAACCAATCTGAACTAAGAATCAAACCTGAGGGTGGACAAGGAGCCTACACAGCAGCAAGAATCTTCACCCGGACAACAACAGCGGCACCAGAATTCACAGCAGAGGAGAACTATGGAGAGAGAGAAGGGAGAAGAACGCTCGTTCTGACCACGATGAGAGGCGCTCCTCACGATAGACTGACATGATGAGAAACAAACAGCATAAATATAATTTAATTAAGGTTCCTCTCCTTAATAACCTAATTAAAACAATTACCTTAATTGTTTTAAGCAAAGACTTTCTTGCCCTTGACATTTGAAAGAACGCCGACCAAGTCCCCTTGACATAAGTAACGTAATCCAACTTAGATACAACAATTATAAACCGGACATAATATAAGTATGAACTATGGGTTATAACATAACCAAACCCCCCCCCCCCTTATTTTTGAGCAATACCTTACGACATCTTCTTTTTCCCCCGCAAGCATGGGATAATTGTGCAGTCCCATTGTTATGCGTCCCACCAATCCTAGTATGTATAGCCTTCAATTTTGCACTTCTTCCCTCATCCACCTTTGTATAACCCTGAAGCCAGTTCCTCTTATGATTTGAACCCCTATTGACCCCGTCTACCTCTACTCAATTACTCGCCTGAGATTGGATTTGATCGATGATGTTTGCCTTGGTGAGACTTGGATTTAGAACTTGGCACCCCAACTACAGTAGTAAATCAATGCAATCCTCTGCTTCTGATTCTACATTTTTGATTTTCCTCTCCTCGTTCCTTGCTGGTTCTCTTTTTCTTTGTGTCGATGCATCTTCATCTTGTCTTTGTCCTTTTTTACTTATAACATTTTGGGTAGTGTGAAGGGAGTCGCTCACAAATCCCAAAACCTCTTTGTCGCCTTCTCCATCTGCATCGAGCCCTTTTGTAGTCTGCACAGGCGGCTCATCATTATCATTATTCTCTTGACACAATAATTCCTTTAGTCCTTCCAGTCCCTCCAACTCTGCATTTCTCTCTTGGGACTCTTGCTCATTAATACTGTCTTTTTTAGAGGTGCTTCCTTGGGATTCCTCCTGAGATTTTGGCTTTTCTTCCTCAATGATCGACTTTGTGTCACAACGACCGCCTGCTTTGTCGTCTTTAGTCCTAGCAATTTGGACAATGCTATCGGTATTATCCAAGATTTTATGATTGGATGGCTTCGTACTGACCTCGACTATACTGACTGGGAATTTTTTTCCCTTCAACTTTGACTAATATTTTCAGGTTTATCATCTGAAGGGTAGACGTTTCATTCTGTAATTGGATTTCTGCATTTTCCACGAACTGATGGTCATCCTCCTCTATCTGTAATACATCCCCCACTGTTTGAGCAATTTTTCGCAAGTTCTTTTTGTTCCATGCATGTAAGGGTACTCCTCTTATGACCACCCATGCTCTACTTTTTTTCCACTTGATCATGAACTACTCAGTGCCTTATTTACAAGACTGAACTATGTGATAATATACGAGATAAGAGGAACAACAATATTAAAGAAAACTCGGCAACTAAACTTTTATTAATAGCTTGACAAAATCCTCACCTGATCTGTTCAACACTTTGAACAATCACACTCAAGTCTAACACCTTAGAATAAACTCAATAAATTAAACGAGAAAGCTTTCTATCTCACTTTTCTCTTGGGTTGAATGCGCCGCACTCAATATGTTAAGCGGAAGCGGTAACCCGTATAACTAACCTATACAAACTTTTATACAGAATTTGAAAGGCAATCTTAACAACCTAGATAATTTCACCCAAAGATAAATAAACCTAGAATAGTTATTTACTTAAGCTAGAGCAGAACGTAAATAACCTATTCACTAACATTATATCTTAACAACCTCATATTTATCTGAGATAAAACATTCATATAGACTGTAGAGTTTGTTTCTAATTCCGTGAAATCATTAGAGATGCCCTTGCTGAGTATTCGACTGACATTCTGCTAGTTTGCCACACATCAAAAACTATAAGTATGTAGAACATATACATTTATAGTTTCCCCCTTTTTTGATGTGTGCAAACTTGATATGGTGACACGAAAAACATATTCCCCCTGAAGTGTAGAATTCCCCCTGAAGATTAGAGGATTTCCACAATGTGCATAGTTCAGTCGATGTTAATCCTAGTCTGAGTATTCACCATACTTTTCCCCCTTTTGCGCAATAAAAAAATGGTATGAAACTAAGTGCTCATGAAATGTAAAATGGCATGCATAACAAACCAAGTAGCACTTAATACAATTGTGATGGTAGAAAAATATGTCATAAGCAACCACAACTAAGCACGAAACCACCAGATCCAAACAGAAGAGTGTCAAAAACACAGAGAAAGTGGTAAAATATCCTGAGGGGAACACAAAGGGAAAGGATATCTGAGAGCTAGTAAAAGTTATAGAAAAGTGCAAGATTATCTAAGTAGGCTCTAAATATCGTCCGCACCCCCAAAGGCTTCTCCAGCTTAGCCAATCGTTGCTCCACAGTCTGCAACACTTCAAGAATCTCCTCCAACTGTCTGGGCACAGAGGATAACTGATCAGAAACAACCGTAGTGACCTTCGGAGATTGCTTAACGACCCACTGGTTGCCTACCAGTCCAAGTCCCATCTTGCCCAAAGTAGTTTTGGACATATCATGATTATGATCCAAAACTTTAGCAGAGATATCAGTGAGATCCATAAAATAATATTCAATGACCTTTGTCAACCAAGAAGCATACGACAGAGAAGAAGTGCACTGGGTAATAGCATGATGCATGTGGCACATTATAAAATGTGGTAAGCTGACAGGGTATTTCTGAATTAAACACCACATAAGACTGACATCCAGAAATGTAACGGTGCGACGTTGGTCATTTCTGGGAGTAATCCCTTGATAAACCACCATATGCAGCAGTCTACCAATAACATCCAACATTCGCTGAGGAGCAGAGCGAATTTTTTTTGGTTTCAGGCTCAATTAAAAAAAAAACTAAACATGTCCTCATCTTTCTGTCCCTGAGCAAAAGTATTAATGTCACGGGAAAAAGCCTTAACACCTTTAGTTGGTATTTCAAGAATGACAATAAGAATATCCGGATTAATTTCAATATCTATACCTTTAACCATCGATTTCACAAGATAATCATCTTCAAAGCATAAATTCTGATAAAATTCTTTAATAGCATCCCAGCAAACATGAGTACTCATTTCAAAAACAGTAGACCAGCCTTGTGCTGATAAACAACTAACTACTGCAGACAGTCGATTCTTGCACAACCAAGCACAACTTACTCGTTTTCCCACCACAATATGAGCATTATTTATCTCAGATTTAAAAGCAGGGTAGCATGGAAAGGAGTTACCCGCCCAATCAGAGTTCGAGACATTTTCCTTAGGATCAGAAGAGACACCCCCATGTTCAGTAGAAGCAGTTGTAGAGGAAGAGTGTGCTGGTGAGACACAACGACGACGCTTGGAAGTAAAGGCGTGACGGGGCGAGGTCGCAACACGTTTGCGTCACTGAAGAGTATCCAGAGGAACATCATCGACGTCGAAGACTGGTGCAGGTTGTGACGGCGTAGAGGGTTGCTGAGAGGGCCGAGGATGACGGGGCCAGAGAGATTGTCTACGACGGAGAGATGCAGCTGAAGAAGGAAGGGGTCGTTTCTTAGGGTTTCTTCTACGAGAAGATGGTGGAGGAGATGAACCAGGCGTTGCAGAAGGAGAAATGGGTGAGGTGGGGTTGGAAGCAAGTGGTGAATCGGCAAAGGGGACATCATAAGAAGGAAAATCATCTACGCATTTTTTGTAGGAGGTGGAGTTGGCGGAGATGGATCGGTATGGCGCAATGGCGGGAGGATAATGGCAAGAGGAATATGGTGTTCTGGCGCAGGAGAACGAGGGTAGTATCAATGGTGATCCGCGGTGGTACTGAAGGAACAAGAAATTATGGAGAAAATAGGGCAAGAAGTTGACGGCAGGCAAAAGCGGGATCATAGGGGATGATTTCCATGGCGAAAGGTGAGGAGAAACAGCGAAAAAGTGCAAGAGAAGAAACAAGCGAAGGAAGACTTACACAAGATGGGAAAGGGCGAAGAAATAGGTATTGAACTGACACTTGGAAAAAGTAGACTGACAAAACGTAATGTAGAATAGAAAATGGAAGACTGTTGAGATTGAGTTTGGTATGGTTCAAGTTAAAAATAAAATAAAATAAGAGGAGTGGACATAGTGGTATTAAACATGCATATAACGGATAAACGTGGTAAACAGATGAAATACATTCCTACTATAAAATTGATCCAGATCAGCTACAAAGTATATTATAACATCCATCGGAAAATAAGCCTCACATTTTAAAACAAAAATAAAATGTATATGACACACTCCACTCATTCCTACACACCAAGTTGAGAAAGCACATGAAGAGAAAAAATGTGGAAAATAAAAGGAGTTAGACTTTAATCGATATTATTCATGCCCAGTGCTAGGCTGAGGCGTGCAAATATTTCCCGAGGAAGTGGTTTAGTGAAAATATCAGCCAATTGTTGATTGGTGGAACAGTGTAACATCTATACAATGCCTTTCTCCACTTGATCGCGAGGAGAGTGATGGCGAATCTTAATATGTTTTTTTTCGTGAGTGCTACACCGGATTTTTTGATAATACAATGGTAGATTGGTTGCCGTAGTAGATGGGAACAGGAGATTGAGGCATCCCATAGTCTGCCAATTGAAATTGCAGCTAGATAACTTGAGCGCAACATGCAGGAAGTGCAATATATTCAGCTTCAGTGGTGGAAAGAGCGATCGATGATTGTTTCTTGGAAAACCATGACACCAGACTTGTACCAAGGAGTTGAGCACATCCAGACGTACTGTTGCGATCAGTGAGGGAGCCACTAAAGTCAGCATCTATAAAAGCTCGTAGAGTAAAATAAGAACCTACATGATAAACCAAACCAAGGTTACATAGGCAAGAAAAGTTGCCTTCATAGACCTTATATGTAGTAGTGTATTTTAGATATGAGAATATGGTTAGCAATATAAATGGAATATTATGTAATTATGTTTTAAGCATCATTTGAGATGCATATTCAGACAATTATTGAGGTAGTAGGTTGTATAAGATGTTTCTAGAACATAAAATATTGATCTTGAATTGTATGTTCTCCTACTAAGATGTCAACACTAGTAAAAACTAGATTTTTTGTAACAAGGTTTTGGTAACAACTTAAACATTGTTATCATATGTTGTTATTAGTGACAAGTATTTTGTTACCAAAGATAGTACTAAGACTCTTTAAAAATTGAGACTACAATAACAATGCAACTGTTAAAAAATTATACTTTTAGTAACAACATAACTTTTAATAATGAGTAAAATTTACTAAAATAAATAAAATGATCTTTGGTTACACTATCACGAGTAATAACATGTAACGACTATTATCGTTACAATAAATTGAATTAGTAATTATTTATAATTTTTTATTGTTACCATTAACCTATACTCTAGTAGTGCAAATACACAAGTTTATATTTTTATAATGCATATAGTGGATAATTGAGCATTTTATAATGGGTGAGTTTCGTATTTTGTGGCATGAGGGTAAAAGGATGCATGCATGTGACATTCAAATTGTAGGTGCTCCATAGTTGGTTGGTTGTTTCCGGTGCACATATTCATCTAGTTTGTTATCGCCACAAAGGACTATGAAAATAATAATAAAAGTAAGATCGGATTTATGATTAACCCAAAAACTGAAGTGAATTAAATGGTTGACTGTGAGAAACATGTTTACTGGAAAATACTTTCTTTATTGAATGTGTATGATATGTCTGTCTTCAGAGAGCGTACAGTGATACGTTTATATAGAAAGAAGAGTAACGGTAATAAAAGGCAGAAAATACAAGTATATCCCTAATATACAATCTAAGAAACAGAAAATACATATGTACCTAATATACAGTCTAACACCCTCCCTCAAAACAAAGTGTGATAGTAGTTTGATTTTGAAGCAAGTGTAAACCAATCTGATGAAGTAGCTCTCTGTAATGGTTGCCCGGTAGGCTCTTTGTCATGAAATCTGCTAATTGATGTTGGTTAGAGATGTGTTCAACGTTGATGATGCCTCTGGATATTTGTTGCCGAACATAATGTACATCGATTTCGATGTGATTCGTTCTCTGATGGAGAACTGGATTCTGGGCTATGTAGACTGCAGATCTGTTGTCGCACTTGACAGGAATAGGTGTGACATCTGGAACACCTAGTTCATGGATGACTCTGCTTAGCCATGCCAACTCAACAGTTACAACACGTAATGCTCTATATTCTGCTTCAGCTGAGGATAGAGCAATACTAGCTTGTTTCTTGGATTTCCAAGGAATTGGGCTCCCACCTAAAAAGATATAGAAACCAGACACGGACTTTCTAGTGTTGGGACATGCTGCCCAATCACTATCATAGTAAGCTTGCAATGGAAAATCGTTAGTATTATTTAATAACAAACCATAGGATAATGTTCCTTTCAAGTAACGGAGTGTGTGCATAGCAGCTTCATAGTGTTCATGTGTAGGTTCTTTCATGAATTGACTTAATAATTGGACTGTGGAGCCTATATCAGGTCTGGTGTGAACTAGATAATTAAGTTTGCCTATTAAGCTCCTATATTTGGTGGGGTTGGGGAGGGGAGTACCGATGTCAGATTTCAATTTTGTGCCAAGCTGAAGTGGAGCAGAAACAGAGGAAGTATTCAGAATATCATATTCGGTTAAGATTTCTGTACATAATTTTCGTTGAGTGATAGTGAGACCCTTGGGGTGATGAATAAATTCCATCCCCAAAAAATAGTGTATTCTGCCCAGATCTTTAATTTTGAAGCTGCTGTCAAGCTATTTTTTCAGGTGCTCAATGTCAGTAGAGGAATTACCACAGAGGATAATATCATCTACATATATTGCTAGATATGTGACAGAGGAAGCGGTGCGTTTATAGAAGAGGGAATAATCATTTTCTGATTTTCTAAAGTGTAAATGAAGTAGAAAGTCACTAAGTTTTGAGAAACACTGTCTTGAGGCCTGTTTTAAACCATATAGAGATTTTTTGAGTTTGCAAGCTATTATACCTTTGTCAACTTGGAGACCTTTTGGGACTTGCATGTATATGTCCTCAAGGAGGTCCCCATGAATAAAGGCATTATTTATGTCAAGTTGATCAATATTCCAATGATTTTTAACAGCTACAGCAAGTAAGACTCTAAGGGTAGACATTCTGATTACTGGTGAGAATGTTTGTGAAGGTGGGGAAGGAGGGGGGATAGTTCTGATTGAGAATGATGAGGAAGTGTTGTGGGGTTAATGGTGGCTGAGGGAGTAGCAGGAAGAATGTTGTCCTCCAAGTGGGGAAAGAACTGAGGATTCTGATCGAAGAAAGAAGGGGAGGGTTGGGAAGAAGGGTTATAGTCTCATGGGTTTTTAAATGGAAATGTTGATTCATGGAATGTTACATCTCTAGAAATTATTATTTCCATATCTCTTAGTCTTAGAAGCTTGTAACCCTTTTGATTATCAGCTAGACTCAAATAGATACATGCCTCAGATCTTGGGTCGAATTTTCCTTTTTTTTGTTAAAATGGTAGCATATGAAAGACATCCAAAGGTTTTCATTCGGTTATAATCAGGAGGAGTGCCATAGATAATTTCATATAGGGTTTTACCATTTAGAGTAGAGGAAGGGAGTCTATTTATAATTTGGGTGGCTGTGAGAATACACTCCCCCCAATATTCTATAGGTATGTGAGATGTATAGTATAAGGCCCTAGCATTTTCTGCCAAATATCTATGTTTACGCTCCACAACACCATTTTGTTGTGGAGTGTAAACGCAAGAAGTTTGGTGGATAATGCCAAGGGATGTATAAAATAATTTTCCTTCTGTTGAACAGCCTAATTCATAAGCATTATCAGATCGAACTGTTTTTATTTTCTAGCTGAATTGTCTTTCAACCATAATTATAAAGTCTTTTATAAAGGTGAAGGCTTCACTTTTGTTAGATAAGAGTTTGACCCATAAGGCACGAGAGAAATCATCAACTATACTCAAGAAACATTTGTGGTTGTTGTAGGTTTTGTTTTTGAAAGGACCACATATATCAAGGTGAATTAGTTCAAAAATACCATTTGTTTTAATAGTTGAGTGTGGAAAAGGGATTCTGTGGTCCTTTGCAAGGTGACAAGAGTGGCAAACAAAATCAGTATTTACATTGTTTTTATTGATAACACCAAGTTTGTACAATGTATTAGAAGGGGCATGTCCTAAACGGTTATGCCAAAGGGTAAGAATGTTACAAACTGTGGGAGATTTTGTGATGTTCTTTGAGCTAACAGCAGAAACATCAGTAGATGTTTGTGTCTTTCTACATGCAACAAAACTGTTTAAAGAATCTACATCAAGAAAATACAGATTGTTGCTAGCTTTTCCAATCAGCATAGAAGCACATGTGTCAAGGTCCTGGTTGTAGCATGAATTGACAGAGAAAGTAATATGAGCATGTAGTTGATATATTAATCTACGAGCTGATAACAGATTAAAATGAAATGAAGAAACATGAAAAACGTTTAACAAAGTAAAATGTTCAGATAACTTAATGTTTCCAGTCCCTTGTATTAGTCCTGGATGCCCATCAGGCATAGTAACTTTGAAGTTACATGTTTTATAAGTATGGGGATCAAACAAAGCAATATTGCCACTGACATGGTCTGTGGCACCAGTGTCAATTATCCAATGTTTGGCAAGATCCTAGTTTCTAATTTATGCATATTAGAGTTTAATTGCCAAAAATGAGGGATCAACGGTGTCATACCTGCGAACTGATCATAAAAACCAGCTCGAGTTGTTGAAGATGGATCCTGATCGTTCTGGAAGTATGTCATTAGACCACCCAATTGTTGTTTGGAAACACCAGGAACCTCAGTATTTGGTTGCTGAAGAAATTGCTTTATGCCATCGAGTTGCTGTGTGAAACCGGGAACAGGGGAATTGTTGTCGCCAGGATGTTCCATATCAGAAATAATTCCTCCCATGTATCGTTTGTCTCTCTGGATTTTCCAATTACTGGGGAAATTCCCTTTTACCCAGTAACACTGTTCGTATGTGTGGCCTTGTTTCTTGCACTTGGAACATTGGGCTCTTTTGGTTTCAGGTGTGGAAGATTTAGGGTTTGTTTTTGAGTCAGGGAACTTTGTATTGTTTGTCGTGTTTGAAGAATGAGAGGATTGAAAGGTTAGGGTTTCGTTTGACTCAGAACGTTGAGGATATGCATTCTTTTGTTCTTCTTCTTGATGAGCCATTGCGTACACCTCTTCAATGTCAGGAAGGGGGGAAAGCATCAGAATATTTGTACGCAGGGTGTTATAGGATGGATTGAGCCCCATTAAAAACTCGATGACCCTAGCGTTCGTGGTTATTGTTTGTAACTTAGAAGAAGCATCATAAGTACATACCGGATAATCAAGGAGTTGTTCTTCTTCAGTCCATAACCTAACCCACTTGGTGTAATATGTATTGAGATTATCGGAGTCTTGAACCAGATTACGGGCTTCCTGGCGAAGAGCATACATACGGGTGCCACTCGATTTATCAAAGCGTCGACAAAGGTTTTTCCAGTTTAGTTCAGTAGTTGGCAGGTAGTTGACTGATTTGCGGATGGAATCGTCGAGACTGGTAAAAAGCCATCCCATAACTATACCATTCGCCTTTTCCCAAGCCTTTAATCTTACGCCGGTATAGTTGTCTTTCTTGATGGTTCCATCAATGAAACCTAGCTTGGACTTGGAGATGAGACCAACGATGAAGTTCTGTTTCCAGTCGAAAAACCCTTTGCCGTCGAATTTATATGCGAGTTGCATTCCAGGTTGGTCAGATGCGTGGATGTACAATTCATCGGTGGCGGCAGAGGTTTCTTTGTTGGGAGAGGTTTCCGGTGGAGTTTCTTTTTCGGGGGGTGTGGTCATCGCCGGAATTGGGGTGAAAGAATGGTGGGAAGATCAAGATTGTAGAAGAACGTGGCGAAGACAGAAGCGGAAGGTGGGTCGCGTTTAGGGTTTTGTTTTTGATATGTGTTTCTCAAACACAATCTGATACCATGTGAGAAACATGTTTACTGGAAAATACTTTCTTTATTGAATATGTATGATATGTCTGTCTTCAGAGAGCATACAGTGATATGTTTATATAGAAAGAAGAGTAATGGTAATAAAAGGCAGAAAATACAAGTATATCCCTAATATACAATCTAAGAAATAGAAAATACATATGTACCTAATATACAGTCTAACATTGACCGGTTTTTGGTTAACTAAGTGACATAGAATGCTAGTTGAATCAAGTCTTAGAAAACCATATTAGGTTAACCTTATATTGGTAAACCTTACCGTTAACACCCTTAAGTGTAGCAAAATGCAATCCTTGTACTAGACTGAATGTAAACCAAACACGTACAAATACGCTGAAAAAATGTGCTCTTCCAAATTTCTCTCAGTTCTTAACCACTTGATGACAACTATTGAAGCATCTGTGGAGTTTTCCCACCAGCTGATGAATATATTTAATCAAGGGATAAGTCTCCTTTGAAGATATTAAAGAGCTCATCCACTTTCTTTTTAACCAAGTAACATTCTTTGTTAGTGGGTGAGTGGATAAGCTTATGTAGAATTAGTCTAGCTGTGTAGTTGTCTCTTCTTTAAGTTTTAGTAGATAATAATATACGAGCTTGATTAATGTTCAAATTATAAATACCCAAAATCCATAGTCTCAATATTAGTGATTTAATCTAGTTTTTTCCATGTCTTCTTACTCCTCAAAAGCAATGAATTTTAATTGTCTTGACACTGCGAAATGGAAAAAAACTTATATAAGATAATTGAAATTCTCTCTAGAGTTCACCTACCACTTGCTCTCTTAGATCAGCACCGTACCAACTTCATCAATGTTGTTCGTTGGTTGACAAACAACATCCTTGGTGTAGTGCGAGTTTGTTTTTAGTTTCTTCTTGTACTCTTCCTTGTTTGTTGAGCCCATGGTAGTCTTTAGTAAGAATTTGTAATGTGTGTACTTAGATACAATGGTGGTTAGTGTGAGTGATAAGATCAATGAGATCTGGTAGCTTAGCGTCAGGATAGGATTGATAACTTGTTATAGTTTTCTCTTTGTTTGGAGTGTGAAAGAAGCACCTTTCGGAAATAGGTGAGATATGGTGAAATGAAATACTGTGTGAATATGTGTAACATTTGTTTTATTATTAGGAGTTGTGTTGAAGTTATAGAGAGTTTCTCTTTATATAGAGAATCCAAAAATAGAAAACAGAAAAGAACTATGTAATAAAAGTTCATAAACCTAATATACACTCTAAAGATTACATTGGTCCTATAATACATTCTAACATACCCCCTCAGAACAAAAGGGTTTGCGCTAGTTTTGTAGTAAATGTAGGCCAATGTTGTTCAATAGCTCTCTGTAATTCTTTCCTGGCAATGGCTTTGTCATGAAATCAGCAAGTTGTTGCCGGTTTGAAACATGTTCAACACTTATCATTCCGTTTGAAAGCTTCTATCAGATATAATGTATGTCTATTTCTACATGTTTTGTCCTTTTGATGATGAACGGGGTTCTTGGCGATGTAGATGGCCGATTTGTTATCATATTGATCGGAATTGTGTCACACTTGCTTCTTCTTTGACTTCCAAGCAATTGGACTGCCACCTAAGTATATATAAAATTTAGAAACAGACTTTCTAGTGTTTGGGCATTAAGCCCAATCACTATCACAGTAAGCTAGGAGATTAAAGTCAGAATTATTATTCACAAACAATCCATAAGAAGTGGTGCCTTTCAGATATCTTAATGTGTGTATTGTTTCATAATGGTTTTTTGTGGGAGCCTTAAGAAATTGGCTGAGCAATTGGACTCTAAACCCTATGTTCGGTCTTGTATGGACAAGGTAATTTAGTTTACTAACTAAGCTTCTATATTTTGTGGGATTGTATCCGTTTGTAAAGGAGCAGAGACAGGGTTGTTGTCCCAAATTTCATTTTCTTTTAGGATTTCAGTGCAAAATTTTTGCTGGGTTATAATCAAACTATTTGGATGATGATGAAATTCCATTCCTAAAAATTAGTGAAGCTTTCCTAGATCTTTTTTTAACTGGTTATCAAGGTCTGTATTGATAGATTTTTAGTAAGATAGTTGTCATAAAGCAATATATCATCAACATATATGGCAAGGTAAGTAACAGATTAAGATGTTGTTTGTGAAACAAAGAATGATCATTCTTTGATCTTGCGTAACCCAGTTTAGTTAAAGAGTCACTTAATTTGGGAACCATTGACGAGAAGCTTGTTTAATCCATAAAGAGACTTTTTAATTTGCAAGAATTAATCCCCTTTTCAACTTAAAGACCTTTCGGTAGTTGCATATAAATATCTTCATGTAGATTCCCATGTATAAATGCATTTTTAACGTCTAGTTGATGAATGATCCAATGTTTTAAGACATTTATGGCTAGTAAAGTTCTTAAAGTGGAAATGCTAACAACACGGAAAAAAGTTTCAGTGTAATCCAACCCATATTTTTGATTGAACCCTTTGGCAACTAGTCTGGCCTTGTGCCTCTCTAAGGTGCCATCAACTCTTAATTTAGTCTTATATACCCATTTGCACCCAACATGTTTCTTATGTTTGGGTAAATTGACTAATTCCCAAGTATTGTTCTTTATGAGAGCATTGAGTTCATTTTGCATTGCTTGGTTCCAATTAGCACATTGAGAGGCTTCCTCATAAGTGGTGGGGTAATTTATTTCAAAGATTTTATTTGTTGCTTTGGTTTTCTGAACATAAAATATATGTGAGGGAGGGATATCAGTTAGAGAAAAAAAATTAATTCTCTCAATTGACTGAGGCAGAGCCGTCTCAATGAATTAGGGGTCCTGTGCTGGTTTAAATACATGATCATATATAAAAATATTAAATCATATATAAATTATAAATTAATTTAAGTGATACTCAATACTCGATATTTGTTACTTTATCAGTTATTTTTTTCATGTGTATACATGTTTTTAATAAAGTAATTTGTTGAATTAGTTTTATTTTTTTTCTTTTATCAATTAGTTTATTGTTTTATATGTTATATACCACAATAAAGTTCGCTAATAAATTATCATAATTTTTTTTATAATTTCTTCACTTATATATTTTTTATATATATTAATAAGTAATTGATTCTAGCTAAAAAAATAACAGAACCCTTAAATATGGGGAACGGAACCCTGTGCGAAAGCTCCACTTGCACGCCCTCAAAGACGGCCCTGTACTAAGGTGTAGTAGGGAAATTGTGGATGTGGTTGGATAAGATGGTAGTGAATGTATCAAGTTCCATCTGGTCTGTCTGGGTGTAGTAATATACAAGATATGACGGTATAGTTTTTGTTCTGTTGGATATTCGAACATCAGGGAAAATACTGGTTTCAGGTGTTGGAGAAGTAGAGGGAGGAATTTGGATTTGTGGAGTATTGTTGTCTATTGTGTGATCTGGTTGTGGTTTGTGGAGGAGTGGGTTTTGTGTAAAAGACAGGATCATCATCACTGTCATATGATATAGGTAGGGAAGACGGTGGAATGTCAAAAAGAGATGAAATGTTAGAAGGAGGTGTGTATTGTGAGAGGTTGTGAAAAGGAAAAATATGTTCATGAAAAATTACATCTCTTGAAACAATAACTTTCATATCCGAAACCAGCAAGCGCTCCTGATGCATCCCCGACGTGTCGTGGACGTATCATGGACTATAATAAACCTTGATAGTTTGGGAAGGGACGAGAGATAAACTTAAACTGGAAAACACATTTCGATTGAGAATTTACACACACGAAATTCACTCAACCTCCCTTGCCCCACACACGGACTCCTGGGACAGTTTCGACTTTACCCCTAAAGTCGTCAACCCTCTCCTGACTATCGTCCTACGGTTCACCGACCGTTCCCCGACCCGTCGTCCTATCAAATACCCGATGTATTGATACTCTTACCCAGTCCTCTCTAACTCACCAACTCTCTAGCACTTACACACACTCCTAAGTCTGATCCACACTTGCCCATATTATCTCTATCTTTTCTCTCGTGCAGGCTTACTTACATATGAGATAAGTGTAAGTATATATACACGGTTGTTAGGATGTAACTACCGTTCTATAAGTCCCTAGACTTTTAGGAGTCGACTACAACTTTGATTATTCACATAGCAGCCACACTAGACTTGCAGAGATTCTTCAACTTGATATGGAGGCATGGACTACGTGTTGCCTCATGGTTGGTCACGTTGGTGGCAACCATCTTGATCTACCGAGCCCCACTTGTGTGCCCCACTTGCCTGATTCTGCTTGGCTCATTAAATGCTCATAAATGCCCTCTCTTGAGTCTATTGTAGCTATGTAATGATGTTCATTAATAGCTTTGTTATCTTGTGGATTAATGAACTTCTACTTTTGTCATGAGCTTGTCTTGAACAAGTTGCGTAAGTGGTTGTATGTGTTTTATCTGAATGTGTCGATCCCTTGCAGTCTTCTGTCTTTGATTTTCATCTTTAGGCATGAGAGATATCTTCGTACGGTGTCTGACTGGTTGTAGATGCTAGAAGTTCTACCCGAGCTCTCGCCAATAGGTGCCCGACTGGTAGGGCACACATCGTGATATGAGCGCGCTTGCAACCTTGCGTGCTAAGCCACTCATGACTTAAGTGCGCTTGCAACCTTGCGTGCTAAGCCACTTATTCACCTGTCTATCTGAAACATGAATCTTGACAAACGCATTAGATAGACAATACAAGGTTTGCTATCATCAAAAATAAAGGATCTTGTCTTAACAATTTCCCCCTTTTTGATGATGGCAACCTATACACTTATATGTACTTTGGCAATTCAACAATTGAGAGATTCCCTCTAAGAAGGATTCCCCCTGAGTTTATTAAGGGTTTTAAGAATGGAAAACTTTAGTGAATGATAGCAATAAGTGACAGCTTTTATGCACAATAAGTGACAACTTTTATGTTATACTATAACCAAAGTAGATAAAGTTTTCATTCAGATGATACATAATACAAGGACGATAGACATAGTCTCACAAGTACATATATTTTTCTTTCCCCCTTTGCCATACAGCAAAATAGGGAGCAACTACACGACATAAGATGTTGTAAAGGCCATGACATTTCATAGAGTACAAACTACAAAACATGAACAAGATATTCTAGATGGAGTGACGGGTTTGGGTATCCCATTCATAATCTTCTGGGCCAAAAGGTTCATCCTCCAAAAAAGTGGCTTTGATCCAAGAGGTTTTGGCTATGGTAGGTTTGATCAAAGGAGATTCAGCTGTGGTAGAAACGTTGGACTCATCAGAATCTATGGTGAACTTCATGCAGTGTGGAGAACGTGTATGTGATAGAGTGACACTTGAGGTGATAGACCAAGCTGTGAGTGAATCGGAGTCTGGTTGAACATAGCTTTGGGCGACGTATGTCTTTGGATGTTTTGTGGCCATGAACTTGCGAATGGTGGAGTGAATGGTTTGCTCATTTGAGCTAGATGAACTTTGTGGAGTTTGTGCCATTGTGTGATATGTTCAGAACTGGGTGTGAGTGGCGGATGAAGTAAGCAAGTTTTTATAGACATTTTGGATATGCTCAACGACTGATCGGTGAATGGCATTAAATGAGGTGCTACATCTTGTGGGCTATGTTGGTAGGCTTTTTAGGTGTCAAGGTCCAAGACTGGATTAGTGGAATGGATGGGACTAACTATCTCAGATCATTTTTGCAATTTTTAATCAAGGAAGAAGCAGCCAATACAATAAATTATTTCGTACGCATCATAAGCATTCAAGTATACAAAAACCAGTTGCATTTTCATTGATATCAAAAGGTACTTTGAAACAGATAGTCAAAGGTAAGTAAAACATTTTGATGGAAAAGAAAACTCTAATCCTAAATCTAACTCTCACGATTTCACTCGAGTCTCTAGGAGACAAAGAACGCTCAAGCTATGTGGGAGTCTATAAAATCTATTGCTCCTTGAACCATGTGATGAACACTTGGTTAAGTGGAGACAGCCTGCACCAGTGGCGGACACAAAGGGGGGGGGGGGCGGGCCCCCTCGAAACTTTTGAAAATTTGTAAAATGCTCTTATAAATTTTTGAAAAATACAACATAACATAATGTTTTAAACAACAATAGTGTCAAAAAAATTTTTGCCCCCCCCCCTAAAACAAAAGTTCTAGGTCTACTACTAGCCTGCACAGCGGTAAGAGTGACTCTTACTCGCTGAAGAACGTCCTGAGTTGAAGTATCCAGACTGGTCCTCAGCCTGTCGTGGACCGGTGAAAGACTTCTCTTCCTCTTGAGTCCTGAAGTTCTTGCTGTTGGTCTCGGTTCTGATCGTGCTTCCTCACTCTTTGTGGGCTTCTAGATGGCAATGAGCTTATCTCCCTTAGTCTTTATCCCCATTTTGAATAGCATCTCGGAGCAGATGCAGTCTTGAGCGGTGCGCGCGCACTCGTGGAACCTGTCGGTGTCCACTCCACTCTCCAGGTGTGCCGCGATGACCACTCCCCCGTGCACCAGACCTTGGTTCACTTGACGACTCTCATCTAGAGTGGGGAGAATCATGGTTGGCAGCTCGATTTTCTCCTTGGTCTTGAGTGCGAATAGCAGCCTCACATCCCGAGCATTAACAATGTGGGTGCACTGGTTCCTTGGGGTGATGTTGTGGGTGACTAAGCTGAAGAGGACTCTGTCTGTGATGGACATGTCCACGGCATTGAAGTTTTTCATCGTTGCTCCTTTGTTGAGCATGTTGACCATCTTCCCTCCTTGGTGTCCTAGGTCATTCCAAGTTGTTTTCTTGGGGATGACCAGACCTTCTGGCTCTAGGTTGAAAATCTTGCAAATCCAAGACTTGGAGATGGTAATTTGAGTCGTTTGGACTGTCGAGATGAGGTATTCGTCATCTTCATCACTTTGGAGTGGTCCAAGATGTCTCATATGCTCCTTGAGCAGCTCGGTGTAGACAGGGATAGGCTCTTGGAAGAATTCTACTCATCCTTGGAACTCCAGCAGCTCGATGACCTCTCCTAATCCTATCTTCTTCATCCATTCCATATCCATTGACTTGGGTAAGACTAGACAGGAGCGGTCGTTGACGTTCTCGGCCTTGATCAATGGAGCCTCTAGCTCTTTAAGCCATTTTAGTCGCTTCAAGGACTGTGGAGGTTGGGACTTGGCAACTGATTTTTCGACGTGAGCAAGCTCCTCAACCTCCTTGGTGCTAGAAAAAGTGCCCATCTTTCCTTTTCCTTTGGCCTTCTTCAAGTGAGCACGCTCCTCGAGCATGTGAATAACAGGTGATGATGATTCTGTGTCACTATCACCGTTTTTAGGTTGTCGCTGAGGTGTCGGAGACCTGTCGATGACTGATTCTTTGAACACGGCTATGCGGTTTGCCTCTTCTTCGGAGTCAGGTGTAGTTATACCTTCCTCCTGCCCTATCTCTTCTACTGAGGCTTCCTTTTGTGACGGTTCGTCACTTTGAACCTTCTCTTCCTCCAGTGATTGAACCACTTCCTTGATGATAGCTAAAGGAGAGGCTTCTTTTTCCTCGGTGAAGTGTAACCAACGTGTTATCCTCTCTGGTGTTGAATAGGATTGTTGTGGAGCTGTTTGTTTTTGGGCGCGCCTAGATGCGCGAGTTACATGACTAGTTGTGGCGGTTGAATGTCTCTTGGATTTTGGTTGTTTGGCTTTGGATTGCTTTGTGGTGATTTTGGAGGTGTTATGTGAGGGAGCCGGAGAAGACATTTTTGGTTCTTGTGTGGGAGTAGGATCAGGAATGATAGTGGGTTTGAAAGTGCTGGATTCGATGAGGTAGTAGGTTTTGGGAATGTGGGACTTTATATACTCTACCTCACTGGCGAGAAGGACCCCTTCCTGTACTACTTTAACCGTAAGCTCATCTTCCTCCTCTTTTGTCAGTCGAGTTGGAGATTCTGCCTGCAGGATGTCGGCCACTTGTTGCGTGGAAACTTCCATGAGGGTGTCTTTTGCTTTTGATCGTAGAGCAGTCTTGGGTGCCATTTTCAGTGTAGAGGATTTTGTACAGGAATTTAGAACTTTTTGCTCAGGTGTTCTTTAACGGCTGCGAGGCAAGGGATTTTTGCTCTAAATCTCACAGGAAGTTTTGTGAGAGAGAAGAGAAGATGCTCTTTAGAGAGATTAGAGAGAGTGAGGGCAATAGTGTGACAAGAGTAAAATTATCATCGCCCTTTTATAGATATCGAGTAACAGTCGGCGACCACTCCTCGTCCGCTCGCTGACATGTCCTAACGGTACTATTCATAACAGGCAGCGGTCGTGACGGTTGTTAGTGATCCGTTAAGAAGTTTTCCCGTTTCTATGCGTTGGACTATCTCTAACCTAATCTCACTTTGTGGAAAATGACATATCTACTTCAAGTAGTCATTTGACATAATTTCTATGCATTAAACCGATCATTAACTACTGAACGACAATATAACAGGTGTTGCTCATATGTCGGTGACCGATCGTGGGAAATAAAAGGTAGTTTAACTGTGATTAATGAATATCATTCCAAGATCATGAATAATCTTAGTAAACCTTTCTCTACTTAATGACTTAATAAAGATGTCAGCTAGTTGGTCCTCAGTAGAAATATACTTTAAACCAACTAATTCTTTTTCACAACAATCTCTAAGAAAGTGATGTCTAATGTCAATATGTTTGGTACGAGAATGATGCACATGATTTTTGGAAATAGAGATGGCACTTGTATTATCACACATAATTGGTAAAGTACTTGTTTTGACGCCATAATCACCAATTTGTTGTTTAAGCCATAGGAGTTGAGCACAACAGCTTGCTGCGGCAATATATTCAAATTCAGCTGTTGAGATTGCAACACTTTGTTGTTTCTTTGATCCCCATGCAATCAGACATGACCCAACAAAGAATGTTGTCCCTGAAGTGCTCTTTCTATCGGTGATAGATCCTCCATAGTCTGCATCTGAAAATCCTATGAACTTAGGATAAAAGAGACCAAGATTCATGGTTCCTTTTAAGTAACGCAGGATTCTTTTTACAACAGTGAGGTGACTTTCTCTTGGATCTGCTTGAAACCTAGCACATAAGCAAACACTATACATGATGTTAGGTCTACTAGCAGTTAAATATAGTAGAGAACCAATCATCTCTCTATAAGATCGCTGATCGACCGGTCGGTCACTAGTCATGATGCCCATTTTAGTGCCAACTGCCATTGGTGTGTCAAACGTCTTACATTCCTCCATTCCAAATCTCTTCAGCAAATCTTTGACGTACTTCTCTTGGGATATGATGGTCCCTTCATCATTTTGCTTGACTTGAAGTCCTAGGAAGAACTTCAATTCTCCCAGATCACTCATCTCAAATTCCTTTTTCATCAATGCTTCAAACTTTTTGCAATATTTCTCATCAGAGGCTCCGAAAATTATATCATCAACATATACTTGCACAATCAGGAAATCTCTTTTGTTGTTGTAAACAAATAGAGTTTTGTCTACTTTACCTCTTTTAAAGTGGTTTTCCAATAGATAGGAGAACAGACGATCATACCATGATCTTGGTGCTTGTTTGAGCCCATAAAGAGCTTTGTCAAGTTTAAGTACCATGTCTTTCCCTTCTTGTCTCTCAAAACCTGGAGGTTGCTCAACACACACTTCCTCTTTGACGTACCCATTTAGGAAGACACTTTTGATGTCAAGTTGGAAGAGTTTGATTCCTTTGTGTGCAGTAAATGCAATTAGTATTATGATAGATTCCATCCTTGCTACTGGAGTGAAGGTTTCTTGGAAGTCTATTCCTTCTTGTTGACAATATCCTTGAGCTACCAGACGAGCTTTGTTCCTGACAACTTCTCCCATTTCATTCAGCTTGTTTATAAAGACCCATTTTATGCCAAGTACTCCTTGATGAGTAGGACGAGGCACAAGATGCCAGACTTTGCATCTTTCAAACTGGTTTAGTTTTTCTTGCATTGCATTTATCCAGTCTGAGTCTCGAAGAGCTTCCTTGACGTTCTTGGGCTCGATGGGTGAGACTGTCGTTGAGAAGGCTAGAAGATCTCGAGTTTGTGCTCTTGTCTGAGTTCCTTTGGATAAGTATGATATGATATTCTCCAATGGATGAGTTTTGTACAAAGCACGAGATTGATGAATGGTTGATGGAGAGAGAGGATCCTCGACATCATTGTTTTCTTCGTCGACCTGTTGTTGACCTATCACTGATCTGTCGGGCAAGTTTTCTTCAGTCGGTGATTCATCTTTAGGATTATCTATGTAATCCTGATCAGCTAGATTGAATCCAAGTTCTTTATCTTCATCATATTCATTGACCTTGTGTACGCCAGCCTCATCAAAAACTATGTGCACACTTTCCTCCACCTTTAGTGTCCTTTTGTTGTATACTTTGTATGCCCGGCTTCTTTCTGAGTATCTAAGGAAGATGGACACATCACTTCTGGCATCAAACTTTCCAAGGGGACTTTTTCATTGTTGTGGACATAACATTTGCAACCGAAGGTCCTGAAGTGACTTATGTTTGGTTTTCTTCCCTTGATTAACTCATAGGGAGTTTTGTTTGAGGATAGGTCGTATGAGCGTTCTATTTGTGATGTAGCATGCAGTTGCCACCACTTCTGCCCATAAGACTTGAGGAAGATCGCTCCCCAATATCATGGCTCTAGCTACCTCTTGTAGTGTTCTGTTCTTTCGCTCAACTACCTCATTCTGTTGAGGTGTTCTTGGTGCTGAATATGTGTGACTAATCCCATGTTGTTTACATATATCCATGAACTGTTGATTCTCAAACTCTGACCCATGATCAGACCGAAGAGTTTTGATCTTGAGATTGAGTTGTACTTGGACTTTTCCTGCAAAGGCTTGAAATTTCTCAAAGACTTCGCCTTTGGAAGCAATAAAGAGTGTCCAAATAAACCGTGAGTAATCATCAACAATTACAAACACATACCAATTTCCTCAAAAAATTTTGACTCTCATAGGTACACATAAGTCCTGTGAAGTAATTAAGTGCTTGGATGTACAAACAGTTCTTGATTTAAAAGAAGTCTTAGTCTGTTTGCTTCTAACACAAGCATCACAAAGATTGGTCTCAGATTTTTTAATCTCAAGAAGACCTCTTACCAACTGTTTCTTGACAAGTTTTCTTAGTAAAGAAGTGCTAACATGCTCTAGTCTTCTGTGCCATAGTGTAGAGTCATCTACTGAAGCAGTCAAGCATGGAAGGTTTGGACTATCAATATCCTCTAAGCTTGTTACGTAAACATTTTTCCACCTTTTCCCTTTAACAACTCTTGTTCTGACTTACTATGCTACAATGTGTAGGATAGAAGTGAACTGAATTACCTTTGTCACAAATTTGAGAAACACTAAGCAAGTTGAATTTTAAACCATGAACTAGCTTTACACTATCTATGACATAATCAGATGTAATACCAACCTTACCTACACCGATGATTTTTCCTTTCTTGTTGTCGCCAAAGGAAACAGCTCCTTGGCTTCCTGGTTCGAGTGAGAAGAACTTCTTTTTGTCTCATGTTATGTGTTTAGAGCACCCACTGTCGATGTACCAGCAGGGGTCCATTCTCACTCGATTCTGCACTTAACACGTTAGTAGTGTGGGGTTAGGGTCCATAGAAAGGTTGGACCCATTTCCAATATTTAATGTTCTAAGATCATTTTTGACTACCCATTTTAGTCCTAGTTTCTTGAGTTTTCAATGCCTCATAAAACTCGTTTTATAGCAATTGGATTCATGATGACTAGGTTGTCTGCATAAGCTGTAGACATCTCTACAACTGGTCTCTGACCGGTATCCGACCTGTCGTTTGCTTCTCTTCATGGGTGTCTTAGAAACAACATCTATCTTAGAATATTTTTCTTTGATGGTAGCTAGTTCTTTTTCTTTAGTGTTAAGAGCAACAATCAATTCATCGATTTTAGGTTGTTTTTCATGCTTCAATTTGTCATGAACAGAGAGAATTTCACTATAATCTCTTTGTAATTTCATGAGTGCCCTCATGAGATTATCTACCTTGCTTTTATCCGAGGGTTTTCTCAATTTTTCATTTTCTTCCAAAAGTTCATTGTTTTCAGTTTCTAATGCCTCTAGGTGATCAACTAATGTAAGAGAAAAGTTTCTAAGTCCTATAAGTTCAGCCTTTTGAATTCTCCTTCTAAGTTTAGAATAGTTTACCTTATGTTGTTCTTCTTCTTCTGATTCTGAGACGTCATTGCCTTGTTCCATCAAGCACACTTCTTCAAGGCATAGGTGAGCCTTCTCATCTTCTGAGATGTCACTATCTGAGGTTTGATTGTCATCACTCCGTTTAGAATCTCCCCATGCGGCAACGAAGGCTTCCTTCTTTGGTCCTTTGTTGAATGATCATCAGATAGGCTTCTTGACCCTGTCGTTGTCCTCTCGTGATCGTTGAGGGCAGTCTTTGATATGATGTCCGCGTTTTGAACACCCAAAACACTTGTCATTGCTCTTCCTTTGATCATCCGATTCCTTGGACTCCTTGCCTTTCCTCATTTTATTTCTTATGATCTTTCGAACGTACCTCTTAGCATAGAGGACCATTTCATCATTGTCGTCTCCTGACTCGGACCTTTTATTTTCAGCTACTTGAAGGGTTATACCTTTCTCTTTATCTCTTGATGAGCTTTCTGAGTTTGTGTGTTGTAGTTTTAACTCGAAAGCCATTAGAGATCCTAGCATGTCTGCCAGAGACATCTTGGAGAGATCATCCACTTCTTGCATGGCATTGACTTTGCTGTCAAGGAGGCAGGAAGAGATCTGAGGAACTTCCGAATTTGATCCTCGTTAGAGATAGTTCTTCCAAGCACCAACATTTCGTTGATCAGCTTAGTGAACCTTGTATGCATTTCAAAAATGCTCTCCTTTTCTTCCTTCTTGAATAGCTCCCAGTGAGTGAGTAGCAACTCAATGCGAGTCTTTTTGATCTCATCATTCCCTTCATAGGTGACCTCAAGAGTTTTCAAGATCTCTTGGGCTGTTTTAGCTGAAGCGATCTTGGAGTATTGCTCAGGTAGTAGTGCATACTGAAGTATACTTACAGCTCGAGCGTTGAATACCAGCTTCTTGATTTGATCATCCGTCATGCTGTCGATAGATATGTCTTGCCCTTGAGGATTCTGGAAGGAGTACTCTCCATGTGTTATCACCCTCCACATTCTTGGATCGTCAGACTTGATATGAAACTCCATCTTGTTCTTCCAGTGAGTGTAGTTGTCTCCATTGAAGAGTGGTGGTCGATTTGGTGCAGAACCTTCTTCTGCTGCTAGAATGCTTGCATGAGACATCTTGATTGTCTTTCAAAGCAGTTAGCTTTCTAGAAGAGACCTGCTCTGATACCAATTGAAACCAGCAAGCGCTTCTGATGCGTCCCTGACGTGTCGTGGACGTATCGTGGACTCTAATAAACCTTGATAGTTTGGGAAGGGAAGAGAGATAACCTTAAACTGGAAAACACATTTCGATTGAGAATTTACACACACAAAATTCACTCAACCTACCTTGCCCCACACACGGACTCCCGGGACAGTTTCGACTTTACCCCTAAAGTCGTCAACCCTCTCCTGACTATCGGCCTACGGTACACTGATCGTTCCCTGATCTGTCGTCCTATCAAATACCCGACGTATTGATACTCTTACCCAGTCCTCTCTAGCTCACCAACTCTCTAGCACTTACACACACTCCTAAGTCTGATCCACACTTGCCCAGATTATCTCTATCTTTCAGGCTTACTTACATATGAAATAAGTGTAAGTATATATACAAGGTTGTTAGGATGTAACTACCGTTCTATAAGTCCCTAGACTTCTAGGATTTGACTACAACTTTGATTATTCACATAGCAGCCACACTAGACTTGTAGAGATTCTTCAACTTGATCTGGAGGCATGGACTACATGTCGCCTCACGGTTGGTCACGTTGGTGGCAGCCGTCTTGATCTGTCGAGCCCTACTTGTGTGCCCCACTTGCCTGATTCTTCTTGGCTCATTAAATGCTCATAAATACCCTTTCCTGAGTCTATTGTAGCTATGTAATGATGTTCATTAATAGCTTTGTTATCTTGTGCATTAATGAACTTCTACTTTTGTCGTGAGCTTGTCTTGAACAAGTTGCCTAAGTGGTTGTATGTGTTTTATCTAAATGTGGCGATCCCTTGCAGTCTTCTATCTTTGATTTTCATCTTTAGGCATGAGAGAAATCTTCGTGTGGTGTCTGACTGGTTGTAGATGCTAGAAGTTCTACCGGAGATCTCGCCGACAGGTGCCCGACTGGTAGGGCATACGTCGTGATATGAGCGCGCTTGCAACCTTGCGTGCTAAGCCACTCATGACTTAAGTGCGCTTGCAACCTTGCGTGCTAAGCCACTTATTTACCTGTCTATCTGAAACATGAATCTTGACAAACGCATTAGATAGATAATACAAGGTTTGCTATCATCATAACTAAAGGATCTTGTCTTAACAATATCCCTCAACCGAAGGAGCTTGTAAGCTTTTTGAGTTTCAAGTAAACTTAAATAAATGCAAGCTTCAGGTCAAGGTTCAAATTTCCCCTTTTTTTGTAAGTTTGTTGCATAAGATAAACAACCAAAAACTTGTAACCGATTGTAATCAGGTTTCTACCCATAAATAATTTCATAACGAGTTTTTCCCTTTAAGGCAGAAGTAGGTAGGGGTGTTCATAACCGGCTAATCGGTTAACCGAATTGACGGATGGTCAATATTAATAACCTTTACAGCTTCATTTAGCAATGGTTAACCGGGAATGGTTAACCGTCGGTTTCGGTACGGTTTTACCGGTTAACCGTAAACCGGATAATGAAAAAAAAACAATTTCAGATTTTACTAAACTTCTATTAAATTACAGCAATATCCGAGTATAATTGAGTTCTATCCACTTTCACACTACAACAACTAAGTTAGTTATAAACAAAATAAGCAAGAGCATTAATTCCACACCCACCACTAATTACTGCTACTAACTGTTGAAGCATGGAGATGTTGCTGAGATAGTCAATCACTGAGAAGGAGTCATTTGTTTATTGCAAAACACAACCAAGTCGTTCGATGCAAAAAAAACACAACAGAGTCTGCACAAACTAAGAAGCAATACTGACTCCATTGTACCGTTGCGATATTTAAGGAGCAAAGGTGTCAACGTTCAAACGTCCCAACGGGCAGAAGGTTGCCTAAGTCAACTTCGAAGATTACGCCCGAAGACTGGCGCAACGTAACTCAGCACGCGGTCCACTAAGTTAGTTCCAAAATTTAAGGAACTAACTCATTCAACTGTTAACTTAGAAATAATATAAATAGGGATGTAATCAGTAGTTAACGGTGTGCTTTTTCCGGAGATCTTTGATAGACAAACATTGTAAGAGAGCTAAGAGAGTTGCATTCAGTTTTAGAGAGAGAGATATCATACCAAAGTTAGTTAGAGCTTTTAGATAGATTCATCATAGAAAGGTTCTAGTTTCACTACACTTATCATTGAGCTGATCAGAGAGTGTATTGGGTGAGTGAGTGAGAACCACGAAGTAGATTTCATCTACGGAGTGGGCATTGTAAGTTGTTTTGTTTTTTACCAGGAAATAAGATAACTTATTTTGTGTATCTTGCTGAGTTCGACTGAGTCTTTTATCTTTCGAGTGTTCTTTCAAATTAGTTCCTCTGAGTCCTTTTCACATTTCAACTTCAAGTAACTGCTTCCGCACACTTAGTTCGACTAATTATTTCCACATCATAAGTACTTCCGCATCCTTACTTCGATTGAGTCAAACCATCTCACAGACTCACACCTTGAGTTGGTTTAAGTCAGCTGTCCGATCCTACACGTGGTATCAGAGCCTCATCTAGCTGACATTCAATCAAGTAGCAATGACAGATCTTTTCTCCAATCAAAGCAACAAGATGCACTTCGAGCATCCCAGACTCACCTCCACAAATTATGATCATTGGAAAAATGAGATCGAGCAACACATCGAGTCCGTCAACTTTGAATTATGGGAGATAGTCATTAGAGGAGATATCGCAGTCAATCCAGATCGTTCTACATGGACTACGACAGATCGCAAAAGGTATGAACTGAATCGACAGGCCTCTCGAGCCATCTACACATGCCTGTCCATTCAAGAACAAAGAAGAGTCAATCACTGCAAGTCCGCAAATGAAATCTGGACTCTCCTTCAAGCAACCCACGAAGGAGTCACTGAACTCAAGAAATGCAAGGCCCAAGAATTAAGAATGGACTATGAGAACTTTCTACAAAAACCTGGTGAGTCTTTAGAAGATGTACTTGATCGTTTTTACCTACTAACAACTACTATGCAGGAAGTCAATATTCTACCAGATAAGGAGAGTGTCTTGCACAAGCTGCTCGACACTCTTAGAGAAGAATGGGCAGAACCGTAATCTACACCAAAGCTTGCAAAGATCTTTCCAAATGAAGCTGTCAGGACTTGGGGTCTTATCTATAGTCTATAGATAAGTACAAGAAAAATGTCAGAAAGAAATGTGGTAATGCATCATCTTCCTCTTCTGGTCAAACCACTGCTATAAATGACCAAGCCTTGCAGGTTAAGACGACTCAACACAGTCAAGATGGGGCCTATATTGCTGATAACCAGGTTAGACAAGCAAAAGCTGAGTTAGTGGATATCATAGTTGAAGAAAGTGAGGCTGAGAGTACTAGGGATGTCAATGGGTCGGGTTCGGGTCAGGTGACGCTCCACCTGACCCGTCACCCGTTTTTTCACCTGTATCACCCGACCCAACCCGTCACCCAAAAAATCACCACCCGTTTTACCCGTCACCCATGGGTGAAACAGGTGAACCCGTCACCCGTTATTTTTCCAGCATTACTTCTCACCCGTTTCACCGGCATTTCACCCGCGTTTCACCCGTGTTTCACCCGTCGCCCGCAGGTGAAATGGGTGAACCTGTCACCCATTTTTTTCTAGAATATATTTTTATTTTGTAACACCTATAAAAGCTTAGTTTTTTGCTAAAAAAACATCCATATTTGTTAATAAGACATACCATATCAACTAATGTCAACAACATACTCAAAACATAGAGAATTAACCATGAAATAAGTATTCTCTTTTAATATATATATATATATGTATGCGGGTGACAGGTCAGGTGAATGGGTCGGGTGACCGGGTGAAAATTTTCACCCGACCCGTCACCCAAACCCGTTTCACCCGTCACCCATTTTTTGTGGATTTTCACCCGTTTTAGCGAGTCGGGTGATCGGGTGAAACGGGCACCGGTCACCCATTGCCATCCCTAGCTGAGACTATAGAAGACTTTGTCTTCATAGTAAAGAATTTTTGAAAATTCATGCCGAGTTAGCCAAATCAACAGAGTCGGTCGTTCTCAAACTCGTCCAAACAAATTTCAACTCTATCACTTGCTTCAACTGCAACAAGCCAAGCCACTTCAAGAAGGACTGTCCTCTCCTCAAAAAAAGTTCGGAAAGACACAAGGAAGATCACTAATGGCATCCATTGGTTGGGGTGACTCAGACTCTGACGATCAAGATGCAGAATCAAGCGGTCTGATTTGGCTCATGGCGCATGATCCAACAGAGTCTATGATCCCTGAAAACGAGGTAACTCGTTCTCATCTTGAGACAGAACTTTATCGTATTTCCCCTAAGGGTTTCTTAACTCTGATTGTTAAAATGGTTTTTGAGACTAACTCTCTTAAAGCTGATCTTAACAGAAAAAATTTCGAGTTAATTGAGGAACTTGAGATTTCAAAGGGTCTTATGTACGTGTTGAGAGATGAAGCTGAGGAACATAAGACTATTTCCTGCTCACTTAGATTGGATCTGCAAGACTCTAGGCATCAAGTTGACTCCCTTAAAAAGGAGCTAGATAAAACCAAGAGTTTTACTAGAATCCAACCAAATGGAACAGGAAGAGTCGCTCACTCAGATTGACTCTCTTAAACGAGATCTCACCGTTTTTACTGATAAATGTTGTGCTCTTCAAAATGAGTTGAATAGTTCTGAATCCAGAATCATTTCTTTAAATTCTTCTATCAAACAACTCACTCAAAAGCTGAAAGAAAAAGAGCATGCTCTCTCTCTCTCAAACCAGTCAATTTCATCAAACAGGTTACTCCCTCCGAATTTCCTGAGTGGGCCAACTCCAAGATCAAGGAAGTTAGTCAAGATCGCGATGATCTTCGAAATAAAGTTGAATAACTCTCTAAAGAGATTGTTAATCTAAGATCTGGAGTTAGATCCACTCAATCCAAGCCCAAGTGGCATAAAAGCAAGTTTGATATTCCCAAAAACATGTCCAAATCCAACAATAAACCCAAGCGCCAACAACAAAGAGAACATTTTGATTCTTGGAGGAAAGGACAACAAAAATATGTTAATCTTCCTCCAACTAAAATATGCGGTTACTGTGGAAGCCTTGGACATCGGGATAGTTCCTGTGACAAATTAAATAGAGATCTCTCTTTCATTCTCAAATGAGTTAGATTAATTCTTGAAGCTCGAGAAAAATTGAAACAATCCGGTTCGAAAAGGGAACCCAAGTACATCTGGGTTCCCAAAACTAACAAATGATCTCTTGTTTTGTAGGTGAAGGTGAATGAAGACTGCTGGTACTTAGATAGCGGATGTTCTCGTCATATGACAGGAGATCCAAATCAATTCAATTCACTTTCATCCTATAAAGGAGGTAAGGTCACCTTTGGCAACAACAACCAAGGTGAAATCGTGGGAGTTGGATCCGTAGGTAACCCCTCCAAGTTTAAGGTAGATGGAGTCCATCTGGTCACTGTCTCCAACATAGTCTGTTAAGCATTTCTCAAATTTGTGATAGATTTAATTTTGTACTTTTCTCATCTTCGGATTGTAAAGTTTTTGATGAGCGTATAGGGTCTTTAAAAGCCATTGGACACAGAGAAGGAAATCTTTACAAGATGTGCTTGAACTCAATCAACCTGGATGACCAAGTCTGTCTCAACGTTCACTCCAAGAATCAACTGTTGTGGCACACCAGACTCGGTCATGCAAATCACCAGTTGTTGAATAAACTCAAGAGTAACGACCTAGTTGTTGGTTTACCCGACACAAACTTTGACACAGACTCTGTCTGTGAAGCATGTATAAAAGGTAAACGCACTCGGTCGTCCTACAAAAGTAAGTCAACTTTCTCTACCATCTCTCCATTGGAACTGCTACAAATGGATCTTGTTGGTCCTATGCGCACTCAAATTAGAAGTGGCAAGAGGTATATCTTGGTCATAGTCAATGATTATTCTAGATGGACCTGGGTAATTTTTATGTCTGCTAAGGATGAAACCTTCACTGAGTTTGTCAAACTTCATAAGGCTTTACTCAACAAATTCCCATTTACACTAAAAACCCTGAGAACCGACCAGGGAACTGAATTTTGCAATAAGTCTTTTGATGATTTTTGCAGGGATAAAAGAGTCCATCATCAAGTCTCATCTGCAAGAACTCTTGAGCAAAACGGAGTCGTTGAACGTAAAAATAGGACCTTGGTCCAGATGGCACGAACCATACTTATTAACAGCCAACTGGCTCCGTCCTACTGGGCAGAGGCAGTCAATACAGCATGTTATGTGCTTAATCGTGCCTTGATCCACCCTTTTCTTCAAAAGACTCCCGATGAGCTTCTACGACAACGCAAACCAAATCTCATCCATCTCAGACGTTTTGGTTGTCAATGTTATATACACAACAATGGTAAGGACAACTTGGGTAAGTTTTCACCCAAAAGTGATGAAGGTATATTTCTTGGCTATTCTTCTAAAAACAAAGCTTATCGTGTTATTAATTTAAGAACTCAGTGCTTAGAAGAAAGCCCTCATGTCAAGTTCGATGAGTTCAACAATGTTGGCTCATCTTTTGATCAACTTGACTTTGCTCCTAATGACTTTCTCATTGACCCACATTTCATCACAGTCCCAATAAGCAGACTTCAGGACACTCAATCCTCCCAGACTAAAAATGAAATACCCCTAACCTTTAAAATATAATTAAATGATATATTAATGATCTAAGATGATTAATAAACATCTAAATATTATTGGGGAACAATCTAAAAGATCGCAACAAGGCAAAACACGTCTTAAGATCGGTAAAGCCAAAAATGTGCTTTAAGACACCATAAAGATTGTATGACCTCAAATAGGATCCAAAGTGGATTCCTAAGTATTATAATGAAGTAATGAACACAAAAAAAACCGTTCTCAAGGAGAACTAAGCCCAGGAACACCCTGTGACACAAAAATGTGCACTAAAACACCTTAAAGCACGTTTTTGTGAGTTTGCCTTCTAAATTGATTTTTAATGGGCTTAAAGGTTATAATTACCTTTAAATATGATAATATATCACATTATATCATATTAGGAATTTAATTCCAGAAATTTACGAATTTTTACAAATTTAATATTAAAATATTAATAAACCCTAAAGTGGGGCCCGCATGAGTCAATATTACCAAGTATGGTCAATGGTCAATTAATTGACCCACTTGGACCATGGAGATCGGCAGGCAAGGAGGGAGGAGACAGCTCACAATCATTAGTAGACAAATTGCTACCTAATATTCAATTTGCAATAGTAAAACTTACTTTTTCAATTATTTCAAACCTTACCCATCTCTTTCTTCCTCCTTGTCCGATTCCAGCCTGCCCAGCCGAGTCCCTCCCCTTCCTTGAAGCTCTCAAGCTTTGTTCTTGAGATGGAAGGCAGATCTAACTCCTAAGCTCTTAAGGTAAGTGTTTTAAGGTCATTTTTAGCCCTTTTTCTTATCTCTTCACTACTACACCTAGATTTCGTGACTCATCAATTCCTATGGTTTTCTCAGTGTTCTAAGGTTAGAACAAGAGCTAAACTCGGTTGAGACAAGTAGAGGGACCAAGGTTGCTCAAAATTACATTTTAAGGTAAAAAACATACCTAAGCCTCTCCATCTACATGGTTTTCGTCCTCTTTTCTGAGTTTATACACTCATAATCTTCATATTTACATTTTCATTCAGTTGGTTAGCCATTTGGAGCAAGGGTGACCATGATCCAAAGGAAATACCCTCTTTTAAGGCATTTTTTTCAAGGTAAAACCTAATAACAAGGTAGCTTGTTGTGATCTAACTATTTCCTATGTCAATATGGTGGATCTAACACCTTGTGGTGTGTTTGGTTCAGGTCGAAACCACCTAGAACTTCCCTTGCATTTTTAAGGTGATTTTTGCCTTAAATCTTACATTAATTATTCCTTATGGTTAAGCTCAAGCTTGGAGTGTAACCATATCTTGTTTTTTTGTATTAAACATGTCTAAATCATGTGGTGAATTTTCCTACAAGAGGCCGAGTGCATACAAGGAATAACCAAGGTATAAACACCTTAAACTTATGATTTTTATAATTTTTAAGCATATATATATATGGCCGAGAGTGAAATTACATATATAGGTCATATTGACCTAAAAATGGAAAAAATGGCTAAGATAAATTAAGCTAGTCATTTAAGAGATTTAATTAACATAATGGTCAAATTATGACATTATGTGGAAAAATAATTAAACCAAAGTGAGGCCGAGAATATATGCTATATTTTGAGACATTTATTGTGTAATTTATTTTGCAAATTCAAGGTTGTAATAAGGCCATGTCATTAGGCCATTTTAATTTAAGTTTATAAGCTTATTTAGTTTTATTTATGCTTATAATTAAAATTGGGGCCAATTCGTAATTACTAGGAAATTAGAAATCCGTGGGCTTAATTAGAGCAATTTAGAGTTTTTAAATGAATTTAATAAAAATTATAACATTTTATAAAGTTTTGGGTCAAAATTGTAAAAATAGAAAAGTATAGGTTATTATTAGTGATTACCGAAAAATTGGTTCCCATTTAGTATTAGAAGTCAAAGTTGACTATATAGGAGACTTTGACCAAGTTTGGAAAATTTAAGAAATTAAAATACTACCTTATATTAAGATAAGTATTAATTTGTAAAAGATTTAAAAGAGATGGGGCTATAATGTAATTTCCGAAAACTTGGGGTACTAAATGGAGTTTAGTACAAACCTTAGGTTATTAGGAATTTCTAGAAATTTATTTGGTCAAATTTGGAGTTTATATGAGTTATATAAGTATAATATAAGACACTTTATAACATTGTTACAAATGGGTAACAAAGGGGTGAAAACCGAGATTTAAAGGAGTATAAGTTTATGAATAATATTTACAACCTTTTGGTATAGTTTGGTAATTTTTGAAATGATGTATAAGGTATTAGCAAGATATATGTATAATATATGGTTTAAGGGAATTAGAAAACTATGTATTATAAATTGGGATGGAATTGTGATTTATAGAATTTTAGTGGTGTATAATGGAAACCGAAAATATAAGGGGCTATTTGATATTTTATAAACAAATATAACTATAGGTTATAATTGTTTTAAATGACTTAAATGTCATAAGATAGGTTATATAACAATAATATAACATTATGTAAATGTGTGGTGGATTTTGTAAATACTTAAGAAAGATAGGTGCTGTTCGGAAATATTAATATTTTTGGATGAAATTTATAATATGGTTTTCAATGTTATAAGAGTTATAACATTTATAATATAAGAAGTATTCATTAAAAAGAATGGATATATATATTATAAGACTTACCATGTAATGAATAGTTCCATAATACATGTATATAAATAAATATATGTTATGGTGACATGGTTTAATAACTATAAATTATCATAATTAAAATGATAATAGATGAAGAGGAAGGAATTATAAACATTGGATATGGGATTCTAATGTTAAGAAGTTTACATGGGATAATAAGGATTTATATGATTCAAAAGTATTGTTTGCGTATGAATTATACCACATTGGAAAAAAAAAGAGACAAACCTTAGAAGATTAAATACTAAGGTGAGATGTATAGTGCATGACAAAGAATCATACATGCAATAAAGAAACAAACAATACGATATACGAATATACATCAAGTTACATGCGATAACAAAGTTCAACAATAAGTATATTAATATACAAGGCAAGACTACGCATGTAATAAAACGTTACCGATCTCGAGTTAAGCTGAAAACCCGACAAACATTGACAGTTTATAACGGGGGATTAACCGGGAGGTATTAGTGACGGTACGGGGTACCGTAGAGTTGTACTGTTATACGGGATGCTAATCAGTAGCATTATGTGTTGTTTAGACTGCTAGAGACGACACACAGAGCATAGGACCTTGCTGATTCATACTCCACCGTAATACAATCCGGGTGAACGGTATGTTATTTGTGTGGCTTGATTGTCTCTGAGGATTTCCTCAGTTCAGCCATTGTGTGAAAATCTGTGATAAGATTGAATGTCTGCTTGTGAATTAATATGCTTGAGTTGCGTATTAATGCTGCTTTATTATTATTACTGTTGTGCGATAACAGTACCGTTCGTATATATGAACATATTATAAAATGAACTAGCGGTAATGATGCTATCTTATATGTGTAATATAAGGAACGTAAGTAAAATGTTGTAGCATTAGGATAATAAGATATATAAAATATCTGAGACTTATATACGGAGCATTGGCCTCTTTAACGCCGCTCTCGTATCTAGCACTGGATCCCGAGTCGACATACTCAGGATTGGACTACGACCTTGGTCTGCTGTGTTAGAAAAAAAAGAATAGTAAAGCGATGCGATGGTATAGATAAGTTTATCAAGGATGTGGCTCTTGCTGTGATCTGTGATCCATTAACGATACTAGGACACCGTGTGGTAGCCGTAAGTATCTGGATAAATTTCCAACAAACTACAGATTGTTCGTAGGACGGAGACTCTACCGCTGGAGTGGCTATTGCCGTGGGTGACCTGCCATAAGAGATAGGTAACTTAGAGACACGTCGTTCTAACGAGACATTGTCATTAGACATGACTGAACAATTACAAACGACTATATTAACTCATACATTAGGCGAACATTATTTGGGCTTGCATGCCAAAGACGAGAGTTCATACTCGTTTATAATTCTCGTTACTTCGCCTTGTTGTTCATTGGTTGTGCTTTGTGGTTATGTGTGGTATGTTGGTGGATTTGTTTGAACGAGCCATTGTGCTCATATTGTGTGTTGTGAACTGGTTGTGTCGAGTCACCGTACTCATGTGTGGATTGTGGTTGAGTGTTTGGTCGAGTGAGTCGCTGAACTCAATTATGAATTATTAAGTGTTTGTTGGAATGGAGTCTCTGTACTCATATAAGCGCTGTAAACGCTTTCAGTGGTTTATTACGATGCGATGTGTGAAGCCGGGGGTTTGTTTGTTATTTGAGATTACTGCAATATATATTGTTTTACAGTTTCAACATTGAACTATTTGTATGGAAACGAATTGCATGCTCGCGACCAAATAACTGAATGGTCCGAGGGTGCATGACAGTCAGGTAATAACATACTCAGCAGGGGCTGATTCCATACCACAAACTACCATTTTTGCAGGTATGCAACTTCCGGTGTCGGCAAAGAGAGTGACGCGCTGGGTAGTTTGATTACAGTTATTTAAACATGCACTGTTGCATTTTAATACGAACCTAGAAACATGTATAGGTTTTGGATACGTAGAAAGCTCACTGTGAATGTATTTTATATTGGTTTTGGGAGTTTAGATCTATCTCTTGTTGTCACTGCGAGAAAATGTTTCGTATTTAAGAGCTTATCAGGAAGCACGTTATTACTCGTATGGGCGAGCAAGAACGGTGACACCAGTAGTCAATTGTTGAGATTACCGCTGCGATTATATTGTTAAGTAAGATGATTAGGAGCCGAATAGAGTAGGGGTGTTACAAAAGTGGTATCAGAGCGGAGTACCGCTCTGATGACAAGAGATAGTAGGATTTATACAGTGAGCATAGGTTATGGGAATACGGGAAAACGTTGTGAGGATACGTGGCCTTGCGGGGTTGATGCAGTGCTTAAAGCTTGCACACCATAGCCGTGGAGGCACTTCAATAATAAATGACCGAGACTACGGTATTAGACCAAGTAAAGGTCTAACCCGTCCTCTTGACTTATGTCAGAGAGAGGTCAGGGTAACAGTACTAAGGAAGAACACGGAGCAGCGGGAGGTGGTGAAGGTCCAGCAACCCTAAGTAACGCGAAGATGGTATGAACCGCTCGCACTCGATGGGAGAGCATCCGGGAAATTTGCAATGGTACCCACCCGCCGCAGCCCGTAACTCGAGTGCTATCTAGTGAGATAATGAAATGAGAAACACCACGGAGATAACTCTCCTGATCGGAAGACCCGATGTGGATGCTAAAAGGATTATGTTAAAGGTAGAAAATAAGACTGTGTTTTGGTGTAATGTTTAGGACCGGGGGTCCTGGTAATGACGTAATGTCTACCATACGAGGCTGAGATAAATAATAGACCGAGTTTGAGGAGAAACTCCCTGTAGGACTAATGGGGCTAGCTTGCTATAAAGCAAGACAACCCTGTCTTACATCCAGGAAGCACCGATGGTGCGCTTGGGGAGAAAAGAGTAGAAACGGCGAGTAATGATTAGTTATGATACATGTAGTATACGGAAGGAATTACCTTTAGAAGTCTCACCCGAAGCGAGTAACTCTAAAACCATGCAACACTGAAGGTTCAAGATGGCCCGATGTGCATGAGGAGAGATCATGAGAACTGTAGAAACAAGAACTCGCTAAGTTGCTATCATGCAACACCTCGTGAGGAAAGTAAGAACTTACTACCACGGTAAACTTGTGGGAACAAGTGCGGGAGTGAGACTGTATTAATTTGAACAAGAACTTTTGACCAGAACAGGAACCCGATTAGGGAATAACACTGCACTGACACACCGTACTGGTGGCTCAGTCTGCATGGTGCGCTTGCCACTGCAAGTGCCACATTAACCAAAGCACTAAAATTCAACCTGCCTTGCGCACTTGCTACAGCAAGTGCAGCGACGGTAAACTAACCCTAAAGGACGTGGTGGTCCAGGCAGTTACCAATAAACACTAAATCTTATGTAAGTCCGTAATGCAATAAAGCAGGACACAGCCTTCTTAAGGGCAGGGGTACGAAACCCTTGGGTTTGAGGTCGATAAAACCTCGAGAAGACCTAGCCGGTCTGACCATTAAACCTGAAAATAATACACCATTTAGTAGAATATTAAAAGGGGAGTAAATGAGAATAACAATAATTAGTGCCTACAAGTCTAACCCCAGTGCCGGTATGGACATTAAACGTCAATCATTACCGGTGGGGAGTGACGGGTCTTCAGGACCAGTATAACCATATTTAGTGAGTGCGTGACACTCGTGGTTAAACCACTACCATCGAACATTGCCAGAGGGCAAGAAGTGAGCTATATGAGTCAGGACCTTAAAAAAATAATAATTAATAGGCAGATGTGAACGTGCAATAAAAAGGGGCCGATGTAATGCCCGCACCGCACACACCGAAGGTGTTGTGATCCATTATGCTGCTAGACTCCCGTATGGAGGGCAGCGGATATAAACAAAAAAGTGAAAATTGCCTGATGACGGAAGATACCGTTACCTCAAAGAGGATGGAGGAAATATGAGTTGAATAAGAGTAAGGACCACGCAATGAAGTGGAATGATTAGCGGAAACCACTAAGTTGTGGGTATCCAATTGTAACCTCAGGAGAAAGTATTAGAACCAACTAGGAATAAATTAAATAACAAGACTAACAATCATTTAACTATCAGAATAAGTATTGAGTCGAATATCGTATGGCATAGACCTACAGAGGGATACCTTAATACCACCAAAGTGACCCAAAACTAGGGGAACAAGGGTGATGAATCACAAGTACTGATTAATATCAGACTAACGGGACTACCATAAGACAGGGGAAACACGAGGTGTCAACCTTTATCATGGAGTCCGAACTACACCATGGGGTGTAACCCAATAGATTAGGTGGAATTCGAATACTGAAAACTCATATCTGAAGGCGTTAACAGCCTAGGAGTGAACGGGAGAGACAATAAGCAGTTACTGATCCCCACTCACAAATACCAGAGGACGAGCATGTGGAAATCAGAATTAGAGCGATAAGTCGCAAACACCTATCTTGGAGAAAGTAAAGGAAATACACATTAAAAAAAACCATAGAACCTAATATTAGGGCCATTCTGACATTAAAGGTTAAGAATTGGCAGCTTAGCTACTCAAACATAAATTACCGAGACTAAGAGTACGATAATCACCGGGTATGAACGCTACGAGTGCACTAAACGAGACATGGGACGACCGCACTCCTAGGAGCTTGTGGGCCTGACAAACTATACTAAGTTAGTTGGGTAAGTAGTAATGTATCAGTATGGTACCCCATGCATGTAAACGAGTAGTGTAAGGACCCAGGAGATAATCAACTCTGTGTCTAAGTCAGCGAATGGAACCCTGACTAGGTAAACCATGTAACGACAAGAGAGATCTTAGCCAAATTAGCAAGGTTAGGAAAATCAAGGATAGCTTAATAATAAAGTGACATAAGGCCGCAACTCCACAGTGGAGGAGTCAGAACATAAGTTTTACGGATTTTGGTAAACGAGGAAACTAAGGCCAATTTAATGGTAATGGCAAGTTGAACTCATGACTGAGAAAAGGAATTGTGGTATTTAAGGAAGTTATATTAGAGAAACCTTTGTGATAATAGATGCTACCCAAAAAGGGGGCACAGAGAGAGTTATACCACGCGCTGAGGGCGCTGCGATGATGTCGCATTAAATAATAATAACCACATGATCAATCCATAAACGTTAGTATGTTAGTACCAATTAGGTTTGAACAGAAAATGAATACCAAGCTAAAACCACAGTCGTATTGTATGTTTACAACAGATGAAGGGCAAAGGCGAGCATTACAAGAGATACTCTAAGCTGGAGATTAGATACTCCATGCAAACCGCAATGGCGGATAACCGTCCAATCGACTGGTACATGGTGCGCAACAAGCGACCATTATAATAACTGTTAACCGAATTATGCAGGTGAGAATCAGAAGGTGGAAGATCAGATAAACAAATGGATTCCCCTAATGGAGAAGAGGGATGAACCATATATGCGGATACTAAAATACCAACACACGAGGGATACGAGTTCACACTAGCAAAAGCGGACCTACAAGGTACCCAAAGAACGAACTCATTCCAGAGGGAAATAACTTGGAGTCATGAGGCGCCAGTTAGATGCGCATATCAGACTCGTCTTGATATTTTAGAGACAACTGATGTAAGCACTAGATGCTAGAGCATAGCTCGACAACACTTATACCGAAGGTTAGTTCGGTAGGGTGGCATGAACTCATGGGAATATACCTTGAGCATGTATAGAATTCAGGAGGATTGAATAGAATGGCTAGTCGAAATAATAAGCGTGTGTGACTAACGATACCACACAGTCAAATAAATTACTCCATTCCCATAATTATGGAAGACCGTGTAGAAAACACCGTCACATGGAGTTGAAATCGACATAAAACTACTACCTAAGAGGGGTAAACTAACCATAAGGTAGTTGGGCATACTGCTTGCGGAGCGAGTGGGCCCATATTGCTTAGGTTTGACGTACCTAGCGGGTTAGGGGAAACAAATGACGTGTTTACATCTCCCGATCAAACCGTATATGAATATACATACACCTAACCAAGATAGACAGTATAACCTGAGGGGCTAAAGCCCGACCCCATAAAAAAAAGGGGTAATGAAATATGTAGCACATTGGTGCACGAATAATCCCACTGGAAGGGAACATCTTGAACTTATTCCTTCACGATGATATATTTGTAGATTACGTGGGCGTAATCATTTTTAAGGGGGGGTAGAGCGATTAAATTATACCGTACGTAGGAGTACGTAGCGCATGGTACACATGCTGCAAACTATTATTGTACGTAGAGTACAAGTATTATGACTGTGTTATATTACTTGAGGTAATATTGTGATGTATTATGTGTATGAATATATATATTTTAGTTCGCATCCCTGTGGCGAATAGGAAAAGGAGAACAGATAGAGTGTTCTTATCCTAATTCCGATTATTTATGCAAACGTTGCGAACACTAAACACATAAACGCCTAACTTGTTAGCTCCGGTTGAGAGTTCAAGTAGGTTTATCTGGTAGCTTCGGTGGGAGATGGCAAACAGAAGGAGTAGAAAGCTCCATACTATATGATTTGTGACTCGGTATGAAACCGATTATTGGAATGCGATGAGTGAGTCGGCATGAGACCGATGTATAACCTAGTGGAGGTAAAACCTCTAGGAATTGTATGAATAATTATAAGTCGAGTGAACTTGGTACTTGGTTAGAATACATGATCCTATATGACGGTGATTAGATTAATTATACTAGTTGACTTGTGTATCTATAGAACACAAGGTGGCAAATATCAAGAGGAAACAAGATTAGAAATGAATAAACAATTGATTGATTGAAATTGACGTGGGAAGTTGAACTTGATCCTGGTCCGATCAAGGGAAACCGAACACAAATTGAGGTGAGAGATAGTTCAACACTGACGCTGACCACGTCGGGGTTGAATGATTCTCGAAACTTCCTACAAGTGGACACAGATATGAATAGAAATTGGAATTTAGGGCGTCACTCGAAGAGCCGTGGACCGTGGAGCCCTTCGTCATTAGACCGGTGTGTCTGCGAGTGACATCACCCAGAGAGCCGTGGACCGCAGAGCCCTTTGTCATTAGACCGGTGTGTCTGTGGGTGACTAAGGAAATAAGGTGATACTGTCCGAGGAGCCGTGGACCGCAGTGTCCTTCGTTATTAAACCGGTGTGTCCGGGGTAGTAGACGTTGGCTGGGGTTGGGGATCGTCAAGTCCTGGTCTTTAAGACTGCTTCCCTGTGAACTGTCAACGTTAACTATATGTGCACGCATACATGTGGAATGATGTGTGGGTATCCTCGCGAGATACTAACATGTAGATAGGGATGCGTGGAGTATCCCTTGCAAACACCTTTGAGTACTTTATGAGTTTTGCACCTTGTCTAGTGCTGTGTATTATGAGTTTTGCACCTTGTCTAGTGCTGTGTACCATGAGTTTTGCACCTTGTCTAGTGCTGTGTACTATGAGTTTTGCACCTGTTGAATATATAAATAGTACCGCTGAGTACTTTTGTGGATGAATTGGATGTGCACCTTGTTTAGTGCTATGAAACGAATGAGCTTATACCATGAGTTTGACTACTATGCTGTATGTATAGACTAGGTCTGAACCTAGTGGGAGTTACTCCCTAGCAATGGACTGTTTGGTTACTTAGTGGAACTTGATTCCTTAGGTGAACTGTAGAGGGTTAAGGACTTCGGGACGAAGCCTTTTTAAGGGGGGTAGACTGAAATACCCCTAACCTTTAAAATATAATTAAATGATCTATTAATGATCTAAGATGATTAATAAACATCTAATATATTGGGGAACAATCTAAAAGATCGCAACAAGGCAAAACACGCCTTAAGATCGGTAAAGCCAAAAATGTGCTTTAAGACACCATAAAGTTGTATGACCTAAATAGGATCCAAAGTGGATAAGTATTATAATGAAGTAATGAACACAAAAAAACCGTTCTCAAGGAGAACTAAGCCCAGGAACACCCTGTGACACAAAAATGTGCACTAAAACACCTTAAAGCACGTTTTTGTGAGTTTGCCTTCTAAATTGATTTTTAATGGGCTTAAAGGTTATAATTACCTTTAAATATGATAAATATCACATTATATCATATTAGGAATTTAATTCCAGAAATTTACGAATTTTTACAAATTTAATATTAAAATATTAATAAAACCCTAAAGTGGGGCCCGCATGAGTCAATATTGACCAAGTATGGTCAATGGTCAATTAATTGACCCACTTGGACCATGGAGATCGGCAGGAAAGGAGGGAGGAGACAGCTCACAATCATTAGTAGACAAATTGCTACCTAATATTCAATTTGCAATAGTAAAACTTACTTTTTCAATTATTTCAAACCTTACCCATCTCTTTCTTCCTCCTTGTCCGATTCCAGCCTCCCACCGAGTCCCTCCTTCCTTGAAGCTCTCAAGCCTTGTTCTTGAGCATGGAAGGCAGATCTAACTCCTAAGCTCTTAAGGTAAGTGTTTTAAGGTCATTTTTAGCCCTTTTTCTTCATCTCTTCACTACCTACACCTAGATTTCGTTGGCTCATACAATTTCTGTTGTATAATTTTCTAGATATTCTAAGGGTTTAAGTTATGCTTTAGAACAGAGTAAACTCGGTGAGACAAGTAGAGGGACCAAGGTTGCTCAAAATTGCATTTAAGGTAAAAACTACCATTAGCCTCTCCACTCTACATCGGTTTTGTTCTTCAATTTTTATGAGTTATACACTCATTTAATCTTCATATTTACATTTCATTCAGTTGGTTAGCCATTGGAGCAAGGGTGACCAAGATCCAAAGGAAATACCCTCTTTAAGGCATTTTTTTCAAGGTAAAACCTAATAACAAGGTAGCTTGTTGTGATCTAACTATTTCCTATGTCAATATGGTGGAAACACCTGTGGTGTGTTTGGTTCAGGTCGAAACACTAGAACTTCCCTTGCATTTTAAGGTGATTTTTGCCTTAAATCTTACATTAATTATTCCTTATGGTTAAGCTCAAGCTTGGAGTGTAACCATATCTTGTTTTTTTGTATTAAACATGTCTAAATCATGTGGTGAATTTTCCTACAAGAGGCCGAGTGCATACAAGGAATAACCAAGGTATAAACACCTTAAACTTATGATTTTTATAATTTTTAAGCATATATATATATATGGCCGAGAGTGAAATTACATATATAGGTCATATTGACCTAAAAATGGAAAAAAATGGCTAAGATAAATTAAGCTAGTCATTTAAGAGATTTAATTAACATAATGGTCAAATTATGACATTATGTGGAAAAATAATTAAACCAAAGTGAGGCCGAGAATATATGCTATATTTTGAGACATTTATTGTGTAATTTATTTTGCAAATTCAAGGTTGTAATAAGGCCATGTCATTAGGCCATTTTAATTTAAGTTTATAAGCTTATTTAGTTTTATTTATGCTTATAATTAAAATTGGGGCCAATTCGTAATTACTAGGAAATTAGAAAGCGTGGGCTTAATTTAGAGCAATTTAGGGTTTTTAAATGAATTTAATAAAAATTATAACATTTTATAAAGTTTTGGGTCAAAATTGTAAAAATAGAAAAGTATAGGTTATTATTAGTGATTACCGAAAAATTGGTTCCCATTTGGTATTAGAAGTCAAAGTTGACTATATAGGAGACTTTGACCAAGTTTGGAAAATTTAAGAAATTAAAATACTACCTTATATTAAGATAAGTATTAATTTGTAAAAGATTTAAAAGAGATGGGGCTATAATGTAATTTCCGAAAACTTGGGGTACTAAATGGAGTTTAGTACAAACCTTAGGTTATTAGGAATTTTTAGAAATTTATTTGGTCAAATTTGGAGTTTATATGAGTTATATAAGTATAATATAAGACACTTTATAACATTGTTACAAATGGGTAACAAAGGGGTGAAAACCGAGATTTAAAGGAGTATAAGGTTAGGAATAATATTTATAACCTTTTGGTATAGTTTGGTAATTTTTGAAATGATGTATAAGGTTTTAGCAAGATATATGTATAATATATGGTTTAAGGGAATTAGAAAACTATGTATTATAAATTGGGATGGAATTGTGATTTATAGAATTTTAGTGGTGTATAATGGAAACCGAAAATATAAGGGGCTATTTGGTATTTTATAAACAAAATATAACTATAGGTTATAATTGTTTTAAATGACTTAAATGTCATAAGATAGGTTATATAACAATAATATAACATTATGTAAATGTGTGGTGGATTTTGTAAATACTTAAGAAAGATAGGTGCTGTTCGGAAATATTAATATTTTTGGATGAAATTTATAATATGGTTTTCAATGTTATAAGAGTTATAACATTTATAATATAAGAAGTATTCATTAAAAAGAATGGATATATAATTATAAGACTTACCATGTAATGAATAGTTCCATAATACATGTATATAAATAAATATATGTTATGGTGACATGGTTTAATAACTAAAATTATCATAATTAAAATGATAATAGATGAAGAGGAAGGAATTATAAACATTGGATATGGGATTCTAATGTTAAGAAGTTTACATGGGATAATAAGGATTTATATGATTCAAAAGTATTGTTTGCGTATGAATTATACCACATTGGAAAAAAAAAGAGACAAACCTTAGAAGAATAAATACTAAGGTGAGATGTATAGTGCATGACAAAGAATCATACATGCAATAAAGAAACAAACTATACGATATACGAATATACATCAAGTTACATGCGATAACAAAGTTCAACAATAAGTATATTAATATACAAGACAAGACTACGCATGTAATAAAACGTTACCGATCTCGAGTTAAGCTGAAAACCCGACAAACATTGACAGTTTATAACGGGGGATTAACCGGGAGGTATTAGTGACGGTACGGGGTACCGTAGAGTTGTACTGTTATACGGGATGCTAATCAGTAGCATTATGTGTTGTTTAGACTGCTAGAGACGACACACGGAGCATAGGACCTTGCTGATTCATACTCCACCGTAATACAATCCGGGTGAACGGTATGTTATTTGTGTGGCTTGATTGTCTCTGAGGATTTCCTCAATTCAGACATTGTGTGAAAATCTGTGATAAGATTGAATGTCTGCTTGTGAATTAATATGCTTGAGTTGCGTATTAATCCTGCTTTATTATTATTACTGTTGTGCGATAACAGTACCGTTCGTATATATGAACATATTATAAAACGAACTAGCGGCAATGATGCTATCTTATATGTGTAATATAAGGAACGTAAGTAAAACGTTGTAGCATTAGGATAATAAGATATATAAAATATCTGAGACTTATATACGGAGCATTGGCCTCTTTAACGCCGCTCTCGTATCTAGCACTGGATCCCGAGTCGACATACTCAGGATTGGACTACGACCTTGGTCTGCTGTGTTAGAAAAAAAGAATAGTAAAGCGATGCGATGGTATAGATAAGTTTATCAAGGATGTGGCTCTTGCTGTGAACTGTGATCCATTAACGATACTAGGACACCGTGTGGTAGCCGTAAGTATCTGGATAAATTTCCAACGAACTACAGATTGTTCGTAGGACGGAGACTCTACCGCTGGAGTGGCTATTGCCGTGGGTGACCCGCCATAAGAGATGGGTAACTTAGAGACACGTCGTTCTAACGAGACGTTGTCATTAGACATGACTGAACAATTACGAACGACTATATTAACTCGTACATTAGGCGAACATTATTTGGGCTTGCATGCCAAAGACGAGAGTTCATACTCGTTTATAATTCTCGTTACTTCGCCTTGTTGTTCATTGGTTGTGCTTTGTGGTTATGTGTGGTATGTTGGTGGATTTGTTTGAACGAGCCATTGTGCTCATATTGTGTGTTGTGAACTGGTTGTGTCGAGTCACCGTACTCATGTGTGGATTGTGGTTGAGTGTTTGGTCGAGTGAGTCGCTGAACTCAATTATGAATTATTAAGTGTTTGTTGGAATGGAGTCTCTGTACTCATATAAGCGCTGTAAACGCTTTCAGTGGTTTATTACGATGCGATGTGTGAAGCCGGGGGTTTGTTTGTTATTTGAGATTACTGCAATATATATTGTTGTTTTACAGTTTCAACATTGAACTATTTGTATGGAAACGAATTGCATGCTCGCGACCAAATAACTGAATGGTCCGAGGGTGCATGACAGTCAGGTAATAACATACTCAGCAGGGGCTGATTCCATACCACAAACTACCATTTTTGCAGGTATGCAACTTCCGGTGTCGGCAAAGAGAGTGACGCGCTGGGTAGTTTGATTACAGTTATTTAAACATGCACTGTTGCATTTTAATACGAACCTAGAAACATGTATAGGTTTTGGATACGTAGAAAGCTCACTGTGAATGTATTTTATATTGGTTTTGGGAGTTTAGATCTATCTCTTGTTGTCACTGCGAGGAAATGTTTCGTATTTAAGAGCTTATCAGGAAGCACGTTATTACTCGTATGGGCGAGCAAGAACGGTGACACCAGTAGTCAATTGTTGAGATTACCGCTGCGATTATATTGTTAAGTAAGATGATTAGGAGCCGAATAGAGTAGGGGTGTTACAAAAAACACCCAAAGAAAAGAAAGTCATACCACAGATGACACTGACACTGACCACATCTCTGACCCACTCAATCCTCATGAATTGGACTTTGATTCCACTGAGCATGACATACCCTACTCCACATCAAAAATTTCATCAAGCATCAACACATCCTCCTGAAAACATTCTATCTAATCCCAATTCAAGTGTCCAAACTCATCTTCAAGCCATGCAAAACCTATGTGCCTTTGGTGCCTTTCTTTCAAGTACTGAACCTAAAAATGTCAAAGAGGCTTTGCTTGATAGCGAATGGGTCACTGCTATGCAGGAGGAACTTAATTCCCTTCAACGACATGATGTCTGGGAATTAGTCCCTCGACCCACGCATTAACAGACTATTGGCACTCGCTGGGTTTTTCATAATAAGCTTGATGATGCAAGACAAGTTTACAGAAATAAAGCTTGTTTGGTAGTACATGGTTACAATCAAGAAGAAAGGATTGACTATGATGAAACCTTCACACCAGTAGCACATCTTGAAGCAATCCGCATGCTCATTGCGTTTGCTGCATTAAAAGGTTTTACATTATATCAAATGGACATCAAGACAGTCTTTCTTCATGGCTATATTGATAGAGAAGTCTATGTCGAGCAACCCCCAGGGTTCACTGACTCTGTCCATCCCAACTACGTTTACAAACTGTGTAAAGCCCTTTACGGACTCAAACAAGCTCCGCGTGCCTGGTATGAAAGACTCTCCTCATATCTTTTGCAAAATGGTTTCTCCAGAGGTAACGTAGACAAAACATTATTCATACTTCACTTATCACATGACTTACTCTTAGTACAAGTTTATGTAGATGATATTATTTATGGGTCTACAAGTAACACCCTCTGCGAACATTTTGCTAACCTTATGAAGAAAGAGTTTTCCATGAATGAGTTAGGCGAACTTTGGTTCTTTCTAGGACTTCAAATTCAACAGGAGAAAGACGGGATCAAGATCCACCAACAGAAGTACATCAAGGCACTCCTTGGAAAGTATAACCTTTCAAATGTCAAGAGCATGTCCACTCCTAGCTGCACAACTGCCAAACTACATCTTAATGGCAACGGAGTCAGTGTCAATGCAACAGAGTATTAAGGAATGATAGAGTCCCTCCTTTACCTGACTACCAGTCGTCCAAATATCCTCCATGCAGTCTGTCTTTGTGCCCACTTTGAAGCAGCACCAAAACAGTCCCATCTCAAGGCAGTCAAACATATCTTTCAATACCTTAAAGGTACAAGTACACTTTATCTATGGTACCCTCGTTCTCCTACTTTTACTTTATCTGGTTTTAGTGATTCTGATTGGGCTGGTTCCCTCCAAGATCGAAAGAGTACTTTAGGTAATGCACAATTCCTTGGTCTTTGCTTAGTTTCATGGTCTTCTAAAAAGTAAAACTCTGTTGCACTTTCCACAGCTGAGGTAGAGTATGTCTCTGCTGCAGCCTGTTGTTCTCAACTCCTTTGGATGAAACAACAACTGCAAGACTACCACATCACCCAAGATCAAATCCCAATATTTTGTGATAATAAAAGCGTAATAAAAATCTCCGAGAACCCAGTCCAACATTCAAGAACCAAAAACATTGAAATTCGCTTCCATTTCTTGAAGGGTTGTGTTGAGAAAAAGCTAATCCAACTTGACTTTGTACCCACAGAAGGTCAACTTGCAGATATTTTTACTAAACCACTTCCTACAGCAAGGTTTGAAGCACTTGATCCGCAATTGGAATGACTTCATCCACCTAGGCGGTTGTATCTCCTTTCTCCTATCGTAATCGTCGGAAGGTAACCCTTTAGTTGCATAGAGTCAGTCCATATCTGTGAATAATTCTGTAAATGGTGTTTGCTTGCATCTCTCTATGATTGTATCTCTACACACACGTCAGCAATCCAAAACAAACCCCGAAATCTGATAAGTGCAGAATTTATCTATATTTCTATGCTTAATGTGATTAATATTTTATTGGTTTATATGATAAATTCCTTACTTGTATGTTATTTTATGTTAAATGTTCAGATTATTCCTCACATGTGGTTTTATGCTAAAACAGGTCACAAACGCTGAAGAAAGGTCTAGAGACATATGCCACAAGCTTAACGATTAAACCGGGGCCAAACGGGAGTTAAAACAACTCTTTTGTTGTATTTTAGAACTGGTCCGGACCAATCTAAACCAGAAGCTACTGGACATATTTTGATGTGGTCCCGATGCAACTTTCCAATATATGTAATGTGATGGAAGGGTTGTACAACCAAGGCAGCCCATATTCATATGACTCATGGCTTGGGCAGCCAATTCTTACTCGTACAACAGCTTTGGACCGGGATGCACATGTAGACTTTGGAGATCTTTAGGCTGCACATGGGTTCAACGATTGAGATAAAAATATGATTATTCATCCATCATGAGCATAGCACATGACGGTGGCCATGCACTCACGGGTGTATAATTTTGGGCCGCAGAGCATAATGACCAGCCGTGTAGGATCGGGTGGCTAACTCAAACCAACTCAAGGTGTGAGTCTGTAAGTTGGTTTGACTCAATCAACCTTTGTACGTAAGAACACTTAAAGTGTAGAAACACTCAATCGAACTGACTGAACTGAGTGCTCGGAAGACTTAAAGGATTTAAATGAATTAATACTGTGAAAGATAGAAAGATTCTGTGGAGCTCAACAAGATACACAAATAAGCTATTTTATTCTCTGGTCAAAATAAAATAACTTACAAATGTCCACTAGGTAGAAGAGATCTACTTCGTGGTTTTTCACTCACTCACCCAATACACTTTCTGATCAGCTCAATGGTAAGTGTAGCAAAACTAGGATCTTCCTATGCAGAGTCTATCTAGATGCACTAACTGATTTGGTACGAATTCTCTCTCTGGCTTACAATGATAATTCTCTCTCTCTAACCTCTAGAATGTTTCTCAATGAAAGCGTGAAAAGAAACTAGCTATTACAAGGCTTATTTATAATATCTTTAGGAGCAACGACTCGAAGGAGTTAGTTCTGAAATTGTGGGAATTAACTTAGTGGGCAACGTCCTCAGGTGGTCTTAGTCTGACTTGGGCCGCGAACTTCGGATGCGACTGGAGTGGTTGCATGACCGTTGGGGAGTTGAAGTGTTCACGAATCTGTTCCTTAGTTTTCGCAATTGCATGGAAGAGTCTGTGGTGTTTCTTTAGTTGCGGGGACTCCCTTGTAGTTTGGTGCATAACTCGTTCTTTGTGTTTTGTCGATGACGAGTGACTTCATCAGGTTGTTTGACTATCTCTGCAACACTTGTATGTCTCAACAGTTTCCCCCTTGTTGTTGATTATAGCAAACCTCCGTGAATCCCGATTGAGTCAATCCTGAAAAAGATCAAAAACACAAAGAACTAGGGGAACCGACCCTGTCGAAGTTCGCCCTTAATAGCAGCATTGGAATCCAGAGACTCCATTGTGGTTCCCCCTTAATCACTGAGGGACTCCAGGCAAATAACATAGCAGATAGTAAGTAGGCATTTTAACGGACATAATAGAGCATAAGATTGGAAGCAGTTAAATCACTAGACCACACAGTCTAGCAGTAGGAATTCGAAAGCAGTCCAAAAACAACAAAAGAATTGCCCGTACACCAGACGGGATTCACCGCTTCCCCCTTTTGCTTTCATCACAGGGAAGCCCATCAGTCACACAGAGTTAGTCAAAATATTCACAAACAAACCAACAAACAGTGTTTAGAACTTAAAACAACCTAAGTTCTAACACCACACACACTCACACCATAGCTAAGGTTCGGGGATGGGGTTAATGGTAGCTTGAATGTCAAGGAGGTTGTCATGCATGGTCGTCACAGCCGTCTCAATCCCAGTGAGTTTGTCCATCATCCGCGAGTTGCTCTGAGTCAGCTCTGCTGCCTGTGCGAGGAGTCGCTCGACCTTCTCCAAGATTTGCAGAAGAGTGTCGTGAGGACTAGCCGTCGTTGGAGTTGACGGTGGAGGCAGCAACTTGGATTTGTCGATGGAGGTGAGCCGGTTCAGATAGCGGAGATTGATGGTGTCTGCCTCTTCGATGGACTCCGACGTAGATGTCGACAGGGGTACCTGAAAGAATTTTAATATGCGGGGCAGCCATAACACATAACCGAGGGAGTGCTTTGGGGTGTTGATAGACTGGGCCAAATGATGGAGGATTAAGTGGGCCAAATTGAGTGGGTGATGGTTTATGATGCAGTACATGATAGTCAGGTCCAAACAGTTGACCATTTGATTTCCCTCCTTTCTTGGAACAATATTTTTGATGACAAGGATGTGGAGAAGTTGGTGGAGTATCGAAAGGTCGCCTCGGGGGATTGGGGAACCCACTTTTTTCTTGGAAGAGAAAAAGCGGTAGAGTTTGTTTTGTGGGACCTCGGGGATTTCAGGGAGGACTCCTTTTTCATAGAATTTCAGACCAGTATGAGGGACTCAAAGAATTTTAGACAGCTTCTCAAGATCAAAGAAGACGGGGTGGAGTTTACGAAGGACTGTGCGGCACCGTTTCTAATGACAAGGTTTTGGTAGAAGTCGAGAGACTCTTGCGGATACCACTCACAGACCTCACAGAATAGATGCTTCCACCCCTGAACTTCTAACATTGTGACCAACTCCCCCAGATTAGTAGATTTAGCCCAAGAGAAGTCAAGAAACTTACCCTTGACAATGTTTCTCTCCGCAGCAGGATCATAGAGCATATAGCGTTGTGTGAAGGGGTCTATCTTTGCACTGCGGCGCTGCGGCTTGGGCGGCTTCTGTGTTCTGGTGGAGGTGGCGTCGGTAGATGTGTCGTGGCTGTTGATTGGCAGTTCTTGGACTGGGGAAGACTCACCAGAATCGGAGGAGGCTGGTTAGACCTTGACCGATGATCTTAAGACGCGTTTGGCTGTGGGACGGGTTGTGGTTGTCGCCTTTTGTTTTCAGAGATGGTGGTGGAGTTGGGGTCGCCGATTTTTCATGAGATTGTTGGGGAGTGGGTGTTGGTGATTTTTGGGTTGAGCTTTTGGTGGTTCATGGGCTTGTTCTTCGGATGTAGGGTTTAGTTGATGAGGTGGTGGGGATGGTGGTTTGGTCTGGAGTGGGGTGATTTCTTCGACATCCGTTTCAAGAATGTCAGTCTTGGCGACGGATGGGGGTGTTGGTTGTTGGGAGGTGTCGTGGGTAGAATGAGGTGGTGTAGCGGAGTGTGTCGGGGACGAGGTGGCGGTGGTTTTCGTTGGCGAGTGAGTAGTGGTGGTGAGTGGGGATGGATTGGGGTTTGCCATAGACTGGAGATATGCTTGAAGGCGGAGAGGGTCTTGGAAAATTTCAGCTGGGATGTTGATGCCATTAAAGTTAATGGCCGCCATTGTGAAATTGTTTTATCTCGGGTTGAAATTGGATTATGAGTGAGAGAGACTGAGTAAAGTGATTGGTGATATAAAGACAAAAAGACTAGCGGAAGTTGTAGAGTTTTCGTGTGTCAGGCGAGAAAAATCAGGGGCGCGAGATTAAGGGTGGAGATTAGGCGGAGCGGGTGTGGATAGGTGTGTGTGTGTGTGTGTAGCGATAGGTACATAGAGTTATTCAAGCAGAAACACAGTTCACAGATTCATTCATAAACAAAGACAGACTCAGTGAGACAGAAGGGTATACCTGCTCACGATTGTGGTAGGGGCAAGGGGATGTGACCGTCTAGGTAGACGGAGTCAATCCAATTACTGATCGAAGTGCTTCAAATCGTGCTGTGGACAGAGGTTTAGTGAAGATATCTGTAAGTTGATCTTCTGTGGGCACAAAGTCAAGTTGAATAAGCTTTTTCTCGACGCAGTCTTTCAAGAAATGAAAACGGATTTCAATGTGTTTGGTTCTTGAGTGTTGGACTGGGTTTTCGGATATTTTGATTGTGCTTTTGTTGTCACAAAAGATTGAGATCTGTTCTTGGGTAACATGAAAATCTTGAAGTTGTTGTTTCATCCAAAGAAGTTGGGACCAACAGGCTGCAGCAAAGACATACTCTGCCTCCGCTGTAGAGAGTGCGACAGAGTTTTGTTTTTTGGAGGACCATGAAACGAGACAAAGACCCAACAACTGTGCATTACCCGAAGTACTCTTTTGATCTTGGAGGGAACCCGCCCAATCGAAGTCACTGTAGCCAGATAAAGTAAAAGTAGGAGATTGAGGATACCATAGATAGAGTGTACTTGTACCTTTGAGGTATCGAAAGATACGTTTGACTGCTTTGAGGTGAGACTGCTTTGGCGCTGCCTGAAAGCGGGCACAAAGACAGGCTGCGTGGAGAATATCAGGGTGACTGGCAGTCAGATATAAGAGGGACCCTATCATTCCTCTATACTCTATGGCATTGACACCGACTCCGTCGTCATCAAGATGAAGTTTGGCAGATGTGCAGCTGGGTGTTGACATGCTCTTAACATTTGTAAGATTGTAAGGAGTTCCTTGATGTACTTTTGTTGGTGGATCTTAATCCCTTCCTTTTCCTATTGTACTTGGAGTCCTAAGAAGAACTTTAGCTCACCTAACTCATTCATGGAAAACTCTTGCTTCATAAGGTTAGCAAAATGGTCACAGAGGGTGTTACTCGTAGAACTATAAATAATATCATCAACATAAATCTGTACTAGAAGTAAGTCATGTGATGAATGAAGAATGAATAGTGTTTTATCTACGTTACCTCTAGAGAAGCCATTTTGCAAGAGATATGTAGAGAGTCTTTCATACCAGGCTCGCGGATCCTGTTTCAGTCCGTAAAGAGCCTTACACAGCTTGTAGACGTAGTCGGGATGGACGGAGTCTGTGAACCCAGGGGGTTGCTCGACATAGACTTCTCTATCAATATAGCCATGGAGAAAGGCCGTGTTGACGTCCATTTGATATAATGTGAAACCTTTGAATGCAGAAACGCAATTAACATGCGAATTGCTTCAAGACGAGCTACAGGTGTGAAGGTTTCATCATAATCAATCCCTTCTTCTTGATTGCAGCCCTGAACAACCAAACGAGCTTTATTCCTGAAAACTTGTCCTGCATCATCAAGTTTATTACGAAAGACCCAACGAGTACCAATGGTTTGTTGATGTGTGGGTCGAGGGACTAACTCCTAGACAGCATGTCTTTGGAGGGAATTTAGTTCCTCCTGTATAGCAGTGACCCAATCACTATCAAGAAGTGCCTCTTTGACATTTCACGGTTCAGTGCTTGAAAGAAGGCACCAAAGGCACTAGGTTTTGCATAGCTTGAAAGCGTGTTTGAACACCTGAATTTGGGTTGGATATTATGTTTGTAGGAGGGTGAGCTGATTTTTGTTGGAACTGTCGATGTGAAGCAGGAGGGGGTGTGTCTTTGTCGGAGGAGTCAAAGTTCAAGTTTTGAGGTAGGGGTGTTTCGGAGTTATTGTCGGAGTCATGGAGCCGGATTGTATTGCTTTTCTTACCTGGGGAATCATCAGGTGTGATGGACTGGGTGTCTTGGAGTCTGCTTATAGGGACAGTGATGAAGTGTGGATCAGTGAGGAAATCGTCTGGAGCAAAGTCAAGTTGATCAGAAGATGAGCCAAAGTTGTGAGACTCATCGAACCTAACATGGGGACTCTCTTCTAAACATTGAGTTCTTAGATTAATAACACGATAAGCTTTGCTTTTAGAAGAGTAGCCAAGAAATATGCCTTCATCACTCTTGGGAGAGAACTTACCCAGGTTGTCCTTACCATTATTATGTATATAGCACTTACACCCGAAACGTCGGAGATGAACGAGATTTGGTTTGCGTTGACGGAGAAGTTCGTAGGGTGTCTTGTGAAGAAATGGGTGGATCAAGGCGCGATTTAACACATAACATGCTGTATTAATAGCCTCTGCCCAGTATGATGGGGTTAGTTGACTATCAATAAGCATGGTACGTGCCATTTCAACCAAGGTCATATTCTTTCGTTCAACAACTCCGTTCTGTTCTAGAGTGCGTGCGGATGAGACTTGGTGATCGACTCTGTTATCCATACAAAACTCATCAAACGACTTATTGCAAAATTCAGTGCCCTGGTCTGTTCTCAGGGTTTTTAATGTAAATGAGAATTTATTGACAAGCACTTTATGGAGTTTGGCAAACTCCGTAAAGGTTTCATCCTTAGCAGACAAAAAGATGACCCAAGTCCACCTAGAATAGTCATCGACTATGACCAAGATATATCTTTTACCACTTCTACTTTGAGTACGCATGGGGCCAACAAGATCCATGTGGAGCAATTCCAACGGAGAGCTAGTAGAAAGAGTTAACTTACTTTTGAAGGATGACCGGGTGTGTTTACCTTTTATGCACGCTTCACAGACGGAGTCTGTGTCAAAGTTTGTATCGGGTAAACCAATCACCAAATCCTTACTTTTGAGTTTGTTCAACAGCCTATGATTTGCGTGACCAAGTCTGGAGTGCCACAACATTGAATTTTTGGAATGCACATTTAGACAGCCTTGATCATCTGGATTAATGGAGTTTAAGCACATTTTGTAGAGATTTCCTTCTCTGCGTCCCACAGCTTTTAAGGAACCTATACGCTCATCAAAAACCTTACAATCTGAAGAGGAGAAAAGTACCAAATTGAATTTATCACAAATTTAAGAAATACTTAACAAACTATGTTGAAGTCCAGTGACCAGATGGACTCCATCAATTTTAAATCTAGAGGGGTTACCTACAGAGCCAACTCCCACGATTTCACCCTGGTTGTTGTTTCTAAAGGTAACCTTACCTCCTTGGTAGGATGAAAGCGAATTGAATTGATTTGGATCTTCAGTCATGTGACGAGAGCATCCACTATCCAAGTACCAGCTGTCTTCATTCGCCTTCACCTACAAAACAAAAGATCATTTGTTAGACTTGGGAACCCAGATGTACTTGGGTTCCCTTTTCGAGCCAGATTTTTTTAACTCTTCTCTAGCTTCAAGAGTCAATCTTACTCGTTTGAGATTGAACGAAAGATCTTTATTCAATTTATCGCAAGCACTGTCCCTATGTCCAAGGCTCCCGCAGTAGCCACAAATCTTAGTGGGAGGAAGATTAACGTATTTCTGTTGTCCTTTCCACCAAGAGTCAAAATTTGCTTTTTGTTGATGTCGTTTGGCTTTGTTGTTGGATTTGGACATATTTTTTGGAATATCAAACTTACCTTTTTGCCACTTGGGCTTGGATTGAGTGGATCCAACTCCGGATCGTAGATTGACAATCTCTTGAGAGAGTTGTTCTACCTTTGAACGAAGATCATCACGATCTTGACTAACTTCCTTGATTTTGGAGTTAGCCCACTCAGGTAGTTCGGAGGAAGTGACTTGTTTGATGAATTTGACTGGCTTCAGAGAGAGAGCATGCTCTTTTTCTTTCAGTTTTTGAGTGAGGTTTTTGACAGTAGAGTTTAAAGACATGATTTTGGATTCGGAGGCATTTAGTTCATTTTGAAGAGAGCAGTATTTATCGGTGAAGATAGTGAGATCATGTTTGAGGGAGTCAATCAGAGTGAGAGACTCTTTGTGCTCGCTTTGGCTGGATTGACTAAGACTTTTGGTGTCGTTGAGTTCCTTTTGAAGGGAATCAACATGACGCCGTGAGTCTTGTAAGTCCAGTCTAAGTGAGCAAGAGATAGTCTTGTGTTCCTCAACTTCGTCTCTTAAAACATACATGAGACTCTTTGAGATTTCGAGTTCCTCAGTTAACTCGGAAATTTTGCTGGTGAGACTTGCTTTGAGGGAGTTAGTCTCAGAGACAATTTTAGCAATTAAAGTCATAAAACCCATACGAGATATACGATAAAGATCTGTTTCAAGATGGGAACGAGTTAAATCATTGTCGGGGATCATGGACTCAGTCGTATCATGTGCCATGAGACATACCAGGCCGCTGGACTCTGTGTCTTAATCATCGGAGTCTGAATCACCCCAACTGACATCTGCCATCAGTGACCTCCCTTGGGATTTTCCAAACTGGTTTTTTAGTAAGGGCAATCCTTCTTGAAGTGACCGGGTTTATTGTAGTTGAAACATGTGACAGAGTTGAAGACTTGTTTGGAGGTATTTGAGAATGACCGACTCTGTCGATTTGGTTGGCTACGCATGAATTTTCGGAAGTTCTTTACTATGAAGACAAAGTCTTCCTGTAATACCCTACTCTATTTGTCCTAATCATCTTACTTAAAATATAATCGCAGCGGTAATCTCAACAATTGACTACTGGTGTCACCGTTCTTGCTCGCCCATACGAGTAATAACGTGCTTCCTGATAAGCTCTTAAATACGAAACATTTTCTCGCAGTGACAACAAGAGATAGATCTAAACTCCCAAAACCAATATAAAATACATTCACAGTGAGCTTTCTACGTATCCAAAACCTATACATGTTTCTAGGTTTTAAAATGCAACAGTGCATGTTTAAATAACTGTAATCAAACTACCCAGCGCGTCACTCTCTTTGCCGACACCGGAAGTTGCATACCTGCAAAAATGGTAGTTTGTGGTATGGAATCAGCCCTGCTGAGTATGTTATTACCTGACTGTCATGCACCTCGGACCATTCAGTTATTTGGTCGAGAGCATGCAATTCGTTTCCATACAAATAGTTCAATGTTGAAACTGTAAAACAACAATATATATTGCAGTAATCTCAAATAACAAACAAGCCCCCGGCTTCACACATCGCATCGTAATAAACCACTGAAAGCGTTTACAGCGCTTATATGAGTACAGAGACTCCATTCCAACAAACACTTAATAATTCATAATTGAGTTCACGACTCACTCGACCAAACACCCAACCACAATCCACACATGAGTACGGTACTCGACACAACCAGTTCACACACACAATATGAGCACAATGGCTCGTTCAAACAAATCCACCAACATACCACACATAACCACAAAGCACAACCAATGAACAACAAGGCGAAGTAACGAGAATTATAAACGAGTATGAACTCTCGTCTTTGGCATGCAAGCCCAAATAATGTTCGCCTAATGTACGAGTTAATATAGTCGTTCGTAATTGTTCAGTCATGTCTAATGACAACGTCTCGTTAGAACGACGTGTCTCTAAGTTACCCATCTCTTATGGCGGGTCACCCACGGCAATAGCCACTCCAGCGGTAGAGTCTCCGTCCTACGAACAATCTGTAGTTCGTTGGAAATTTATCCAGATACTTACGGCTACCACACGGTGTCCTAGTATCGTTAATGGATCACAGTTCACAGCAAGAGCCACATCCTTGATAAACTTATCTATACCATCGCATCGCTTTACTATTCTTTTTTTCCTAACACAGCAGACCAAGGTCGTAGTCCAATCCTGAGTATGTCGACTCGGGATCCAGTGCTAGATACGAGAGCGGCGTTAAAGAGGCCAATGCTCCGTATAAGTCTCAGATATTTTATATATCTTATTATCCTAATGCTACAACGTTTTACTTACGTTCCTTATATTACACATATAAGATAGCATCATTGCCGCTAGTTCGTTTTATAATATGTTCATATATACGAACGGTACTGTTATCGCACAACAGTAATAATAATAAAGCAGCATTAATACGCAACTCAAGCATATTAATTCACAAGCAGACATTCAATCTTATCACAGATTTTCACACAATGTCTGAACTGAGGAAATCCTCAGAGACAATCAAGCCACATAAATAACATACCGTTCACACTGCTGAGTATTACGGTGGAGTATGAATCAGCTAAAGTCTCTGGAGATCCTCGAGACGCCTCTAATAATCTATAACATGCATCACACTATGCATCAGCATCTCATATTAACAATACACTACGGCACCCGTACCGTTATTAATCTACCCCGGTTTATTCCCCGCTGTTAACTAATAACGTTTGTCGGGTTTTCGGTTTAACTCGGGATTAGGAAAAACGCTATATCACATGCGTGGTTACGTCGAGTATATTAATACTCTTAACTTTAAACGTTTATTATCGCATGTAGTGTAATACACCTTGTGTATGATATAGTTTGTTTCTATATTGCATGTATAATCCTTTATCGTGTACTGTACATCTCGCCTTAGTATTTATTTTTTTTCTAAGGTTTGTTTTTCCAAGTTTAATGTAGTATAATTCGTGTATAAAAATACCTTGAACTACATAACCCCATATTATTTCATGTACACTCTTAACATTAGAATTCCATAACTAGTGTTTATAATTCTTTTCCCTTTATCTCATATCATTTTAATTGTGGTAATATATAGTTTTTGTACTATATTATATTTTCCACACTATAACATATACTTATTTATATATATATGCATTATAGGACTATTTATTATATGGCAAGTCATTATAATATATATTCATTCTTTTTAATGAATACCTCTTATATTATAAATGTTATAACTCTTATAACATTAAAACCATATTATAAATTTCATTCAAAAATAGTAGTATTTCCGAACAGCACCTATATTTCTCAAATATTTATAAAATCCACCACATAATTTATATAATGTTATATCATAGTTACATAACATATATTATGACATTTAAGTCATTAAAACAATTATAACCTATAGTTATATATTGTTAATAAAATACCAAACAGCCCTTAAAATTCTCGGTTTATTATTCTCCACTAACTTCCATAATTTGTAAATCAACCCCAAATTATATTTAATTGTTACACTTATAACGTATACCTTTATTATAATCCTTAATATAATTATAACCCATGGTTATATTTTCTTAAAACAACCGAACAGACCCCATGGTCTATTTAAATTTAATTTCCACACAATCTTAACTCATAATCACCAAATAACCCCATTTAACAACATATAGTTTCTAATGTCATCAAAACTATATTATACATATATCTTCATAAAACCTCATATATAATTCCAAAAATCACCAAACTATACCAAAAGGTTATAAATATCATTACTAACCTTATATTTCTCTAAATCTCGGTTTTACCACATATGTTACCCATTTGTAACAATGTTATGAAATATCTTATATTATACTTAGATAATTCATATAAACTCCAAATTTAACCAAATCAATTTCTAAAAATTCCTAATAACCTAAGGTTTGTACTAAACTCCATTTAGTACCCAAGTTTTCGGAAATAACAATACCACCCAAGTCTTATAAATCTTTTACAATTTAATACTTATCTCTTCATAAGGTGGTATTTAAATTTCTAAAATTTTCCAAACTTGGTCAAAGTCTCCTATATAGTCAACTTTGACCTCTAATACCAAATGGGACCCAAACTTTCGGTAATTACCTATCTTACCCCATACCTTTCTATTTACAATTTTGACACAAAACTTTATAAAATGTTATAATTTTTATTAAATTCATTTAAAAAGCCTAAACTCTTCTAAATTAAGCCCACGGCTTTCTAATTTTCCAGTAATTACGATTTGGCCCCAAACTTAATTATAAGCATAAATTTAACTAAATAAGCTTATAAACTTAAATTAAAATGGCCTAATGACATGGCCTTATTACAACCTTGAACTTGCAAAATAAATTACACATTAAATGTCTCAAAATATAGTATATCTCACGGCCTCACTTTAGATTATATATTTTTCCACATAATGTCATAATTTGACCATTATGTTAATTAAATCACTTAAATGACTAGCTTAATTTATCTTAGTCATTTTTTTCCATTCTTAGGTTATAAATAACCCATATATTATGTTTCACTCTCGGCACATAAATATATATGCTAAGAATAACTAAAATCATAAGTTAAGGTGTTTATACCTTGATTATTCCTTGTATGAGCTCGGTCTCTTGTAGGAAAATTCACCACATGATTTAGACATGTTTAATACACAAAACAAGATATGGTTATACTCCAAGCTTGAGCTTAACCATAAGGAATAATTAATGTAAGATTTAAGGCAAAAATCACCTTAAAAATGCAAGGGAAGTTCCAAGTGAATTCGGCCTGATTTAAACACACCACAAGGTGTTAGATCCACTATATACATAAGGAATAGCTAGACAACAACAAGCTGCCTTGGTATTTGATTTTACCTTGGAAAAATGCCTTAAAAGAGGGTATTTCCTTTGGATCTTGGCCACCCTTGCTCCAAATGGCTAACCAACTGATTGAACATGTAAATATGAAGATTATGAGTGTATAAACTCACAAAAATCAGAGGAAAAATCGCTTGAAGACTAGAGAGGCTTAAGGTATGTTTTTACCTTAAAATGCAAATTTGAGCAACCTTTGCCCCTAGACTTGCTTCAGCCGAGTTTGGATGTTGTTCTAACCTTATAACACTGAATGAGCCATGGGAATTGATGAGCCACGAAATCTAAGTGTAGGTAGTGAAGAAATGAAGAAAAAGGGCTAAAAATGACATTAAAAGCTTACCTTAAGAGCTTAAGAGTTTGAACTGCCTTCCTAACTCAAGGGCCAGCGTGAGAGAGCTTGGAAGGGGTGCTGGATCGGCTGGAATGGGGCAGAAGGCAAGGGAATGATTGGAATGGCTTAATTGATTTGAAAAAGTAAGAAAAGTTACTTTTTACTATTCAAAATTGGTATTAGGTATCAATTTGTCTTAAAATGATTGTAAGCTGTCTTCCTCCCTCCTTGCCTGCCGACTTCCATGGTCCAAATGGGTCAATTGATTGACCATTGACCAAACTTGGTCAATTTGACTCAAACGGGCCCCCTTATAGGGTCTTATTAATATTTTAATATTAAATTTGTAAAAATTCGTAAATTTCTGGAATTAAATTCCTAATATGATATAATATGATAAAATATCATATTTAAGGGTAATTATAATCTTTAAGCCCATTAAAAATCAATTTAAAAGGCAATCTCACAAAAACGTGCTTTAAGGTGTTTAGCGCACATTTTTGTGTCACAGTGTGTTCCTGAGCTTAGTTCTCCTTGAGAATGGTTTTATTGTGTTCCTTGCTTCATTATAATACTTAGGAATCCACTTTGGATCCTATTTGGGGTCATACAACCTTTATGGTGTCTTAAAGCACATTTTTGGCTTTACCGATCTTAAGGCGTGTTTTGCCTTGTTGAGATCTTTTAGATTGTTCCCCAATAGTAATTAGATGTTTATTAATCATCTTAGATCATTAATAGATCATTTAATTAAGTTTTAAAGGTTAGGGGTATTTCACTTCCATAGTCTCAGCCTCACTTTCTTCAACAATAATATCCACCAACTCGGTCTTAGCTTGTCTGATTTGAGTATCAGCGACATAGGCTCCTTCTTGAGTGTACTGAGTCGAGTTAACCTGCAAGGCATGGTCACTCAAAGTAGTAATTTTACTGGAAGAAGAAGAAGATGTATTACCACACTTCTTTCGAACATTCTTCTTGTACTTATCTACAGATTGTAGATAAGAACCTAAGTCTTGGCAACTCCATTTTGATAAGTCCTTGCATGCTTTGGTGGAGATTACCGTCTCTGCCTACTCTTCTCTGAGACTGTCAAGCAGCTTGTGCAAGACACTCTCTCTATCTGGTAAGATGTTAACTTCCTGCATAGTAGTTGTTAGTAAATAAAAACGATCAAGCACTTCTTCCAGAGACTCACCTGGTTTTTGCAGAAAATTCTCATAGTCCATTCGAAGTTCTTGAGCTTCGCATTTCTTGAGTTCAGTGACTCCTTCGTGAGTAGCTTGAAGGAGAGTCCATATCTCGTTTGCAGACTTGTAGTGATTGACTCTTCTTTGTTCTGGAATAGACAGGCAAGTGTAGATTGTGCGAGATGCTTGTCGGTTAAGCTCATACCTTTTGCACTCTGCAGTAGTCCATGTGGATCGATCTAGATTGACTGCGAGATCTCCTCCAGTGACTATCTCCCAAAGTTCAGAGTTGAATGACTCAATGTGTTGTTCGATCTCATTTTTCCAATGATCGTAGTTTGTGGAGGTGAGTCTGGGGTGCTCGAAGTGCATTTTGTTGTTTTGATTGGCGAAGAGGTCTGTCATTGCTCGTTGAATGACTGTCAGCCTAAGCAAGGCTCTGATACCACGTTTAGGATCGAGTGGCTAACTCAGACCAACTCAAGGTGTGAGTCTGTGAGTTGGTTTGACTCAATCAACCTTTGTACGTAAGAACACTTAAAGCGTAGAAACACTCAATCGAACTGACTGAACTGAGTGCGCGGAAGACTTAAAGGATTTAAACGAATTAATACTGTGAAAGATAGAAAGACTTTGTGGAGCTCAGCAAGATACACAAATAAGCTATTTTATTCTCTGGTCAAAATAAAATAACTTACAAATGTCCACTAGGTAGAAGAGATCTACTTCGTGGTTTTTCACTCACAAGCCGCATGACACATTTACATGGGCTGTTTAGTAAAGTCATTCAGAAATTCAAACGCACATGCACACCAGGATTGATATTTTATTCACGTGGAGTTGGGTTATTGCATACATATGGAGCTGATTATTAACATGGGCTGCGTGTATACACTGGATCTGCTGCGCATGCATGTGGATGGACAGCCATGCACGTGAACAGGAGAAGATTAAAAATAAATCAAATATATACGAAGGGATATTACGAAACAAGGGGGAACGAACATACGATTGAAAAATATACAAACCCTAGTTGTAGCCGCGCAGAAAAAAAGTCAGGCAGAGGGAGACATCAGACAGTTTTGACACACTGGAGTAGAAGACAGAGACAGAATTCGTTATCGTCCCATAATTAGATTATGTTTTCTAATCTCTTTATTATTGTTATTATTTCTTTGTCTTCTATGTCTGAGTAGTCGTTAGAATACTGGTTTGCTATGGACATCTAGTTTATTATTTTGCTTTCTGAGTTGTTAAACTCAAGTTCTATATAGATTGTAGTTATATTCGTAGTTTATTATTGAATTCTCTTGTGATTAATTATTACTTGAGTTTATTTGGTATGAATTGCTTACAAGTGAGAACTGCGGCATTCATTAGACCTTAGGAATATTACTAGTGAAACTACAGATGACAATTACTAGAGATTAGCTGACTAGAAACCAGATGAATCGTTAATGCTACTAGTTAATTTGTAAATTCGTAACGAGAGTTAGGATTTGAGAATTGCTAGTAAGGATCTATCTTGCGGGGGACCGGTTTTAGATTAATTTAGATATGAGGTTGCAATCTAGAATTTAGAAAACACTCAGGAAGGGAATCGATAAATTAGGGAGAAGTAGTAAACCAGGATTCACATTTTAGATTTGTTTAGAAGATCATCTTTTTATTGTTTTTATTTTAGTTTATTTATTTTCTACATTCAAACCCTCAATATATTATTGTTAGTTTTCCTTCAGTTTATTAGTTAGTTAGATTAAAGACTCAAACTAGACACAGCCTCCTTTGGTTCGATAACCTAGGGAATACTACCTAGGAAAACTTGCTACGACAGACCAGTACACTTGCTGCAATATGTTTTAGCCTGTACAAAATCCTAGCCCTTGATTATTTGCATGCCTCATAATACCATTGGCACACGGAAACCTCTGCATCTTCTGTGAACCCCCGCAGCCTATAACCACACTACCCATTTCCCATCTTCGCCCACTTTTTCCCGCTCACCTACACCAAACCCTTCACAATGGCTGACATGACTTCAATGAAATCAAAATCCCGGCCGAAAGCTTCAACGATCCAATACGTCTCCACGCATTTCTTCAATCCATGGCCACCGCTCAACCTTCTGTCACCACCACCAAAACACCTTCTCCTCCAAAAGCTGTGACATCCACTCAACCCACAACTATTTCTTCCCCTCACGCCACACCACCATTAGCAGCCCCAACATAAATTCTAGAAACCGAAGTTGAAGAAATAACCCCTATCCAAACCATTCCCCCTCTAGCAAAGTCGCGATCTCCTTCGCCACCACAACCCCCGTTAAACCCTACCTCCCCGAGCAAGAACCAGCTCCACCATCAAAACCCTCTTCACCAGCTAACCACTCCCCCAAAAAATCCATAACCCACACAGCATCTCCTAAACCAAAACCACGGAAACGAAAAACTACAGCTTTACACCCAACCACCAAGCGCGTACTTCGATCTCGTTGATAAGTGCGGAATTTATCTATGTTTTTATGCTTAATGCGATTAATATTTTATTGGTTTATATGATAAATTCCTTACTTATATGTTATTTTATGTTATATGCAACAGGTTAAAAATGTTGAAGAAAATGTCTAGAAATATATGTCATAAGCTTCACGATCAAACTGAGACCAAACGGGAGCAAAAACGACCTTTCTGCTTAGTTTACAGCATGGTCCAGGTTTATGTACTGATCTATAAACCCGGACCACAATAGAACAGAACTTACTGCCTAAAATTAGGCATGGTCCAGGTTTATATCATATGCATTCCTGATCTCAAAGAAACATACGATCTATTCATCAATGAAATACAAGAATTCTTTTGAGTTTTGACACTCAATTGCAATCAGCATAAGATAGAGGTTTCAAGGTCCTGAAGATGACATTGATTGACAGGAGTGACAAGATATACATTCAGTTGATATATTAATTTTTGAGCAGACGGTAAATTAAACTTAAATGATTCAACATGGAAACATTCAATAATGTAAAAGTACGGGTCAGAGGAACATTTCCTATGCCTTGTATAATGCCTGGATGACCATCAGGCATTGTTACTCTATAATTTCATTTTCTATATGTAGTTTTTATCAAAGAATGTAACTGTAAAGTTGCCATAAACATGACCTGTGGCACCTGTGTCTATGATCCATTTACCTCTAAATTCTTTAGTATCTATCATATTTAGAGTAATATGTAAATTCCATGCATTAGTAGTAAGGGGAACATACCTGCGAACTTGTCATAGTAACCAGTTCGAGCAGAAACTTGAAATTCTGGGTCATTTTGAAGATAGGTAATTAGGTTTGTAAGTTGGTTCTGGAACATACCTAGGACATCAGTGTTTGGATTTTTCATGAAAACTTTTATGTCGTCAAGTTGTTCTTGATTGAATCCCATGACTGAAGAAGTATCTGTTGCCTCCCGATTTGGAGAAGTTTTAAATGTTATTGCACCTCTGAGATACCGTTTCTCTTTCCCTCGTCTCCAATCGCTAGGAATGATCCCCTCCACCCAGTAACAATCCTCATAGGAGTGGCCATTCTTTTTGCATTTTGTGCATTGGACCTTTTTATTATCTGGTTTCTCGACTTTGATATTAGGTTTGGCATCGAAAGATTTTCTGGTTGAAGAAGGGTTACGGGTCATGGCGGATTGAAAAGTGAGATTTTCGGGTTCTGCAAGACGCATTTTCTGGTTATTTTTGTGTTTCTCCTCTTGTTTATCCATATCATAAACTTTTTTGATGTTTGGGAGAGGAGACATCATCAGAATCATGCTGCGCATAGTATGAAAAGAATGATTCAGACCCATTACAAAGTCGATTACATGTGCTTCCTCTATTATCTTGGTCAAGCCAGTAGAAGCACCGCAGGAGCAAGTTGGGAATTTGTATAATTGATGTTCTTCATTCCAAATTCAAACCCATTTAGTATATCATGTGTTGAGGTTGTCACCTTCTTGATCCAGTTGTCATGCTTCTTGCTGGAGGGCATAAAGTCTTGTGTCACTCGGTTCATCAAATCGGTGACAAAGACTGGACCAAAATTCAGTTAGAGTGGTGAAGTAGATGACCAATTGACGTAAAGAGTCTTCTAAGGTGGTAAAGATCCATCCCGTGACAAAACCATTCCTTTTTCCATGCTTTATGTCAAGATGCATCATAGTCTTCCTTTTTAATTGTGTCGTCAACAAAACCCTAGTTTGGATTTGGAGATAAGTCCAACAATGAAATTGCATTTCCAGTCGAGAAATCCTTCTCCGTTGAACTTATATGCTAGTTGCCTGCCCGGGTGGTTGGAAGCATGGATGTAGAGTTCATCTGTTGCCGCCGCATTTTTGATTTCTTTGTTCTTGTTTGAGCTTTCGGCTATAGCTTTTTGTCATAAGGTGTTGTCATTTTTGTGCTAAATGTGATAGAGGAAGGTTAAGAAAGATCCATATGCGTGTGTGGCGAGATAAGATTTTAGTGCGGAAGAAATCAAAGAAGAAGCAGGAAACAGGTGGTCACAGATGTTGACAGAGAATGTTGGGAATGAAGGAGGAAGGTGGAAGAGTGGTGTATGTTTTGTTTGTTTCTCAATACATCTGATACCTTGTGAGAATATGTGTACCAATTGTTTTATTATTAGGAGATAATACTCCTTGTGTGTTGAAGTTACATAGAGTGTCTCTTTATATAGAAAGTCCAAAAATAGAAAACAAAAAAGAACTATGTAATAAAAGTACATAAACGTAATATACACCCTAAAGATTTCATTGGTCCTATAATACTTTCTAACAGATACAAAGATCATATTCATTATCCATCTTTACCTTCTTCTCCCTTATCTCACCCCTCTACATCTTTCAGCTCACCATCATTAACTTAGCTTGTTGCGATAAGTGAAATTATTTACAAAATGAGGGTCTTATCCTATTCATCCCATCTAGGGCAAGCCTATGAGAAGTTAAGATATTCTATATTGTAAATAGGAAAAATAACTCAATAATAGACCCCGTATATACGTCTTTAGTCAAAAGCCCACACATGAGCAAGAAACAAAAGTAGCTCTTTTGAATCCATTAGTCCAATGTAATAGTCGATGTGTTCTTTCTTCAATCCTAGATTGAAGTGAATATCAAGTTACTAGCATGTGGTTGAATCTTGTTCGAATAATCCATTGGGTTGTACAAAGAACGGTAAAGAAACAAACAATAACAAACGAGAGCGAGATCTATGTTATTAAAGGCGGAAGATTCCAAGATTTTTCCAAGTTGTCGTATGAAGTTAAGTTTCAACGTTTGGGGACTAATGATTGCCCTTTTGACCAACCAAGCTTCCAACATATTTCTTTGTTTCCTATGTTAAATATTCAATAACAAAATAAATCTAGACTGTATGATGAATTTCAATAATATATTAACAGTGAAATACAATAATTTTTTTAATGAAAGTTCCATTATAAAATTAAAGTATATGATCCCCTTAATTGTGCTTATTTTGATATAAATGTAATTGACTCTAATTGAACAACTCGTAGTTTACTTTAACTAATTAATGACATTTTTGCTTAAAACAAAACTAATTTATATTTAAGTAAAAACAGCATCAATTGAACCAAACATTTTTTATGAACGACAAGAAACGGCACGATAAATAACAAAACAAAACAGCATAACCAAAAGGAAATAATATCACATGAAGCTCTTTGAATCTTTTTGAACTCTTCCAATAGGGTCAAGTTCATCATGTGCTTCAACATTATCGATAGTGTCACCTTTAGACAAACATTGGAACCGCTAATGCAATAATTGTGATGTTAGGTTCGTCATCCATCAAAGACGGCCAGATGGCCGGTCACACAAAAACGCCTTTGAAATCAGTTAAGTCACAATTACATTATTGCCTCCCTGGTGGCACCGTGTTCCCCCCTTGCCCCCTTGGGGTAGAATTCATAATAAATGCACTCGACGGCCGTAGAGAATCGTAATGGTTTTGCGTTTTGAGTTTTACAAATTTGGCTCATCTCTGGATGAAAGCAGAGGATCGTATCGGAATAAACATGAAATACTTCAATAGCGTATCTGCCATATTACTCATCATCCTCTCTATTTCGCCTCTTTTCTTACGATCAGGTGGGCACGCGATTTTCTAACAAATTTTACCTCTCACCATCCCATTTTATACATCTAGATTACTCCATGCATCAATCGTCGAAGATGAATTGAATGTGTACATTTTTCTTCTTTGGTTCGTCAGGTGAGGGTTACAAGTGGATGAAGATATGCAAAGAGGAGAAACTAACAAGGCCCCCTTTCCACTGCATAAAGCCACTATGCGATATGTACTGCAACCACAAGTTCTCCAGTATAGATAGACATGGTTGGGGTAAGTGCAAAGATGAAGACGAAACCCGACAAGTCTGCGAATGCTTTTACATATGCTACCAAAACGCTTCTCTCGCTGGAGGAGGTTGACAGATTTTTCAAGGTGTTCGTGCTACAGGACTAGTAGTTAGCAAAAAAGTTTAGAGCGTCACTAATTAGCAATAACAGGACTAGTAGTTAGCTATTGCGAAATTCCTTGTACTACATGTATTTGGCAATAATAGTTTTTTCTGCATCCTAGAATTACTTTCGGGCTCAATGAATACTCGTACATAATAATATGCACGCCTCAAATATAAACATAACTCCATTATTATCAGTTCGGCCATAACATCCGGCAATAGGTCACTCCAGTGAAGCACACACAAATCACGATCCCACGAGTGGGTGAAAACGTAAAGCCACGCAGAATTCAAGTAACAGTTAGTCAGCAAACATGAGAGGAAACTGCAGACAAATTATTCCGTGCATACTCGTACACATAGATAACAAAGCAGAGCAGCAAGCCAATGATGGCTACAGCTGAAAACAGAAACAGCAACAGCTTCGGGAGTCGAGTGCCCTTTTTATTTTGTAGCAGCTATCCAGCAACCTTTCTAGTGTATGTTCTGCCAGGTTGCATACTAGGCTGCTGCCGAGTTCGCCCTGTGAAGAGATCAGATTGGCCATTCCATCCCCCAGCTTTCATGTGCGGTGGTGGGATTGACTGCCTAGCACCATTTTGCCTAACACCAGTATTGCCACCGCCACTCACTGTGACCTTTGACAGCTTCTCAGCTGTTTCTGATACCCCTCGATTAGCCCTCCCCCCTCCAATGGTAGAAGATGGACTGTTCATAGCTGGTGGTCGATACTTGGGCTGTTGTCTGACAGTAGCAGCATTCTTTACATTTTTGTCATTCTTGTTCCAATCCCGGCCATCCATTTCAAGTTTCCGTTGCACCCCTCCACCCACAACAGCACTAGAGCGAAATTTTGGATTCATGGGCTTATTATTAGAATCAGGCACAGCACCTGAAGGAGGAATGTACTTTCGGGTTTGTTTCAGGTCCAAAGAGGCCCTTGCCCCAGTTGAAGGAGGTGTTCTGTTTGCAGCAGTTTTAGATCGAAGTGAAGGTGGTACATAAAAGCAAGTCTGGAAGAAAGGATGTTGAAGGACCTCAGCTGCTGTCGGCCTCTTATAAGGGTCCCATGAACACAGAGACTGCCAAAATAAATACAAAACGGATGACGGATCCCCTTTTACAATCTACATATCATAAATCAACCATCAAAGAAGACAAAAGCGGCTAGCTTAGGTTTACCTTCATCAGGCTAATCGCATCTTCACTTGCCGATGGCACCAACATGGATAGATGAACACCAGGGAGCTGAAAATAACAGCACGAATCAATGTCACCAACAGCGTCCACAGAGGGTTGATCATACTCCTCTCAGACAAGGTGAGTACTCAAGTTTCCTCCCAACTATTTTATATATGCAAACACTATACTCTCTGCCCCACTCAAACACGCCCCATTTCTTTTCATATTTATAGAGACGATAAAGTCATACACCTATAAGACAAATATAAGCTTATGAGTGCATGACATGAGCTGCGGCAACTAACCTGTGGAAACTGATAGTTTATTGAATTTGCAAGGAATAGTCCTTCAGCCCAAGAGTGTTCAGTTGGACTGCCTATCACGCTGCATATTTTGTAAATCTCATCCGCTTCACTGCACCATTTTAGAGACATTCACTAGTTATATGTCGTTCAGAAAAAAGGGGCTAACAAAAGGAAAAAGGAACTCTCTTCTCATAGAACGACATGCATAGCGAATGCTTTCAGTTCAGTTTACCTTAAACCAGGAAAAAGTGGGCGTAGGGTAAACATCTCAGCAATAATTGCTCCCATTGCCCACATATCTATACAAAACAGGGATTTCAATTACAGAACCTAAAGAATACAAGGTATAAATTAAGCAAAGCTTCTAGCAACTATTAGCTTATACTCACCAACTGCTGGAGTATAAGTTGCGGACTGCAGCAAAACCTCTGGAGCCCGATACCTATTACAATTTCATGAAAAAATAAAACCAATCATTTTATAATAAAGTACGGTTTAAAACATCATGTAAAAGGGGCCGAAAATCCAAAGTCCCTACCAACGAGTTGATACATATTCTGTATATGGATCAGCACAAGTTACTTCACGAGCTAAGCCAAAATCTGCAATTTTGATTACATCCTTAGAAACCAGAAGATTCTCTGCATCAAATCCACACATAACACGATCAAGAGAGTTAGGTAATGCGTGCAGGTTCCTTGAGAGCAAAAACAACATATATATAATAAAAAAACAGTTTCCAACATATTTATCACCTGGCTTGAGGTCACGGTGAAAATAGCCACGCTGGTGTATATAGGCAAGACCCTGAAAAACTTGAAAGCACCAATTCCTGACTTCAGCCTCTGAGAAGGGCTTACCCCTACTTTTCATTAGCTGGTACAGATTGCAGTCCTGATACAGGGGGAAGATTAATGGATAGAGATACTAATAAGAAAGCAATAACATAAAACATAAAAACGCTCAATGAGGCACACGCATTACAGGTGTATATAATACCATATTCTCAAAGACAAAATGCAGGATATCATGCTCCCTAATCACTTCCTTCAGCTTCACAATGTTTGGGTGGTCCATCTTTCTCAATGACTGCAAAGACATAACCAAAAAACATTGATGGATGTTTTAGGGACATAGGCCTCAGGAGATAAATGTTGACATGAACTAGCAATACCTTGACTTCTCTAAGGTTTAAGCATTCCTCCCATGAGTAATACTTCTTCTTCATTTTCTTCACAGCAACCTGAAAAGACAAAATTAATGTGTTTTAAGTTAATACCACACTTTCATATACAGAAACAGCTCTATAACACAGACCATATGGTGATCATTCATATATAGCCAAAAACAACAAAGAAAAATAAAAGTCACTTACAATTTCTGCAGTTTGCCTGTTTATTGCTCTCCATACACTTCCAAAAGTTCCATCGCCAACTTCTTTGATGATTTTATACCTATGACAAGGAGAAGTTGTAATGAGTAACAAATAATGAACTTTGCAGAGAACCAGTACCAAGTAGACCTTACGAACCTGTCCATTGTGGCTCAGGATATACAAAATGGAATAGATGGCAAGCTCTTCCTTTATTTGAAAATACACACTGCTAATGCAATTGAAATATGGTATTAGGCTGCACTGGATGATATAAAGCAGCCACCCAATATAAAAAGATGAGGCTTGGCTGATCTGACAGTCCTCTGTTGATTGGCAATCACAGACGCTCAAACATTAGCTCTGAACTTTGAGGAGGAACATATCACAGCCTTATTCATGCAACATCCTTGACAGAATGGAGTCATAGATAGCAGGTAGAGTTCAGACGCCAATAACATGACGTATACAGAAGATACTCAGCTTCGGGTAAGACCAAACATATCTGATAATAGGCTATATTGTTATCTGCTGATATACTTGTACACTACTAACTGGTACCCATTAGAAGTGAGAGAAAGAAAAAGTAACTAGTACGTTGAGAAGGAATTTAGCCACGGAGGATTATCCTAAAGGTGAATACAAATGCAGCCTTCAAGTTTGAAATATAGACTTTCAACCCTGAAAAGCAAAAGGACCAAGATGTTAGCAACTTAACAGCATCAACAATATTATGATCGAATTAAAACATTCAGCAGGGACTACATACTTGTACTGAAAATATCTTTCTAGAACTTGCAAATGGATGCAGAATCTGTAATGTTGGGCAACATATGAGAAAGGTTAAGCAAATAAAGCAGCAGAAACAACTTTTGATAATGGTAGAGAAAAAAACTTACTCATAGGAGCGCACTAAGGATCTTGTAAACCTCTCATAAGAAAATAGCATTAGGCCTCCTATAGGGAATCATCAGACACTCTAGCACTAAGTGCTGTTCACGAAGGAAACACGGAGGAAGTCTCCAAGGATGCAAAACCGCCAATCAAGAACTTCTTGGAATGGAAGAACCCTGAAGTGGAAGTGAGTTGACGAGAAGTGGGCATGCTCCATCTCACAGTTACTAAAGATGAGCACTTTAGATCAATGTTCGATTCCTGCATATATGTTGGGGGAAACCTTTAGCCAGCATAAACATACGCCCCCTAGACTCATGAATGAAGACATACCTTAAAAGTGATCCAATTTCCTAGAGAGGAGACAATAGAGGATTCAACGTAACAGGAAAAGCAGTTTCAGCTTACACTTCACCAAATTAACACTTCAATATATCATAAAAGCATAAAAAAACTGCTCTACAATGTTATCCATAATTACTAGCACCTGACAATCTATTCTAAGGAAGCTTCAAGGTGTGACGTCAAAGTCAAATAAAGGAACCTATGAAATAGTCGCCAGAATAAAATATCAATCAATTCAGCTTTTTTATCAAATAGTGCCTACTAAAGATGAAGATGAAGAAGCGGTCCAAGAACATGAGGTGTATATGAGTTCTTAGCTAAAAAAAGTAAATCAAGCGCAAGAGGTGTATATGAGGTGGAAGAGAGAATCTAAGAACTCTTAAGAACCCAATTATAGATCCCACAAAAACTACCATACCAAATCATAATACTCCACATAAGTGAGAGAGAATAAGTTAAGAACCAATATGTGAGTTCTCTAATGTGGGTGAAAAATCTAAAAGTTTTTAATATGATGGGGAAGAAAGAGAAAATATGGAGAGAAGGCTAAGAACCCAAAATTGGGTTCTCTCATCATTGTGCTCTTACAACCGCTACGATTATAGATATTGGTGTCAATAATTGACCAAAATTTCAACAGCTCGTCAACTCCCCAAATAATAGAGCAAAGGCCACTTTCAATCAACAGACAATAATCCCAAATTGTAGAATCGCAAACCTGCGATTATAAATATTAGAAAGAGAAATCATAACTTCTGGATTCAGATCCCTTCACATTTTCATCAAATTTGATGTAATTTGATGTACCGCACAATCCAAACCCTAATTTGAGAGATTGGATGTATAAAAAGGCCATAACCTTATAACAATCCAATTTCCGTGCAATCAGAATACTTGGAACCCAAATTCTACAGAAGCAGGCAAGAAACAACACGAATTGAAAGTCAAAACAACATGAGCGAGCAACTAACAATTAATTGCATGCAAAACCAAATACATGCATCGATTGATGAACAAATCATTACATTAACGTCAAAAATAATCGTCCCGATCTAAACGGACACACAAACCAAGTCAAAAAGAGGAGGCGGTGAAAAGGAAAGGTAAGCAAAACAAAGAATACAGGAAACCTGAAAGCCAACCGGCATAACCTCCCTCTCGACGGAAGGAAAAGGATCGACTCCAGAGCGGTCGTCTTTCCCTCTTTCTTTCACTCTCTCTCTCTTTCCCGTAACCTGTCTTGTATCTCTCTTCCTCTTTCTCCTCTTATTATTATCTACTTCAACGTCGATCTGAAATCTCTCGCAGAGGAAAAGGGATCTCTCTTCTTGTCTCTCTTTTTAATTTTCCCAAAAATGCACAGACCAAGTCTTTTAAGCTAAGAAAGACGGGCGCCTGTTTTACGCTTTGTTGGTATGGTAAGCCGGCCCTATTGCCGATAAAATGAATTATACTAGTAGTATTTTTCATTCCTGCTATTCTTTGGTTTGGACCACGGTGGCTGGCTCTGTCCAGGCTGAAAAGTCAACACGCGTCAATTCGAATTTCGGATCCAATTGTAGAGCTGAACTAAATATCCAAATGTTGTGGACGTGCCGGAGTGGTTATCGGGCATGACTAGAAATCATGTGGGCTTTGCCCGCGCAGGTTCGAATCCTGCCGTCCACGTTTTTGGCAGCACTTAAACAGACAGCATATTAACACATTAAATCCCATATTTATACTCTTCCAATTAGTTATTTTTAAGATTACCATATTCTAATACTAATGTTTTATTTTATAAAAAAATATAATATAAAATCTCAATATCTAATTTCATGTAAATACATTTAAGCCATATTTTTTTACTAATAATCATGTTATTGTAAATATGTTGTATACAGTAATAAAGTTAACTAATTAATTATCATATTTTTATTTTACAATTTTGAACTTATATTTATTTACAAACTATTAATTAATTAACTTTAGCTAAAATATAACAGGGCCTCTGAAAATGGAACATATTAATATACATTTGTTGATATATTACCAAACAGTAGTTAATATAAAATCTCAACATCTAATTTCATGTACATACATTTAAGCCTTATTTTTTTTACTAATAATCATGTTATTGTAAAATATGTTGTATACAGTAATAAATTTAACTAATTAATTATCATATTTTTATTTTACAATTTTTAACTTATATTTATTTACAAACTATTAATTAATTAACTTTAGCTAAAATATAACAGGGCCTCTGAAAATGGAAACATATTAATATACATTTGTTGATATATTACCAAACAGTAGTTACTAGTTAATATAAAATCTCAACATATAATTTCATGTACATACATTTAAGCCTTATTTTTTTACTAATAATCATGTTATTGTAAAATATGTTGTATACAGTAATAAAGTTAACTAATTAATTATCATATTTTTATTTTACAGTTTTTAACTTATATTTATTTACAAACTATTAATTAATTAACTTTAGCTAAAATATAACAGGGCCTATGAAAATGGAAACATATTAATATACATTTGTTGATATATTACCAAACAGTAGTTAATATAAAATCTCAACATCTAATTTCATGTACATACATTTAAGCCTTATTTTTTTTACTAATAATCATGTTATTGTAAAATATGTTGTATACAGTAATAAAGTTAACTAATTAATTATCATATTTTTATTTTACAATTTTTAACTTATATTTATTTACAAACTATTAATTAATTAACTTTAGCTAAAATATAACAGGGCATGAAAATGGAAACATATTAATATACACGTGTTGATATATTACCAAATAGTAGTTTATGATGTATACAGTAACAAAGTAAATAATTAATTATCATACTTTTATTTTATAATTTCTTACTTATATTTTTATATACACTATTAACTAATTAACTTTGTCGTGCTGAGTTTATGCAGTGTTGAGTGTGGGTGGACCTTTTATAACAACAAATTACATATCTTATAACATTTGTTATAAGTTATTTTATTTATTTTTGGGAGAATTCACGATATACCCCCGTTTTCTTTAGTAATTCACAATATACCCATGTTGGTTTTTGTAATTCAACTTTAAACATGCTTATATGTTGTCCAAAATTGATGACACTTTACATGGACAATGCTAAAGTGTTATATTTTGGTCCAATATCAAATTTAAAGTTTTTAAGCTCATATGTGACATGTGGGACCCAATGAACATGTCACAATTTTCATTGGGTCCCACGAGTCACATGTGAGCTTAAAAAACTTCAAATTTGATATTGGACCAAAATATAACACTTTAGCATCGTTCATGTAAAGTTTCATCAATTTTGGACAACATTTAAGCATTTTTAAAGTTGAATTATGAAAACCAACAGGGGTATATTGTGAATTACGAAAGAAAACAGGGGTACATCGTGAATTTTCCCTTTATTTTTTAATGAAATAGAATTTTAAACGGTAATTTAATATTAATAGTTGTAGTACAGAAAACGGTTATTACTGCAAATGCGCCACACTGCCAAACTGCAGTTTTCAAAACAGCTATAAATATGCCAACACAAAACATCCAACAAATATGTTGCAAATATGCCAGCACAAAACAGCTACCCAAATATGCTGTAAATATGCTACAAAACAGCCATGTCGAGCAGAACTCTTTCGATCGCAACATGTACGTTAACATCTACATTTCTTATTGGATTAAAATAGTTTTATTAACTGATTCTTGTGACATTGCTATTTGTTGATTAGAAGAGAGGCTTTATTCTCTCCTTAGGCGAGAGCTTCTCCCTCTTTCAGAGAGAGTGTTTGTTCTTGTAACACCCCTTCTCGTAATCCATACTCAATTATATCATTATCGTACTCAACTCATCCATTGCAGCGAAGATAATAACAACAACTTAACTTCGGGTGCTACCGCCGTTACTCACCCACGTGAGTAACTAGGCTTCCAATTACATATACACTCAAAACACTGTGATGACCGATAGATAGTAATTCCACAATTTACAACCTTATACCATATACATGTGAGCAGTCTAATTTCATCAAAATAATACAACGGGAGTATAATCCCAAATAATGAACCCAAGGGGTAGTATACATCTAATTACCCAAATCCCGCACTTCAATGATGTCTTTTGTTGTGTCCCTGAAAATGGTTAGGCCACAACGGGCTCAGCACAACTTGCTGAGTATGGAACGTGTAACCGAGTGGTACCAGGCTACACCCAACTAATTGTCTAGTGAACATGCGGTTCATTTATTAAATAATATAATGTAGTGCAGTAAACACGTATCATGGTAGCATAAAATAACAACCACACAATCAACCAATACGGCAAAGCAAGAGTACAACTTCAAATATGATAAGTCAGTCTCTGTTCATACCAAGACCGTGAAACTATATTTAGAATCTCGTTAAGCGACCTTAAACTACAATTCCTCTTTAAATCCTCACAATGGGGATTATCTCAATCCAAGTAAATCACGACTCATGCGGGTATGTATGAACCCAGTTAAATGAGTATCAAATTATCAAATGAACAACCGTCACTATGACATATGTTCAAACCACGTCCGGTAGCAGTGAGCTAATGGACGATCGGAGTCAATCACTGACTCAAGGAAACAATAACCACGTGTAACACCCCTACCGTTAATACTGTCATTACCGTCCAATCTCCTCGTGCTTCCAGATTCACGCAGCGGATACATACTTACATACGGTGGGTGATACAATGTTGTTAGTCACCCACGTGACTAACAAAGCTACTACTACATACAGCATCGGTCTGATGGACCGGAATCCCGAGTACTACCCATCTACAATACATACTCAATTTACCAATCAATACTACAATATTCCATTCAACACTTTGCTTCTTTACAATACCATACATTACAATGTACATAACCGAGTTTACTAAATTCCTTATACAAATACAATACCCCTTTCAATACCATTCATATTCATTAAGAGTCTACATCTACCCATTCCTCGCATCTACATACTAACGATGCACAAGGTGTACTCCCTTGGTACACTACTACTTCAAGGCTACGAGTTCAATACTATTTCTACAATCTACGTGTCACCGGTCTCTTATTGCGACCATGTCTACTTCGGGTACCTGCACACTAAAAACGTTCCCCCTAGGGGGTCAGCTTTCGCTGCATATGATAACCGCATACCCCGCGTACTAGTGAGGGTACGCCGACCACTTGGTCGAATACATGCAGTTCATTTTATTCATACATACATGCATACATGCTTTCATACATAATACCACAATACGTTTGCGCAAGGAATACATACATACACTTTAATACATACATGGTAAATCATACAAGTCAGCAGATATATACTTACCTTTTTCGATATCCACAATACACAATACATATACCATACATACGCAATACATACACAATACACCATACTTGTTAGCTCCTTTTGTCCACCCGGGTTAATCGGAGGGAGATTACTCTTTTACTCGTTACACAATACTTACGCATACATACTCATACTTTACTTACTTACTCAAGTCAAGTTGTCGGGACCTCCGGCCCGGGGGACTACTCTGTCCCACCACCGGGATTTACTTGGTTCACCAATCCAGGATGCTACCCATTTAAGGGATTTGGCCCGTGGACCAGTTTAAGAACCAGGAATTGGATCCAACCTCTTGTGTCTCCTCATCCTCACGCGTGGCCGAAGCTATATCGGACTTCTACTCATTCCAATTTACTTATTACTTACGTTAGAAGTTAGGTAGTTAGGAATTAGTAGAAGTCACACATCCAAGCCACAATAATACAATACATTGCTCATATATACATCCATACGAAATACAATACAATACACAAGTACACTACAAGGTATAAATACACTTCATCTTCATCCACATATTTCATGAATTATACAAACTAGTGTTCAAGACAATAATTATCAAGAACACATAAATCAAGCACAAGTAAGTGCATTATAGTCCGATTCATGCATTTATCTTATTTAGGTGATCAAATAAGCACACAAATCGGGGTAACCAGATTAGGATACAGGGCATGAAGAAATCATACCTTGTTCTGGAATTTACTTTACCGAGTGTCTCCTTGTTCCTTAGTCCTTACTTGTTCCTCGAGTCCTAGTCTCGAACCAATGACTACATGCCAAATGGTTCGATTAATACTAAGTATTACAATACATGCATAGTTGCTACTCCCACACTTACCCCGTTATCATGTTGTTTCGGTTTAACTTAGTGTTCTTGTACTCACTACTTTTCTTAATTTGTCTTCTTACTCACACGTGTATTTCCTTACTATTTCATTCCATTAGTGATGTACTACTGTATATACATATACATATGTGTATAGGCATATATATATATATATATATACAAATGATAACTATAATCATATTATTATTATTTTTTTGACTCGACCGACCTTACCCAGGGTCGGACCCAAGGTCGGTCGGAGTCAGTAAGTGTCGTTAAGGCAAAATTCCAGGCTCGACCAACCTTGCAAGTCCGGTCCCAAGTTTGGTCCATTCCAGTGAGTTACTTACGTGAAGATTTCAGGCCCGACCGACCTTGCAAGTCCGGTCCCAAGGTCGGTCCATTCCAATATGTTCTGGGTTCGAGTTTTCTGGACTCGACCAACCTTGCCCAAGTTCGGTCCCAAGGTCGGTCCATTCCAGTAGACCACTGGCCTTCACAATTTACGACTCGACCGACCTTGTAAGTTCGGTCCCCAAGGTCGGTCGAAGTCAGAAGACTTCCCGTCTGTGTATTTTAAGGCGCGACCGACCTTGCGGGTTCGGTCCCAAGGTCGGTCCGGCCCAGTACTTCAGTTTTAAAATCTGTTTTCAGTTCTATAATTTGCCCATTGCTTCCCCAATCTTCCTACATGTAATCCCACATGTTTTAGTGCCATTTAGGCTTCCTAACATACCATAATTCATCCACCAACTCCATTACTAAATCCATCAATCAACTTACACAATTTCCTCACGTCTTTTCCAAAACATGTAACAGTTTTTGTTTTACTTATGCTACAGATTTTAAAACCAACTTCCACCATCCAACACTACCTCTTCCAATGCCACTCCTAGCATCCCAAATACATTTCCAAGCAAATACAATATCTATACCCAAGTCCAACATTCATTTTACTAAGTCTTGTACTCTAATTCTACCTAATTCCTCCAATGAAATCCAATACCTCTTGCTACAGATTTTATGCTCTTTTATTCACATACCGCTACCACCATTCCATGGTCATTAAACATCTTTACTATCCCCAATACACACCTTGGTTCTCCCGTTCACCAAGTCATCCATAAATGTACAACTCATAGCAAAATTTTGCCATAGTTCATCTACTTTTCTTACCTAGCCACACATACACATTCTCACCAAATTTATTCCTAATCTAGCCACACCCACACAAGGGTCCTACCAGCAATCAATACATTATAAATTCACCAATACTTCCTCAATCCACAATACTAATACTCATACACAATTATTTGGCTCCTAAGCCTACAATTCAAATACTTGCTCTTAAATACTTAAACTTCCACAACTTCAACACTAATACAATGTTTGGGTTCTTTAAATTGGTTTACCCATTCCCATTACTCTAATGCATTAAAATGTAGCATTAGGAAAGAGCTCTTACCTTGAGCTTATAATTCCTTCATTCCTTTCTAATTCTCCTCTTCTCTCTTCTTTGCACAAAATCGGTCATATGGGGAATGGAGTTGCCAAACTCCATTCCCATCACCCAAAGCACACAAAACAAGTGTAATTAAACTACTAACCCTTAAATTAACACTAACTCATTGAAGTAATTAAAATGCAAATTCTAGGGTTTACCTTTGGAGTGTTTTAGGAGGGGTTTTAGCCCTTGGTTCAAGAAGGTGAATCCACCACCATTGCAAGGTTGATATTATGCTCAAAAGAGAGAGAGAAAATGGAGTGTTACAAGGGGGTGAAAATCGGTTACAAGCAAGGATGGAGAAATATGAGTTCTTTCATGGAGATTTTTACCTTAATGGAGAGAGGAGACTCCAAGCTACCCATTGATGCTATTTTCTCTTTGAATGGGGAAAACTCATGGAGATGAACTTCCTCATTTTTGGATTTTGAAAAGAGAGGAATGTAGAGGATGATGAGGGGATTACAAATATGTAATTATTTTTACATTTGGAGCTCAAATGAAGGTGGAGCATGAAGGAGAAAGAGAGAAGCCATTGTTGTTGTTGGAGCTCCCAAAATCACCAGCCCCCTTGGAGAAAGAGAGAGAAATCATGGGGGAAGGAGGAGGATAGGAGAGAGATGAGTGAAATGTGAGGTGAGAGAGTATGTGAGGTACTTTTACCTTTTTACTTTATTTGCTTTTTGACTCTTTATTTAGTTAGCTAGTATGTGAGTGTGTGAGGGGGTTTAATTAGCTCATAGAAACCGGCCCCCTATATTATTACTAGTTGGAGCGTTTTTCGTCTTTTACAGAAAACGCTCGTTATTTTACCCGGTTTAGGTACTATTCACTAACCAGGCCCGTTTTCCGGAATTTCCTCGTTTAACTATTTTTATTGACTATTAAGCTCCCATACATGCTTAATAATTTTTATTTAATGATTTATAATTTTTACGGGTCCGTTTAACCACTTAAAGTCACGTTTTCGGGTTTTCTCGAAAAACATGCGTTAAAGCTCTATTAGCGTTTTAATGCATTATCCGGATCCGTTTTCTTCGGGAGTTGTTCCCATTTATCATTTAGGCCTTATTAAGCCTTTAGAATCCATATAGTACGCTAACCGAGGTTTCATACCTCCTATGGTTATTTAACGCTTATTTAGTGTTTTTTGCTTTTTAAGCGTTTCCTTATTTCTTTTGGATTTATTTTTCCTTACCAACATTACTTAAGCATTATTAGGCTCTTAAATAAGGATTAGAATAATCTTAATCACTATATTTAAGTTTGGGGTATTTCACCACGCCCGGTAGCACTATTCTGGTGGGCGATCGAAGTCAATCACTGACTCAAGGGGACCCTGTCCGAAGACAACGACCTAACAGGGAATGAATAAATGTAGATGTCGTTCTCCAAACAATATGCGCACGGCCGGAATCATTCCGGACTCCACTCTTTTCAACAACCAAGTTCGTTAGAAGTATATGGGAAAACGTTAGTCCTACTTCTAGTATGATAGTTCGACCATCCCATTTATGGATGTCAACTAAGTATTGCAGGGAAGTAAGTGAGAAAACTCTAATATAATTTCGCCATCAGATAGTTCGTATATTCGAATCTCTAAAGTTCTCTATCCGTTTTCATATGTACCATGCGCGTGTATATGTCTATTATAATGTGCAATTAGTAGCACACCACACAAAGGTCAAGGTCAAAGAATTACAATAACACAACCAATATCATAGTCTGTTTCCATGCAATTATCTTGTGGTCATTTTAAATAAACATTTAGCTCACAAGCTGAGAATAACTCGGTAACACACAGGGTACAGGAAACCATACCGTACACCAGAGAAGAAGCTCGTCTAACTCCCACTTGTCGTCTCGACTACTGTCCCGACTATTCTGACCCTATAATTGGATTAACCGAGAGTGTTAATTATTTATTACTCTCGTTGCAACAGTTTCTCTCGTATAATGTTTTCTCTATACGTTTCTCTTGTATAACATTCTCTCGTATATGCTTCTCTTGTATAACTTATCTGTAATGACCCCAAAACCACCCGGGTAGTGAGACCATTACACGTCGCGTGCTTACTACCTAAGACACGCAAGGCTACTCTCACGAATCCCTAAATAGATACAAAGTACACTTTTAGTAACTGAATAATGATTACAAAGCTTAAGATCCATTATAGAGGGGAAGCGGAACTAATACGAGTAGCGGAAGCCAAACTAATATACATATCGACGACCGAATACAGATGGGCCTCAAACCAACGTACTAACATAAAACCGAAAACAAACTAAAAACGTAGCAGAAACGGAAGCCTCCAATAAAAGCTAAAACCTGCAAAATGTTAAGTTATTAGGGGTGAGTAAACCATAGCTCAGTACGCAGCAGACTTCGTCAACTGGGCATGCTCAGAACAATTTAAACATAACATATACATATACATATACTTAAGCTTAGCAAACAGATCAGAAGGCAGAACAAAAAACAGACAAAAGACGAATCTTTATGAAAGCAGAAGTCAGACAAATAAGAAATAGAAGTAGGAGCTTTACAAAACAGGTGTCAAAAGAGGTAGAGACGGAAGCAGACCTAACACAATCAGAAAACCACATTCATAAACAGAGAGGAATACAGACAGAGTGGTTTAGAAAACAGAGGTGGGACCCTAGACACTACCTGACACATTAGAAGGGCAACATCATGGCCCTATGGATATGTAGATCCCACACAGAAGCAGTTGAGACCGCTATGGACTCGTCGGTCACTAAACATCCAAGGGACCCTGAGGAACAGAACAAAAGGGAACCCGAGGAACAAAACAGAAGGAATTCTTGTGCAGCATGCTACGGGATAGTCAAACCCAACTATCTAAGGCTCAGAAGCGAATGACTAGGTCCTCAAAACAGAAGCTTTATTCAGAATAGGTCAGAAGTTTTTTCCAAAATAGAACAGAAGGCAGAGGCTTATCAAACAGATTGGAAGTCTTTGCCAAAACAGAAGTTGTATACTGACTAGTAGACACATAAGCCAAACCAAATATAGAGCTCAAACACACCTTTTGAGTAAATTAAAGGTCAAAAACATAATGGAACTTTCAAAATGAAAGTACACTTAAAAATATGCCAAAAAACATCAAACCAGATAGCACACACTGAGAGGAACACAACGCCGCAAACGGTGATCAAAACAGAGCTCAAACGAAGAAGTTACGCAAAAACAAACATGTGTCCGGATATGCGTCCGACCTTGCATGTTCGGGCACATGCCAAGGTCAAAACATACAAACGTCCGGACTTACATGTCTGGACAAAGTCCTAGAAAAACTTGCATGGGTGTCTAGACTTGTGTCCGGGCTTACATCAAACCCTAAATCTCTGAACTCATTCAAGGTGATAGGAAAGTCTTCTCCTCTAATTCGGATAGTGGCTGCTCGGTAGTAGCGAGTGCATCGAACCTTCTCCTTTGACGGGAGCGTAACCGTAAAGTCTGGCAGCTCGTCAGCGTCTAGCCCCAACCTCCTTGCAAATGATGATGAGATGAAGGTATGCGAGGCCCCTGAGTCAAATAGTACTGATGCATCAACGCCATTGATCGGAAAGGTACCCGTGAGGATAGTGCCGCTCTCGTCAGCCTGTGCCTCAGTGAGTAAGCTTAGCGCACCTTCCGAACCGAGTCCACAACCTAAGTATTTCATAAGGATCATAAGTATTGATGGTATAATACAAGTCGAAAACGAGTAATCAGCACTAATATTATTTAAACCATCCTTTACATTATGAGTTTTTCTTTTACAATACTTCAGTGTATTACATGGCTAGTACTTCCTAAAGGTTAGGTTCAAGCGTCCAGGTCTCATGTGCGTGGCATTGATTACTGTCGATGGTGCCGTATTCAACTTAATCCTCTTGATACCGTGATACAGCATTCTCGATTTTCCACCCATGATTAGAATATCTCCTGACTTAAGTACCACTTTCTGGGTAAGGTCTACGCGCTTCTGCTCGCCATATAGGAATTCGGCGTCGTCTCCAATGGACCAAGACACTACGGGTATCCCTCGGTTAAGAGACTCCGCTGTCTCGTCCTTATCTTGGTGTAGTCCAAGTCGTCCCTCTTTTTCGTAGAAGTTGATAATGCAGAGGTTTGCCTCAAGGTTCGGGATTGGATCAGCTTCAAGTAGTTGAGCGATCCCTACGGCTTGTGTATTAACCGTATGATACTCCTCAGGTATCTCTGGTGGTGTTGCTCCATCCAATTCCCTTGTCTTTTGGTAAGTGTTGGTGTAAGGGTTCCAGTTCTTACCCAAGCACATCATTCTTAGCTTCATTCTCGATCCTCCAGGGTATTCCGGTGTATAGAAACCTCCCGGTCCCACTCCTAGCTGGCTACATCTCCTGATGATGGTGATTTGTGCCTTTGGTGACAGGTATCCTTTTAATAAGATCATACCTTGCTGGATGACCTGACACTGCTCCCTTGGGAATTCGTGAATCTTTAGGTCGGTCTCTTCTAGGCTAGGTGTTGAAGGTATTGGATAACAAATGTTGAAGTTTCCTAAGGTGGTAATAATTTATCTTACATGAGTTCTAATTAACTAACTAGAAACTCGTTCAAAACATATAGTCGCTGATTCATGCATGAAATGCGATAAGCATACAATTTCTTTCCTAATAGGTTGTAGTGGTACCTGGTCTCGAAGAGGGTTCAGCCTCGTCTTCCTGGTCCACCATATGTAGTGCAGGCGGCCCTGATCGCTGGACAACCCGGGGTCCCCTGTTGGCAGCTGGCTGTGTCGCCTTTGGACCGTCGGTTCTAGGATTCGGAGTGGCCATGCCCTTGCCCTTGGCCTTCCACCCAGGTCTATAGGCTTTACTCTTAGGGTTTCTGAAACATTCGAAAGCTCGGTGTCCGAACACACCACAGAAATTGCACTCCACCTTGTTGCCTTCACAATCGACCCCAGGGTGGTCTTGGTTGCACCTGCGACAGTTGTAGCGGCGCTTATATCCCCCACCGGTCCCCTTGCCGGTCTCAGTACCTGTTTGCTTACAACATTAGTAATTGAATTTCAAGGTTGATATCTAACTGTTAACTCAATTTAAGGAGTTACTTGTTACCCTTTGGTGCAGGCGAGCGCTGAGGCTTCACTGCTATGCCGTAGGTTTGCTTTTGTGGTTCTTCAGCAACCTTAGGTTGGTTACCTTTGAAACCTTTATGAGGTGGGGGCTGGTACTTACCCTTCTTCTGTCCCCCCTGCCCCTGATTGTCAGAGCTATTACCAGCAACTTTCCTCTTCAGTGCCAGATCTTCGTCCCTCAGCTGGACGGTGATTTCAACCTTAGCAGCGGCATGATAGCACTCCTGCTCTTAAAAATATCAGTCTCTCATTCATTCTAATATAACGTTCATTCAGTTCAACTAATCTCAACTTTCTTTACCTGCAAGGTAGTGTAGCTTTCCGGGCCCATGCCATAACGTAGTCAGTGGCTCAGCCCGCCATAAAAGCGGTCGACCAGAATCTGGTCTGAATATCCCAATCTTGGTAGAAGACGGATAAGAGCGGTGAACTGAGAGTAGTAGTCGTCCACCGTCATCTTGTCAGTCTGCTTCAGCGCGTCCAACTCTAAACGTTTCTTAGTCTGGACATGAGTGGGGTAGTACTTGGCTCTCAGCAAGGCCGCGTACTGCTCCCAACCGAAGTTAGGGTTGGCCACATGTTCGGCCCTAACTAGCTTCCACCAATCGCTCGCCGCATCCTTCAAGTAGAACGCAGCAAGTCGCACCTTGGCTTCTGTAGGTACATCAAGTGTCTCAAAGGCGGTCTCTAGCTCTGAGATGTACGCCTCAAGTTTGGTGGGATCTGTCTCTCCTCTAAACGGTGGGGGTCGAAGGTCAGCGAGACTCTTCACCCAGTTTGGCTCCTGGGGCTGTGGTGGTGGAGCAGGCGGTCCCGCACCGGGCTGATAGCCCATGTGCCCCAGGGCGGCAGCAACGATCTCAGCTATCGTCTGTCCACCCGGAATCTCAGCAGCCTCATCTCCTTCCTCGCCACGGCCTCGGCCTCGTCCTCTTCTTCCTGACATCTAAATAAGTATAAATGCACAGTAAGCTCGTGATTACAAAGGCTTTGGTCTAAGCATTTATAATAGCCTCTAAACAGTATGATATTCCACCCTTATTGGTGGTTATCTGACTCAGCTCACACTACTATCTCACACCCAAACCCATGACTATTACTCTAACTCGGTAACTCTAGTCATCAGAGCGTAACTACGCTCTGATACCACTTTTTCTTTTTGTAACACCCCAACTGCTAAACCTGAACCATCACGAACGAACCTGCAACAATATTACAACACAGCGGAAGAAAGTACTAAAAGATGGTGTTACCGCGTTTAGTCACCCACGTGACTAACTAGGCCTATTCCAGTCTCAAGCTACGGTCTGATGGACTCGAGTGTACCGAACATAAGTGCGTACAAGTCTTAAAACAAATACAATACCGAGTCTGAAGTATCTCTCCTATTATTACAACTTACTATCACAGTTTATAAAGCGAGTGTACAGGCACACTCGTTATGTAAATTAAACCCACAGTGCTCTACCCACTCCTACTCTCAGGCTGGGTCCTTGTCTGGCACCTACCTGCAAGGTTTAAATCACAGGCCCCAAGGGGCTCAGCATATTGCTGGTACAGAAAACGTGCAGCCCACAAGCTATCAAGGCTACACACGACTGCTTGTCGCATACATGCAGTTGATTATTCATACAACAATAATAAGTAGTACAACAACAACAATACATTTATGTGAAACATTCACAGCTCAAATAAATCGAACGTCGTAATGGACGTCCATTAATGAGTAAGTTAGATTCCTAAATCCTGAGGCCTGAGAATTGTTTAGTTCTCGTGTTTGACAATTCCTTATAAGTGTCAACCATTCTCCTATTAGAATTGGTTGTTCTCTAACTGAATTGTTTATTTTGTCGGGTCAAAGTAACCCTAGCCAATGAGTTATTAGCTCCATTGGTTTAATAAACAATAATTCTTAAGTTATGAGGGATGTAGGCTTGACCCTCCTGCGCCTCCTGAAGTTGCCTCCCATCTCGAACTGTTCACTCGAGATGGCCGGGTCAGTTTGTCGACCCTAGGCGGAAGACAGATCTGATGCAGATGCCGAATTCCTAAACCTGAACATGCATGACCGGAGTCAGTCCCGGATTCCTCTCCTTACAAGTCCCAGTGAGCTGAAGTCTATTTGACAATTGGTTAGTTAAACCTCTCTCGGTATTAGCCAACTAACAATAGGGGTGCTGATAACTTTATACAATTGTTAATTAACAAAGTTAATGAACAAGCTCTGAGTCAAGTAATGTTAGTGTACAACGGTCACAATAACAATACAATAAATCGGTTTCATGGTTAATCTTGTTTGGTCGTAACACAATAACAAATAGCACACAAACCGAGGTAGACCTCGTTAGCAAACAAGCTACAAGAATCCCATACCTTAGCCTATCGACGTTTGTCCACTCCTGGATGACGTCTCGACTATCCTGGTCACCTATTTCGCTCCTATAGTTCATTAGGATGGCGTGGTTAAATAACTTAATTTTCGTATTTTTACTATTCACCATATTTTACTATTCACCATATTTTACTATTCATGTATACATATTTACTATTCACGTATACGTATTTTACTATTCACGTATACGTCTCGTATTTGACTGTTCAAATATACGTAGTTACTATTCATTTATACGTATTTACTATTCATGTATATGTATTCACTATTCATTTATACGTATACTATTCATGTATACGAGTACTATTCATGTACACTAAACTTTTTCGTATACGCCCGTATGATACTCCGTATCATACGTATTTATTTCTTTTCCCAATATAACTTGTATTTTCATTAAAAATACTTAAGTAATGATTCCCCTTATACTTATTAAATTACGGGTATACCCCTCATATAAAAACCCGGACCATGATAAAAATTTGTCAGAATGTGTTTTAAAGCCTTCTAAACATGGGGGATTGATTGGTATTGGTTTTAGGTTATGCTTAGGAGTTGTTTGGTGACCTTTAAAGGTCCTAAGAAGTGTAAACAAGTTTGAGAAGTGATGAAGAAAGTTGTGAGTTTAAGAACACTTAAGTAAACCGAGATAACAGGATAACAGGGTAAGTACGGGAGTAGCAATTATGTACCTACCGTAACGCTTTAACATTAATATAACCATTTGATATGTAATCAGTGGTTCAGGAATAAGACTCGAGGAACAAATGTGAACCAAGGAACGTGAGAACACCCGGTAAAGTTAACCTCGGTGAAAGGTATGATTTCCTCAGGCCCTGTATCCTAACTTGGTTACCCCGATTTGTGTGCTTGTTTGATTGTGTGATCACCTAACAAGATAAATGCACGAATCAGAATGTTTGCACTTGCTTGTGCTTGTGATGTATTGATGCTTGCTAGATTAAGAATTGAACTTAAGTTTGTATAATTCATGAAATGTGGATTGTGGATGAATTGCTTGGGAGTGAATGAGCACTGTAGTGCGACTCATAGTGAGTCTTGTTTGAGTAGAGACTCGTAGAAAGAGTCAGGTTGCGAAATAATGAAAATGAGGTAACACACGAAAACCATCGATTAATGGACCACGATAAATCAAACTTAAGAACTTACTCGAAATGAGAACAAGCGACACACGAGACTAGAGAACGTCCTTAATATGAATAGCTGACTTCCTATGCAAGGATGTGGCTCAATGTTAGAACACGAACATAGTTCCTAAGTAATGGAAGTGTAGGGGCGACCCTTGAATCGGTGGATACAACAAAATAGGAAAATCTCCTAAGTTGTATGATAGCATCGAGAAAGATGCGGCTGACTGATATCTATATATGTATTTATATATGTGTACCTATTGTTACTAACCCGAGAGTTGGGTTAGGGGGATTGTGAGTCACGCGTGCAAGGAAGAGGAAGCAACAGAGCGTATGTTTCCGAATCCGTGGTCGAACTCCCTTGTTACCGGGCCGTATGCCACATAGTGGTGCCCTGCGGGGCCGTGTGCCACATAGTGGTGCCCGACTGGAGTAAGACTGGCAGAGCTTACCCGTCTAAAGAGGTAAGCTGAGTATTATGGGATAGGAAGAGGGAACATGAGAGAATGTTTCTAATCCCGTATTGAGATTATAAAAAGCCCGGTGGTGAGACCTATATATGTCTCTGCCCGGAGGCCTATGAGGCTTAACCTAAAATTATTCAAGAGTAGAATAATTAGGAAAACTAGATCGGGACCGAGGGTGTCTAAAGATCTAGGGGACAAGTAAGCTACCCGGTTGGGATGAAAAGTTGGTGAATAACGAGAATGAAAATCACTTGAGATACGGTCTCTCAAGGTTTAAGAATAAGGTAGTTGTATTTACCGAGCTGGGTGTGATATCTATGTGGATTGAATTCTTGGAATGAATGTGGAGTGTTGTGTGAATGTACATATATAATATATTGTTGTACTACATGCTGTTTGAACTAAAATGAACCGCATGCTCTCGACCAAATAGTCGGCGTACCCTCGCTAGTACGCGGGGTATGCGGAAGTCATATGCAGCAATTTTGCTGAGCCCCTTGGGGCGTTGTTTTTATTTTCCAGGTACAACGAAGGCGTCAACCATTTGAGAGTAGGACGGGGTGGTTATTGATATGGGTAGTTGTTTAAGAAATTGTAATTGTGTATTGTGGATTTGTAAGACCGAAGGGTCATGGTAAGACTTGGGAATTGTAGATACTCGGTATAGTATGGAACGGATATTGTATTTGTATATTATGGAGTTGACGTTGTATATGCTTTGAGTATTGATCAAGGAATGAAATGTATAGTTTGGTTTGTAGTACTCGGTATATAAGACCCATCAGACCGATGTTGTAAATGTTGTTGTATTTGATTTGTTGTGTTGTGTTGGCCTTGTTAGTCACGTGGGTGACTAACGACATTGTAATACCCGCCGCTGGTAGTTTGATTCCGCTGCTTGAGTATTGGTAAATGAGACGGGTTAGGAGTTAATGGTTGGATTAGCGGCATGGGTGTTACATTCCTAGAAGCAAAATAATCTCGATTACAAGAACAATAAGGGTGCGTTCGCTCATAGCATTAATGCAGCCCTTATTTGAAGCGCATGCGCAGGTTTTCTTGCGTTATAGTAATTAATCTGATGTTGTGAGTGAAGTATGAGTCCCAGTCAAATAGAAGGCCAATATTCAAGTGACATCTGACACTTATTGTTCTTGGGTGTCGTGCAAATTTTTTCCGCAGAGAACGAACACATCCTAAATCATCCTTAAGGTTTCAAGAACATAAAATTCTTTCAATAGGCATGAGAAGATCGGGCCACCAACTCTTAATCCATCACCAAATACCTAGTTTTACTATTCGGAGATAGCGGAACACCTTAATGCATGGGAAGTTACCGGTTTAAAATATTTAGTAAGTGTTTTTATTTTTAATTATGAGTTAATTTATGGTTATTTTAAAAACCATTTAAAATCTTAAGCATCTAAAATATGATACTCCACATGTCAATTTGTGATTGGATTAGAGAAAGAGTGTATGATGCTATACCCTATCAAAATAAGAAGGGTATGCACTTTTGTTTTTGTTCTCACTGTTTATTTATTGAAGAAGGGTGAGAATTGCACCACAGTCTACAAAGGTTGGGAAGTTGTGATGAGACAGGAGCCAACGTCAATGTGTGAGCTCAGCGGCGAGATCAGAAGAAGAGGATAGAAGATGCCGATCACATGATGAACAAAGAAAGGAAAAAGAAGTGGAGCTGGGTTGACAAGCTTGTTCTGAAGCGGCAAATTTAACCGCTCTTCTAAGCTGTTGAATCTCCTTCTTTAGATTCTGGTTTTCAATTGTGAGCTTCTCAGAATACCTCTTCAAATATTCATAGTGAATTTCAGTTCGCTTCAACTTCGTCTCGGCTAATGCAAATTTTTTTCTGGTTCTGAAAACCATACTTCAATTTGTCTGGGCTTGAGATTCAGTTGCTCGGCTAATGCAAACTTTTTTTTCTGCATATATAGAGTTATCGAGATATTATACATTCATGTTTCATATGTATTTGGGACTATAACTAATAGCACGAAACTAATTAATCTTGGGCAAAAGAACAGAACTTACATTATCGACGGTAGAGTGCTTCATAAAAGTGCGTTCGAGCACAAAAGATTGCTCCTCAGTTAGCTTTAGCTTTTTTCTTTCTCCACTTCTAGCACCCAGTAATACATGATCTACAGCATCACTACTTTCTTGATCACTACCTTCTCTTACACGTGTTTTGCTGCTCGGGTTCCATGTAGACTGTTGTGTAAAATAACGCCAGTGTGGTGATGTGGCCTCAACAACATTATTGGTGTTGTCTTCTTTGTCGAATTCTATCAATATTGGTTGGTTTTCTGAAATTTATTTATAATAACTACGATACTCTTAAAAAGATTCATCTAAAAGTAAAGTAGTAGAAATAAATAGAAGGAGAAGCTGAAAGGGCAGCATGCATGTTACTTGTTGATACTGGAGATAACTTGATCCCTAGTTGATGATGTAATTCTTGCCTCTTCAACAAATAATGATCCACTCTTCTTCGTCGATATTCGTCAATGACGTTGACCATATTCCTTTGTATGGAAGACAACGCTGAAGATGAAGAAGAAGAAAGCGGCAACAAACTCAGCACCTTCGACGGGACTGCAGGATGAACTTCTGATTTTAATCTCCTCTTCTGATTGTAATTATCACGATATAATTTCGTGCTTAAACTCAACTCTAGATCCAACCCCACTGCCTCTGGTAGGATTGCACTATTATAGCCATACTCCTCATAGATTTTGTCTCCCATGTTTCTTTCGCTATGTATCATATGTTATGTGCGTGCATCCCGTTTATGTTCGATTTAACAGAGCGAATTGATCAAATATATACAAACAGAGAGGGAGGGAGTGGTAATTAATTACATTCTTTGAATCTGTTTGCGGTACAAGTAAATAATAGTATTAGAAGTTAAACATTTTTAATACTTAATTTTCTAACTAATGTTTTCCATTAAGATGTACATTAATAATAATCAGTACTATTACCAGTTTAATTTGAGAAAGTTGAAGTGTATACTTTTATTTCCCAAAACATTACTATTTATTTATTCATTCATTAGCAATTAATCCGCATGTATGCATGCCTCAAGGCAAGGGAGCAAATCAATTGAGTCGTCTGTTGGTTCTCTTGGTTGTCAATTATGAAGCATGCGTGTGGTGTCTTTGGTTTAGATGACCGCTCTCTAGTTTCAGATGAAATTAACAGTATTTTCTCCGCATGCATGTATACTGAAATCTGATCATTGATTGATAATTAACGTTCAACGTTGCAACTTGTTTGAGTTTCAACTTTCGAGGTATTACATTATTTTGGGTCTTATTCATTCAATTGTACAGTGCATGCATAATGTGGAAGTTTGAATAGTATTACTTACTACTATGGTAATATGTAATCCTATTCTCTTATTCTTGTAAAAATCGTGATCCAAACCAAAAGCTTTTAACATTCCAATAACCCACTGCGTAAGTATGGTGTGTATATATAAGCATGTACATTTTACTCTCTATTTGACTAGAGATAAAAAAAAGATAATATTCTCTGTTATTTGACTAACATCCCTCCTCAACAACAAATTAAAGAACAGATTAAAAACACTGCGTATCATTTTTTATTTTATAAACAAAAGTTAAAAATTATCTAAACCCCCATTTTAATCTTTATCACACTATTTTAGTTAAATGACAACCAAATCACAAAAAAAAAAAATCAATCTTCAATTTGGTTTTCAATTATAATTCTAAAATTATTTTTATATTTAGTTAATTTAATTTTTATACTAAAATTTTATTACCCAAAACTAAATTAAATTTTCAAAATTCAGTAAGTTGAGTAATCATTTGCTCACTACAAACCACGAAGATACGCACCATCTCAACTAGGTTGTTCCCCTTTATGAACTCGAATTCGAAGGTGGAGGTGGTGCCACCTTATTTTGTCTTTTAGTGGTTTATCATTTTGTAAAAATTTTAAAATATTGTATTTTATTATATATAAGTTCAAATAATATAAATTTTATATCATTGTTCATTATAATTCGAGCTCTTCAAAATAAGACCAAACATGAATATGTTTTGATAAATTTTTATTTTTTTTATTTTTTGTATGTACTTATTAATTAAAATACATTGTGAATTTTAAGTTTAGAAAAAGTGAATCAAACGTTGTTAAAAAGTGAATCAAAGATTGTTAAAAAGTGAATCAGAGAGTTGCGTAAAAGTGAATAAGTGGTTTTATAAAAAGTGAATCTCATAAACAGAGATTGTTTAAATAAAGTGATTTTGATTGTTTGACTAGTGTGAATCAGAGGTTAAAAGTGAATCTCGTAAGTGTAGATTGTTTAACTAAAATAATTAAGAGGTTAAGAAATGTGAATCAGAGGTTTTTATAAAGTGAATCATACGTTTAAGAAAAATGAATTAAAGGTTTAAAAAAAGTGATTCTCGTAAATAGAGATTGTTTAACTAAAGTGAATAAGAGGTTTAAGAAAAGTGAATCAGAGATTGAAGAAAAGTAAATCAACGGTTTTTTAAAGGTGAATCAAAGGTTTAAGAAAAGTGAATATTTTGTTTAATACTAGTAAATGCCTTCGACGTTTTTAACTTTACTATGGTGGTTTTTAGAGTGTTTGGGTAAGATTCATTTTGTTAATGAATAAGGTTCATTTTATTATTAAAGAAGATTCATTTTGCTAATGAATTAGATTCACTTTAAAAATATCTAATATATACTCAATTCTAAACTATAAAATTTTAAGCTTACCATGTTTCATCTTGTTTTGAAGAGCGCAAAAAATGATGAACAATAATATTTTTTTTTATTTTTGCACTTATATTTTATGAATTATAACATTTTGAAAAAAAAAATATTTCTCTCCCCTCCTCCCGTGTGGGCGTGTTGTTTCTTTTTTTTTCATTTTTTTTTATTTTCTTATTCTCTTCTCTTACTTTTAATTGAGCCAATAATATATTGACATATGGCATGAAGCCATATTACAAGGTGGTGCAAGCTCCATAGTCTTCGTTCCGCTTTATGAATATCTCTGCCTTTATAGGAAAATTCTTCCCCCTCACCTTTGTCCAAATTAGAGGTCATAATCCATGCGGGCAGTGGCGAACCTAGACTTTCAAATCTGTGGGAGCTAGTAGTGAACTCAAAAATTTTGTTTGTGGGGGTAAAAAATTTGTTTGACACTATCACACTTTGAAATATTATGTTATTTTATATTTTTCAAAAATTTATAAGATCATTTAACTAATTTTCAAAAGTTTTGAGGAATTGAAGCCCCATCCGTCTGTGACGGGGCACTTTTTATCAAATACAATCTGTCAAATAAAATATTAAAAAATTAATTTTAAAATAATATTTAATATTTATATTACAATTTAAACATGCACTATTTTGAATGTCAAAACATCATATTTCGGTTACACTATTTAATTATCTAACACTTATTATTTATTTTTGTTATATATACACATATATACTTGTATTTTTCTAAAAACCTGTGGGGCACAGGTTATAAGCTCGGTCTGCCACTGCATGCGAACGGGCAGGCCGGGTTAGAGAGATGTTTTAGGTTTGATGGGCCTGCTCACGGTAATCGGACCCGGATTTTTTTATTTCAGGCGGTTGGATTATGCCCTTTTTTTTAGCTCCGCTGGTATCTGACTCGTCAGGCCCGACTTTTTATTTTTTAAAATTAAAAATTTATATATATATAATTTAATTTAATATTTTTATTATATATATAATTTAATTTACTATTTTAATTATATATATAGTTTTCATTAAAAATTATAATATATATCATTAGCTATTGAATCTATTTCCCTCTACTCTTCTCTCCCCTCCCTTCACCTCTCTCTATCCTCTCTCTCTATTCTTTTTCCCCTCCCCCCTCCTCTTTCCCCCCCGGTGGGCCCGCCCCGGGTTCAGAAATGTGTTGTGGCCTGGTTTTTTTTCGGGCTAGATCATTTGTTTGTCCAAGCCCGCTCGGACAACCTGTCAGACTCGGGCCTACTGGGTTTTTTCCCGAGCCGTGCATGTCAGACCGGGCCACCGGGCCGGACTCGTTTTGAGCAACTCTGCTTACTACTACTTTTACAACTGTCACAAGTTGTGTATGTACTTGTTAGTTGCTTTAATATAAGTACCAATATATTTGGCAAACGTGTCCTTGGTCATTTGATGGATCAAATGTTAGTATTCCAGTAGGTTGATAAATGGAAAGCCCCTAAGGATCATGCCTTTCGTTGGATCCCTGTGGGTAAGAATTCATGATGAGTCTTTCGTTGGATCCCAATTTAGTAAGAATTCATTATGTGCCTTTTCTCTTCCAGCATTGAGATTTTGCAAAGCGGTTAAGGGACCGTCTTGGGTGTTTTGTCAAATACGGGTAAGACGATGGACGTGCAGAAGGAGAGTTTATGCGCACCAAAATCCTATTAGATATATACAAGCCTGGGTTAAGAATTGTTACGGTTTCATGGAGGGACTTGATACAATTCTACAGGTAACATATGCAGGTACATGTATGCCAGCTATCTGCTTCCGGTGTGGTTTATTTCTGCATGCCACTAGAAACTGCTTTGACTAGACAGCTACCAAGGAAGGAGCCTTTCCTTATGGTTCGTGGTTTAGGGCGGCCAGGTTACGTTTCTAAAGGAAAGCGACAATTGAGGATAATAGTGAAGTGTGGAAGTATATGTGTGGCCTATTGGCAAAGATCCATCACCTGTAGCTGGTCCATTAGAGGAGGAATCCGATCATTTTACGCAGTTGGATGATTTGGGATGTCTCCACGAGGAGGAGAGATTTGTGCATGCGAATACTGATGAAGCAACAGAGCAAGGTGACACTCTAATTTTGATGAGAGTTAATGAACCACCGTCAGTGGGAAGAAGCGTCGTTTCAATCGTATAATACAGGATGGTACTCTTGTCGAAATTTGGCACATTCAGAAGTCTTGCCGCATTCTAAATAAGGGAAGGCAGCTTAAATCCAATAGGCCCCTCGATTGTGGTTGATTTGGTCCATCAAAAGAAGTTGACGTTATTAGCTGCATCATCTCCAAAGGCAAAGGAAACTCCTGTGGCTCGTGGGTGTTGCCAGGATAGATGATGACACCCTTGCAACCATCTTTTTGTCTTAGTTCAATCTTGTTATGTCATGTTTCTACCTTTGTACATATGTTGTTTTCTGCACTTTTAAGTTTTTTGCTTTAGATAGTTGGTTAGGTGGGTGTTGGCTAAGGTCCATAGACCTCAGGTATGTTCACTAGGTGGTTGGAAGTCATGGGGAAAATCAGTCATACATAGAAGGTATTATAGGAATATCTTACAATTGGGTCACCGGTGCCTGTTGGCCAGGGGCGGACGCAAAGGGCCCCCGAAACTTTTGAAAATTTACAAATTGCTTTAAATAATTTTTTTAAAAAATACAAAATAACATAACATGTTACAGAACAATAATTTTTTTTACCCCCTAACAAAAGTTCAGGGTTCCGCTACTGCTGTTGGCTATAGTTTTGCTAAGAAATTTTGTGAAACAACTTGAATGTACCTTAGTACACACCTTAGTAATCAGTATTTTTTTTGAAAGTCAGCATATTTCATAATTTATAAGTAAAACAATATTACATCAATAAACGCATAATTAAATCAAACTTCATCTAGAGTAGACATCCCCATGACCATCATTAAAGAAAGGATTAAGGTCTTACCCTTCCCAAACATTATGCTACTGATATCTTCTAAGCTTAAAAGTAAACACAGCCGGTCCACAGCAATCGGTGGTAGAACCTTCTTGAATACTCACTTGCGGTCATCGATTAGATTGTTGACCAAAACAACACCGACATGCAGACTCCCCTTTGCAATTTGATCATCTCCAGGCAAGACGACAGGGATCTCCAAATTTCCTTCCACACCTTAGTAATTAATAATTGAATGATGAGAATCAGTCTCCTCAACTATATATATATATATTGCAAACATAAAATAAAAATATAAGTGCCAATATAAATAAAAGAGAGAACTCGATGAAAGAGCATAGAACATGATTCTTGATTTGTAGTTCAAATCTTCAATTTCATTATTGTAACAAAGCGGGATTCTCCTACAATTTGTAGTCCCAAAGTGTCACAGCAACATATTGTCTTTGTTCTAAGACGATGCGAGTGTGAGAAAACCAAAGAGCTTTATTATTTCATTATGTGAGAGTGTAAAATACTCCGTATATGTGTATATGATTACAGAGGAAGTCTACCATATATATAAGGCGAGATGCCCATATATAACATGTGTTACCCTAGACTAAAATATACATCAATATAAGCCTAGAATACAAACTATAAAAGTACAAGATAGGACCTATATTACAGTCTACCATCCCCCCTGAAAACAAGACAATACTAGGACATGTTTTGTAATAGGTGAAGTCCTATCTGTTGTAGCATGCCTCTGTAATATTTTCCTGGAAGAGATTTAGTCAGAAAATCTGCTACTTGAGATCGACTTGGTATGTGCTGAACACATATCATTCCTTCAGATATTTGTTGTCTGACATAGTGTATATCGATTTCGATATGTTTGGTTAGTTGATGAAGAACCGGGTTTCTTACAATGTGGACTGCTAATTTATTATCACATCTAACGGGTATTGATGTCACATCTGTAACCTCAAATTCCGAGATAAGTCTGCTGAGCCATGCCAGTTCTGTAGTAACCATGCGCATGGCTCTGTACTCTGCTTCAGTAGAGGAGAGTGAAACACTAGCCTGTTTTTTTTAAGCTTTGATTGTTGTTGTGATTTTCTTCTTCCTTTGCCATAGCATAAACCCGGTCTATGTCTGGAAGTGGAGTCATCATCAAAACAGCACTGCGCATGGTTTGAAATGTCGGATTGATCCCCATCAAAAAATCTATTACTCTTTCATCCTCCGTTATCTTTGCCAATTTTGAGGGAGCATTGCAGGCACAAGTGGGGTAATTCGCAATCTGGTGATGCTCATTCCATAAGCTGACCCATTTTGTGTAATTAGTATCTAGATCATCATTGTTTGTTGCATTTTTCTTTCTTCTTGTCGAATAGCATACAAGAGAGTCCCGTTAGGTTTGTCGTAACGGCGACAAAGATTTGCCCAAATCTCTACGGTAGTGGGGAGATAAATGACGGTCTTACGGATCAAATCCTCAAGAGCTGTGAAGATCCAACCCATCACCATGTTGATTGCCTTCATTCCTAATAATGCCATCTATAAACCCTAGTTTTGATTTCGATATGAGTCTGACGACAAAATTCCGCTTCCAGTCAAGAAATCCCTTACCGTTAAACTTATAAGCCACCTGCATGCGCGTGTGATCCGGCGGATGGATGTATAGTTCGTCAATGGTATTAGAAGTGTCGCCATCCTTGTTCTTGCTTGTTTATGCGTCATGCTTTTTCTTGTTTTTCTTTTTTTCTTTGTCGCTCATGCCCGATGTTTCTTCTTCGCCGTCGACCATGGCTGAAGATTGTCAGGGATTAAAGATAGAGGCGAAAGATGGAAGTTGAATTTTTGGTGGAATACTTTTCGTTCATCAAAAGGAAGGAACACGAAAAAGGAAACGTGTTTCTCGATTTTCTCTCTACTCTTGATGCCATGTGAGAAAATGAGAGAGCTTTATTATTTCATTATGTGAAAGTGTAAAATACTCCATATATGTGTATATGATTACAGAGGAAGTCTACCATATATATAAGGCGAGATGCCCATATATAACATGTGTTACCATAGACTAAAATATACATCAATATAAGCCTAGAATACAAACTATAACAATACAAGATAGGGTCTATATTACATTCTAACATCCCCCCTCAAAACAAGACCATGCAAGGACATGTTTTGTAATAGGTGAAGTCATATCTGTTGTAGCATGCCTTTGTAATCTTTTCCTGGAAGAGATTTAGTCAGAAACTCTGCTACTTGAGATCGACTTGGTATGTGCTGAACACATATCATCCCTTCAGATATTTGTTGTCTGACATAGTGTATATCGATTTCGATATGTTTGGTTCGTTGATGAAGAACCGGGTTTCTTGCAATGTGAACTGCTGATTTGTTATCACATCTAACGGGTATTGATGTCACATCTGTAACCTCAAATTCTAAGATAAGTCTGTTGAGCCATGCCAGTTAGGGGTGTCAAAATCGGGTTTCAGGTCGAGTTGAGCTCAACCCGAACCCGACCCGAAAAATAGTTTTGGTCAACCCGAACCCGACCCAAACCCGGAACGGGTTGTACTTCTTTAACCCGAAACCGGTGCGGGTTGACCCGAACCGACCCGTATTTTCAAAATTTTATTTTATTTTTAAAATTTTGTATTATTTAATTAAAAAATATAGTACTATAATATTAATTAATTATTATGTACAATATATAATCATATGTTATCGGTTAAATGTTTATTTTATTCATAAATTAATCATTAAATACTAATTAAGTCATTAAATATAACATATTTTCTATTTTTAATTAAATTTTTTTTCAGGTTACGGGTTAGCGGGTTCAACCCGAACCCGAAGCGGGTTTCAATGACCCAACCCGAACCCGACCCGAAAATCATTTCGGGTCAAAAATCTCAACCCGAACCCAGCTTTTAACGGGTCGATTTCGGGTCGGGTTTTGGGTTCAGGTCAAGATTGACATCCCTAATGCCAGTTCTGTGGTAACCATGCACGTGGCTGTGTACTCTGCTTCAGTAGAGGAGAGTGAAACGCTAGCCTGTTTTTTTAGCTTTGATTGTTGTGATTTTCTTCTTTCTTTGCCATAGCATAAACCCGGTCTATGTCTGGAAGTGGAGTCATCATCAAAACAGCATTGTGCATGGTTTGAAATGTCAGATTGAGCCCCATCAAAAAATCTATCTCTCTTTCATCCTCCGTTATCTACGCCAATTTTGAGGGAGCATCGCAGGCAGAGGTGGGGTAATTCACAAACTGTTGGTGTTCATTCCATAAGTTGACCCATTATGTGTAATAAGTATCCAGATCATCACTGTTCTGTTGCATTTTTCTTTCTTCTTGTCAAATCACGTACAAGCGAGTCCCCCTAGGTTTGTCATAACGGTGACGGAGATTTGCCCAAATCTCTACGGCAGTGGGGAGATAAATGACGGTCTTATGGATCGAATTCTCAAGAGCTGTGAAGATCCAACCCATCACCATATTGTTTGCCTTCATCCATGCATTTTTCCTTGAGCCGTGATAATTTTCTTTCCTAATACTGTCATCTATAAACCCTAGTTTTGATTTCGATATGAGTCCGACGACAAAATTCTGCTTCCAGTCAAGAAATCCTTTACCTTTAAATTTATAAGCCAGTTGCATTTGTGTCTGATCCGGCAGATGGATGTATAGTTCGTCAATGGTATCAGAAGTGTCGCCATCCTCGTTCTTTCTTGTTTCTACGTCGTGCTTTTTCTTGTTTTTCTATTTTTCTTTGTCGCTCATGCCCGATGTTTCTTCTTCGTCGTCGACCATGGCTGAAGATTGTCTGGGATTAAAGATAGAGGCGAAAGATGGAAGTTGAATTTTTGGTGGAATGCTTTTCGTTCATCGGAAGGAAGGAACATGAAAAGGAAACGCGTTTCTCGATTTTCTCTCTGCTCTTGATACCATGTGAGAAAACGATAGAGCTTTATTATTTCATTATGTGAGAGTTTAAAATACTTCGTATATGTGTATATGATTACAAAGGAAGTCTACCATATATATAAGTCGAGATGCCCATATATAACATATGTTACCCTAGACTAAAATATACATCAATATAAGCCTAGAATACAAACTATAAAAGTACAAGATAGGAGCTATATTACATTCTAACATCCCCCCTCAAAACAAGACCATACTAGGACATGTTTTGTAATAGGTGAAGTCCTATCTGTTGTAGCATGCCTCTGTAATCTTTTCCTGGAAGAGATTTAGTCAGAAACTCTACTACTTGAGATCGACTTGGTATGTGCTGAACACATATCATCCCTTCAGATATTTGTTGTCTGACATAATGTATATCAATTTCGATAAGTTTGGTTCGTTGATGAAGAACCGGGTTTCTTGCAATGTGGACTGCTAATTTGTTATCACATCTAACGGGTATTGGTGTCACATATGTAACCTCAAATTATGAGATAAGTCTGCTGAGCCATGCCAGTTCTGTGGTAACCATGTAGATGGCTCTGTACTCTGCTTTAGTAGAGGAAAGTGAAACACTAGCATGTTTTTTTTAGCTTTGATTGTTGTCGTTATTTTCTTCTTCCTTTGCAATAGCTTAAACCCGGTATATGTCTCAAAGTGGAGTCATCATCAAAACAGCACTACGCATGGTTTGAAATGTCGGATTGAGCCTCATCAAAGAATCTATCTCTCTTTCATCCTCTATTATCTTCATCAATTTTTAGGGAGCATCACAGGCACAGCTGGGGAAATTCACAATCTGTTGATGTTCATTCCATAACCAGACCCATTTCTTGTAATAAGTATCCAGATCATCACTTTTTTGTTGGATTTTTCTTTCTTCTTGTCGAATCGCGTACAAGTGAGTCCCGCTAGGTTTGTCGTAACGGCGATAGAGATTTGCCCAAGTCTTTGCGGCAGTGGGTTGATAAATGACGGTCTTACGGATCGAATCCTCAAGAGCTGTGAAGATCCAACCCATCACCATGTTGTTTGCCTTCATCCATGCATTATGCCTTGAGCCTTGATAATCTTTTTTCCTAATACAGCCATCTATGAACCCTAGTTTTGATTTCGATATGAGTCTGACGACAAAATTCTGCTTCCATTCAAGAAATCCCTTACCATTAAACTTATAAGCCAGCTGCATTCGTGTGTAATCCGGCGGATGGATGTATAGTTTGTCAATGGTATCAGAAGTGTCGCCATCCTTGATCCTGCTTGTTTCTGCGTCGTGCTTTTTCTTGTTTTTCTGTTTTTCTTTGTCGCTCATGCCCGGTGTTTCTTCTTCATCGTTGACCATGGATGAAGATTGTCAGGGATTAAAGATATAGGCAAAAGATGGAAGTTGAATTTTTGGTGGAATGCTTTTTGTTCATCGGAAGGACCGAACACGAAAAGGAAACACGTTTCTCGATTTCTCTCTGCTCTTGATACCATGTGAGAAAACGAGATATCTTTATTATTTCATTATGTCAGAGTGTAAAATACTCCGTATATGTGTAAATGATTACAGTGGAAGTCTACCATATATAACAAGTGTTACCCTAGACTAAAATATACATCAATATAAGCCTAGAATACAAACTATTAAAGTACAAGATAGGAGTTACATTCTAACACCCCCCTCAAAAAAGACCATGCTAGGACATGTTTTGTAATAGGTGAAGTCCTATCTGCTGTAGCATGCCTCTGTAATCTTTTCCAAGAAGAGATTTAGTCAGAAAATCTGCCACTTGAGATCGACTTGGTATGTGCTGAACACATATCATCCCTTCAGCTATTTGCTGTCTGACATTGTGTAGAACCGGGTTTCATGCAATGTGGACTACTGATTTGTTATCATACATAACAGGTATTGGTGTCACATCTGTAACCTTAAATTCTGAGTTAAGTCTATTGAGCCATGCCAGTTCTGTGGTAACCATGCGCATGACGCTATACTCTGCTTCAGTAGAGGAGAGTGAAACACTAGCCAGTTTTTTTTTTTGAGCTTTGATTGTTGTTGTGATTTTCTTCTTCCTTTGCCATAGCATAAACCCGGTCTATGTCTGGAAGTGAATTCATCAACAAAACCGCACTGTGCATGGTTTGAAATGTCGGATTGAGCCGCATCAAAAAATTTATCTCTCTTTCATCCTCCGTTATCTTCGCCCAAATTTGAGGGAGCATTGCAGACACAGGTGGGGTAATTCACAATCTGTTGATGTTCATTCCATAAGCTGACCCATTTCATGTAATAAGTATCCAAATCATCACTGTTCTGTTGCATTTTTCTTTCTTCTTGTCGAATCACGTACAAGCGAGTCCCCCTAGGTTTGTCATAACGGTGATGGAGATTTGCCCAAATCTCTACGACAGTGGGGAGATAAATGACGGTCTTATGGATCGAATCCTCAAGAGCTGTGAAGATCCAACCCATCACCATGCCGTATGCCTTCATCCATGCATTTTTCCTTGAGCCGTGATAATCTTCTTTCCTAATACTGCCATCTATAAACCCTAGTTTTGATTTCGATATGAGTCCGATGACAAAATTCTGCTTCCAGTCAAGAAATCCTTTACCTTTAAATTTATAAGCCAATTGCATTTGTGTCTGATCCGGCGGATGGATGTATAGTTCGTCAATGGTATCAGAAGTGTCGCCATCCTCGTTCTTTCTTGTTTCTACGTCGTGCTTTTTCTTGTTTTTCTAGTTTTTCTTTGTCGCTCATTCCCGGTGTTTTCTTCTTCGTCGTCAACCATGGCTGAAGATTGTCAGGGATTAAAGATAGAGGCGAAAGATGGAAGTTAAATTTTTGGTGAAATGCTTTTTGTTCATCGGAAGGAAGGAACACGAAAAGGAAACACGTTTCTCGTTTTTCTCTCTGCTCTTGATATCATGTGAGAAAACGAGATAGCTTTATTATTTCATTATGTGAGAGTTTAAAATACTCTGTATATGTGTATATGATTATTGAGGAAGTCTGCCATATATATAAGGCGAGATGCCCATATATAACATGTGTTACCCTAGACTAAAATATACATCAATATAAGCCTATAATACAAACTATGAAATTACAATATAGGACCTATATTACATTCTAACATCCCCCCTCAATACTAGACCATGCTAGGACATGTTTTGTAATAGGTGAAGTCCTATATGTTGTTGCTTGCCTCTGTAATCTTTTCCAGGAAGAGATTTAGTCAAAAAATCTGCTACTTGAGATTGACTTGGTCTGTGCTGAACACATATCATCCATTCAGATATTTGTTGTCTGACATAGTGTATATCGATTTTTATATGTTTGGTTCGTTGATGAAGAACCGGGTTTCTTGCAGTGTGGACTGCTAATTTGTTATCACATCTAACGGGTATTGGTGTCACATCTGTTACCTCAAATTCTGAGATAAGTCTGCTGAGCCATGCCAGTTCTATGGTAACCATGCACATGGCTCTGTAGTCTGCTTCAGTAGATTAGAGTGAAACACTAGCCTGTTTTTTTAGCATTGATTGTTGTTGTTGTTTTCTTCTTCCTTTGCCATAGCATAAACTTGGTCTATGTCTGGAAGTGGAGTCATCATAAAACAGCACAACACATGGTTTGAAATGTCGGATTGAGCCCCACCAAAAAATCTATCTCTCTTTCATCCTCCTTTATCTTCGTTAATTTTGAGGGAGCATCACAGGCTTAGGTGGGGTAAATCACAATATGTTGATGTTCTTTCCATAAGCTGACCCATTTCGTGTAATAAGTATCTAGATCATCATTGTTATGTTACATTTTTCTTTCTTCTTGTCGAATCGCATACAAGTGAGTCCCGCGAGGTTTGTCGTAAGAGCGATAGGGATTTGCCCAAATCTCTACGGCAGTGGGGAGATAAATGATGGTCTTACGTATCGAATCTTCAAGAGCTATGAAGATCCAACCCATCACCATGTCGTTTGCCTTCATCCATGGATTTTGCCTTGAGCCTTGATAATATTCTTTCCTATTACTTCCATCTATAAACCGTAGTTTTGATTTTGATATGAGTCCAACGACAAAATTCTGCTTCCATTCAAGAAATCCCTTACCATTAAACTAATAAGCCAGCTGCATTCGCGTGTGATCCGGCGGATGGATGTATAGTTCGTCAATGGTATCAGAAGTTCCGCCTTCCTTGTTCTTGCTTGTTTCTGCATCGTGCGTTTTCTTGTTTTTCTGTTTTTCTTTGTCTCTCATGCCTCGTGTTTATTCTTCGTCGTCAACCATGGCTGAAGATTGTCAGGGATTAAAGATAGAGGTGAAAGATGGAAGTTAAATTTTTGGTGGAATGCTTTTTGTTCATCGGAAGGAAGGAACACGAAAAGGAAACACGTTTCTCGTTTTTCTCTCTGCTCTTGATATCATGTGAGAAAACGAGATAGCTTTATTATTTCATTATGTGAGAGTTTAAAATACTCCGTATATGTGTATATGATTACTGATGAAGTCTACCATATATATATATATAGGCGAGATGCCCATATATAACATGTGTTACCCTAGACTAAAATATACATCAATATAAGCCTATAATACAAACTATGAAATTACAAGATAGGACCTATATTACATTCTAACATCCCCCCTCAATACTAGACCATGCTAGGACATGTTTTGTAATAGGTGAAGTCCTATATGTTGTTGCTTGCCTCTGTAATCTTTTCCAGGAAGAGATTTAGTCAGAAAATCTGCTACTTGAGATCGACTTGGTCTGTGCTGAACACATATCATCCATTCAGATATTTGTTGTCTGACATAGTGTATATCGATTTTTATATGTTTGGTTCGTTGTTGAAGAACCGGGTTTCTTGCGGTGTGGACTGCTAATTTGTTATCACATCTAACGGGTATTGGTGTCACATCTGTTACCTCAAATTCTGAGATAAGTCTGCTGAGCCATGCCAGTTCTGTGGTAACCATGCACATGGCTCTGTAGTCTGCTTCAGTAGATTAGAGTGAAACACTAGCCTGTTTTTTTAGCATTGATTGTTGTTGTTGTTTTCTTCTTCCTTTGCCATAGCATAAACCTGGTCTATGTCTGGAAGTGGAGTCATCATCAAAACAGCACTGCACATGGTTTGAAATGTCGGATTGAGCCCCACCAAAAAATCTATCTCTCTTTCATCCTCCTTAATCTTCGTTAATTTTGAGGGAGCATCGCAGGCATAGGTGGGGTAATTCACAATCTATTGATGTTCCTTCCATAAGCTGATCCATTTCATCTAAACATAGTAGTGGTTTAGCGGTATGAGTAACCAAGTCACATTGATATAACCACCACCCCCTGAGAATCGATAGTCTTAAGCATGGACTTAAGACCGACATCCTTAGCGTGATAATTTGGGTTGCCCAACAAATGAACAAGCTTCATTTCCCAGTTAAATGGTATAAGAAAACTGCCCCCAATTAATTCTTGTCTCACCAAGTGAAGTTAGCCAGTCCATCCTCAGTATTAAGTCTACTCTAGAAATATCAAACACCAGACAATCAATGAGGAACTGAGTCTCCTGTAATAACAACGATAACCTCAAGCAAGCACCAGTCCCCGAAACAACTTTCTTGTTTATTATAGTGACTCCAAATGAGACTCTCTTATCCACTGATAACTTTAGTTCATCAATAATATTAAGATGAATAAAATTATGAGTGGCCCCACTATCCACCAATATTAAAACTGACCTACCAAAAATAGAACCTTCCAACTTTATTGCTTTGCCTTTTGGAAATCCGTACAAGGATAACAACGATAATTGAGCCTCACCAATATCCACACCAGTCTCCTGGCCATAATTATGGACAAGCTCGAAAGCCTCATCTCCACCATTTTCCCTGTTGGTCAACAATACTTGCCGGCCAGTGTTCTTGCACTAGTGGCCAGGAGCCCACTTCTCACCACACAGGAAACAAAGTCCTTGCGCCTGCCTACGCTGGAATTCGGTGTTCAAAATTTTGCGGAATGAGCTCAACTTCACCCTAGAATTGGAACCCGCAGAAGATTGCAGAAAAGAGCCCGATTACATGCGGTTCATAGAGCTAGGGATTTTGAGAGACTGAGAATTAGGGATTTCCTTAATTCGTTCAATTTGGCTGTTGCTCCCCTCCCCAGGTGTCGTACGACTACCACCACCAGAAATCGGTCGTAAACCACCCCACGAGTAGTGCGCACGTGACCTATCATGGCAATTTGGGATTTCCGTTACACACAAATTTTCATGCTCCTCGATCTTCTAGCCGTTATCATCATGTCTCGTAAAGTTTGTGGTTCATAAAAACGACAGCTCCCTATGAATGATATCCTTCAACCCATTTTTGAATATACCTCGTAACACCTCGTCAGAGATGTTGGGCAGATAAGCAGAGTGATGTTCAAAGTTACGCTGATTTTCCTCCACCGATGTGTTTTGTTGAGGCACACATAGAGACTCTAGGGGATTTTGTGACTGATCCGATCAAAACCGATCCAGAATCAGAGACTTGAACTCCACCCAATCAGGGACACCGAAATGGTTGCCCAACCACTCGTACTAGTGAAGAGCCGTTCCGTCCATAGACACTGCGACCACCTACACTCTGTCAATTGTGGCAACACCATTATAAGCAAAGTACCACTCAGCTTTATAAATCCATCCCCAGGGATCATCGCCTTAAAAAATTGGCAACTCCAACTTGCGCATCTGTAACTCCTCATCAGTGGCGTCTGTTCGGCGCTGCCATGAAACATGCCTAGCTATTTCACCTTGCTCACCTGCACGCACTACCAAGGATTGAACATTCTTTTGCATCCGTGAGACCATCACAGTCAGATTCTCAAGTTGCCCAGTGAGGGTGTGCACCTTCCCATTTAGGTCGGTTATCTCCCCTTTCATCACCAAGTGCTCCGCCAAAACCGATCCAGAATCATAGACTTGAATTCCACCCAATCGGGGACACTGAAATGGTTGCCCAACCACTCGTACCAGTGAAGAGCCGTTCCGTCCATAGACACTGCGACCGCTTACACTCTGTCAATTGTGGCAACACCATTATAAGCAAAGTACCTCTCAGCTTTATAAATCCATCCTCGGGGATCATCGCCATAAAAAATTGGCAACTCCAACTTGCGCATCTGTAACTCCTCATCAGTGACGTCTGTTTGGTGCCGCCACGAAACATGCCTAGCTATTTCACCTTGCTCACCTGCACGCACTACCAAGGATTGAACATTCTTTTGCATCTGTGAGACCATCACAGTCAGATTCTCAAGTTGCCTAGTGAGGGTGTGCACCTTCCCATTTAGGTCGGTTATCTCCCCTTTCATCACCAAGTGCTCCGCCTCCAAGTGTTCCATTGTTTGATGATGCTTGAATACCATGCACCACTAGGGCAGTCAATTTTGCCACGAACCCGAAATCCGACACGCTAAAACGCAGGTTCAGGTTATGTTGCTGAAAACCTGGGTCAGTTTTTTTGGGTTTGACGTGTCAACCCGATTTCAACGCGCAACCCGAAGACATTTTTGAAAATGAAAAGAAATTTTTTAAATACCCCTAATATTTAAAATATAATTAAATGATCTATTAATGATCTAAGATGATTATTAAACATCTAAATATTATTGGGGAACAATCTAAAAGATCTCAACAAGGCAAAACACGCCTTAAGATCGGTAAAGCCAAAAATGTGCTTTAAGACACCATAAAGGTTGTATGACCTCAAATAAGATCCAAAGTGGATTCCTAAGTATTATAATGAAGCAAGGAACACAATAAAACCATTCTCAAGGAGAACTAAGCTCAGGAACACCCTGTGACACAAAAATGTGCGCTAAAACTCCTTAAAGCACGTTTTTGTGAGATTGCCTTTTAAATTGATTTTTAATGGGCTTAAAAATTATAATTATCCTTAAATATGATATTTAATCATATTATATCATATTAGGAATTTAATTCCAGAAATTTACGAATTTTTACAAATTTAATATTAAAATATTAATAAAACCCTAAAGTGGGGCCCGCATGAGTCAACATTGACCAAGCATGGTCAATGGTCAATTAATTGACCCCTTTGGACCAAGGAAATCGGCTGCAATAAGTGAGGAGACAGCATACAATGATTTTGGAGACAAATACTACCTAATGCATTTACTTTTAGAAAATAACATTACTTTTTACATTATTACCAATCATTCCCACCTTCTCCTTCCTTCCTTGTCCGATCCTCTCCTTCCCAGCCGAGCTCACCCTTCCTCTCAAAGCTTGTTTTAGAAAATAACATTACTTTTTACATTATTACCAATCATTCCCACCTAAGTCCTTAAGGTAAGTGTTTTAATGTCATTTTTAGCTCTTTTTCTTCATCTCTTCACTACCAACACCTAAATTTCATGGCTCAACAATTCCTATGGCTTATTCTCAGTGTTATAAGGTTAGAACAAGAGCTAAACTCGGTTGAGACCAGTAGAGGGACCAAGGTTGTTCAAATCTACATTTTAAGGTAAAAATGTGCTTTAAGCTCATAACTTTTGATTCCCTTCGAGTTTGGCTGTGAAACTTTGGTCATAGCCTCATCTTCTTCTCCTTTTCATGTGGAATCTGTTGGTTAGCCATTTTGAGCAAGGGTGATCGAGATCCAAGAGGAATACTCTCTTTTAAGGCATTTTTCCAAGGTAAAACCTAATAACAAGGTAGTATTTCGAGATCTAACTATTTACTATGTCAATATAGTGGATCTAACACCTTGTGGTGTGTTTGGTTCAGATCAAAACCACCTTGAACACTCCTTGCATTTTTAAGGTGATTTTTGCCTTAAATCTTACATTAATTATTCCTTATGGTTAAGCTCAAGCTTGGAGTGTAACCATATCTTGTTTTTGTGTATTAAACATGTCTAAATCAAGTGGTGAATTTTCCTACAAGTGACCGAGCCCATACAAGGAATAATCAAGGTATAAACACCTTAAACTTATGATTTTTGTAATTTTTAAGCATATATATATATATGACCGAGAGTGAACTTACATATATAGGTCATATTGACCTAAAATGGAAAAAAATGGCTAAGATAAATTAAGCTAGTCATTTAAGGGATTTAATTAACATAATGGTCAAATTATGACATTATGTGGAAAACTAATTAAATCTAAGTGAGGCCGAATACATATGCTATATTTTGAGACATTTACTGTGTAATTTATTTTGCAAGTTCAAGGTTGTAATAAGGCCATGTCATTAGGCCATTTTATTTTAAGTTTATAAGCTTATTTAGTTTTATTTATGCTTATAATTAAAATTGGGGCCAATTCGTAATTATTAAGAACTTAGGAAGCTGTGGGCGTAATTTAGAACAATTTAGGGTTTTTAAATGAATTTAATAAAAATTATAACATTTTATAAAGTTTTGGGTCAAAATTGTAAAAATAGAAAAGTATAGGTTATTATTTGTAATTACCGAAAAATTGGTTCCCATTTGGTATTAGAAGTCAAAGTTGACTATATAGGAGACTTTGACCAAGTTTAGAAAATTTAAGAAATTAAAATACTACCTTATAATGAGATACTTGTTAAATTGTAAAAGATTTATAAGACTTGGGGTGGCAATGTAATTACTGAAACTTAAGGGTACTAAATGGAGTTTAGTAAAGTCCTTAAGTTATTAGGAATTTTTAGAAATTTATTTGGTTAAATTTGGAGTTCATAAGAATTATATAAGTATAATATATGGTATTTTATAACATTGTTACAAATAGGTGACAAATGTATAGAAACCGAGAATTAAAGGAAGAATAAGGTTAGGAATAATATTTATAACCTTTTGGTATAGTTTGGTAATTTTTGGAACTACATATAAGGTTTATAAAGATATATGCATAATATATAGTTTTAATGGGGTTAGAAAACTATGTATTACAAATTGAGATTGAATTGTGATTTTATAGGAGTTTAGTGGTTATAATGATAGCCGAAAATATAAGGGGCTATTTGGTATTATATGAACAAAATATAACTATAGGTTATAATTGTTTTAATGATTTAAATGTCATAAGATATGTTATATAACTATAAGGTGACATTATATTAATTAAGTGGTGGATTTTGTAAATATTTAAGAATATAGGTGCTGTTCAAAAATATTAACATTTTTAAATGGAATTTATAATATGGTTTTTAATGTTATAAGAATTATAACATTTATAATATAAGAGATATTCATTAAAAAGAATGAATATAGATTACAAGACTTACCATATAATAAATAGTTCCATAATACACACATATAAATAAATATATGTAATGGTGTAGAAAATGTGATAAGGTTCAATAATTATAAATTATCATAATTAAAATGATAATAGATAAGGAAAAAGAATTATAAACATTGGATATGGAATTCTAATGTAAAGAGAGTGTACATGTGATAATGAGAATTCATATAATTAAAAGTATAGTTTACAAATAAATTATACCACATTAAAGTTAAAAAAAAAAGAGACAAACCTTAGAAAAATAATACTAAGGTAAGATGCATAGTGCATGACAAAGGATCACACATACGATAATGAAACAAACTATACGGTATGCTAATCAGTAGCATTATGCATTGTTTAGATTGTTAGAGGCTACACAAGGAGCATAGGATCTTGCTGATTCATACTCCACCGTAATACATCGGGGTGAACGGTATGTTGTTATGTGTCTCTGATTGTCTCTGAGGCTTCCTCAGTTCAGACTTCTGTGTGATCTGTGATAAGATTGTTTGTCTGAATGTGATAATTAATATGCATGAATTGTATATTTATAGCTGCTTATCATTTACTGTTGTTGAGTTAACAGTATTGGTTCGTATATATGAACCTATATATATAAAACGGACTAGCGGCTATGGTGCTATCTTATGTGAAATATAAGGAACGTCAGTAAAACGTTGTAGCACTAGGATAATAACATATATATATTATCCGAGACTTTTATACGGAGCATTGGCCTTTCTATACGCCGCTCCCGTATCTAACACTGGATCCCGAGTTTACAGACTCCGGATTGGACTAATGACCTTAGTCTGCTGTGTTAGGAAAATAAAAATGGTAATGCGATGCGATGGTATAATTAATTAAGGAAGGAAAGGAAAGCCAAGAGGATGTGGCTCTTGGTGCGCGCTGTGATCACAAAAACGATACCGGGATGTCCGCGTACGGGTCCGCAAGTATCAAGAAAATTTCCCGTGAGTTAGAATGGCTCATTAGTCGGAGACTCTACCGTTGGAGTGGCTACTGCCGTGGGTGACCCGCCATAATATATGGGTAACTAGAGACATGTCGTATTAACGAGACATGGTCACTAGGTATAACTGAACAATTAAAACAATTGAGAATTATACAGTGGCGAACGATATTGGTTTCTATACCATGGACGAGAATTAATACTTGTTTATCATTCTCGTTGTTTCGCTTGGTTGTTCATTGGTTATACTTGTGGTTATATTATGTATGATGATGGTTGTGTTTATTGTATGGATTACTGTTAATTGTTTTTCAGTTTTAAATATTAAAACGGTATTGCATGTAATGAACCTCATGCTCTCGACCAAATAATTGAGGGGTCTTTGGGGGCATGACGGGGCATGTGATGACATACTCAGCAGGGGCTGATTCCATACCACAAACCATCTTTATTTCAGGTGAATAGCTGGTGGGTCGCAGCGAGGTGACCATTGTGATAGTACGGTTGGTTTAGACTTGGTACGGTGTGATACTCAGGTGGTTTTGGACTCGGGTTGTTTAACCGAGGTGTATTTGATTTAGATGCTCACGGTCTGTAATAATTGTTGATGTTAGATTTGTTTTAAGTTGTTTAAGTTCTACTATCTATCTCTTGTGGTCACTGCGGGAATACGTTTCGCAAGTTGATTATCAGGTAATTCGTTATCACTCGTATGGGCGAGTGATAACAGTGACACCATTAGGGCGACAGTTATTATTTTACCGCTGCGAGATATTATTGTGCACGACTTTTATAGGATTATTAGGAGCCGAATTCGTAGGGGTGTTACAAAAGTGGTATCAGAGCGGAGTACCGCTCTGATTACAAGAGATAGTAGTTTAAGTACCGTGAGCCTAGGTTATTTACACACCAGTACCGAGAGATAGTTGTGAATGATTTGAGTTAAGTTATAGTAGGGAAAGTACAGTATTTATACCAAGAGCTGACTTTGGTTCTGAATTCTTCAGATGTCTTCCGGAAGACGATCAGTTGACAGAGGCAGAGGAGGTGGTGGAAGAGGCGGCGGGCCTGGAGGAGGACCTCCGGAGGCCCCACCGTGGGCGTGGCTGAGACGGTAGCTGCCGTCTTCGCTCAGCTAGCCCAGTTGGGAGGTATCCATATAGGAGCACCACCTGCACCACCGGTAGTCCCACCCGTACCCGCACCTAGAGAGCCGAATTGGCTGAAGAGCGTAGCTGACACGCGAGTACCTACCTATGATGGAGTTGCTGACCCCACTGTCCTCGAGAGATACATCGTTGAGCACGAGAAGGCGTTTGATGCCATACATGTGCCTGCTGAGCACCGAGTTGATATAGCAGCCTTTCACCTGAAGGACGCTGCCAGCACGTGGTGGAGGTCCGTGAAGGCACATTATCTTGCTATAGAGGGTTTTGGGTGGACTGGTTTCGTGGAATTGTTGAGAGAGAAGTATTATCCTGCTCATCTGAAGCAGAGGAAGAGGGAGGAGTTTGAGGCCCTGAGGCAGGGTAATATGACCGTAGATCAGTACTACGCCTTGTTTATTGGGCTCTTGGACTTCGTCCCAGGAGTTGTTTATTCTGATGCTGTGAAAGTAGAGAAGTTTAGAGGCGGGTTGAGATATGCTATTAAGGCCGCCATGGGTGCTACCTTGTACCCTACGGTTCAGGTAAAACTAATTGACAGTTTGTACCTTATAACTCAGTTTGATTTGTTACAAGTTCAGGGAACTTATAGATGTGTTTCAGGAGTGTTATGACGCTGCTTCTCGGACTGAGATGATGGTGAACAGCCGGGAGGACAGCCAGGGGCAGAAGCGTAAGGCCCCAGAGAAAGAGGCAGAGACTGAGGCTGGAGGCGGAGGCAGTAAGGGCTGGAAGTAAGAACCACCTTAAGTTATTTAATCCATTTAAATTACTTACTTACTGCCTGCTTTTATACCTGCTAATCCTGACACTTTGACGATCACAGGAAGAAGAAGTTCTCCTGGAGGGAGAAGAAGAAGGAGCAGGCCAGCCAAAAGGGTAAAGACAAGGTCCCGTTGCTGACCGGGCCTACCTACGACGTGCAGCCTCTTAGATCTGTACCCCCTAAGGGTAAGCGATCTAACCTTGTGAATAAATTGTGTACTACACTACCCATTACCATCCTTGTACTAACCTGAGTGTGACACGATAATAGGTTCTGCACCCCAGCGCCACTTTCACTGCAAGCGCTGTGGTAAAGACCACCCGGGTGTCGACTGCACCGGGCAAGCGGTGGACTGCCACCACTGTGGAAAGAAGGGCCACAGGTCGTTCGAGTGCTTTAATAATCCAGATAGCCGAGCGTACCGCCCACCGAAGGGGACTCAGGGCGCACCTACTGGAGGAGGTGGAGCCCGAGGTGGCCAGAGGGGGCCGGCGCCCCAAGCCCAGAGAGGGCAGCAGCAGCAGCAGCAGCCGCAGCAGCAGAACCAGGGCCAGAGGAACCCGCCGGGCAACCGTATGCTGAATGCAGCGGGAGCTTCAGGCGCTGGCACTAGTACCCAGCGCGGTGAAGGTTAGCATTTGAAACCTTAACCATTGTATGAAAGCATGACTAAGTGTTAAACGTTTTACCTTGGCATGAATGAGTGTTTAAATTACCGTTTTAGATAAACAACTTACCTAGGAAACCTTTTACCTCTTAGGAGACTTCGATATCTGCTATCCCACACTTACAAGACAGAGATCACCTAGACCCGTGGAAGAAAGACGGGAGTACCCTAGTGAGTTGTGTCATGTAGTCAGACCGGGCATGATACTTCTCAGAGAGTTCCTAACCCTAGATGAGCAAATCACCATAGTGAATGAGTGTAGAGCTTTGGGTACGGGCATAGGAGGTTTTTATACCCCTGTATTTACTAGTGGTTCTAGAATGAAACTGCACATGATGTGCTTAGGAAAAGATTGGGATCCACAAGCTAGGGTTTATCGAGAGGTGAGGATGGTAGGTGACGTATCTATACCTAGTATACCTGAGAGTTTCCTTACCTTGGTGAGAAACGCAATGGATATTGCTCAAGACTGTGAGGTTTATCCATTACCCGACATGACACCTGACGTTTGCATCATCAATTACTATGAACAGGGAGGGAAGCTTGGAATGCACCAGGACCGTGATGAGACGACCGAGTCCATCACCAGAGGAATACCAGTTGTATCATTTTCCATCGGCGATGATGCTGAGTTTATCTATGGAGACCAGAAGAGGATGGATCTAGCAAGCAAGATCATCCTCAAGTCTGGAGATGTATTAGTATTTGGTGGAGAGTCGAGGCTTGTATATCATGGTATTAAGAGCATTAAGCTCAATACCGCACCACCCACTTTAGTGAACGATACCCACATCCGACCCGGCCGTTTAAATTTGACTTTCAGACAGTATTCATGTAATAGTAGTAGTTAAGTGTGTAACCTTGTATAATACAGTTGGAATGAATGAAATAAGAGTTTTCTACCTTCAAGTATATGTGTTCAGTTTTGTTGATACCAATAATTCATAACTTCAGGCTATAGTAATGGTAAGGAGGGTACCATCTGCATCCTAGACATGGCGCAAGCCAAGGAGTCTGGTAATGTCATCACAGGTATGACAATTACAAACAACAGTAAATTAGTGATTTATTGGGACTCGATGCTAATACGAGAGGTAATCTCAGGTACCTTTCCTGTTGATGGCGTTAGTGCTACCGTATTGTTCGACTCAGGGGCTTCGCATTCTTTTATTTCCTCGGCATTTGCTAAGAAGCTGGGGGCCCCCGAACAGCTTTCAGACTTTGCAGTCACCCTTCCTTCGAAGGAGAAAGTAGGTTGCACCAGACAGTATACAGGGTTAGAGATCAGCATTATGACTGAGACCTTTCCCATTGACCTGATCGAGTTCAGAAACTTGGGTTTTGACATCATAGTGGGCATGGATTGGCTACAGAAACATAGGGGCCGCCTTCATTGTGCAGAGCATCGACTATACTGAAGGGGCCGAGCGGCAGGACAGTGTCATACCGCAGTGTGAGGAGAGAGCCGACTGTCAAGATCGTGTCAGCATTGTCCCTAATGAAGGATGTTAGGAAGGGCCGACAAGCCTTCCTCTGTTATGTACAGGACACGAGACAGAGCGACGTGACGGACGTAGACATTCCAGTCGTGGTAGATTTTCCCGACCTATTTCCTGATGAGCTGCCAGGCATGCCACCTGTGCGCGAGGTTGAGTTCGTCGTCGATTTGTTGCCAGGTACGGGCCCCATTGCTAAGGCACCCTACCGTATGGCACCGGCTGAGATGAGGGAGCTGAAGTTACAACTGGAGGACCTCCTCGACAAGGGATTCATTCGACCTAGTGTTTCTCCTTGGGGTGCTCCAGTGCTGTTCGTCAAGAAGAAGGACGGCAGTATGCGACTCTGCATCGACTACCGCGAGCTTAATGCGGTTACAGTCAAGAACAAGTACCCATTACCACGGATAGATGATTTGTTTGATCAGCTGAGAGGAGCCAGTGTGTTCTCGAAGATAGACCTCAGATCTGGCTACCATCAGATTAGGATTGCAGAGGGTGACATTGAGAAGACAGCTTTCAGGACACGGTATGGACACTATGAGTTCACCGTTATGCCATTCGGACTGACGAATGCGCCAGCCATATTCATGGACTTGAAGAACCGACTTTTTAGAGAGCATCTTGATAGTTCAGTTGTAGTCTTCATCGACGATATTCTGATCTATTCAAAAACCAAGGAAGATCATGAGTTCCATTTGAGACAGGTGTTGAATATTATGAGAGTGAACCAGCTGTATGCCAAACTCTCTAAGTGTGAGTTCTGGTTAGACAGCGTGTCATTTCTAGGACACATTATATCAGCTAGCGGCATATCTGTAGATCCTGCTAAGATTGAGGCAGTGAAGAGTTGGCCAAGGCCGAAGACAGTCACAGACGTCCGTAGCTTTCTGGGTTTGGCAGGGTATTATCGAAGATTTGTGAAGGACTTCTCCAAGGAAGCCAAACCAATGACTAATCTAATGAAGAAGGAATCCCAGTTCTTATGGTCTGCAGAGTGTGAGCAGTCCTTTCAGACGCTGAAGGATCTCCTGACATCAGCGCCCGTTCTTACTATCCCTGAGGGCACTGATGGGTTCGAGGTATACTGTGATGCCTCTGGAACCGGTCTAGGCTGTGTGCTTATGCAGCACGGGAAGGTAGTTGCTTACGCATCCCGACAGCTGAAGAAGCATGAGGTGAATTACCCCACACATGACCTTGAGTTAGGCGCAGTAGTCTTCGCTTTGAAGATCTGGCGACATTATTTGTATGGTGTGACAGTCACTATCTACTCTGATCACAAGAGTCTACAGCATCTCTTCTCGCAGAAGGAGCTGAACATGCGACAGAGAAGATGGGTCGAGTTCTTGAAGGACTACGATATAGACCTGAGGTACAAAGAGGGCAAGGCGAATGTGGTAGCTGATGCCCTGAGCCGCAGAGCTCATTCATTGTTCACTTTATTAGCAAACAGCAGTATGATTGATGAGATACGAGCTGCACAGGAGAGTGATCACTATATGCAGAGTATCAGGCAGAAAATGATAGATGGTTGTTTTGAGAGGCTAAAATATGACTTCGAACTGTGCGATGATGGCATGATTCGACTGAAGGGCCGTTTGTGTATTCCGGAGTCGTCTCCTGATCTGAAGGAGAAGATACTCCAGGAGGCTCATTGCTCGTCCTTATCCGTCCACCCTGGTTCGTCAAGATGTATAAGGATTTGAAGGTCATTTCTGGTGGAGCGGGATGAAGAAGGATGTAGCTGAGTATGTGGCTAGATGCTTGACCTGTCAGAAGGTTAAGTTTGAGCATAGGAGACCCGGAGGTTTAGTGCAGTCTATGCCTATTCCTTGTTGGAAGTTCGAGGACATTTCGATGGATTTCGTTGTCGGTCTCCCACCGACTAAGGGAGGACTGAACACGATTTGGGTCATTGTGGACCGTCTGACGAAGGTGGCAAAATTTGTTGCTATGAAGGATACCTGGAACGTCCGAAGTTAGCGGACTTGTTCCAGAAGGAGGTGATCCGGCACCATGGTGTGCCAAAGACTATTGTTTCTGATAGGGACCCTCGATTTTTGTCCAGATTCTGGGGACAGGTTCAGGAAGCCTTGGGTACAAAGTTGAAGCTTAGTACGGCGTTCCATCCACAGACCGACGGTCAGAGTGAGAGGACCATCCAGACACTGGAGGACATGCTGAGAGCATGTGCCTTAGATTTTCAGGGGAGTTGGTTAGAGCGACTACATCTGATAGAGTTCGCCTACAACAACAGCTACCACTCCTCGATACAGATGCCACCATTTCAGGCACTTTATGGTAGACCGTGTAGGACTCCTTTATGCTGGGATGAGGCCAGCGAGACTACGCTTCTAGGACCAGAGTACCTAGAGCAGATTAAGGAGGATGTCCTACAGATTCGCAAGAATATGAGGCAGCTCAGGACCGGCAGAAAGCATATGCAGACACCAAGAGGAGGGACATTGAGTTCACTACCGATGATATGGTATTCCTTAGAGTGTCACCCATGAAGGGGATATTCCGGTTTGGGCAGAAGGGCAAGTTGAGCCCAAAGTATGTTGGACCTTATGCGATTAGGGAGCGAGTGGGCCCGTTAGCCTACAGACTGGATTTACCAGCAGAGCTCGGGAGGGTGCACGACGTCTTTCACGTTTCACAGTTGAAGAGGTATGTGCCCCATCCATCGCACGTTTTGCAGCCAGAGACTTTAGAGTTGGACCCTGCTCTACGATATGAGGAAGTACCACTCCGCATTCTCGATACGAAGACGAGGCAGACTAGGAACAAGACCGTTAGCATGGTCAAGGTTCTCTGGTCGAACCATGAGGTGGAGGAGGCTACATGGGAGTTAGAGGACTCCATGAGAGCGAAGTACCCAGCACTCTTCGAGTAGTAGCTGTGATACTTGTACGGGTTCGTGGTCAAACCCTTTTTAAGGGGGGTACACCACTTGGCTTGCGCACATGTTGTGCATTAGGTTTTTGTTGTGTTGTTTTGTTGGTATGCTGCGACATACATGTTGTTTGGATGATTGTGTGTATGATACATTTTATGTATGTATGTGCCTTGTGCACCTGGTTGAATATATATAGTACCGCTGAGTACTTTTGGTCGATGAGTTGGGTGTGCACCTTGTTTAGTGCTGTGATATGAATGAGTTTACCATGAGTTTGATTATTTGATATATGCTGTATGTATAGACTAGGTCTGAACCTAGTGGGAGTTACTCCCTAGCAATGGACTGTTTGGTTACTTAGTGGAACTTGATTCCTTAGGTGAACTGTAGAGGATTAAGGACTTCGGGACGAAGCCTTTTTAAGGGGGGTAGACTGAAATACCCCTAATTTTAAAATATAATTAAATGATCTATTAATGATCTAAGATGATTATTAAACATCTAAATATTATTGGGGAACAATCTAAAAGATCTCAACAAGGCAAAACACGCCTTAAGATCGGTAAAGCCAAAAATGTGCTTTAAGACACCATAAAGGTTGTATGACCTCAAATAGATCCAAAGTGGATTCCTAAGTATTATAATGAAGCAAGGAACACAATAAAACCATTCTCAAGGAGAACTAAGCTCAGGAACACCCTGTGACACAAAAATGTGCGCTAAAACTCCTTAAAGCACGTTTTTGTGAGATTGCCTTTTAAATTGATTTTTAATGGGCTTAAAAATTATAATTATCCTTAAATATGATATTTAATCATATTATCATATTAGGAATTTAATTCCAGAAATTTACGAATTTTTACAAATTTAATATTAAAATATTAATAAAACCCTAAAGTGGGGCCCGCATGAGTCAACATTGACCAAGCATGGTCAATGGTCAATTAATTGACCCCTTTGGACCAAGGAAATCGGCTGCAATAAGGAGGAGACAGCATACAATGATTTTGGAGACAAATACTACCTAATGCATTTACTTTTAGAAATAACATTACTTTTTACATTATTACAATCATTCCCACCTTCTCCTTCCTTCCTTGTCCGATCCTCTCCTTCCCAGCCGAGCTCCCCTTCCTCTCAAGCTCTCAAAGCTTGTTCTTGAACATGGAAGGCAAACCTAGCTCCTAAGTCCTTAAGGTAAGTGTTTTAATGTCATTTTTAGCTCTTTTTCTTCATCTCTTCACTACCAACACCTAAATTTCGTGGCTCAACAATTCCTATGGCTTATTCTCAGTGTTCTAAGGTTAGAACAAGAGCTAAACTCGGTTGAGACCAGTAGAGGGACCAAGGTTGTTCAAATCTACATTTTAAGGTAAAAATGTGCTTTAAGCTCATAACTTTTGATTCCCTTCGAGTTTGGCTGTGAAACTTTGGTCATAGCTCATCTTCTCTCCTTTTCATGTGGAATCTGTTGGTTAGCCATTTGGAGCAAGGGTGACCGAGATCCAAGAGAAATACTCTCTTTTAAGGCATTTTTCCAAGGTAAAACCTAATAACAAGGTAGTATTTCGAGATCTAACTATTTCCTATGTCAATATGTGGATCTAACACCTTGTGGTGTGTTTGGTTCAGGTCGAAACCTTGAACTTCCCCTTGCATTTTTAAGGTGATTTTTGCCTTAAATCTTACATTAATTATTCCTTATGGTTAAGCTCAAGCTTGGAGTGTAACCATATCTTGTTTTTGTGTATTAAACATGTCTAAATCAAGTGGTGAATTTTCCTACAAGTGACCGAGCCTACAAGGATAATCAAGGTATAAACACCTTAAACTTATGATTTTTGTAATTTTTAAGCATATATATATATGGCCGAGAGTGAACTTACATATTAGGTCATATTGACCTAAAAATGGAAAAAAATGGCTAAGATAAATTAAGCTAGTCATTTAAGGGATTTAATTAACATAATGGTCAAATTATGACATTATGTGGAAATAATTAAACTAAGTGAGGCCGAATATATGCTATATTTTGAGACATTTATTGTGTAATTTATTTTGCAAGTTCAAGGTTGTAATAAGGCCATGTCATTAGGCCATTTTATTTAAGTTTATAAGCTTATTTAGTTTTATTTATGCTTATAATTAAAATTGGGGCCAATTCGTAATTATTAAGAATTTAGCCGTGGGCGTAATTTAGAAATTTAGGGTTTTTAAATGAATTTAATAAAAATTATAACATTTTATAAAGTTTTGGGTCAAAATTGTAAAAATAGAAAAGTATAGGTTTTATTTGTAATTAACGAAAAATTGGTTCCCATTTGGTATTAGAAGTCAAAGTTGACTATATAGGAGACTTTGACCAAGTTTAGAAAATTTAAGAAATTAAAATACTACCTTATAATGAGATACTTGTTAAATTGTAAAAGATTTATAAGACTTGGGGTGGTAATGTAATTACCGAAACTTAAGGGTACTAAATGGAGTTTAGTAAAGTCCTTAAGTTATTAGAATTTTTAGAAATTTATTTGGTTAAATTTGGAGTTCATAAGAATTATATAAGTATAATATATGGTATTTTATAACATTGTTACAAATAGGTGACAAATGTATAGAAACCGAGAATTAAGAAGAAAAATAGGTTAGGAATAATTTATAACCTTTTGGTATAGTTTGGTAATTTTTGGAACTACATATAAGGTTTATAAAGATATATGTATAATATATAGTTTTAATGGGGTTAGAAAACTATGTATTATAAATTGAGATTGAATTGTGATTTTATAGAGTTTAGTGGTTATAATGATAGCCGAAAATATAAGGGGCTATTTGGTATTATAAACAAAATATAACTATAGGTTATAATTGTTTTAATGATTTAAATGTCATAAGATATGTTATATAACTATAAGGTGACATTATATTAATTAATGGTGGATTTTGTAAATATTTAAGAATATAGGTGCTGTTCGAAAATATTAACATTTTTAAATGGAATTTATAATATGGTTTTTAATGTTATAAGAATTATAACATTTATAATATAAGAGATATTCATTAAAAAGAATGAATATAGATTACAAGACTTACCATATAATAAATAGTTCCATAATACACACATATAAATAAATATATGTAATGGTGTAGAAAATGTGATAAGGTTCAATAATTATAAATTATCATAATTAAAATGATAATAGATAAGGAAAAAGAATTATAAACATTGGATATGGAATTCTAATGTAAAGAGAGTGTACATGTGATAATGAGAATTCATATAATTAAAAGTATAGTTTACAAATAAATTATACCACATTAAAGTTAAAAAAAAGAGACAAACCTTAGAAAAATAATACTAAGGTAAGATGCATAGTGCATGACAAAGGATCACACATACGATAATGAAACAAACTATACGGTATGCTAATCAGTAGCATTATGCATTGTTTAGATTGTTAGAGGCTACACAAGGAGCATAGGATCTTGCTGATTCATACTCCACCGTAATACATCGGGGTGAACGGTATGTTGTTATGTGTCTCTGATTGTCTCTGAGGGCTTCCTCAGTTCAGACTTCTGTGTGATCTGTGATAAGATTGTTTGTCTGAATGTGATAATTAATATGCATGAATTGTATATTTATAGCTGCTTATCATTTACTGTTGTTGAGTTAACAGTATTGGTTCGTATATATGAACCTATATATAAAAACGGACTAGCGGCTATGGTGCTATCTTATGTGAAATATAAGGAACGTCAGTAAAACGTTGTAGCACTAGGATAATAAATATATATTATCCGAGACTTTTATACGGAGCATTGGCCTTTCTATACGCCGCTCCCGTATCTAACACTGGATCCCGAGTTTACAGACTCCGGATTGGACTAATGACCTTAGTCTGCTGTGTTAGGAAAATAAAAATGGTAATGCGATGCGATGGTATAATTAATTAAGGAAGGAAAGGAAAGCCAAGAGGATGTGGCTCTTGGTGCGCGCTGTGATCACAAAAACGATACCAGGATGTCCGCGTACGGGTCCGCAAGTATCAAGAAAATTTCCCGTGAGCTAGAATGGCTCGTTGGTTGGAGACTCTACCGTTGGAGTGGCTACTGCCGTGGGTGACCCGCCATAATATATGGGTAACTAGAGACATGTCGTATTAACGAGTCATGGTCACTAGGTATAACTGAACAATTAAAACAATTGAGAATTATACAGTGGCGAACGATATTGGTTTCTATACCATGGACGAGAATTAATACTTGTTTATCATTCTCGTTGTTTCGCTTGGTTGTTCATTGGTTATACTTGTGGTTATATTATGTATGATGATGGTTGTGTTTATTGTATGGATATATTAATTGTTTTTCAGTTTTAAATATTAAAACGGTATTGCATGTAATGAACCTCATGCTCTCGACCAAATAATTGAGGGGTCTTTGGGGGCATGACGGGGCATGTGATGACATACTCAGCAGGGGCTGATTCCATACCACAAACCATCTTTATTTCAGGTGAATAGCTGGTGGGTCAGCGAGGTGACCATTGTGATAGTACGGTTGGTTTAGACTTGGTACGGTGTGATACTCAGGTGGTTTTGGACTCGGGTTGTTTAACCGAGGTGTATTTGATTTAGATGCTCACGGTCTGTAATAATTGTTGATGTTAGATTTGTTTTAAGTTGTTTAAGTTCTACTATCTATCTTTGGTCACTGCGGGAATACGTTTCGCAAGTTGATTATCAGGTAATTCGTTATCACTCGTATGTGCGAGTGATAACAGTGACACCATTAGGGCGACAGTTATTATTTTACCGCTGCGAGATATTATTGTGCACGACTTTTATAGGATTATTAGGAGCCGAATTCGTAGGGGTGTTACACTTATAGTTATGTATCATAACCCTAAATATATTAATAATGTTACCATTTATGTTTGATGGTTTTATATGCTATGTTATGTTGTCTTGATGATTTTTTGTAGAATTTGTATTGATAATAATTTATTTTTAATTTGGGTTGATTTCAGGTCGAATTCGGATTGATTTCGGGTTGTCGGGTAAGTTTCAGGTTGAGGTGAAACATGAGCACGTCGGGTTCAGGTTGAAGTCAACCCGACCCAAAACCCGAAAATGACAACCCTATGCACCACAACTACGCGGATTGGTGAATCTGATACCGAAATGATAGATAGAAAAGTAAAAATTTTAACGAAGAGAGTAATGAACAATCAGTGATGTTTATGAAATGATTCCCATGTTCGCAACATTACAATTTCTATATAGGGATGTCAATTTGGATTGATAGATCGGTTGAGGTTAACCATGTCCCATATGTTTAAGAATCTATTGATCCAAACCTTTCAAAAAAATAATAATAATTTGATTACATATTTTCAATTCTAACCTGAACCATATAAAACCATTCAACCCAATTCAACCTGTTTAACCCCAAATTTTCCAAGTATATATATTACAGTTGCACATTTGTTAGTCCTAAAATTATTTCAACTTTTATCAAATGTTCATTAAATTCACTGAGAGTTAGAGATGACTACATAATCTTCAATCACCTTAATCTGATTCATATAAATTTTTTTTGCCCGTTTGAAAAAAGTATTTATCAAATTCTTTATTATTTTTTATATGTATTAACTAATAGTTATAAAGTTATAAAAGAGCTAACTCACATTCTATATATGTATTCGTTATTATATCTATATCTCTAATAATAGAGCAATGAGGTGGGTTGTATTCAGGTTACAATTTAAGACTTATATCAAACCTAAAAATATTAGATAACGTAGGAATGGCCCAAAAATTAAACGAATCAAAAATTACAACCAAAACATACTCCCTCGCGTTGAAACCGACACGACCAACCAGTACACCCCCGCGCAGCCTAGTTTCCAGTCCACGCAGAATATTGAAAAATGCCGGGAAATCCAACGGCACTGTTAAACCCTAGTCCTAAAAATTCGACCTCCACTGATTGATCCTAAACATTCAAGAACCTTTACAAACTCCTTCCGGCCCTCTCCCCATCTCTAAATCATATACGACCTGTCTTTCTCTTATTTCCATGCTCCATCGCTTCCATCAATGGAGGAATCTTCGCCTATGCTTTACCCTTCCCTTAACCACTATCACTCACGTCCTCCACATCCTCGACCTTCTCGGTCCTTGCTGCGGAAACATCCCCCGCCTACAAGACCAACTTCAATGGTAGGCATTCCATCCGTGAAGTTGTCGACGAATTAAGGAGGCGGGGTTCGGCAGGCTTCCTTTCTGACGATCTGCTCTCTAGTCTGAACACCCAGGAGGTTGATCAAATCGTCTCCGGTCTGAGGTTCAGTAATCCGGAATTGGCCATTTCTTTTCGACTCCCTGAGGAGGAAATTCGACTTTCGCCACTCGAAGATTTCTATATTCGTCATATCGCATCTCTTGGCAAGTTGCAGGCGGTTAGAGGAGTTGCAGGATGTGATAAGTCAGTGACGAATGAAGAAGGTTGCTGCTGCATCTCTTTTTCTTTCTGTATATCTCTTTTATAAACCGGTATCCAACCAATGCTATGTAGTGTCTGTCACTGAGCAGAATAACGCTTTCAGGACCCAACTCGGCGAGTTCTCTCTGTGACCTGCTTTGCAATTACTTCAGAGACTGGGATGATGCCAGTCTCGTCTGGGACTCGTTGACATTTAGCTATTCAAGGTCTGAGATGCTCCATGACGCATTGTATGTTTTATCAAAGATGAAAGATCTAAACTTTTCAGTTTCAATTGGTACATACAACAGTCTTTTGAACAATCTTAAGCACACTGGGAACATGTGGTACGTGTACGATGAAATAAAAGCTAGCGCGCGCACCCACTAATCATTACACAAACTCAATCCTTATTGACGGGATGTGTATGTGGCAATCAATGATTAAGGAAGCAGTGAAACTTTTTCCAGGAGAATGAGGGGACCCGTAGCCTACCACCAAGCATTGTTTCATTCAACTCCCTTTTGCATGGTTTTTGCAGGATGGGTTGTATTCACCTTGCGAAATCTTTTTTATGCATGATGATGAAGTATGGGGTTCTTCCTGATACTTATAGTTACAATATTCTCATTCATGGGATGTGCCTGGCTGGGTGTATGGAAGAGGCTTTGGATTTCTTTGATGATATGGAAAAGCATGGAGTTCAACCTGACAATGTCACTTACAATACATTGGCGAAGGGTTTTCGTTTCCTTGGTTTGATGAGTGAAGCTTCTCAGGTTATGCAGGAATGGTATCTGATGGTCTTAAGCCAGACATTGTAATGTACTCAATACTTATCTGTGGACATTGTCAAATGGGCAATCCTGAGGAAGGGCGTAGGTTTCTTAATGAGATGTGGCACGTGGACTGCAGCCTACACTTCTATTGCATAGTGTTCTTATGAGCTCCTTTTGAAGATTGGGAAGTTGATGCAGCCAAGGCATTGTTTGATCAGATGAATGCTATTGGTCTACAGAATGATCTTATTACATATTCTATACTTGTAGATGGATTCTACAAGCAAGGCGAAATGGAGCAAGTCCTGCATCTGGTCGGTGAAGTGGTGTCATTAGAAATCTTGCCAAATTCTTTTTTGCATATTTCTGTTCTGATGTGGCTTTGTCAAAGAGGTATGGTTCAAGAGGCAAGAATGCATTTTGATAATTAACAGAGACGGAATTATACTTGGATGTTGTTCTGTACAATGTGATGATCAATGGTTATGTGAAACAAGGTCACATCAAGGACGCTGTACAGTTATATGAGCAAATAGCCAAAAGGGGATTATGTCCTAGTGTAGTTACATTCAATTCTTTGATTTATGGCTTCTGCAAGTTAGGAAAAACCACTGAAGCTAGAAATGGTTTGATACATTAGCTAGGCATGGAATTCTAGCCAATGCCGTTACTACACACCCTCATGGATGCATATTCTGTAGAAGAAACGTGTATGACATGTTGGAGCTGCTAAGGAGATGGAAACAAAGAATATCAAACCTACCAATGTTACTTATACTGTTCTGATCAAGGGGCTATTCAGATGCAAAAGATTTCAAGAAGCTGGGGAAGTTTTATGGATATGCAGGCTAAGAGTGTTTACCAGATCTGGTCACTTACAATATCATTATCCAGTCCTATCTTCAAGTTGGCTACGTGAATGAAGCAATTGAGGTGTACAAATTGATGTTACAGCAAACCTAGAACCCAGTCCTATAACTTATAACATCCTCATCACTGGACTCTGTAGATATGGTAGGATTAAAGATGCTGACTCACTGTTGAAGTCTCTTGTGTGCCAGAATATAATCTTATCCAAACACTCTTACACACACACTCATAAAAGCACATTGTGTGAAAGGTGATGTGCATAGAGCTATTTTGCTTTTCCATCAGATGGCACAAAAGGGTTTTTCACGTTTCTTTGAAAACTTCAGTGCCATAATAAACAGATTGTGTAAAAGGTCTTTTATCAGTGAATCGAAGGTTTTCCTTCGTATAATGTTGTTGATGGGAATTTTCCCCGATGAGGCAATGCTTGATGTGCTAAATAAATCGTTCCCATCCGGCTGATTGATAAGAACTAGTGGTTTCTGTGCTGCTGAATGCCTGATCATCTCGCCTGGCCTTACTATCCCATATAATCTTGATGGTGAGGCTTTACTATATTTTTTTGTCTTCTATTACTTTGTTTTCTTCTTTGGACCAAAAAAGTTTCAGATTTTTCTTCTTGGTTTTCCACTTATATTAGGCCATGCCTTTGTCCTCCTTACTCTTAGGTTGGTCCATTTCTCTGGTATCTAAGCTTGCCAGACTCGTGCAATGTTCAATTGTGTGACTTGTTCTGTAGGTAGTTCTCAGAGATGGCACATGTTCTAGAAACCAGTGGTTGAACTTGTAAGCTGCTTGCTTATACTACAATATGACTATTGGCCACTGGATTAGATACTAAGATTTTTATGGTTTTGGAGATGCTGGCTGATATTTTTCTATTAAGGTTTCTGTCCATTTCTTGAAAAAAATGGTGAATTGGTGTTGGGTTTTAGGTGTATCAGCTTTCAGATGACAGTGTTTCTGCCGTATTTGCTTTTGTTTTGAGCAAATCTGTTATCTCATAAACTAGTAGTTCTATGAACTGAAATTATCATGAGAGTGACCTGCATTAAGGTCGTATTTGAACTCTGAAGATGTGGTCACTAGACTCATATATCTTATATTTATTGAAATTATTTGCTGAACAGCCTCTCTTAAAAATTTCATTTCTCAGGTATATGAAACTTGTTGCTAGAGGATATAGTTGTTCCTTCAGCTTTTGAAACTGTTGGACATGTTGCTCACTTGAACTTAAGAATTGCAAAGGTGGTTGCTTTACTCATGACTGAATTCTTAATTGAATACTTAATAACTAATGATGACTCTGCAGTCCTCTCTTTTCTGTTATAAAAAATCCTTCTACATTTTAACAAATTTGTTTCAGGTTGTTATGGCTGTTGTAAATAAGAGTGATGTTATGGGTAGTGATTGCCAAGCCCTCGTGGCTTGGTCGGTAGAGGAGTGGTATCCTCGAACCAAAGGTCCTGGTTCAAACCTACCCCACTTATCAAAGAAAAAAAAATCAAAGTTTAACCGGCAATTGCTCCCTTATAACAACAGTGATTGAGTATGGAATAACATTGGTAACAGTGTATGTTTTTTTACTACCATATCTCTTCTGCTTCCGATGCTTTATTTATCAACCTAATTGTTGAATTTTAGTTCTGTTAAGTTCATACAATAATTTAATGATAACAAAAACTTGTTTTTGTGAGAATTTCCCTTAGGTTTTTATTTTAAGTGGTTCGTTAATGCTCCAATTGCCTCCCCACCCCGAAGACCTTATTTTTAAGTGAATCAATGTGATCCTGGTGCACATTTGGTTTTTTGAGTGAGAAACCATGAAGGCTGTTTGTTTGAAATATCTTCATTTTATCTGCAGAAAAATATTATTTAGATAGTTAGCACTTCCTCTTCGGCAAGCAATTGGTCTGTGTCATATAGGGCATTCAATGGCAAATAATGAGTGCGCATTCATGCCTATTACAGGTGATTTTCCCCCGGAGTTGGTCCCATAGCAATTGCTGCGGCAAAGATAGTGGAACGGGTATACGCCAATGACTTGAATCCCTATGCAGTTGATTATCTAGAAAGAAATTCAGTCCTTGACTGACTGTTGAGGAAGATAGAGGTATAAATTATGTCATATATATATCCAACCCAAACTTTTTTTAGTTCTGTCGTCTGCAGTCTCTCATCTCAGTGTGTACTTCTCTAATTTTGATTACAGGTATATAACATGGATGGGTTGAGATTTATCGATACAGTATATGCAAGTGAAAAGGGCCATTCTATAACACAAGTCATCATGAATTTGCTAAAAGATGCTGCAGAGTATCTAGGTAGTTTATTTTATCGTGGCAACTGTTCATCTCAGAAATGACGTTTATGAATGGTGTTATGTATATTTTAGCTGTGTCATACATTATGAGTATGTGTGTATATACATATATGATAGAGTCTTGTCAAAACTTTTTAATTTCAAGATCAATGGCACCTGCATGCTCCCTTCCTTGATCTATTTTCTGGAGCAGTTTTATTCCTGGGTTTAACTTGCTCTCCGTATGTCTATCCCCTACTATATTTGACGCCAGATGTGTTCAGATGGAAATTCAGATACAATTTGAGAGAGAATGTATTCAAGTTGCCAGGGATCCATGTGTATGGATTCTCAAAAGCTGATGATCCCGAGTTTGAATTTGATCTAGTACTTGTATTCCTTCCTCCAAAGATCTTTTATTTCCAATTGAATTATTTTTAGTTTTACTGATCAAGAGGAATGTGTGGTTTTGCAGTGGTTAAGGGTAGCGTTGGTGAGTGCTGAAGTTGCTATTGATGTTCAGCATGTTCACTTGGTGGTGCCTGGTAAATGGATGCTCTGTGCATCATTTGTCCTGCGGGAGAGTGTGGGTTATGGTGAGAAGTGTGCAGACTATGCAAGTTAACAACACAATGCTTGGTTCTGATCTTGAGCCAGCAGCTGGAACTTTTGGATCGCTGCTTCTGAACAAGGCGAGGAAAATAAAGGTGTGGTACTGAAAGGAACCGGGATGGAAAAGGTATTGCGAGAACGTAAGGAGGTTCCTTGCTTGGGACTTGGGAATAATAGAATGCCCTACCTATGATAGAGAGTATATTGTGTATTTTTTTTTTTTTGAGAAAACTTGTATTGTTCAGGAAGTAACAATGTTGTAGTAAATTATATGGTTTTAATTAAAATGAGGAGTCTCCCGGGAGACATATTAGGTGTGTGACCATCATCGTGATAACCCAGGTATATGAGAATGATGGTGGCTGGTGCAGTAAAGCTGAATCAAGTCCATTCGTGTGATACCTGAAGTTTTGATGGACTTGTGTACCTTATGAGAGCGATCATATGAACTAGGGAACTTATCGAATTTGAACTGAATCCATTCAGGTGATATATTGCGATGTCAATGGGATATCCCTTAAAGCATTCTCTTAAGTGGTAAGTTGGACTTGTGGAGAATAGTTTGCTCTGTGGTCACTGCATGGCAGTTTACGTCAATGTGGGTGGGTTAGTAAGTGTTTTAGGTGATTCACATACTGGAGTTATTTATATATTAATGCTTTATCTGGTGTGGGTGGTTGTTTCAAAATGCCCCTTCTTTTATATGTGTTATGAGCAGTGATCATCAGACTGAAGTTCTTAGTTTCATGCTCGTTCTGCTCTAGGGTTTTTTTTACTAAGCTTTCTTGTGTAGGTTTTAACTTTTAAGTGGTTAATGCTGAGCAGCCTTGTTGTCTGTTGTATTTTGTACCTATGTATGGATTGGCCAATATCTGTAGAAACTAGGAATTGTGGAGAATCCTGAGGTTGGCAGAAAAGTGATGTCGCTGTTTTGCTGTATGCTTGCGTATCACTCTCTTGGCATCTTGAGCATTCTAGCTTCATCCTTGACTTGACGACTTTCTTTGAGGCATCAAATGTGATCTTGGCTCATATCCGACTGTCTGAATGACTGACCATTGCATTGATGCTGTTCCTGAAAAGCTCTTATTTAGGAAGAAATGATTTGTGCTGTGCTATATATTATACTTTACTTCCAATTCTGGAACATTTGCTCTCCATCATATGTCATGTGCCTTCAGTGATGAATGCTTATATATGTTTAATCACAGGTGTATGTTTCCTCTGGGCTTGGTTCCGTCTTCCTAAGCTTGAGTGTATGTGTAGCCAGTTATTACTCATCTTCTGTTTCATCTCATTGCAGGGTTCATTATCGTGGCATGATACTGACCTTTATTCCTGGTATATAACTTGGATGGGAGGAGGTTTATTTGATATAGTATTTCGGCCTTATTTTGTATGGCAATATCTATTCGCTTTCTCGGCGAGTATCATAATTAAATGAATACTTGTGTAACCACAACTAAGATAGGTACTCGGTGTAAGCTGAGCGGTGTTTAAAAGTTCACGGCTGGATACCCCAGCATGGACTTTGTCTTTGACTCATTATTGCACCCTCCCCTCATGTTTGCATGCAATGCAGGTTTGTTTTAGGAGGTCCAATTCAACGGCCCAGATCAATCTGTAACTCGTTGCCCTGGACGCGGTCCCCAGGGTAAAAAGAAAAGTGGGTTAGGGGGGAGAGTATAAGAGTGGCAAATTCCGTAACCAGAAGCCAGGAATGGGGGATCAGATAAAACACAGGTACTGCCTCTTTATTGTGGGCACCACTTCCCGACCCATTTAGATATGTTTGTTGGGTGTGTCCCAGAGGATCTGACTTATCCTTTCGAAAGCAAAGGGGTGAATGAGTAATGGGCGTATCCCAGTTGAGATCCATGCTATTTCTGTGTGTGAGAACTGAGAAAGGGAGGGCGGGATAGAAGAGGAAATGGAGGCAAGAGGGAGAGTGATGATCAGGTGCAACAAACGTTGCCACTTTAAGTTGCAAATAGGCTGGCATATCAGTTACCCTTCCAAACAAAAACAACAGTCATATTAATACCATTTGTTGCGTGAGTTATCTGTGGGAAGAAATTTTGGGGTAGGTTGGAAGATCAAATTAGATAGAACTAGCCAGCTAGCGTTTTCTCTCTTTGGCATAAGTCTCTCCCTGCTTCTTTCCATTTTAATCATCAATAATAGTATGTAGTTGAAATCAAAGGGGAAGATCAGATTGTAACCATAATTAGTTTAGGTAGTCACTAGTCAGTATAAGTTAATAAGTTCTCAGTTGGATTCCAACTATGGGATTCGACGACCATACAATTCATATATGGAATACAGATTTGTAACGGGAGGTTCATCCAACGGCCCAGATCAATCCCGTAGTAGTGCCCTGTGGTTGGCGGTCCCCTAGGGTAAAAAGAAGGGAGAAAGTAAGGGAAAAGAACAAAAGAGTGGCAAATTCCATAACCGAAGCCAGCCGGCTTGGATAAAGTAGTGCTCCTAACTTATGTGTGGGCTGGGCACCACCATTCGACCCATTTAGATATGTTTGTTGGGTGTGGGTCTCCTGGATCTGACTTGGGGTAAATGAGTAAATTGGGGAGGTGGATGCTGAGCACTGCGTATCCCAGTTGAGATCCTTGCATACCTTCTCCCAGACATGCATATATATATATATATATATATTTGTGTGTAAGAAACTAAGAACTGACAAGGGACAGAACAGTGATATAAGAGGAAATGGAGACTCAAGACTAGGTGTAACAAACAAAAATTGCCTTGATTTTGATACAGCGAGATGGGATCATCACTGGAGTCTAATCTCAAAATTGTAAGAAAAAGCAGCAATAGCAGCTACGTACCTCAGCTTTGAAACACAAACAAATTGAAACAGTACTTATCTCTTATATATAGCTTACAAGCAATATTTTGCACCGCTCTTTACCTTAATGTATAATACATACTTAATATAACCGTGACTGTCTTTGTTACACTTACACTAGCATAGCTCTGGTCGAGATCGATCAAAGGAAATTATGATGGGGACCAGTTTCAACGCCAATCCTACATGGCCATTATCGCTGGGAATCCACATATAGATGATAATGATACTACATCACATAAATTTTTACTGTCCTCCGAAATCAATCCAATTGAAAACAGAAAAATTATTGAGACAGTGATATAGAAGTAGCATGCATACATATATACTACGTACTTTTCCAGTTCAATGGACTTAAGCTAAAACATGGACATAGAACCAATCGATGATTGATAAATTTATAGAGAATGCATGGTTCATTCAATATATGTATGGTTGGTATCAGGGGCGGAACCAGAAATTAATGTTGAGGGGGCATGAACAAAATTATAAAAAGTTAAGGGGTCTTTTATCAAAATTTTCAAAAAACAAAAATTACACTGTAATTTTGGGTAATTTAGCAAAGTTAAGGGGTGTTTTGCTCCTGTACGGTACTGTCTCCGCCCCTTGTTGGTATGTTTTCTCCGGAGAATTCCCTCGCCCAGCCAGATGACCCTAGCTTTTACCTATTGCTGCTTATGTTACCTACTGCTACTACTGTTTTTTTTTGGAGTTCTAGCAAGTCGTCGACCGTTCCCCTTAATTCAATCACTCTTCTACAGTTTTGCTTCCTCAATCACCGCAAACGACTAACATGAAAGTCAAATTGCCAAATGTATATTTTTTTTATCAGTGGACTACAAATGTAGCGATGTTTAACCAGTAATCTGGTTCTATAGCAAAGGATTTCTCCCTTGCCAGAGTAGATAATAGTGAACATACAAATAACAAAACAAACAACTGAAAACAGATAAATACGACAAAAAGACATCTTGTGATTTAAAACTATTGTAGATCCTTTTGGTTCCTTTTTGCAACAGTAGAATTTGTGCTTCAGCAATCTTTGAGTCTTCCTTGTCCCTTCAAATAACTCTTCAATTCTGGGGTACATGTATTGCTTCGGGCACAATTAAATATCTGCATTTCCAGCCTCCCCACTCAGAGATTTGCATTTTGAAACAACCTAGTTTGTCTTAATAATATATATAGTTTTAATTTTTGGTAACAGCTTCTGAACAACCTAGTTTGTCATAATAATACTCCCTCCGTACTGAATTGACCGTCCTGTTTATTATTTGGACATGTCATTTGACTTTAATATTTAACATATAAGATAAAATAATTTTAAAAATTTAAGTTTTCCATATGATTCTTTACATGATAAACTATATTTTACAAAATTTAGTTTTATAAAATGATTTTATCTTATATGCTTAATATTGAAGTGGAAAAACGTGTCATAAAATAAACAAGACTGTCAATTCAGAACGGAGGGAGTATCAGATTAAGGGGTTGTTCGCTCAACGCAGGAAAACCTGCGATTTTTTAAATCTTCCTATGGTTAACTGCGGTTAACCTATCGCCACTTTACAACTGTATTTTAGTGGGTCCAAAAAGTTGAATAATCCAGTGAAGAACTAACACTTGTCAGCTTAATTGAAACAAGTTGCGAATCGTCACTATAGAACGGCCCCTAAGGATGTCAAAATGGAAGGGAAAGAAAGTGGTCCCACTACTTGGGGATAAGTAGCTAGCTATTCCCCTCATCGCGTCCTCTATACCTGTCGGTGTCATATAACATTGAAGTATCATTAGGTCAATTTGTGTTGAGTATTTACAACATATCTGGATGTCGTTTTTCAATATCATACTGCAACAACTATGTTAAAACAAACTAAAACAGAATGGAGAATATGGAGATTGCTTCACCTTCTAATATGGCTTCATGCCACATGTCAATACATTATTGGTCCTAAAATTGAAGGAAGAAAAGAGAAAAAGAAAAAAAGAGCAGTACGTAGAGTTAGGCTGGGATGAGAGAGAAATAAATATTTTTTTTCAAAATGTTATAACTCACAAAATATAAGTGCAGAAATAAAATAAATTATATCATTGTTCATCATTTTTTGTGCTCTTCAAAACAAGATGCATCATGGATATGTTTCGATAAATTTAAAATTTTATATTTTTATAAGGAGTATATATTACGTATTTTTAAAGTGAATCTTATTCATTGACAAAATGAATCTTGTTTAACAATAAAATGAACCTTATTCATTAAGAAAATGAATCTTATCCCAAACACTCTAAAAACCACCCTAGGAAAGTTAAAAACATCGAAGACATTTGTATGGTTTGTAGTGCAGGGTTTAGGGTTCACTTTCAATAAATGAAAGGTTCATACTATTCTCGCATAAGTTTGTGGTAGGATTAACTTTACTGGTATTAAACAAAATATTCACTTTTTTAAACTTTTGATTCACCTTTAAAAAACCTTTGATTCTTTTTACTTAAACTTTTGATTCACTTTTCTTAAACCTCTTATTCACTTTAGTTAAACAATCTCTATTTACGAGAATCACTTTTTTTAAACCTTTGATTCATTTTTCTTAAACTCGTTATTCACTTTATAAAAACCTCTGATTCACATTTCTTAAACCTCTTAATCACTTTAGTTTGATCTCGTTTGGGGAACAGCTTCCAGCAGCAGACAGTTTCTCAATTTCTAAAATCAGCAAGGTTCCACCAAACACCCAAAACCAGTAGCTGACAGCTTCTGCAAAATCATCAGCTGACAGCTTCTCAATTTTCAGGAGCAGGACCTAATAATTGTCTCTGCTTTTTAAAACCATCAGCAGACGTTCCACCAAACACCAAAACTAGCAGCTGACAGCTTCTATAAAACCATCAGCATACAACTTCTCAATTTCCAGCAGCAGGACCCAACAGCAGCCCCCAGCTGTCCCCAAACGAACTCGTACGCTTAAAAGATTCACTTTTTTTATTACTCTGATTCACTTTGTAACAACTTGTGATTCACTTTTCAACAACCTTTGATTCACTTTTTTAAAACCTTTAATTCACTAGTAAAACAATCATAATCACTTTAGTTAAACAATCTCTGTTTATGAGATTCATTTTTAAAACCTCTTATTCACTTTTACGTAACTCTCTAATTCACTTTTTAACAACCTTTGATTCACTTTTCTTAAAATTAAGATTCATAATGAATTTTAAAAATATGTACGTACGTACAAAAAAAATTTCTCAAAACATATTCATGTTTGATCTTATTTTGAAGAGTTCAAATTATAATGAACAGTGGTATAACATTTATGTTATTTGGACTTATATATAATAAAATATAATATTTTAAAATTTTACAAAATGAAAACCAAAAAAACAAAATAGGTGGCACTAAAATAGTATAAATGTTATTTCTCTTTTATTTTTTTTTCTATGACATAAAATGGCTTTCTTAGTTAATAATCTTCTCTCATTTTCTTACTTCCATCTCATCAATTTTTAAACATATTTTAGATTGAATTCCATCCTCTGATCCTCATGTGGTTACTTGAGTTAAACTAGCTAGATAAAAAGAGAGGGGCAGTGAAGAAGGAAAGAGCAGTACCAAATCATATACTAGCTAGCTACTAGTATCATATTAAGCGAAAATCCGTTCCTCAGAAATCATCGAATCCACCCTTGTTTGCCTTTAATTAGCAATGTATAACTCTCTCTCTTCACAGTCTCAGCTGTTTGTGGTCCCTCCTCTTTCCTTCCACACAACAGACCCGACTCACTGATAAAAAAAAAAACAGACCAGCTGAACCCGCGTCTCCCGTCGACGTATCAGCAATACTTTCGATCCTCTGATCTGGTTTCCTTCCTTTTTCTCCCGGCCGGCCTCTTGCAGTTGCAGGTCCCGACGCCATGCACCTTTTCACAACTACCACGCCCGACAACCCAGCCACGATCCCTGCCAGCCAGGGAGCCGCCTATCCTATCATCAGTAAGTAAGATTCAGATTCCACTCCAGATATGCGATCTCCACCCCTTGATCAGAAAAATTAGCTAGTAGGGGACCGCACCGCGCACACACTAATATTATCTAATAATATCAACATCAAGCAGACTTATTATTAGCTCGCTAGGATTAGGGCAAGGGCATCAGCAGCGAAGATTTCGTGACGGAACCGACGGAATTAATCATGATCGTTCATTTACTTTAATTTATGTTTAATTATTTTACTTTTTTTTTACTAAGATCTGATTCACAGACGCGCTCATGTTTAAATAGGACAATAGATATCCGTAAAAACGTGTGACGCTGCTTTGCTTTTTTTTTTTAAAAAAAACTTTTTGGTTTAGCAATTAATAATTTGTAAAACTATTTATGTGACCAATTTACTTTTATGTATTAACTTTCTTCTTGTAAAAAAAATCACACTATTGTAACATATTTTTCCTTTGCCGATTCTCATCCAATCATTGTGTATAAGAATATTTTCTTAGCATTATCATTTTATAAAGCTTGACTGATTGATAAACATGTAGACTATAAACGTTTGGAAACAATAAACTGAGTTGTTGAAGTCAATTTTACGTATGCATTTAAACTTGGTTTTTATGTATTCATGGTAATTTATAAACGTTTTTCACAAGATGGTAGGAAACATTTACATAACCTTCTATAATCGATTACATCACTACTATAAAAAAGATGACACTAATTGTTATGTATCTTTTCTTTTGGCCGTTCTTATTGAATCATTATGTATAAGAATATTTTCTTAGATTGATCAGACTATAGAGATTGACTTATTGATAAACATGAAGGCTATAAACGTTTGGAAATTATCAACTGGGTTGTTGGATTTGATTTTACATATTCGTTATCCTTGATATTAACGTATCCACGATAAGTTATAAACGTTTCCACTGGTTATTAGAAATATGTACACAACCTTCTATAATTGTTTCCATCACTATAATAAAAAAGATAATACTAACTGATGTATATCTTTCCTTTTGGCTGTTCGTATCTTACCATTGTGTATAAGAATATTTTCTTACCAATTTTCAGTTTACAAAAAGATACAAATACTTACTAAAAGATATAAATTAAGTACTATTATTAAATAATTTTACATCTTGAAATTTGATTAAAAAAAGTACTTTTGATGATTTAACTGTTCCTAAGGTTTAGGGTATCTTTTTGTGATTCATTTAAAACCCTTATAACGTTTCAATTTCTTGGCAGGATTTTAGGGTTTCCACACCACAATTATAAATAACGTTTCCAACGTTTTACATAAAGGTGTCCACAAATTCAGATAAACGTTTCCACATGTTTATTTTAACGTTTCCACGTTTCTACAATTCCATGATTATCTATAACGTTTCCACGCCACGGTTACATATAAATGTTTCCACTACATGATTATATATAAACACTTTTATAATTATATGTGATGTTTCCATGACACAATTATATATAATGTTTCCACCGTTATATATAAAGGAGTCCACGAGTTCAGATAACATTTCCACCTTTTTATTTAAACATTTCTACGTTGTTATATATACGTTTCCACGTTTTTATTTAAATGTTTCCCCGTTTCTACAATTCCATGATTATATATAACGTTTCCACTGTTATGCATAAACGTATCCACAAGTTTATATAAACGTTTCCACGTTTCCACGTTTTGATATAAATGTTTCCATGTGTTTTATATAAACGTTTCCACGTTTCTACGATTCCATTATTATATATAAACGTTTCCACGCCATTATTATACATAACATTTCCAACATTATACATAAACTGAATTGTTGGAGTCAACTTTATTTATTTAACATTTGATTTTTATATATGCACTACACGATAACTTATAACATGAAGGTTAAAAAATTAACGTGTAATATTTTTTTAAAAAATTATACATCACTTTTTTAAAATTTCAAAAATAATATAAATATTAGCTTGGTATTTTTTATATTAGTAATTTCTTAATTTTAATCAGTTGATTGGTGTATTGCTATACTCCATTTTTTTACATATATGTATCAACAACAAATATTATAAGATTAGAAAACTATAATACAATAGCGATGTCATTAGTTTTTTATTTAAAAAGTATAAATATTTAGGGCGTTTAGGGGGTAGGGTAATCTTTTGGGGGTGGTTTTACACTTTATATCATCGTTACAGACTCGACATGTTTTTAGGGTTTGGGGGTAGGGTGTTTGGGGTAGGGTAATCTATTTGGAATTTGTTATGTACTTTATATTGTAACAACTAACTCGACAGGTTTTTAGGGTTTGTGGTAGCGGGTTTAGGGTCGCTAGACCCTAAACCCGCCACTACAAACCCTAACAATGTCTTCGACGTTTTTAGCTTTCCTAGGATGAGTTTTGGGGTGTTTTGGGGGTAGAGTAATCTATTTGGAAGTCGTTCTATACTTTATATTGTATAGAACGTGAAGGATATAAACATTTGGAAACGATAAACTGAGTTGTTGAAGTCAATTTTACGTATTCATTTAACCTTGATTTTGTGTACCCATAATAGTCAATAAACGTTTACACTGATGGTAGAAAACATGTACACAATTGTGTATATGAATCGTGAAGTCATGGTGTAGATGAATCATGTTGTATACTCATTTTTTCTATATACAAATATATATATATATATAAATTATCACGTCACTTTTTTAATTTAGAAAAAAATGTATTTTAAATTTGTAAATTTTTTTTTTAAAAATATTATTTCGATTAAAGTATGTATTTTGAATTGATATATGCTCCATCTTTATATATATATATATGTATAAACAACATATTATAAGATTAAAAATTATTATACAATAGTCATATATATACTCATGTAAAATTTTTGTATAAATAATAAATTATTCTATAATGATTATAATTAATTACTACCTACTATTTAAAAATATAAGTCGATTTAAAAATATATTTAGTCTTAAATCTATTTAACTGCATATCTTATTAAGATATTGTAAAAAAGAAAAAGTATAAAAATATCAACATGCAGTTATTCACGGCCGCTTACCTATATAACTCATTCCCTGCTAATAAAAGAAAAAAAAGAAACCAAATTAAGAACCCAAAATAAAAAGTATAAAAATCTTCCGTCCGGCAACGGAGAATTTGCTTCCGTCGTGTAATCCTCGCCCAGGGGATCAGGGTCTTCGATCCATCATAAGGTAAAATAGTATTATGGGGGACCGCGCGTCACCATCACCAATCCTACATGTAGGGATGGCAATGGGTCCATGGGTACCCATTTCACCCAATCACCTAACCCGCTAAACCGGGTGAAAAACCCGCATAAAACGGGTGAAAAACGGCTGACGGGTGGAATGGGTGCGAGTGCACGTCGGGTGACCCGTCACCCGACCCGCTCACCCGCATAGATTATTTATATATATAATAAATATATTATATGTTAAATTGTTACTTATTATTCATCCTCCTTCACTCACGATTTTTTTAACCCTACTAGTGAACAAGGAACATTCATGCTCTAGGTGACTGCGCCATTCTTTATTCTCACCACTCGGTAATTTTCCAACCCTAACATACTTGCTCTGCGTAGTTTTTATTTCTCTTCACTGAAGGTAATTGCAATCCTAACTGGCAAACGTGGAACATATATGCTCGGTGCCTCTATTTTCTTTCTTCACTCTCGGTAATTCTGAAACCCTAACTGAAAAACAAATAACTTACATGCTCTGTGAAGTTTTTCATTCTCTTCCCTAAAGGTAATTTCACAATCCTAACCGACAAACATTGAACATACATGCTTTGCGCCTCTATTTTCTCTCTTCATCATGGTAATTTTGTAGCCATACTTGGCGAACATGGAACGTATATGCTCTGTGCAATATTTCATTCTTTTCTCTGAAGTAAATTTTGCAACCCTAACCGCTGAACATAGTACATACATGCTCTACGCCTCAATTTTCTCTCCACTCACAGTAATTTGCAAACTTAACAGGCGATCAAGGAAAAAGAAAAATAAATGGGTAAACGGGTTCACCTGCTTCACCCGCGGGTGATGGGTGAAACGGGTGATGGATGATACATAACGGGTGACGGGTCGGGTACGGGTGGAGAGGGTGAAGACGGGTGACGGGTGCGGGTGATGGTCCACCCGACTCATTGCCATCCCTACCTACATGGCACGAACTACTACGCAGGTGCTGCCCTAGTGATCTATACCATTTAAAAAGTTTATAAATTCACAAAATATTATAATTTTTTTAAAAAACTTTTCAGATATCATAAAAAAAATTTAATTCATCAGATACTACAAATTATTAATCTAAAATTTTTTGACACCAAAATATGTCTAATTGTTAATAAATATAGTTCACAGTATACCATATAAATGTTATTAATTCACAAGATACCACAACACTTAATAAAATATATATTAAAAATAATAAAAAATAATGAAAATTTAAATTTATCTTATTGGTTAAGAGAATGATAACTCAAACTTTTTTTATAACATAAAAATTAAATTATTATTCTCTTTACTATTTTTGTCTATTTTTAACCAAATATGTGGCTTCCTTAATACAACATACTTTTTAAAATTCTTTAGAGATTTTATTATCATGTATATGGTTTTTTTTTTCAATTTTAACCCTTATATGAAGAACATTAATCTTTACTAGTTACTTTTTCAACATAAGTTTTTTATTTTTTTTAATTTAAATATATAAAATGATACTGTAAAAATATTATAGACTATAATACTTTTAACTATTGTTTAATTGTTTTGTCAAATTATTTAGTTTGTATATAATATATAATATTTTTATATAATATCATTTTATATACATTATTCAAAAATGCAACAAAAATTATTAAATATATTATAAAAAAGTAAGTAGTAAAATTTAAAATTTTCTTATATATGTGTTAAAATTGAAAAAACATAAAGTACTATACATATAATAATAAAATCTCCAAATATGAAGAATAATAAACGGTATAATTATATTACAGAAGTCACAAATTCGATTAAAAATAGACTAAAATAGTATATAAAGAATGATAATTTAATTTTTTTATAATCTTACTTTATATAATATATTTTTTATAATAATATTTTATATTATTAAAATTATTAGAGTAAAAATATTATAAAAATTTATGAATTATCAATCTCCTAACTACTTGGTATTTTTAATTTTTATATTTTTTGGTAATTTTATGATTATATATTTAGTATTTTTAATTTTTTATTTTTTTAGTATTTTATAATTATATATTTGATATTTTTAGTTTATAAAATTTCAAATATATTAATAAATTGATTTTTTTATCATTTTTTTACTGTTTTAATATATTTTAATAAATATTGTGGTATCTTGTAAATTAAAAATATTTATGTGGTATACCGTGAATTATGTTTATTAACAAGTAGGGGTATTTGATCTAAAAAAGTTTTGGATTAGTAATTTGTGGTATCTGGTGAATTAAAAATATTTTTTGTGGTCTCTGAAAAACGTTTTTAAAAACTGTGGTATTTTATGAATTAACAAATTTTTTAGTGGTATCCCATGAATTTTTCCTATATTATATATATATATATATGTATGATGAATCTGTTACCTAGTTGTACATTCTATTGTAGCGGCTGCAATTTATATAACGGATACTCAAATCAATACTCAGATTCCCATGAGAAGAATAGTGATTAGAATCAGAAAAAATTCATCGTTCTTTTTTTGAATTGGGAACCCGCAGCCGCTACTCTTAGAATGTGCACAGGGTAAACCCAATGGCGGACATGCTCGCCTGTAATACATGTCAACTGAAGAATGGTTAACATTGATGTCCGGACACAAGTTCGGACTTCACCACGTATTTGTTTTTCGGAACCTGTCCGAGCTTCAAAGTCCAGACGCATGTCTGGACATCTCTGGTTTTCAGTCTCGACCTGTGTCCGAACATTGACGTTCGGACACATGTTCGAACATTCTGATTTATGCACCTTCCGAGTCTCGACTTGTGTCCGAACTTTGACGTTCGGACACATGTTCAGACATGCCTCTGTTTTTGCCTAAACATGCTCTTCAGAGCTCTGTTTGACTTCTATTTGTGGGGTGGTATTCCCCTATTGATAATTAAGCTTTCTAAATGCTTTGTAGTGCAAAAAGGTGCACATATGCTTATTATTATTTAAGCTTCTGTTTTGGGACCTGGTATCTCTATGTCTGAACCGTGGATGGCTGGTTTAGCTATCTCGTAGCGCGCTGCGTGGGACGTCCTTCTGTTATTTTCCACGGGTGTCTCCCCCATTCTGTTCACAGGTGTTTCACCTGTTCTGTTTACGAGTGAGGTTTCCTTGTTCTGTTCACGGATTCTATCCGTTCTGTCTGTATGCTTTGGTATCCAGTGCCCCACTCTGTTTGTAAATCTGTCTGCTCTGAATTCTGTTTTTAGTCCTATTAAGCTGGACTTCTGCTTCTAGTATTTGTTTGGAAAGCATCTTTTCCCTTTGGTTTATCATCTGGATTTATACCATTATTTGCAAATGTTTTAAGCATGCTGGTTGATGAAGTTAGTCATCTACTGAGCATAGTTGTGTGCTCACTCCCCTACTTTTAATAACATTGCAGATTGATCAGCGAGGATCGCCTCTATTTCTGGAGCTTTAGTTAGCTACCTCACTTTGATTATTCAGACTATTTCGCTTATGATTTTGTAACCTGCGGAGCCTTGGTAGCGCTTTGACATTCACACTTTGATTTTTGTTTTGACATTTACATTGTATTGTGAACAGAGAATACTTTGATACGCTTTGATTATACTATATATACGAATAGTATTTTGGGCCTTATTTGCAAACGTTAGTTTAGAGCCTTGCGTTATTAGGTAGTAACGTCCCTAACACCTAGGCCAGTGTTGGGTTCATTACACGGTGTCTCTTTAAATAGGGAAAATTCACAATATACCCCTAAAATCTTTTGTAATTCACAACATACCCCTTTTTTGAAACCTCGTCACAAGATACCCCTAAAATTTTTCCGACATTCACAAAATGTCCATTTTTCTTAACACCCATCAACTCCGCCGTTAACCCCACCTGGAAAATGACATTTTTCCTCTACCTTTTCTTTTAAAATTCACGATATATCCCTAAAAACTTTCACAATTCACAATATACCCCTTTTTTCAAAAATACATTCACAAAATACCCCTAAAAGTTTCAAAATTCACAAAATACCCCAATCCGTCAACAGACCTTTAACATGACCATTATATCCTATACATTGCAGGTCAGGTCATGTTTCAAGTTCACAACATGCCTTTTTTATTTAGGGCATTTAATGAAATTTTATAAAAAAATATTTAATAATTACAAAAAATATTTTAAAAATTATAAAATTATAACAAAACACTTGATGGCCTCCCAAGCATCACTCTTATGTTTCAAGAGTTGAATTCAAGTGACTCAGTTGTAATCGTCCACGAAACAAATAAAATACCGAAATCCATTGTAAGTAGTGGTGCTGAAGGGCCCCAAACATCAAAATGACTTAACTCAAAACATGTTTTAGTTTTAATTTATGAATGCCCAAAATGAAGTTGCTGAGCACGACACTTATGACAAATATCACAAACAAAATCTTTCGAAACATCATTAGATTTTATTAAACCCATCGCTACTAGTTTCTGATACTAAAAATGCCCCAATATAACATGAACCTCCTCTGCTTTCGTACTTATTTTGCAAGAAAAAACTTAAACTATGTCATGGTTTATTTGACCTCAACCGTTGTCTCCCCGTCAAAGCTTCCGAAACCAAACACTTGCTCACTTCTTTGTCAAGGATATATAATCCATCTTGCTCAGCACCGTTTTTCTCATCTATTTCTTTGAAATAGGGTCTTGAGCAACACTTTTGAGCATCAATACCAAAGAGTGGGTAAATTGTTTCATCATCCTCCGTGCTGATATCAAATTGAACATGAAACCAGGAACAAACAAAACTTCTTTGAGCCAGAATTTATTTCTTAATTTAACATCTCCAACCGTGATAACCTGTTGTGGTCTACCATCTGGGAAAACAACCATTCTCGGATACGATAAGACTCTCAAATTTTCAAATAATTCTTTGACACCCGACATGTGATATGTTGCTTCTGTATCCAATATCCACTTTCCAGAAAACATCCGAGTGGCCTGTGGATTATTACTGAGCAAACATAAACGATTAAGAAAGGATTTTTGTTTATCACCTGTGAAATTGCAATAAGACTCATCAGTAACATTTGGAGCTTGATTCACTGCTTCAATAATGTAAGCAATTTGGCTCCAATGTTCATGTGTCAGCCCACTAAGTGGACTAGAAACACCAATCACAGGGTTCCTGATTCAGCGGAGAATAATCCTGCCACATCTTTCTTTCTTCTTCTCAGAACCGTATCACGTCCATGATACTAAAATAGAAATGAGATAAATTTGATAGAACTTGATACAAAGAAGATAAAAGAATTGATAGATATTTGATAAAGAAGAAGAGATTGTTTTGTATTTTAGATGTTGTGTTTTTGTTCATGACAGACTCCACTATTTATATCCCAAGGGGAAGACAAAACTAAACCTTTACAAATACATATGCCCACGTGATAAAATAAAATTCTAATAATGAATGAAGATTCTACATAACAGAGTAATAAATTGACAAAACTTAAGAAACTGACGAAACTACTAGAGTAATAAATTGACGAAAATGTTGAAACTTAAGAAACCAATAAACTAATGAAACTGACGAAACTTAAGAAACTGAATAAAAACTAATGAAACTGACGAAACTTAAGAAACTGAATAAAACTAACGAAACTTAAGAAACTGAAATATGTTGAATAAAAGTTTATGAGTTTCAAATTTACCCACGACTGTAATCGTTAAAAAAAACTGGATTTAATTTTCGGGTTGTTACTAGATTTGTGGGCAATATATTGTTCTTTTCGGTACCCCACATTTTGCACATTTAGGCTTGCAGTAGTAGTAATTAATTAACCTAACCTAACCATGTACTTTTGTTAACCACAACAAGAACATCGATTCTTAATTAATTTAACTTGATTGATCACTTTTCTTTGTTCTAAGCGATGAAATTCATTTATAATATGGAAATGTACAGGAAGGGGTGGAAGTTGTGGCGGTTCATAGGAAAAGTGGTGGTGGCTGCTGGACACGTGGCGGGTAAAGAGCAGGTGGTGATGGAGTACGGATTCTTCGCTGCAGCTGCCGCAGCAGGTGATGATCATCAGAAAACTAGAGCCGACCAGAGGATGATCCTGAATTGGGGTACCACGGATACTGCAGTTGCTGCTGCTACTAGTCGTTTACATGGGTCAAGTCTGGCTATCGATTTGTCCCTTAAGCTTAGCAGTTAGAACGAACTAGACTCGATAAGAACGAATTAAATTTGCTATCTGATCTTTTTTGTTGTTGTGATAAGCACGGATTTCCCCGTTTTATTAAAAATCCAGAGGGAAATTACTATCTAAATAGTCTTAAAAATAGGGTTACTAACGATTTCACCTCGTTAATCGAATACAGTCCTCTCTCTATATATATAGTAACTGTTGTATTACAGGAGTAAGCTCTGGTTGCTTGATCGGTAGAGGAATGGTATCATAGAATCAAAGGTCTTGGGTTCAAAACATATTCATTATCGTAACTATCAAAAGAAAAACCGTTGTATTACAGGAGTTCTGGACTATATAGAAATATAAGCAAAACTATATCATTCAAACTGTGGCACATTTATCTATCGGTGAGTATATATTCTTCGGAGGCAAGGGTTTCATAAGAGGTAATTTCTTGGCTACATCCAAATGTAGCTATAGCTGGCTACATATATGTATATTTGTTCTATAAAATCTGTATATTTAGTAAATAAAATTGTACGGATGAATATGTAAAGTTATACATTAATATTGATATTACTGAAATTCTACTAGATGTACATACTAACTTCTTAAAATGTACAATAAGCTTACAAAACCTGTACTTTTACACTATACAAACTGCACAATTTTAAATGTAGCCAAAGATAGCCACATATGCTTGTAGCCAAGAATGATTATTCATAAGATTGTGAGCCAGCTGCTCATTGGATGTAAATGTTGGATCTTGAGACGGGATTGGATCCATGTGTTTAACCTTGCTATGTAAAACAGGATTGGATGTCAGGAATGTGGCATAGAGATTGTCACAGTGAATAATTGGGGGCGAATTGAGACGGATCCCAATTTCGGTGAAAAGTTTGCTGCAACCACAAAATTTATGCTATGCCTGAAGCCAACGCCTTGTACTTAGCCTCCGTAGGAGACCTTGAGACGGTGGGTTGCTTCTTTAAACTCCATGAGACAAGGTGGTGGCCGAGAACACTAAGTATCCTGAAGTTGACCGTCGGTCAGAGAAGGAGCCACCCCAATCCGCATCAGTGTACGCTTGAAGACAACCGGAAGGGGTTGTAGAGAAATACAAACCCAAGTTCTTCGTATGATTTAGGTAACACAATATGAGCTTAATTGCTTTCCAATGCATCTTTCTTGATGCATGCATGTATTGACATACCTTGCTTAAATCAAAGTTTAAATCGGGTATAGTGACAAATATTAAAGACTACCAACTATACTGGGGTAGTGGTAGTAAGTAGGGTTCTCAAATTCTAGAGAAACTGTAGAGTCTAGAGTATGGGTTGGAGACATGTGTGTGGAAACAAATTTAGACCGAGTCATGTGAGTTTTTGAGAGGAGGTCTTTGATATAGTGAGTTTGAGAAAGATGTAAGCCCTATTGGGTGCGTGTGACGGAAACACCCAAATAGAAACTTAATTGCCAATATCAGTAATTAGTGAGAGTTTAGCAAAGGCATGGATGAATTTACGAAGAAAGATAACAAAGGAACCTGGTAGAAGAATGTCATTAAAGTAAATGAGGACATAGAGATTGTCCGAACCTTGGTTAAAAATGAATAAAGAGTGATCAGATTTACAAATCTGAAAACCAAGATCAACGAGAAAAGAACTTAGTTTTCCATACACCATGCCCTAGGAGACTGTTCAAGACCATAAAGGGGCCGTTTTAACTTGCAAACGTGATTTGGGTATTGCTGATGCTAAAACCCTGGCGGTTGTTTGCTGTAAATAGTCTCCTCCAAATCTCCATGAAGAAAGGCATTCTGCACATCAGGTTGTTGGATAGGTCAGTTCCATGAAATAGCAATAGAAATTAGGGAAATTTCATGAAATGCCATTATATTTTTGGCTAATTCATGAAATGCCACTAAAAAAAAGAAAGTCACAAAATGCCACTATATTTTTGTAAAAGTCCATGAATTGCCACTATGTCATTGACCAGAAGAAAAAATAGACAAAAATACCCCTACTAGTTAACAAAAGTAGTTTTAAAGTTCACAATAAGCCCCTAAGTGTTAAAAAATTCACTAAAAATCACAAAAAAAATCAAAATATTATAAAAATATAGGTAACTGTAAGAATATATTAAAATATTATAAACATATATTGAAATATCATAAAACATTGAAAAAAGTAAATATTTTTTAGTTTTTTTTCAAAATTATTTAGTACCACAAAAAGAATGTATAGTTTTAAAACACATAATTTATACTATTTTTTCTACAAACTTAGACTAATATAATTCCATAATTTATACAGTTAATTACCATAATTTATATCAATTAATTACCATAATTTTTACCATACAGTTTTACATTATTTTTTCTACCAATTCAATTAATTTATACCAATTAATTACCAATATAACTTTTACCATACATTTTAAAATTATTTATTATAAAAAAATTATTTTATATTTTATTAATATTTGGAAAATTATTATTTTTTATTTATATTCTATTTCACAAAAGAATTTATGACATAATATAATTTATTTCAAATAAATAATTTGAATTGATAAAAAAAGATAATTTGAAAATGTATTGTATAAATTATGGTAATTAATTGGTACTACTTATAGTGCTTAATTGGTAGAAAAACTAGTATAAATTATGTAAAAAATTATGACTAGTACCAATTTTTCTACCATTAAGCACCATACATAGTACCAATTAATTACTATAATTTATACCATACATTTTCAATTTTTTTATCAATTCAAATTGTTTATTTGGAATAAGTTATATTATGTCATAAATTCATCTGTGAAATAGAATATAAATAAAAAATTCCAAATTATAGTTAAAATTTTAATTTTTTTGAATAAATAATTTAAATTGGTAGAAAAATAATTTTGAAACGTATGGTAAAAATTATGATAATTAAGTGGTATAAATTATGGTAATTAATTGGTATAAATTATTGTACTATATTGGTCTAAATTTGTAGAAAATTAGTATAAATTATGTGTTTAAAACTCTATATTCTTTTTATGGTACTAAATAATTTTGAAAAAAATCTAAGAAATATTTACTTTTTTTCAATGTTATATGATATCTTAATATATTTTTTGTTTATTTTTATAATTTTTTATAATATTTTTAATATATTCTTATAGATACCTATATTTTTATAATATTTTTATTTTTTGTGATATTTAGTGAAGTTTTTAATATTTAGTGGTATATTGTGAACTTTAAAACTACTTTTGTTAACTAGTAGGGGTATTTTTGTCTTTTTTGCTTCTGGTCAATGACGTAGTGGCAATTCATGGACTTTTACAAAAATATAGTAGCATTTCATGACTTACTTTTTTTTAGTGGCATTTCATGAATTAGCCAAAAATATAGTGGCATTTCATAAAATTTCCTTAGAAATTATGAGTTTAACTGTAGTGTGCTCAACAACAAGGCAAAAGGTCTTTGTATAATCACATCCAATATGTTGAGAATACCCTTAAGCCACTAATCAGGCTTTCCTATGCGCAAGGGTTCCATTTGAATGCCTTTGGTATGGAAAACCCATTTGTTGCATAGCATTACTCATGGCTTCTTTGATAGATGGATTATCAGGTGTAGGAGCAGTACTTATGTTGTGAAATTGATAATTTATAGTGCCATCAGTTCTGACCAGAGGTTTGTAGAGTGGGCTTTGGTGTGGGTTAACATAGGATGAATATTGTGGGGTAGTGAGGATGAATTTGTGGAGCTTGGAGGGCTAGAGGGTAAAGTAAAAGGTTGAGCATCACGAGATGAATGTGAGGAGCTAGAAGACGATAATGAGGCTAGAGAGGAGGAACTTTAAGGTGAAGGGTTAATGAGAGGGATATGGCTGTCTTATTGTGGTGTAGAGGCAAAAATAGGGTTAGTGGGAAGAGAAAGGAGAAGTGCATGATTCTAGTGAAGTAGTGACATGTGGGGTATTTAGATCAGGAATAAGGAAATTATAAGTGAGTAAAGAGAGTTCATCAGAAGTTGTGGGTTTAATATAAGCAAAGGGAAAATGTTGCTCATTAAACACCACATCTCAAGAAATGTATGAGTGTGTGTGGACTAGATCATAGCATAGGTAACCAACCCGGTTTAAAGAATAACCCAAGAAAAGACATGGAGTGGATCTATGAGACAACTTGTGTTTTTGATAGGGACGCTGATTGGGAAAACATGCCTTCAAAAACGTGTAATCTGGTAATTGGTTAAAGAAGACCTAAAAAGGTGACTTATGGTCTATAGTAACAGTAGGGGTGTGATTTAGTAGATAAACCACAATCTTGAAAGCATACGACCAATAAGTCAAGGGCATGGAAGCTTGAGGTAGAAGGGTTATTCCCTTGTCAACCATATACCGATTCCTTTTTTCCTATTGAACCATTGTGCTGATGAGAGTAGGGGCATGCCAATCGATGTTGCATTCCTTTTTATTAAAAAAATAATTAGAGGTCTAAACTCATTGCCATTGTCTATTTGAACATATATGATAAATTAGTTGTAATGAGTATCAACAAGATTGGCAAAGGTGATAAAAACCCTACTTGCCTCAAATTTAAGACTCAAAGAAAATAGCCACATATACCAAGAAAATCATCAAAAACGAGCATGAAATACTTATATCCATCAATGGAAGTAATATAAACCGGTCCATACAAACCCATAAACAACAACTCAAAGGAACCACAGCTATACTAAAAGTAGTGTAGCGAGGTAAGGCATGAGTTTTCCCAACAGAATAAGCTGAGTAAAATTGTATAGGGCAAGTGCTAGTAACAGGCGGTCTGAATTTATTTAGAGTATGTTTAGTAACAGATAACGATGGGTGACTGTTGGAGTATGAAGGTGTTGCTGAGATAGTCAACCAGATCAAACAAGTCAATCACACTTCTCAAAACAAGACAGAGTCCGTCAACCTTGAAAGATCGAATGAGTCTGTCCTTACCGAAAGAGCGAGAGAGTCCATCTATGTGAATTCATCAAACAGTAACGAAATTCAAGCAGCAACGTCTACTAAACTATAACAGTCATCAACTATCGTCCTTGGGCCGAAATTCATGCAAAATGTGAGCAAAATCCAAAGCCTTGACTTTCTGATAATTCGAGAGAGTCTGTCGGTCAGTTGCGAAAATTAAGGAGCAAGTACAGCAACTACATTGACTTACAACGGTCATCAACGCTCAGACTTGGACCAAAATTCTCTCAGCATGGCACTAATCAGAAGACTTGGCTCCAGCTTCCGAAATATGGCTCCAGCTTCCGAAATTCAAGGAAAGAGTCATAGGTTCCTGAAATTTCAGAATTGACAGAGTCAGTCTGCTACATCAAACGTGAGAGTCATAATTGAACGTTGCCAAGTCGTCCAATGGATTGGTAATTGTCTGAAAATTAAGGGCCAAGGCTTAGCAACGTTCACAAAGAAGTTAGGACCAGATTTTAAGCAACTACAACGTTCAGATGGCAGAAATTTCGGAAGCAGACTCCCTCACCGGCTCCACTATATAAGAGAGTTGTCATTTCGTTTCTCATTGCAGCTTTCCAATGAGAATAATTCAGAGCATTTGTTTAGAGAAAGCTTTGCCTATTTTAGAGAGAGAAAAAGAGAGAGAGAAGTACTGTTGGAGAAATATGTGACTACTTCTACCACTTAGGCAGTGTACCTAATCGTTTTACGGAATAGTGGAATTATGGGGTGTCGAACTCTTGGGGACCTTGCTGTGGTTTAACTGATAGTGTAAATTAACTGAGAATTCTAATTAGACTGTTGAATAGAAACTCATCATTTTTTAGGAAGGTTGTGGTTCAACACTTAATGTAAATAAACACAATAAAGAACAATTAATTAGAACAAAATAATAATAGCGGTTTATAAAACTCTTTTGTTTTTAAGAAGCACCCTGGGTTGTTCTGCTCACCTATTTTATCCAATTATATTACTATAAACTTCTACCATTTTAACAATAAACTCAGGAATCTTAATTAGTTTATTGACCGTTCCCTGTCTAATAAACCCTGATTAATTTAAACAACAAGCGCAATCCCTTGTTCAAGTTATTAATAAATTAATCGCATTATTAACAATTCCTATTGGAGACTGGTTAACCTATAGGCGAAAACTCGCTTCTAGTCGTTAACCTGTTTTGACTTCTCTTGTCTAGAATCTTGTCTCAGCACTGCATTTTAACAAGAAACTACAAATATCACTTTAATAATTGGCCTAAAGATTAAAGCGCATTAAGGAGGAGAATCAAAATATTGCTTGAACAGATTATAGTAGAAAATATACGTAACACGATTGTATAAAATAAGCTTGCTTTCCAACCCGGGAGGCTAAAGTTATTACTCACACATAATTATAAAAACAAACAGCGTAAGTACGACAGACATTAAAACTGAATAGATTTAACTGATAATATTTGGACGGAGGTTGGACAGAACAACGGTATGGAAAATGGAATGTTTTTATGGGATGAGATGAAGTGAGGACTTATGTGGAGATTATGTAGATGAGATGTATGATTTTTGAAGGAAAATGGAGATTTTATGGAGGAAAAATGGCATAAGTTTTGAGGTGGAATGAGATATGGATTAATGGAGGGTTGCAGGTGTATTTATAGAGAAATATAGGTAAAAGGGGGAGGTAAGGCGGTGGTGTTAACGTGTGAAGAGATAATGATTTTATCTCTTCACACTGCTGCTGTTGCGCCCTGTACGCTGGCAAGATCGACATGTCCGGACCACCGTCCAGACCAGACTGGTCCGGACATGTCGATTTTCTTCTCGGGTGTGCTGGCGTGTCTTCGTCCGGACCAAGTGATCCGGACACTGGTCCGGACCAAGGGTCTTTTGCCTCTAAAATGTTCGTTTTAGCTCCGATTTGATCCCCGTTTTCGCCTACGCGTTCGTCTCTTCGTGTACTTTGCTCCTAGCTTGGTTTTCCTCATGTTTAACCAATAAATTTGTGAGATAATCAATAAAACATAACCAGAGGAAAAACATACGATAAGTGAGTAATATTATCCTGAAAGTAAGTAAGTACAAGGTAAATTAAACCCTTAAATGTCTATGTATTTCTCACTTATCAAACTCCCCCACTTATCTTTTGCTTGTCCTCAAGCAAATCTTTCTAACATAATGTTTAAACAAGTTAAACAGACAATAATCAAGTAAGGAGAGCACAGAAGAGGTAATTGCCAATCTTTTCAGATTTTAAAAGGGTACTAATAACATTAAATTTATTTAGATATATTTCTCTATTTCTGAGAATAACTCTGAAATCCTATAAAAGAAAGAGAAGAAGTACCATGAGAATTATGCTTTTAACCCTGAGCCAATCCACCATTTTCTTTCACATTTCCTTTGAACGACAAGGGGCATGAAGTAAAATCCTATTCCATTATACCTTTCAATGCCACATACTCATGATCCATGAAGAAGTTTCTATCACTTTGGTACAGAATGCACATATACTTCAATTTTGAAGTTCATTTTTCTTTTACCTCAGACTTTTCTCTCCACCCTTGTAGCAGTTTTGGGTCTACTATCCCAGATACCGAGTACCTTAGGTAGCCGGGTGATGAAGCACCCCTAAGAACTTAATAACCGAGTGGACGAGGCCTGTTTAGGATCAGAATATGCCTGTTTGGATCAGAGGCGGTACCTTGCCTTGTTTTTTTCCACCATTTCTTTCCAAATCAAAACCAGGCTCAAAGTCAAAACAAAATTCAAATGATAATTTCCTCAGAATTTTTTTGCATTGAGTAAGGAGCAGAGTGTTTTTTTGTGTACCCTTTAAACCTGTTAATACCAGCATTACTCCCTCTATGGCTCCTTCTTTGATTATTAATCTCTTAACAAATTTAAACACAGTGTCGAAAAAAAAACCAACTTAAGAGCAAGCTTTAGATTATACCTCCCCCACACTTGAACCAAAGCAATACCCTCATTGCATAGAAAGAATTAAAATAACAGGGCATGCAAACTACCTGGGTAATGATCAAAAAGCATGGCAATAGGAGATATTGAAAATTAAAGAGCAAGGTAAAGATAGTGTACTCCCCAGATTTATGCAGAATATGTAGTGTAGCTCCCCCACACTTGAGTTCAGCTGCAGAAATGTGCAAGGTGTGCCTGTAATAAATATTCTAAACAGCCAGAAGAACTCAAGTTAATTCTCCTCGTTCTCTCTCTTTCTTTTTTATTTCACTCTTTTTTTCTTTTTTTAATTATTTTTTATCACAAAATAATACAAAATATAAACACAATATAGATTAAAAAGATAGATAGTAGGGTGCCTCCTACCAAGCTGCCCATCTTTATGGTCTTTGGCTAGACCGTACCTGAGTGATTTAAGGTGTGACTGGTTCTTTGAGAAAAAGCGCAGAAGCTTCTTCATTGTCTAACGTGTTTCCCATATAATTTTATTCGAGCTCCATTGACTTTAAACGACCCACCCTTCTTATTGTCCAATTCCACCGCTCCATAAGGAGAGGTAGATATTATTGAAATGGTCCAGACCAGAAGGATTTTAACTTACCTGGGAAGAACTTAAGTCTGGAATTATAAAGAAGGACGTGATCTCCCGCTTTGAAATCTCGCTTGGCAATCATCTTATCGTGCCAACGCTTGGTTTTCTCCTTATAAATCACTGCATTCTCATATGAGTTGTGCCTCAGTTCTTCTAGCTCGTCAACTGGAACTTCCTCTTTTCACCGGCTTGTTGTAGATCAAAGTTTAACACCTTCAGAGCCCAATAAGATTTGTGCTCTAATTCCACAGGCAAGTGGCATGCCTTCCCAAAAACTAGTTTGTAGGGAGACACGCCAATAGGTGTTTTGAAGGCGGTGCGGTATGCCCCTAGTGCATCGTCCAATTTCAGAGACCAATCCTTTCGAGAAGAGCTCACCGTCTTCTGCAGAATCCATTTTAGCTCTCTATTTGTTATCTCTGCCTGACCATTCGTTTGAGGATGGTATGGTAGAGCAACCTTATGTCGGACTCCATATTTCTTCAAGAGAGCATCAAACTGGCGATTGCAGAAGTGAGATCCACCATCGCTGATTATTGCTCTAGGAACGCCGAATCGAGTGAATATATTCTTCTTTATAAACTTCATCACAACTTTACCATCATTAGTAGAGCAAGCAAGGGCTTCCGCCCATTTAGAAACATAATCGACTGCTACTAAGATGTATAAATTTCCAAAAGAATTTGGGAAGGGTCCCATAAAATCAATCCCCCAAACATCAAATAATTCGACTTCTAGCATATTGTTCAAGGGTAGTTCATTACGGCGAGAAATGTTACCTTGCCTTTGACACCGATCACAAGTAGACACAAAAGCATGACAGTCTTTGTGAAGGGTGTTCCAATAGAAACCGGATTCAAGTACCTTAGCAGCTGTACGGGTTGCACCGTGATGTCCGCCGGTTTCTCTAGAATGGCAGTGGAGAAGGATATTTCTGATTTCCGTCTGTGGCACACATCTCCTTATAATACCATCTGCACAGATTTTGAAAAGAAATGGATCATCCCATAAATAATGTTTGACAATCGAAAAGAAACTTTTTTCACTGCTGATATGTCATATCAGCTGGGATGATCTTTGTAGCCAGATAATTGGCAATATCGGCAAACCAAGGGTCTCCTGCCGTTTGGATTGTGAATACTGCCTCGTCCGGGAAAAACTCATTGATGGGTCTTTCGTCTTCTGGTCCCTCCATCCTTGACAAGTGGTCAGCCACGACATTCTGGATACCTCTCTTATCTCTATGTCGAATTCTTGTAAGAGAAGTATCCATCTTATCAACCTGGGTTTTGCATCTGCTTTGGCAAATAAATACTTGAGGGCAGAATGGTCAGTATGAATGATAACCTTACTACCCAATAAATATGGACAAAATTTATCCAAAGCAAAGACGACTGCCAGCAATTCTTTTTCGGTGGTGGCATAATTTTCTGAGCATCATTTAGAGTACGACTTGCATAATAAATGACTCTCAGGATTTTATCCATTTTCTGGCACAAAACAGCACCCACCGCATAATCACTGGCGTCACACATGATTTCAAAAGGTTGAGACCAGTCGGGTGATACCACAATAGGAGCAGAGACAAGTTTTTCTTTTAACAAATTAAAAGCTGCTAAACATTCATCAGAAAAATGAAATTTAGCATCTTTTGTCAGTAAAGTACAGAGAGGCTTAGAAATCTTGGAAAAGTTTTTAATGAATCTTCTGTAAAAACCAGCATGTCCAAGAAAACTTCGGATACCTCTAACAGTAGTAGGAGGTAGGAGTTTTTCTATTACCTCAATTTTAGCGCGGTCCACCTCAATACCTTTTGAAGACACGTTATGTCCTAGCACGATCCCTTCACGAACCATGAAGTGACATTTCTCCCAGTTCAGGACTAGATTTGTGTCTTCACACCTGGCCAAAATAAGATCGAGATTCTCCAGGCAAGTGTCAAATGTCAAACCAAAGACAGAGAAGTCATCCATAAAGACTTCTATACATTTTTCAATGTAGTCAGAGAAAATAGCCATCATGCATCGTTGAAAAGTAGCTGGTGCATTACATAATCCGAACGACATTCTTTTATAAGCATATGTTCCATAAGGACAGGTAAAAGTAGTTTTATCCTGATCTTCTGGAGCAATTGGGATCTGAAAGTATCCTGAATAGCCATCTAGAAAACAATAGTAGTCTTGACCTGCTAACCTTTCCAGCATTTGGTCAATAAAGGGCAAGGGAAAATGATCCTTACGTGTGGCAGTATTCAATTTCCTGTAGTCTATACAAACTCTCCAACCGTAGTAGTAATGCGTTGAGGAATCAACTCACCTTTCTCGTTAGGGACTACAGTTATTCCGCCCTTCTTTGGTACCACCTGCACTGGGCTTACCCACTTGCTGTCTGAAATTGGATAGATAATGCCAGCGTCAAGTAGTTTTATTACCTCTTTTTTGACCACCTCTTTTAGAACGGGGTTGAGACGCCCTCTGTGGTGCGCTAATGCCCTGAAATCATCTTCCATATATATTCGATGAGAGCACAGAGATGGGCTTATTCCTTTGATATCCGCTATCGACCAACCGATAGCGGTCGTATGTTTGCGTAGCACCCCTAAAAGTTGCTTCTCCTGCACATCTGATAGTTTAGATGATATAATAACTGGTAAATCAGATGGCTCTTTTAGAAAAGCGTATTTTAAATGAGGGGGAAGAGGTTTCATTTTGACTGTAGGTGCTTTTCGATGGATGGCTTTGGTCTGTCTGCGTTTCTCTCTACTGGCTCGAATCTTTGTTGGTAGGAACGGAAATATGGCTTATGCTTGTTTAACTCTTCAGCCATGAGAGCAATATCAGGATTTTCGTCATCAGCTTCACAAGATGCCATAAGACATCTTTCTAAGATCGTTTCTTCATCTTTGCTGAGGAACGTCTCCTGTACTAAAGAGTCAATAGAAAAACAGATTTGTGTATCAGAAGGACGCTTCATGTTCCGGGTCATGTCAAAAACTACCTGCTCATCATGAAGTCTTAAAATTATTTTACCTCCTTCAACATCAATTAAAGTTCTTGCAGTTCTCATAAAAGGTCTACCTAGGATTAGTGGAACATCTTTATCTTCCTCAATGTCAATAACAATGAAATCAGCAGGGAAAATAAATTTGCCAACAGAAACCACTAAATCTTCAACTTTTCCTTTAGGGTGGATTATGGAACGATCAGCTAGTTGTAGCTGCACAGGAGTAGGAGAGCATTGACCTATACCTAATTTCTTAAAGATAGATAAAGGCATTAAGTTAATACTGGCTCCTAAATCGCATAACCCGTTACCACAATTTATGTCTTCAATTGCGCAAGGAATGATAGGGAGACCTGGATCTCCCAACTTTGGTGGTAGCTTCTTTAAGAGTACTGCAGACACTCTTTCGGTCAATTTTACCGTGTCATTTTCCTGTAAAGATCGCCTGTTAGACAAAGAATATTAATAGTTATTTCTTAAAAATGTTAAGAAATTTTCCAAATTGGTCATCCAAATTCTTTTTCTTTAATCTATCAGGAAATGGGATTGGAATATCATATGAAACCTGTGACGGTTTAATAGTAAGGGATGCAGGAGACTCTTCTCCTTGGGAATGGTTACGTCTTCTTTGTCAGATTTTTGTTCATCAGATTTCTTCTCAGCTTCAGGGACATCGGATACCAGCTCTTTTCCGCTTCTCAGGGTTATTGCTTTTGCATGCTCCCTTGGATTTGGATCAGTTTGGCTAGGGAGTGACCCTGTTGGTCTTTGAGCCAGCTGTTGGGAAATCTGACCTATCTGTCTCTCTAAATTTGAGGTTATGGTAGCCTGATCAGCAACTTTGGCTTCTATCTCAGCAAATTTTGAATTTGTCACCTGACCTTGTTTAAGAAGCTGGTTCATCATACTTTTAGTTCGCCCATATCACCTTGTGAGTTGGGTGGCTGCTCCTGTTGTCGGTTGTACTGCGGTTGTTGGTTTTGGTTGAAACCTTGGTCACTCAACTGTGGATCATAATTCCTCCATGGTTGTTGATTACCTCCAATTGTTTTGATTGTATGAGTTTGATAAGGATTCCCTGGTCTGTTGTTGATCAGATTTACCTCTTCAAGGGTCCTGTTGCAACCTGAACCATCGCAGTCTGAGGTTTCATGAGCTCCTCCACAGTTTTCGCAACAGGGAGTCAGATACGGGGAAGTGGCCACTGCCTTCACAACTTTTTGTTGTGGTTGACTAAGCGTTAGTTTCTCCACAACTTTTGTGAGTGCAGCTAGTTGAGCAGATACATGATCCTGCGGGGGAATACTGTAGATACCGGTTTCCTTCTTTACTTCACCTCTTCCCTTGTTTTTACACCATTGTCTGGTACTGGCGGTCATCTGGTCCAGTAGTTCAACTGCTTCTTCTCCGGTCATTTTCATAAAATTTCCTCCAGACGAGGAACTTAGCAACAATTTGTTAGAATCATTTAAACCTCTAAAGAATGATAACACAAGTTCCTGGCTACTCATACCGTGATGTGGGCATAATATCTGTAGTTCTTTGAATCTATCCCACGAATCATAAAGAGACTCGCCTGGTTCTTGGTAGAAGTTAGTGATCTCAGCAATTTTCTCTCTTGTTTTGGACGGGGGATAGTATTTCACCAGAAATTTGTTTGCTAACTCAGCCCAACTGTGGATGCTGCTGGGTTGTAAACTTTTCAGCCACCTGGAGGCGCCATCTTTTAAAGAATAGGGGAACAATTGCAGACGGATGCGCTCGTTTAGATTTCCTGCTTTATTAAAAGTGTTACAGAAATCAAGAAATGCAGATATATGGTGTGGAGCATCATCTGAATCTAGCCCGCTGTATTGGCCTTGGTGGTAAAGTGTGGTGATAAAACTTGTTTTGAATTGCCAGGCATCCAGTTCAGCCTGTGAAACTTGAGGAAGGACAATAGCAGAAGGCCTCCCTTCAACTGATGGTTGCTGGTACTCGCAGAGAGTTTGACGAGTTGCCATCTCAACACGTTGTTGTCGTCTTTGTCAGTGGAGAAATCTTTCAATCTCAGGTTCAAGATCGTTTTGAGGACTACCTGCAGATCGAGTTCGACGCATATATAGAAGTAACTTGCAGTTGGAAAAATGGAAAACAACTAAAGGAAACAAAAGAAATAATTAAAAGGTTAAGATAAACTAAAGAAAATTAAATAACAAAATTAGAAAAAAGCAATTAATAGAACAAAGAACTATATATTTTTATATTATATTTTTTGAGAGTAACTAAAGTGAAAATAAAGAAAAAGGATAGGGGAATTTAAATGACAGAAATTAACTGACTGAAAATTTAATGTTAGGAGTTAGTATACTGGAAATTTGAAGTTAGTAGTTAGTATACTGGAAATTATAAGTTAGTAGTTAGTATACTGGAAATTATAGTTAGTTACTGAAATTAAATGACAGAAACTTTAAATGACAGAAATTATAAGTTAGTAATTATATACATAAATAAAATGATAGAAATTTAAATGTTAGAGTACTGAAATTTAAATGTTAGATTACAGAAATTTAAGAGTTAGAAGTTAATTTACTGAAATTTAAAGGACAATGGAAATTAAATGACTGAAAAATAAATGACAATAAAATAAAAGAGCTGAAATTAATGTCAGAAATTAGATGTCCGAAGTCAGATGTCCGAAGTTAGATAGTTAGATGTTATATAAAAACAAAAATAATAGAAATAAAAATTAAAGAGCAGTTAAAGCTAAACAGAAAACTCAATAAAATTAAAAACTATCAATTAACCGTGCCGGAGGTCCCCGGCAACGGCGCCAAAAACTTGTTGGAGAAATATGTGACTACTTCTACCACTTAGGCAGTGTACCTAATCGTTTTGCGGAATAGTGGAATTGTGGGGTGTCGAACTCTTGGGGACCTTACTGTGGTTTAACTGATAGTGTAAATTAACTGAGAATTCTAATTAGACTGTTGAATAGAAACTCATCATTTTTTAGGAAGGTTGTGGTTCAACACTTAATGTAAATAAAAACAGTAAAAGAACAATTAATTAGAACAGAATAATAATAGCCGGTTTATAAAACTCTTTTGATTTTAAAACCCTTGGTTTTTTCTGCTCACCTATTTTATCGCAATTAATATTACTATAAACTTCTACCATTTAACAATAAACTCAGGAATCTTAATTAGTTTATTGACTTTTCTCGTCTAATAAACCCTGATTAATTTAAACAACAAGCGCAATCCCTTGTTCAAGTTATTAATAATTAATCGCATTATTACAATTCCTATTGGAGACTGGTTAACCTATAGGTGAAAACTCGCTTCTAGTCGTTAACCTGTTTTGACTTCTCTTGTCTAGAATCTTGTCTCAGCACTGCATTTTAACAAGAAACTACAAATATCACTTTAATAATTGGCCTAAAGATTAAAGCGCATTAAGGAGGAGAATCAAAATATTGCTTGAACAGATTATAGTAGAAAATATACGTAACACGATTGTATAAAATAAGCTTGCTTTCCAACCCGGGAGGCTAAAGTTATTACTCACACATAATTATAAAAACAAACAGCGTAAGTACGACAGACATTAAAACTGAATAGATTTAACTGATAATATTTGGACGGAGGTTGGACAACACACGGTATGGAAAATGGAATGTTTTTTATGGGATGAGATGAAATGAGGATTTATGTGGAGATTCTGTAGATGCGATGTATGATTTTTGGAGAGAAAATGGAGATTTTATGGAGGAAAAATGGCCTAAGTTTTTGAGGTTGCCTGCGATATGGATTAATGGAGGGTTGTAGGTGTTTTCTCGCGCCCATATATAGGTAAAAGGGGGAGGTAAGGCGGTGGTGTTAACGTGTGAAGAGATAATGATTTTATCTCTTCACACTGCTGCTGTTGCGCCCTATACGCTGGCAAGATCGACATGTCCGGACCAGACTGGTCCGGACATGTCGATTTTTCTTCTCGGGTGTGCTGGCGTGTCTTCGTCCGGACCAGGTGATCCGGACACTAGTCCGGACCAAGGGTCTTTTGCCTCTAAATGTTCGTTTTAGCTCCGATTTGATCCCCGTTTCGCCTACGCATTCGTCTCTTCTCTCTGTGTACTTGCTCCTAGCTTGGTTTTCCTCATGTTTAACCAATAAATTTGTGAGATAATCAATAAAACATAACTAGAGGAAAAACATACGATAAGTGAGTAATATTATCCTGAAAGTAAGTAAGTACAAGGTAAATTAAACCCTTAAATGTCTATGTATTTCTCACTTATCAAGTACTAGATTCGTTTGTGCATATCGATAGAGTCTTTCTAGGTAGGACCTAGTTTTCACTACACTTATCATTGAGCTGATCAGAGATTGTATTGGGTGAGTGAGTGAAAACCACGAAGTAGATCTCATCTACTGAGTGGGCATTATAAGTTGTTTTGTTTTGACCAGGAAATAAAATAACTTATATTGTGTATCCTGCTGAGTTCGACAGAGTCCCTATACCTTTCGAGTGTTAATCCTTTAGCTCCTCTAAATCTCTCTTACTTTACTACCTTGAGCAACTGCTTTCGCGCACTTAGTTCGACTAAGTGTTTCTACGTCTCAAGTGTAAGTTCGATTGAGTCAAACCATCTCACAGACTCACACCTTGAGTTGGTTTGAGTCAGCCACCCGATCCTACAGTGACCTAAACACAATGCCACACTGTAGGAGAAGTCTTGACACTTAGATTATGTTGAGGTTGCAAGGAAAAACTTTCAGCCTGATCTGGTGGCCTGGGAAACATATAAACACCCTTATTACCGGGTCCTTGAAGAAGCACTTGATGTGTTTGACTGTCCTTCAATAAAAGCAACTAGGGTGAAATTCGAAGTAGGCATTATTATCCACACAAAATGACTGAAAAAAGTAGATGCTTGTTAAATGTGGGCTGCGAAACACATTATTAAGCTTGAATGTTCTATTTGAAGTAGTGATAGTACCCATACCCTAATTAGTTATAGTATAATGTAGCCATCACCTAGAGCAATAGAATCTGCATCATCAAAGTTGATGAGAGATGTTCAATCTGGAGAAATCTCTAGTGAAATGATGTGATGCAGCAGTGTCAGGAAGCCAATCATTGGTAACAGAAGTAGGATGATAAGTGGTGGTACAGGTAGCTAAGGAGGTGAAGGAGATTGATAGGAATAATTGAAATGATGGTAGTAGTCTGTTGCTTCATGACCTCTCTTGAAGCAGATTTGGCATTATGGGCGACCATTTGGTTGGCCATAAAAACATTTGATTTCCACGACCTTGAATATAACCTCCTCTCTGAGATTGATTGTTATAACTATTCCTGTCTATGAATCTGTTATTTCTTCCTTGAAAACGACCATGATATCCTTCTTTGTTGGTTTTATCGTCTCTATTATAAGCAGTGGAAGTGGAATTGGTTGTGGGAAACTAGTGGCATTAGCACTAACAGACTGCATAAGCTGCTGGGTCTTGGTGGTTCAAGGTAACCTTAAACTAAAGTAACTTGACAGAACTTTGAAAGGAGTGAGTTGTTTTGGAGAATAAAGAATAATGGTAGAGATATGATTATAGTCAGAGGGTAATCCTCCTAGCAAGTATGTTTGAAATTCACGGTCTGTAACTTCATGTCCTACACCGGCTAGAGAATGAACAAGATTTCCGGCACTGTTTATAATAGCCTACAATGTTCTTTTATACTATTTTTGTGATACGTGTCGGCTGAAGATGAAAGTTGTTCAAATGTGCCGCTGTCTGTGCTGCATAAATGTTGTGAAGCAAATCCTAGAGATTTTTTTGATGTTTGAACCCTACTACTGAGATTGTTATAATATAGATTCCGTTAATGACATACGAATCACGGACATAATAAGCTGATCTTAGTTCACCTATTTTGTGTATTCTGGGTTAATTCCTTCTATGGTGATTTTTTCACGATAAACATAAGAACCATCAACAAATTTATAGAGTCATTTCCTCTAAAGAAGGGAACAATGGTGGTCTTCCACATATTGAAATTACTTGGGTGAGTTTTATAAGATTTCCAGCGGCTGATATTACTGATTGAGTACTGGTGGTAGAAGAAGAAGAAATAGGAGCAACACCTGTTGAAGAAGAAAAATAGCCACATGTGAACCAGAAGCGCCTAAGGGGATCACTGTCATTTTTGGAAGGGATGAATGCCAGTAATGCCGCCTTTAAGGCTCTGATACCATCTTAGAAATTAGGTAGCCAATGATTTCAACTCATTACTTTATTGACCGATCACAATCATATATATATATATATATTTAGTAAGGACAGTTGTACTTAGAGTTGTCAAAATTTGACCCAACCTGAAAACCTGTCCGTTGTATCCAAACCCGAAACCTGACCGAAACTCGAAAATATTTAAATATAATAAACCCGAACCCGTGTAAAACCTAAAATGACACAAAATTTTATAACCCGAAATGACCCAAAATAATGGTAATTAAAAATTAAGGAAACTCAAATAACATGAAATAATAGTGACCATAAATTGTCTCAAACCTGAATAACCCAAATAAATATGACAAAACACTTGAATCAAACTTAGTATATCCGAATGAAATTCAGAATATGCATTGTATTGACTTTTTTGTAATTTATATGTAGTATACTCTTATAGAAATTAGGTATATATTTATATAATAATTTTTTCAAAAAATATTAATCATGACCCGAAATAACCAAAACCCGATTGTATCTGACACTATTACAACCCAAACCCAATTTGACCCCAACCCGAATGACCCAAAATTTAATGACCCAAGCAGATAATGACCTGAAAAAATATGACCCAAAACCCGAACGGGTAACCCGTTTGCCACATCTAGTTGTACTACAAAAGTTTTGGACTATACAAAAATATAACCAAAACTATGTTACTTAAACTCTAACCCATTTACTTATCGATACGTATTTGCTCCTAACAAAATTGGACATAACAAGCCCATTCTTTCTAATAAATAGCTAGCAACCCCGGGTCATGGATTGACACTGTCTTTTAATTAGTACACCCCCACACCGCAATTTGAATGAGGTGACATTTGTAAACAAGGTGTTATGATTGTACAATTTTGATGCATCATGGTGGCTAGCCAGTTTGACCAAAAAAATAATGTCTTTGGCTGGTTAGTGTTAAGATTAGCTAGGTAAAAAGGATCAGCTTTATATATAAATGAGCTTTATCTTCTCTATTTATGGGATAAGTATATATATATTGAAATAAATAGATGAATTGTATAAATAATAATGGATGTTTGGGGAGAGATAGATACATAGGAGCCCTATATATCTGATATCTAAGAGGGACAAGGCTGTTAGGAAGAGGGTGGATATACAAAAGCTCCTTTAACAACTAACAAAAATAGTATAGTGCTGGCAAAAGAACCCCCATCGAAATACAAAACATCAGGATGTACAATCAATTCAACCCTACCAAGAGCTCCTAGGAGCAAAGAACCCTATCGAGCAATTCAAAATCTACGTTGGATCTTCTCATCTTTGTCAAAATGATAGCTTTCATGGCAGCTTTGATGTCAGTGATTATGAGAGAGGGATCTCGGTTTGGTTGACCATGCCTCGCTTGCACCTTTCGATCCATATATAGTAGACAACATTATCCGCCGCCGCTCTTTTCACTAAGTCTATCGAACGATCCCTTTTACAGTTGCGGTTGATCCAGGATGAGCAGTTGTGGAGATTCGTCTGATTTGTAGGCATTCCCAACCAGTCATAGATGGTCCACCAAACCCTGCTAGAGTACTTGCAATGGAAAAATAGGTGGTTGCCAATCTCTTGAGCACGCACACAGAGCCAAGATCTGTTAGCAAGACAAATGCGCCATGATTGGAGCTTATCACAAGTTTGTAGCCTACCTTTAAGGGTAAGCCACAAGTTAAATTTAGCTTTGGGAATAGCCCAAGTTTCCCAAAAGACATTATACCAGGGAAAGGGACGGGATGGGAGAAAGATGTGGTTATAGAACGAGCTGACCCTAGGACGGGGAGGATAGAAGTTGAAGAGTGAAGAGGCATCATAGGGAGACCCACACTATTAATCCACCAGTCATTGACATGAAGAATAGCTTTCCAGGTCCATGGGTCATTACCCATGGAAGTGGACGTCCAAATGTCCGGTTGAGAAGGAAGAGCTTGTGGATCCATTGGATCCAAAGGTGCTCCAGGTCGTGGGTGATGGCAGAGATAGTCTTAAGCATGAAGCACATGTTCCATATATGAATGTCCTTAAGCCCAAGGCCACCATTTGTCTTGGTGTTTGTGATAGAATTCCAAGCCACAGGAGGAGTGGTATTACCATCCGCCTCACTAGCCCATAGAAATGAACACAAGCATTTGGTGATTCTTTTAATGACGTTCCTAGGAAGAGAGATGCAAAAGGCCCAAAAGCCAATAATACTAAAGAGGGTACTTTAGATGAGGGAGAGACGACCCGCGAAAGAGAGGGATTTGCTCCCCCAAGCTGTGATAGCTTTATGGATGCCATCAGTAAGGGGGTTAAAATCTGAAGCTTTAGGCTTCCTACCCGTAATAGGGATGCCAAGATAGCGAAAGGTAAAAGAACCCTGGTTAAAACCCGATAGTTGGAGGAGGGATTCAGCTAGAGCTGGGGTAACCCTTCCCCCCCCCCCCCCCCCCAGGAATAAGTGATTTAGAAGGGTTAAGCATAAGCCTAGAGGCGTCAAAGAAAAGATTGATTTTGCTGAGCATGAGGGTTATGGAGCTTTGGTCACCTCTACAGAAGAATAGGGCGTCATTTGCGAAGAAAAGATTGGAAATACGGAGGGAATTGCATAAAGGGTGGTAGTGGAAGCCTGGGATAAGGTCAAGCTGATCGAGCATCCGGGAGAGCATGTCCATAACAAGCACAAAGAGGTAAGTAGAGAAAGGGTCTCCTTGGCAGCCCTCGCTCACCTTTGAAAGATTCTGAAGGGGAGCCATTGATGTTAATTAAGTTGAAGGTGGTGGTGACACACTGCAAATCCAGTTCCTAAATTTCATGGGAAAGTTTAGGAAGGATAGAGTGTCCTGGAGGAAGGTCCAATCCACAGTGTCAAATGCTTTCCTGATGTTCATCTTCATATGCACCGAGGGAAGATATGAGCTCTTTGGTAGTTTTTCATTAGACCGAAGCACACCTGGATATTATCTTAAATGAGACGACCTTTGATAAATGCCCCTTGGCTAGCATTCACAAGGATGGGAAGAACATTCTTGAGCCTCTCTGCCAGGACTTTGCTAATGATTTTGTATAGAGCATTGCATCAGGAGACAGGTCTATAGTCCCCTGGGGATGAGGCATTGTCTGTTTTGGTGATAAGAGTGATGAGAGTGGCGTTAATTTCTTTGAGATGCCTACCGCTGTGGAAGAAACTTTAAATAGCACAACAAATGTCCTCACCAATAGTGGCCCAGACTGCTTTGAAAAACTTGGCAGTGTACCCGTCCAGACCCGGGGCTTTATCATCTCCAATGGAGAAGAGAGCTGATTTTATATCATTATTGTCAACAGACCGGATTAGGGGAGCCCAGGAGGATTGGTCAAGAGTTCTAAAGTTTTCCAAGTTGAAGTCATTGAGGGAGTACCTAGGGGGGGGCTCTAGTGCCAAGAGATTGACGAAAGTAAGCGATTAGGCAATTCTCGATATCAGATAGGGTATTGAGCACCTCCCCAAGATCATTCGTAATATAAGCAATGAAGTTTTTATTCCTCCTAGGTTTTATGGCTCTATGAAAAAAAGAGGTATTGGAGTCCACAAGTTTTAACCAGCGGGTTTTCAAGAGCTGACGAAGGAACATAAGCTTGTTGGAATCCCTAGCTAAGAGTTTGTGTCTCAGGATTTTTATTGGAAGACTAAGGATGGGTTTCATGGGTCAAGGTCCAAACAATTTTGGACGCCACTGAGTTCATCTTGGATCTTTTGACCTTTGTCGCCAAATATTTATTTTGTAGTGCGTTTGGGTCCTTGTCATGGCTGTCTATTTAAGCTTAGGTGTCGTTCAATATCGGCTTGTTTTTTTAAGAACTTTATGCAGATTAAGCCAACATTCACGCCATGGTGTTCGTTAATATTTTTTTCTTGTAAGAGTCTGTAAGTGTGTAAATTACTATGGTACCCCACGTTCTCGAATTTTCACCCCCACATTCTCCCAAGAACAGAAGCAGAGCAGAGGAAAGTCTCCTGAAGTAGAAATCCAAGAGAGTGCACAACAAGGAAATACTATAGGGCATCATGAGAAGCAATCAGCCTTCGTGTTGGATTCATAATAGCAAAACAACTTTTTTTACGACAAAAATCAAAGCAAACTTGACTGATCAGCGAGAATAGGGAGAGTATGTCTCAACAATGGCGGTCTCAGTTGAAAAATGTAGTATAACAAATGTAGATGAGCAACACATTATTGGGGGTCTTTTTCCTAAAGCTCCTAAAACGCGGATAAATGAACATTTATCATAATGCAACATCTATAGGACCTAAAACTTGCCACATTAATGTCCAAAAAACTTATAAAGCTATTGGAACGGGGCCTTAGGCGCTAGCTTTATACGCACCAGAAACGGTAATCAATTTAGTGTTGAGCATCTTCTCATTCCTGATCTACAAGATGGTTGATATGATATGTGATATCCTTTCGTTTCAATTTTTGTTCACAAATTCATTCAGAAATTGGTAAACAAAACTGTTGGCATAGAGATTTTGTAATTCTAATCTATTTCTACAAAAATTAGCAATCAAAACATTAGCTTAGCGTTGAATTAAAAACAACTTAGAGAATGAGCTCAGGTGGAAGGTATGCAAGATCCATCCCTTTTACTGTATAGTTTTTTTTTATAATTGGCTGAAGAACTAGCTAATAAGGCAATACCGTGGTTCATACGAACCTTTCTCGCCAAAAGGGTACATTTCAAAAGAACTAGGAACAACAACGAGGTAAACAAAGTGAAAAAGAACAAGACTAGAGGGTTCTTCTTATCCCCATGCAACTGATTGAAAGTTTAGTTAGCCACTCAATCCCAGTCATTGCATCTCTTGAAATCTGCCCTTGGCCAGAGTTGAAGGGTACTTTGGGGATTCACCAAGCTTAGAAATATGGAACCATTTGCTTGAGGTGTCTCAAAAAATAGGACTGTGATTTTAGCATGACTTTGTCAGGGATCATAAGTTTGCCCAGTTTTCTGGTTCCATATGTGACTGATCGTCGGGATTCTGACATGGTGCTTGGACAGGATGATCATGGTCCACATTAGCAATATTGTTTCGGTTTCTTGATCAGCTAAGTAGAACAACTTGCATTCTTCAATCAATTCATCAGAAGTCAACCTTGGGATGTAATTTGGAACCTGATAGTATCTGAGTTCCATATGACTATAAAAACCCCCAAATAATCTTCCATGGATGTCAACTGAATTTGAGTTGTTCTTTGTTTCCCATATTCCTCGATCATCTAGTGGTTGCATTCGGCGCGCCTCTAGCATTCCTGCTATGTTTACGTCTGCCTCCCGCACTTCCCGTCTGAATATGGCCCACTTCTTTCTTTTGATTACTCCTCAGATATTTTGGAAGCATATGTTGCTTCTCTTCTATTCTCTTACTTTTTTTGAGGATCTGAGTAAAATTCTGTAGAGAGACTTCCGGCTTGGGGTAATGACAATTGAGGCTTCTACCAAAGTCAAGACATTTTTGGGCTGCTCTGAGGGTTGGACTAATTTGCAAAGGTTCTGAAAGGTTCAGGGTTGAGAAGTCTTGACTTTTACTGGGAGACAATATTACCTCGAGGTGATGAGGTTGAGTTGGGGAGTTAAAAGGGGTTTGCGGAACTTGAGACTCAAACAGGGTTTCCGGCTGTTGGACTGCGAGAGTTTGGGTGTGAAAAATGCTTTGGCTTAGGGTTTCATGCGGGGTGCAAGGATATTGGGATGGGTGAGGGGTGGGTAATGATTTCAGGGGTGATTGACTCAGGAGAAGGTGGTTGGTCGAGGAAATATTGAGGGGGTTGTGTGGGGATTGAGGCGAAGAGAACGTGGGGATCTGTGACAGTGGGCTAGGATGTTAGGTGTGCGTAATGAATGAGAGTGAGAAGGACTGAAGGGGAGTAGGGTGCATGGAGGAATAATGGGTGAATTTGGAGAGGTGATTGGTGGCAAGATTGATTGAGAGGGGTAGTGGGAGACCGAATGATTATGTTTATGTAGGGTCGGGTGGGAGTTCGGGGGAGGAGGAAGGGTTTGGATAATGCTTTCTGGGGTGGAATGAAATACCCATAACTACTAAAACTTGATTAAATGATCTAATAATGGTTTAATAAGAGTTAAAATCATCTTAGAACCATTGAGGAAAATCTAAAATCTTATAAAGTAAAACATGCCATAAGATCACTTAAAGCCTAAATTATGCTTTAAGATACCCATAAGATTGTATGACCTCAATTAGGATCCAAAGTGGGTATAACTAAGGTATGAACATAATAAAACAATTACCAAATAAAACCAAGCTCAAAACAAGTTAAAACACAAATTGTGCTTTAAGACTCCTTAAAGCACATTTATGAAAAATTGTCTTGGAAATGAGTTTGAGTGGCTAAATGACCAAGTATACACCTTAATAAACATGTGTACTACTTATTATCACATTAGGAACCCTAATTCAAAGAATTTACAAAAAAATCATAAATTGGGCACTAATTGTGAATAGTACCCAAATAGTGCTAAATTAAGTCATAAGTCTCCCTTGACTAGTCATTGGTAAAATTACCTCCCTAAAATATCTAAGAGGTGCCGGTTTTTCTAGTGATGACTCATCACCTAAATATCCAGATTTTATATAATAAGAGAAGGAGGGGAAAAGCAAGATAACTTACCTTTTCACTTAAGAAACAAATATCCCCTTTTTGCTTTCCTCCCTCCTCTCTCCTCATTTCCTCCCCTCCCAACCGGCCACCTCCTTGCTCTTCTTCTTCCTCACATAAAAGGATGAAGCTT